>OY796686.1:27018041-27715863 GCA_963680715.1 Tetragnatha montana
TTTTTTTGTATTATATTTTTTATTCATTCAGTAATCAGCCTTTTTTTGCATTCACTCTTTTATTATTATTTTATTAGCAAAGGGTGAGAGAGAAAAATAATATTTTTAACCTCGCCAAGTTGCCAAATGCATCTACTATGTTGAGGTTCTATACCGGAAGTCTCTCGGACTTTGTTTTTGTTTACATTTTTCAACCCATCCATTCGACAGTTTGAAAAAGGAAATGTAAGTGCAGAAAATGATAGTGACTTTTTATGCGCGAAAAATCTCAAAGCTTCGCTCTACCCACATGAGTGTAAGGAGAAAAAAAAATGCCCCTTGAATGTAGAGAGATCAATGTCCACTAATTGTATTTTTTGATTATATTTGAAATTTAGGTTAATTTGTCTTTCTTTTCTTATTCTTTGTACTGTAAACTTAGACAATCTATATACAGTGGAAGCTCTTATAGCGACCTGCTCACAGAGTACTAGAACAGAGAGTCCACGGCCATTAGGGAAATCGAAAATCATGACATCTTGTTACAGGCACAGAGAAATATCCTAACAGAGGGTCCACGAGGCTATTTTCAAATGCGTTACTGATGTGAGGGCGCCCCACTAGAGTCTGGAACGTATGCCGGCCGCTTAAATCTCTCGCCAAATTAGAATTCAGCGCATGCGCAAAAAGGTGTTTTCGATCTCTCATAGGCAGCCGGCGAACGATTCAGACTGAATCCAGACGCTAGTGAGTTTAGTGCGATCCCAGCGCCACAATTCTCCCAACCTGTAACAAGATGTCATGATTTTCGATTTCCATTATGGCCTATGGCCGTGGACTCTCTGTTCTAGTACTCTGTGGTTACAGGTTGGGAGAATTGTGGCGCTGGGATCGCATTAAACTCACTAGCGTTTGGATCCAGTCTGAATCGTTCGCCGGCTGCCTATGGGAGATCGAAAACGCCTTTTTGCGCATGCGCTGAGTTCTAATTTGGCGAGAGATTTAAGCGGCCGGCATACGTTCCAGACTCTAGTGTGGCGCCCTCACATCAGTAACGCATTTGAAAATAGCCTCGTGGACCCTCTGTTAGGATATTTCTCTGTGGACCTGCTCTTATAAAAATACTCTCTTATAAAGACCCAAAAGTGCTCTTATAAAGACTAATCTTCGAATCGATTCAGCTTATCGAATACTTTTCTGGATCGGTTTGTGTGCGACACACCAGAATTAGCCAATAAACAAATATCAGAGTATGACAAACAGCACCAAGTAACGATCGCATCTTCTCGCTTGCTTTCGCCCGGGGTAACCGGCTACAATCCCATACGAAACCTTTCGCTACCTAATGTCTTTGTTGATTTTAGACTTTAAATTTATTAGCGTATTCATTTATCTTTCTTTATTTCCAATTTTTTTACTTACATTTACGACATAAATTTTTCAAATTGCATGCAGATGCAGGTGAAATTGATGTAATAAATTTTGTTAAGCATCAGACCTTTCTAAGGAAGCTAAGCTATGCAATAAATTAATATCAAAATCAAAATTTAAAAAGCAAATATTTATACTCTGTAAAATATTGATCTCAAACTTTTTATAAATTAAAATAAAAGCAAAAAATAAGGTAATATAACATGAAATTGGAAGTATCAAGATTCATAAAATAAGAAATAATTGTTTAAAGTGAGGAAAGATCAATTGGATGATTCGAACTGTGTTCTAAATCCCAATGATATCGTTTTCAGGTTGAGATTTCCTCCAGACTTTATAAATAGTCTACTAAAAATACATCATTGAGGGAATCGAGTTGACCATTGAGGGATTGATAGTTTAGTTTAACGAGTTTATTGCTTTTAAACGAGTGATATTCTACACTCGAGTGTTGTGTATCACTCGAAGTTTGCTCGTTTACGACGACCGTCTCGCCGGTGTAAGAAGCCTGCCAAATGCGCATGCGTGTGGACTTGACTTTATTGCTATGTGCATGATACGCAGGAGGGGAGTGCCAACATTTGGCAACTTATCGCTTTTAACGGGTTTGTGTTTTTACACTCGTGTTTGTTTACTTTATCTCTGGTTCACTTTATATCTCGTTGCGCTTAGCTTAGGGAACATTAACGAACGTTTTATTATCATGAAAAGAAAAATCTGGAGTAATTTAAACAACAGTATTTGTTAAGTTTGTCCAGTTTACTTATTTTTCATCAACACTTTTTAATTAATAGATTTACAAGCCTGAATATTAATCAAAACTCTAATTATTGTCGTTTTGTTTTTTGGATTCCGGTCACATATTTTCCGTCTTGTGTACGACTTGTTATAAAGTCCCTCTCTAATTGTCTTAAAAAGATTACTATTTACATTTTTATAATAAACTAAGTAAGTACCACAAAACAAATAAATCTGTACTTTGAACCCTCCAAAGTCTGAGTGCTTATTTCGCAATGCTTTTCACCTTTTTCTCACAGCGGTGGAAGAGCAACTCAGCCACGTGTTGTTGTGTTCGATCAAGTGGAGAGGAGACGTTTATCTATCCGGTCGCCAAATCTGTGCCTGAAACGCATCGCTATAATAGGGTTGCAAAAGAAGAGAAACAGCCACGCATGCGCATTTGGCAGGCTTCTTACACCGGCGAGACGGTCGTCACAAAAAACTCGGTACGGATACAGAGCTCGGTACGGTATAAGAGCTTCCACTGTATATAATACTCTAACGTAATCCGAAAAAGAGGCTGTATTTCTTTTCCGCCGTTGGCAACGATCAGATTGTTTACAAAACGCGCGCGCGCCGATTGTTTTGAGTTTTTTCCGTCCGATAGAGATCGCTGTAGATTTTTCCTAAATAATAAGTGTTTAGAAGGATTTAATGTCACTACTTTAATGTTTTTAAAAGAAAGTAGAGATTTTAGGCGTGAAAATTGCGCATTAATTTTGATTTCGATCGGCGAAGTTTGTTGACAACATGTATCGGTTCGCTGGATTTCCCGGATCGCATCTGCCATTTGAAAAAATTTCAGATTAGGTTAATGCCGCTTATTTAGATTGCTTTGGTTCACTGTTATAGGCAATAATAATTGGTCAGCGAATTGATATCATTACACCATGAATGGATATGTTGCTTTACTTGCAACACATGAGAAAGTCCCACATAACATGACAGCATTAAATGTACTGTGCAGCTTCTAATTTTTGGAGACTGTTTGAGCATTAGTGGTATGATTGATGCCCTATTATGTAGTTTATTCACATATTAAGTTTTAAGATATTGTATATTTCCACGTAATTTCAAAAGCTGTGTAGTATTAGCCGAATATGTCTTCCCACCTAGAGCAAGCCCCATTCAGCTTACTTTATGCTGGGCCTTTTTTGATGTATGACAATTATACTCCTTTGAAATCTAATCACTGTATTGAATTGATACAACAAACACACAGCACCAACTTTCAGACAAAAAATAATAATCCATTCCGTTTGTCCATAAATTAACACGTGATGAGCACCACTGAATGGACAAACGTGACAGCGGGGGAAGATTGAGATCTGAGTATAAAGGTGGACATAAATTAGAGCCGAGCAGAGAAGGGGAACAGTCACGAACACACTCTTAATTCTTCCAAAAAATTTCGGCTTTTTCTCGGAAATATATTGTAGTACTTTAGTAATAAGTTGTCGACTACTTTCCACGTTTGCCTACTTAAAGAGTATACAGAATACTGTAATAAAGAAGCATGCGTCTTCCTAAAGTGCAACTATTCATTCATTAAAAACATAGAAATATCGAAGGTAGGAAACCATGCACATCAGTAGTAAAGCTCAAATTGGAAACACTTGATTATTTCACAGGAACTAAAAATTGTTTGCCAGACTTTTGAATCAATTTCTGCAGTAGCTCTAAAATTTGAATTATTCAATTAAAATACTTTTGGCACAGAATAGTCAAATGAAATTTTTATGTTCAGACTTAATGGCTTCATACTCAACATTACTGGGATACTTTTTGTGGACCATAATAAGTTTTCTAATAACACACCCTTTATGCCGACATTAAAAGGGTAGAAATCATACACATGAATGGCAAAGAAAAAGTTGTAAACACGAGTGAGTGGGGGGAAAGGAACCGGGTACTCTTTTGATGAAACTAATAGTTTTTGGTTGAGTTATTCACTCAGGCGTCTGTTACGGTGAAACACAGAAATCTGGAAAAAGTAGACTTTCACCGGTGAATGTCAACATTCACATAGTCACTTGGTGTATGTGCGAAATATTTGCTAAATACCCTTATTTCTGACTTACATCAGTAAATGTTGACATTCACCATGCACTAATGGTGAATGTTGAACATGTCCATGATTTATATTTTCTTCTCCGTAATTCAGTCGTGATAAATTTTTCGCCTCTCTTTCCGAGAGGAATGACAAAGAACTTAAAACACACAGTTAATTCAAAATGAGAAAGGAAAATAATAGAAGTTAAAAACTTACTCAATTAGTATACAGTACATTCAAAATGAGAAAATCAGGCTCCTCTCTGTTTGACCTCCACCAGAGCATATCTGTGATTGTCGACATACACCGGCGAAGGTCCGAATGTACAAGAATGTAATGAAATATTTGATTTTTAACCGATGTATTTGGTGTTTGTTGACATTCACCGGTGAAAGTCTACATTCTAAAATTTTGGGTCTTTCAGAGTAACATGTTCACTTAACAGATATGTATGTAAATTTTTAAAAAATTTAATAGAGATGAATAACCCCCAAATGTGCTAGACTAATGAAGTTAGTAACTGCTTAGCGAGCAGGGGGCGATAGCCCCCTAGGCAGGGGGCGATAGCCCCCTAGTACAATTTTATTTTAATTTAAAAGTTTTCTCCCTTTTTTATCTAATGACTCCCAACGATATTCACTTGCTCCATTGATAGGTCCTTAATGACCTAGTTTCATAACAACTTTCAAATTTATTCGTCTGAGTTTTTCTATTTTTCACTTAAGTGCTGTGAATTAAGCAAACATAATTTAGTTGTCCATTGAAGTAGTTATTCAGATTTTGTTGATCTGAAATTTCAAAAGCTTGACAAAGGAAATAAGTCAATCTACTTTTTTCAACTGTAAAATATTTTTGAATATACACTAGTTTTTGATGATTAATCGGTACTCTAAAATAGGGTCCTGAATTTCATTTTCAGAAAAATTTTGTGGTTATACAATGGAAATTAAATTACTTATACGTTTTTTTCTTCAATTTTCCCAAAACTTGGTTTTTGGACTTATTCCCTTTTTCTAACTGACGATTCAATTTGTATGCAACTGTTTGCGTCAACTCGACAGCAACGTTTCCTGAACCCAGTACGTCACTACAAGGAAGGTGCAAATGGGTGATCACAAAGCATGTTAGGTTGCTAGGACGAGTTTCGGTACACAAATCGCATGATAAAAAAGCACTGTATATACCCGGGTTTAATGAAATCATATTTTTTTAAATTGACATTCTTCATTTCACTCAAAATTCAGACACCACTATGGGAACTACGTTGTTAGTGACGTCATAGGGTCAACTAATGTTGCTGTCTAGTATAGTAGAGGTTATCCGCAAAAAGTGCAATCTGACTGGATCTGCCCTTTGGAGTCATCATGTTGATTTATTTATGAATTAGTATGTTAAGGTACTAGGTAAACTGAGAAAAAAAATAATTGGTGTAATGGAAATGTTTGTAATATATTTAAGTGATATAATTTTTAATTTATTATATTAAGTAATGATATAATGGAAATATAAATTTTCAATCTCCTCATTTCTTATAGCAAAAAGCTTGGTGTCATCCAAAATGGACAATTCTGTCGTAATACAACCTGCAGATGAGCATAAAGGTCAAACATGAGAAAAGGTGGCTTACAGCAGCGTGGTTGATTGTCAGGAATTGCAAGATGTAAAAGAAGATGTGCAAAAGAAGGTAAATTGTTGTAGCGATTCGGACTTTCCATCAAGCAGACTATCTATGGTAGGTGAAAAGTTATGTTCAGAGCTGATGCCTTCGTTACATATTGTGTCTGTTTTCTTTTTTTGTATCTTTGTACGTAAATAAACGTTAGCCTTCTATTTGAAACTTCTTGTAATGATTGTCTATTAGATCACACATTTCACTATACTTGGTTGCAACGTTTCTTGAACCCAGTACTTCACAAATGCGGAAGCAGAAATTGGTAAACACGAAGCCTGTTGGGTTGTAGTAGGAGTTTTGGTACTCAAATCGTGATTGAAAAGCACTATATATACATAAGTTTTACAAAATAATCATATTTTTAAATTGACGTTCTTCATTTCACTCAAAATTCAGACACAGCGATGGGATCTACTTTGTTTAAGAGTGACGTTGTAGGCTTAATTTAAGTTGCTGTCTAATATAGTTAAATTTCCATTAGAATTTAACATGCATGTTATCGAGAAAGTATAGCGAATCATTCTGTAACTTACTAGTAGGTAGTAAATGATTAAGTTCATCTTCAATTAGGGTGTTTTTTTCTTTTCAATATACATTTAGTGTTGAAAATGTTTTAGCTGACTGAGGAAAAACTTATCTTTGTAGAACTTTGAAGATGTATAAGTTTTTAGTTATAAAAAAAAAAATCTTAAGTCTTCAATCTTTTCAGTTTCACTCTTCAATCTTTTCAGTTTCACTCTTCAATCTTTTCAGTTTCACTCTTCAATCTTTTCAGTTTCACTCTTCAATCTTTTCAGTTTCACTCTTCAATCTTTTCAGTTTCACTCTTCAATCTTTTCAGTTTCACTCTTCAATCTTTTCAGTTTCACTCTTCAATCTTTTCAGTTTCACTCTTCAATCTTTTCAGTCTTCACTCTTCAATCTTTTCAGTCTTCAATCTTAGCAGTCTTCAATCTTTGCAGTCGTCACTCTTCAATCTTTTCAGTCTTCACACTTCAATCTTTTCAGTCTTCACTCTTCAATCTTTGCAGTCTTCACACTTCAATCTTTTCAGTCTTCACTCTTCAATCTTTGCAGTCTTCACTCTTCAATCTTTTCAGTCTTCACACTTCAATCTTTTCAGTCTTCACTCTTCAATCTTTTCAGTTTCACTCTTCAATCTTTTCAGTTTCACTCTTCAATCTTTTCAGTTTCACTCTTCAATCTTTTCAGTTTCACTCTTCAATCTTTTCAGTTTCACTCTTCAATCTTTTCAGTTTCACTCTTCAATCTTTTCAGTTTCACTCTTCAATCTTTTCAGTTTCACTCTTCAATCTTTTCAGTTTCACTCTTCAATCTTTTCAGTTTCACTCTTCAATCTTTTCAGTTTCACTCTTCAATCTTTTCAGTCTTCACTCTTCAATCTTTTCAGTCTTCACTCTTCAATCTTGGCAGTCTTCACTCTTCAATCTTGGCAGTCTTCACTCTTCAATCTTGGCAGTCTTCACTCTTCAATCTTGGCAGTCTTCACTCTTCAATCTTGGCAGTCTTCACTCTTCAATCTTTGCAGTCTTCAATCTTTTCAGTCTTCACACTTCAATCTTTTCAGTCTTCACACTTCAATCTTTTCAGTCTTCACACTTCAATCTTTTCAGTCTTCACACCTCAATCTTTTCAGTCTTCACACTTCAATCTTTTCAGTCTTCACACTTCAATCTTTTCAGTCTTCACACTTCAATCTTTTCAGTCTTCACACTTCAATCTTTTCAGTCTTCACACTTCAATCTTTTCAGTCTTCACACTTCAATCTTTTCAGTCTTCAATCTTTTCAGTCTTCAATCTTTTCAGTCTTCAATCTTTTCAGTCTTCACACTTCAATCTTTTCAGTCTTCACACTTCAATCTTTTCAGTCTTCACACTTCAATCTTTTCAGTCTTCACACTTCAATCTTTTCAGTCTTCACACTTCAATCTTTTCAGTCTTCACACTTCAATCTTTTCAGTCTTCAATCTTTTCAGTCTTCAATCTTTTCAGTCTTCACACTTCAATCTTTTCAGTCTTCACACTTCAATCTTTTCAGTCTTCACACTTCAATCTTTTCAGTCTTCACACTTCAAACTTTTCAGTCTTCACACTTCAATCTTTTCAGTCTTCACACTTCAATCTTTTCAGTCTTCACTCTTCAATCTTTGCAGTCTTCACTCTTCAATCTTTGCAGTCTTCACTCTTCAATCTTTCCAGTCTTCACTCTTCAATCTTTGCAGTCTTCACTCTTCAATCTTTGCAGTCTTCACTCTTCAATCTTTAGAGTCTTCACTCTTCAATCTTTGCAGTCGTCACTCTTCAATCTTTGCAGTCTTCAATCTTTTCAGTCTTCACTCTTCAATCTTTTCAGTCTTCACACTTCAATCTTTTCAGTCTTCACACTTCAATCTTTTCAGTCTTCACACTTCAATCTTTTCAGTCTTCACACTTCAATCTTTTCAGTCTTCACTCTTTTCAGTCTTCACTCTTCAATCTTTTCAGTCTTCAATCTCAGTCTTCAATTTTCACTCTTTTCAGTCTTCACTCATCAATCTTTTCACTCTTCAATCTTTTCAGTCTTCACTCTTCAATCTTTTCAGTCATCACTCTTCACTCTTTTCAGTCTTCAATCTTCACTCTTTGCAGTCTTCAATCTTCAATCTTTGCAGTCTTCACTCTTCACTCTTTGCAGTATTCACACTTCAATCTTTTCAGTCTTCACACTTCAATCTTTTCAATCTTCACTCTTCACACTTCAATCTTTTCAATCTTCACTCTTCAATCTTTTCAGTCTTTACTCTTTTCAGTCTTCACTCTTTTCAGTCTTCAGTCTTCACTCTTTTCAGTCTTCAGTCTTCACTCTTTTCAGTCTTCACTCTTCACTCTTTTCAGTCTTCACTCTTTTCAGTCTTCACTCCTGGTCTTTTCCTACTGAACCAGAGATGGACGGGAGGGGAACCTATCTTTAATCTCCTGGTCATTTCCTACTGGACCAGGGATGGGGGAGGGAGTCTCCAGTCTCCAGTCTCCAGTCTCCAGTCTCCAGTCTCCAGTCTCCAGTCTCCAGTCTCCAGTCTCCAGTCTCCAGTCTCCAGTCTCCAGTCTCCAGTCTCCAGTCTCCAGTCTCCAGTCTCCAGTCTCCAGTCTCCAGTCTCCAGTCTCCAGTCTCCAGTCTCCAGTCTCCAGTCTCCAGTCTCCAGTCTCCAGTCTCCAGTCTCCAGTCTCCAGTCTCCAGTCTCCAGTCTCCAGTCTCCAGTCTCCAGTCTCCAGTCTCCAGTCTCCAGTCTCCAGTCTCCAGTCTCCAGTCTCCAGTCTCCAGTCTCCAGTCTCCAGTCTCCAGTCTCCAGTCTCCAGTCTCCAGTCTCCAGTCTCCAGTCTCCAGTCTCCAGTCTCCAGTCTCCAGTCTCCAGTCTCCAGTCTCCAGTCTCCAGTCTCCAGTCTCCAGTCTCCAGTCTCCAGTCTCCAGTCTCCAGTCTCCAGTCTCCAGTCTCCAGTCTCCAGTCTCCAGTCTCCAGTCTCCAGTCTCCAGTCTCCAGTCTCCAGTCTCCAGTCTCCAGTCTCCAGTCTCCAGTCTCCAGTCTCCAGTCTCCAGTCTCCAGTCTCCAGTCTCCAGTCTCCAGTCTCCAGTCTCCAGTCTCCAGTCTCCAGTCTCCAGTCTCCAGTCTCCAGTCTCCAGTCTCCAGTCTCCAGTCTCCAGTCTCCAGTCTCCAGTCTCCAGTCTCCAGTCTCCAGTCTCCAGTCTCCAGTCTCCAGTCTCCAGTCTCCAGTCTCCAGTCTCCAGTCTCCAGTCTCCAGTCTCCAGTCTCCAGTCTCCAGTCTCCAGTCTCCAGTCTCCAGTCTCCAGTCTCCAGTCTCCAGTCTCCAGTCTCCAGTCTCCAGTCTCCAGTCTCCAGTCTCCAGTCTCCAGTCTCCAGTCTCCAGTCTCCAGTCTCCAGTCTCCAGTCTCCAGTCTCCAGTCTCCAGTCTCCAGTCTCCAGTCTCCAGTCTCCAGTCTCCAGTCTCCAGTCTCCAGTCTCCAGTCTCCAGTCTCCAGTCTCCAGTCTCCAGTCTCCAGTCTCCAGTCTCCAGTCTCCAGTCTCCAGTCTCCAGTCTCCAGTCTCCAGTCTCCAGTCTCCAGTCTCCAGTCTCCAGTCTCCAGTCTCCAGTCTCCAGTCTCCAGTCTCCAGTCTCCAGTCTCCAGTCTCCAGTCTCCAGTCTCCAGTCTCCAGTCTCCAGTCTCCAGTCTCCAGTCTCCAGTCTCCAGTCTCCAGTCTCCAGTCTCCAGTCTCCAGTCTCCAGTCTCCAGTCTCCAGTCTCCAGTCTCCAGTCTCCAGTCTCCAGTCTCCAGTCTCCAGTCTCCAGTCTCCAGTCTCCAGTCTCCAGTCTCCAGTCTCCAGTCTCCAGTCTCCAGTCTCCAGTCTCCAGTCTCCAGTCTCCAGTCTCCAGTCTCCAGTCTCCAGTCTCCAGTCTCCAGTCTCCAGTCTCCAGTCTCCAGTCTCCAGTCTCCAGTCTCCAGTCTCCAGTCTCCAGTCTCCAGTCTCCAGTCTCCAGTCTCCAGTCTCCAGTCTCCAGTCTCCAGTCTCCAGTCTCCAGTCTCCAGTCTCCAGTCTCCAGTCTCCAGTCTCCAGTCTCCAGTCTCCAGTCTCCAGTCTCCAGTCTCCAGTCTCCAGTCTCCAGTCTCCAGTCTCCAGTCTCCAGTCTCCAGTCTCCAGTCTCCAGTCTCCAGTCTCCAGTCTCCAGTCTCCAGTCTCCAGTCTCCAGTCTCCAGTCTCCAGTCTCCAGTCTCCAGTCTCCAGTCTCCAGTCTCCAGTCTCCAGTCTCCAGTCTCCAGTCTCCAGTCTCCAGTCTCCAGTCTCCAGTCTCCAGTCTCCAGTCTCCAGTCTCCAGTCTCCAGTCTCCAGTCTCCAGTCTCCAGTCTCCAGTCTCCAGTCTCCAGTCTCCAGTCTCCAGTCTCCAGTCTCCAGTCTCCAGTCTCCAGTCTCCAGTCTCCAGTCTCCAGTCTCCAGTCTCCAGTCTCCAGTCTCCAGTCTCCAGTCTCCAGTCTCCAGTCTCCAGTCTCCAGTCTCCAGTCTCCAGTCTCCAGTCTCCAGTCTCCAGTCTCCAGTCTCCAGTCTCCAGTCTCCAGTCTCCAGTCTCCAGTCTCCAGTCTCCAGTCTCCAGTCTCCAGTCTCCAGTCTCCAGTCTCCAGTCTCCAGTCTCCAGTCTCCAGTCTCCAGTCTCCAGTCTCCAGTCTCCAGTCTCCAGTCTCCAGTCTCCAGTCTCCAGTCTCCAGTCTCCAGTCTCCAGTCTCCAGTCTCCAGTCTCCAGTCTCCAGTCTCCAGTCTCCAGTCTCCAGTCTCCAGTCTCCAGTCTCCAGTCTCCAGTCTCCAGTCTCCAGTCTCCAGTCTCCAGTCTCCAGTCTCCAGTCTCCAGTCTCCAGTCTCCAGTCTCCAGTCTCCAGTCTCCAGTCTCCAGTCTCCAGTCTCCAGTCTCCAGTCTCCAGTCTCCAGTCTCCAGTCTCCAGTCTCCAGTCTCCAGTCTCCAGTCTCCAGTCTCCAGTCTCCAGTCTCCAGTCTCCAGTCTCCAGTCTCCAGTCTCCAGTCTCCAGTCTCCAGTCTCCAGTCTCCAGTCTCCAGTCTCCAGTCTCCAGTCTCCAGTCTCCAGTCTCCAGTCTCCAGTCTCCAGTCTCCAGTCTCCAGTCTCCAGTCTCCAGTCTCCAGTCTCCAGTCTCCAGTCTCCAGTCTCCAGTCTCCAGTCTCCAGTCTCCAGTCTCCAGTCTCCAGTCTCCAGTCTCCAGTCTCCAGTCTCCAGTCTCCAGTCTCCAGTCTCCAGTCTCCAGTCTCCAGTCTCCAGTCTCCAGTCTCCAGTCTCCAGTCTCCAGTCTCCAGTCTCCAGTCTCCAGTCTCCAGTCTCCAGTCTCCAGTCTCCAGTCTCCAGTCTCCAGTCTCCAGTCTCCAGTCTCCAGTCTCCAGTCTCCAGTCTCCAGTCTCCAGTCTCCAGTCTCCAGTCTCCAGTCTCCAGTCTCCAGTCTCCAGTCTCCAGTCTCCAGTCTCCAGTCTCCAGTCTCCAGTCTCCAGTCTCCAGTCTCCAGTCTCCAGTCTCCAGTCTCCAGTCTCCAGTCTCCAGTCTCCAGTCTCCAGTCTCCAGTCTCCAGTCTCCAGTCTCCAGTCTCCAGTCTCCAGTCTCCAGTCTCCAGTCTCCAGTCTCCAGTCTCCAGTCTCCAGTCTCCAGTCTCCAGTCTCCAGTCTCCAGTCTCCAGTCTCCAGTCTCCAGTCTCCAGTCTCCAGTCTCCAGTCTCCAGTCTCCAGTCTCCAGTCTCCAGTCTCCAGTCTCCAGTCTCCAGTCTCCAGTCTCCAGTCTCCAGTCTCCAGTCTCCAGTCTCCAGTCTCCAGTCTCCAGTCTCCAGTCTCCAGTCTCCAGTCTCCAGTCTCCAGTCTCCAGTCTCCAGTCTCCAGTCTCCAGTCTCCAGTCTCCAGTCTCCAGTCTCCAGTCTCCAGTCTCCAGTCTCCAGTCTCCAGTCTCCAGTCTCCAGTCTCCAGTCTCCAGTCTCCAGTCTCCAGTCTCCAGTCTCCAGTCTCCAGTCTCCAGTCTCCAGTCTCCAGTCTCCAGTCTCCAGTCTCCAGTCTCCAGTCTCCAGTCTCCAGTCTCCAGTCTCCAGTCTCCAGTCTCCAGTCTCCAGTCTCCAGTCTCCAGTCTCCAGTCTCCAGTCTCCAGTCTCCAGTCTCCAGTCTCCAGTCTCCAGTCTCCAGTCTCCAGTCTCCAGTCTCCAGTCTCCAGTCTCCAGTCTCCAGTCTCCAGTCTCCAGTCTCCAGTCTCCAGTCTCCAGTCTCCAGTCTCCAGTCTCCAGTCTCCAGTCTCCAGTCTCCAGTCTCCAGTCTCCAGTCTCCAGTCTCCAGTCTCCAGTCTCCAGTCTCCAGTCTCCAGTCTCCAGTCTCCAGTCTCCAGTCTCCAGTCTCCAGTCTCCAGTCTCCAGTCTCATGGACTCAGAGATCCGGGGCTGGGGTTCTCGAGCGTTCCTCCCTGCTTAGTGGGCTTTTCGCGCGAAAAGGCCCACTAAGCAGGGAGCCTCCTTGCTCTCGAACCCTGGTTGCTAGCGGGTCACTCAGAGATCCGGGGCTGGGGTTCTCGAGCGTTCCTCCCTGCTTAGTGGGCTTTTCGCGCGAAAAGGCCCACTAAGCAGGGAGCCTCCTTGCTCTCGAACCCTGGTTGCTAGCGGGTCACTCAGAGATCCGGGGCTGGGGTTCTCGAGCGTTCCTCCCTGCTTAGTGGGCTTTTCGCGCGAAAAGGCCCACTAAGCAGGGAGCCTCCTTGCTCTCGAACCCTGGTTGCTAGCGGGTCACTCAGAGATCCGGGGCTGGGGTTCTCGAGCGTTCCTCCCTGCTTAGTGGGCTTTTCGCGCGAAAAGGCCCACTAAGCAGGGAGCCTCCTTGCTCTCGAACCCTGGTTGCTAGCGGGTCACTCAGAGATCCGGGGCTGGGGTTCTCGAGCGTTCCTCCCTGCTTAGTGGGCTTTTCGCGCGAAAAGGCCCACTAAGCAGGGAGCCTCCTTGCTCTCGAACCCTGGTTGCTAGCGGGTCACTCAGAGATCCGGGGCTGGGGTTCTCGAGCGTTCCTCCCTGCTTAGTGGGCTTTTCGCGCGAAAAGGCCCACTAAGCAGGGAGCCTCCTTGCTCTCGAACCCTGGTTGCTAGCGGGTCACTCAGAGATCCGGGGCTGGGGTTCTCGAGCGTTCCTCCCTGCTTAGTGGGCTTTTCGCGCGAAAAGGCCCACTAAGCAGGGAGCCTCCTTGCTCTCGAACCCTGGTTGCTAGCGGGTCACTCAGAGATCCGGGGCTGGGGTTCTCGAGCGTTCCTCCCTGCTTAGTGGGCTTTTCGCGCGAAAAGGCCCACTAAGCAGGGAGCCTCCTTGCTCTCGAACCCTGGTTGCTAGCGGGTCACTCAGAGATCCGGGGCTGGGGTTCTCGAGCGTTCCTCCCTGCTTAGTGGGCTTTTCGCGCGAAAAGGCCCACTAAGCAGGGAGCCTCCTTGCTCTCGAACCCTGGTTGCTAGCGGGTCACTCAGAGATCCGGGGCTGGGGTTCTCGAGCGTTCCTCCCTGCTTAGTGGGCTTTTCGCGCGAAAAGGCCCACTAAGCAGGGAGCCTCCTTGCTCTCGAACCCTGGTTGCTAGCGGGTCACTCAGAGATCCGGGGCTGGGGTTCTCGAGCGTTCCTCCCTGCTTAGTGGGCTTTTCGCGCGAAAAGGCCCACTAAGCAGGGAGCCTCCTTGCTCTCGAACCCTGGTTGCTAGCGGGTCACTCAGAGATCCGGGGCTGGGGTTCTCGAGCGTTCCTCCCTGCTTAGTGGGCTTTTCGCGCGAAAAGGCCCACTAAGCAGGGAGCCTCCTTGCTCTCGAACCCTGGTTGCTAGCGGGTCACTCAGAGATCCGGGGCTGGGGTTCTCGAGCGTTCCTCCCTGCTTAGTGGGCTTTTCGCGCGAAAAGGCCCACTAAGCAGGGAGCCTCCTTGCTCTCGAACCCTGGTTGCTAGCGGGTCACTCAGAGATCCGGGGCTGGGGTTCTCGAGCGTTCCTCCCTGCTTAGTGGGCTTTTCGCGCGAAAAGGCCCACTAAGCAGGGAGCCTCCTTGCTCTCGAACCCTGGTTGCTAGCGGGTCACTCAGAGATCCGGGGCTGGGGTTCTCGAGCGTTCCTCCCTGCTTAGTGGGCTTTTCGCGCGAAAAGGCCCACTAAGCAGGGAGCCTCCTTGCTCTCGAACCCTGGTTGCTAGCGGGTCACTCAGAGATCCGGGGCTGGGGTTCTCGAGCGTTCCTCCCTGCTTAGTGGGCTTTTCGCGCGAAAAGGCCCACTAAGCAGGGAGCCTCCTTGCTCTCGAACCCTGGTTGCTAGCGGGTCACTCAGAGATCCGGGGCTGGGGTTCTCGAGCGTTCCTCCCTGCTTAGTGGGCTTTTCGCGCGAAAAGGCACTAAGCAGGGAGCCTCCTTGCTCTCGAACCCTGGTTGCTAGCGGGTCACTCAGAGATCCGGGGCTGGGGTTCTCGAGCGTTCCTCCCCTGCTTAGTGGGCTTTTCGCGCGAAAAGGCCCACTAAGCAGGGAGCCTCCTTGCTCTCGAACCCTGGTTGCTAGCGGGTCACTCAGAGATCCGGGGCTGGGGTTCTCGAGCGTTCCTCCCTGCTTAGTGGGCTTTTCGCGCGAAAAGGCCCACTAAGCAGGGAGCCTCCTTGCTCTCGAACCCTGGTTGCTAGCGGGTCACTCAGAGATCCGGGGCTGGGGTTCTCGAGCGTTCCTCCCCTGCTTAGTGGGCTTTTCGCGCGAAAAGGCCCACTAAGCAGGGAGCCTCCTTGCTCTCGAACCCTGGTTGCTAGCGGGTCACTCAGAGATCCGGGGCTGGGGTTCTCGAGCGTTCCTCCCTGCTTAGTGGGCTTTTCGCGCGAAAAGGCCCACTAAGCAGGGAGCCTCCTTGCTCTCGAACCCTGGTTGCTAGCGGGTCACTCAGAGATCCGGGGCTGGGGTTCTCGAGCGTTCCTCCCTGCTTAGTGGGCTTTTCGCGCGAAAAGGCCCACTAAGCAGGGAGCCTCCTTGCTCTCGAACCCTGGTTGCTAGCGGGTCACTCAGAGATCCGGGGCTGGGGTTCTCGAGCGTTCCTCCCTGCTTAGTGGGCTTTTCGCGCGAAAAGGCCCACTAAGCAGGGAGCCTCCTTGCTCTCGAACCCTGGTTGCTAGCGGGTCACTCAGAGATCCGGGGCTGGGGTTCTCGAGCGTTCCTCCCTGCTTAGTGGGCTTTTCGCGCGAAAAGGCCCACTAAGCAGGGAGCCTCCTTGCTCTCGAACCCTGGTTGCTAGCGGGTCACTCAGAGATCCGGGGCTGGGGTTCTCGAGCGTTCCTCCCTGCTTAGTGGGCTTTTCGCGCGAAAAGGCCCACTAAGCAGGGAGCCTCCTTGCTCTCGAACCCTGGTTGCTAGCGGGTCACTCAGAGATCCGGGGCTGGGGTTCTCGAGCGTTCCTCCCTGCTTAGTGGGCTTTTCGCGCGAAAAGGCCCACTAAGCAGGGAGCCTCCTTGCTCTCGAACCCTGGTTGCTAGCGGGTCACTCAGAGATCCGGGGCTGGGGTTCTCGAGCGTTCCTCCCTGCTTAGTGGGCTTTTCGCGCGAAAAGGCCCACTAAGCAGGGAGCCTCCTTGCTCTCGAACCCTGGTTGCTAGCGGGTCACTCAGAGATCCGGGGCTGGGGTTCTCGAGCGTTCCTCCCTGCTTAGTGGGCTTTTCGCGCGAAAAGGCCCACTAAGCAGGGAGCCTCCTTGCTCTCGAACCCTGGTTGCTAGCGGGTCACTCAGAGATCCGGGGCTGGGGTTCTCGAGCGTTCCTCCCTGCTTAGTGGGCTTTTCGCGCGAAAAGGCCCACTAAGCAGGGAGCCTCCTTGCTCTCGAACCCTGGTTGCTAGCGGGTCACTCAGAGATCCGGGGCTGGGGTTCTCGAGCGTTCCTCCCTGCTTAGTGGGCTTTTCGCGCGAAAAGGCCCACTAAGCAGGGAGCCTCCTTGCTCTCGAACCCTGGTTGCTAGCGGGTCACTCAGAGATCCGGGGCTGGGGTTCTCGAGCGTTCCTCCCTGCTTAGTGGGCTTTTCGCGCGAAAAGGCCCACTAAGCAGGGAGCCTCCTTGCTCTCGAACCCTGGTTGCTAGCGGGTCACTCAGAGATCCGGGGCTGGGGTTCTCGAGCGTTCCTCCCTGCTTAGTGGGCTTTTCGCGCGAAAAGGCCCACTAAGCAGGGAGCCTCCTTGCTCTCGAACCCTGGTTGCTAGCGGGTCACTCAGAGATCCGGGGCTGGGGTTCTCGAGCGTTCCTCCCTGCTTAGTGGGCTTTTCGCGCGAAAAGGCCCACTAAGCAGGGAGCCTCCTTGCTCTCGAACCCTGGTTGCTAGCGGGTCACTCAGAGATCCGGGGCTGGGGTTCTCGAGCGTTCCTCCCTGCTTAGTGGGCTTTTCGCGCGAAAAGGCCCACTAAGCAGGGAGCCTCCTTGCTCTCGAACCCTGGTTGCTAGCGGGTCACTCAGAGATCCGGGGCTGGGGTTCTCGAGCGTTCCTCCCTGCTTAGTGGGCTTTTCGCGCGAAAAGGCCCACTAAGCAGGGAGCCTCCTTGCTCTCGAACCCTGGTTGCTAGCGGGTCACTCAGAGATCCGGGGCTGGGGTTCTCGAGCGTTCCTCCCTGCTTAGTGGGCTTTTCGCGCGAAAAGGCCCACTAAGCAGGGAGCCTCCTTGCTCTCGAACCCTGGTTGCTAGCGGGTCACTCAGAGATCCGGGGCTGGGGTTCTCGAGCGTTCCTCCCTGCTTAGTGGGCTTTTCGCGCGAAAAGGCCCACTAAGCAGGGAGCCTCCTTGCTCTCGAACCCTGGTTGCTAGCGGGTCACTCAGAGATCCGGGGCTGGGGTTCTCGAGCGTTCCTCCCTGCTTAGTGGGCTTTTCGCGCGAAAAGGCCCACTAAGCAGGGAGCCTCCTTGCTCTCGAACCCTGGTTGCTAGCGGGTCACTCAGAGATCCGGGGCTGGGGTTCTCGAGCGTTCCTCCCTGCTTAGTGGGCTTTTCGCGCGAAAAGGCCCACTAAGCAGGGAGCCTCCTTGCTCTCGAACCCTGGTTGCTAGCGGGTCACTCAGAGATCCGGGGCTGGGGTTCTCGAGCGTTCCTCCCTGCTTAGTGGGCTTTTCGCGCGAAAAGGCCCACTAAGCAGGGAGCCTCCTTGCTCTCGAACCCTGGTTGCTAGCGGGTCACTCAGAGATCCGGGGCTGGGGTTCTCGAGCGTTCCTCCCTGCTTAGTGGGCTTTTCGCGCGAAAAGGCCCACTAAGCAGGGAGCCTCCTTGCTCTCGAACCCTGGTTGCTAGCGGGTCACTCAGAGATCCGGGGCTGGGGTTCTCGAGCGTTCCTCCCTGCTTAGTGGGCTTTTCGCGCGAAAAGGCCCACTAAGCAGGGAGCCTCCTTGCTCTCGAACCCTGGTTGCTAGCGGGTCACTCAGAGATCCGGGGCTGGGGTTCTCGAGCGTTCCTCCCTGCTTAGTGGGCTTTTCGCGCGAAAAGGCCCACTAAGCAGGGAGCCTCCTTGCTCTCGAACCCTGGTTGCTAGCGGGTCACTCAGAGATCCGGGGCTGGGGTTCTCGAGCGTTCCTCCCTGCTTAGTGGGCTTTTCGCGCGAAAAGGCCCACTAAGCAGGGAGCCTCCTTGCTCTCGAACCCTGGTTGCTAGCGGGTCACTCAGAGATCCGGGGCTGGGGTTCTCGAGCGTTCCTCCCTGCTTAGTGGGCTTTTCGCGCGAAAAGGCCCACTAAGCAGGGAGCCTCCTTGCTCTCGAACCCTGGTTGCTAGCGGGTCACTCAGAGATCCGGGGCTGGGGTTCTCGAGCGTTCCTCCCTGCTTAGTGGGCTTTTCGCGCGAAAAGGCCCACTAAGCAGGGAGCCTCCTTGCTCTCGAACCCTGGTTGCTAGCGGGTCACTCAGAGATCCGGGGCTGGGGTTCTCGAGCGTTCCTCCCTGCTTAGTGGGCTTTTCGCGCGAAAAGGCCCACTAAGCAGGGAGCCTCCTTGCTCTCGAACCCTGGTTGCTAGCGGGTCACTCAGAGATCCGGGGCTGGGGTTCTCGAGCGTTCCTCCCTGCTTAGTGGGCTTTTCGCGCGAAAAGGCCCACTAAGCAGGGAGCCTCCTTGCTCTCGAACCCTGGTTGCTAGCGGGTCACTCAGAGATCCGGGGCTGGGGTTCTCGAGCGTTCCTCCCTGCTTAGTGGGCTTTTCGCGCGAAAAGGCCCACTAAGCAGGGAGCCTCCTTGCTCTCGAACCCTGGTTGCTAGCGGGTCACTCAGAGATCCGGGGCTGGGGTTCTCGAGCGTTCCTCCCTGCTTAGTGGGCTTTTCGCGCGAAAAGGCCCACTAAGCAGGGAGCCTCCTTGCTCTCGAACCCTGGTTGCTAGCGGGTCACTCAGAGATCCGGGGCTGGGGTTCTCGAGCGTTCCTCCCTGCTTAGTGGGCTTTTCGCGCGAAAAGGCCCACTAAGCAGGGAGCCTCCTTGCTCTCGAACCCTGGTTGCTAGCGGGTCACTCAGAGATCCGGGGCTGGGGTTCTCGAGCGTTCCTCCCTGCTTAGTGGGCTTTTCGCGCGAAAAGGCCCACTAAGCAGGGAGCCTCCTTGCTCTCGAACCCTGGTTGCTAGCGGGTCACTCAGAGATCCGGGGCTGGGGTTCTCGAGCGTTCCTCCCTGCTTAGTGGGCTTTTCGCGCGAAAAGGCCCACTAAGCAGGGAGCCTCCTTGCTCTCGAACCCTGGTTGCTAGCGGGTCACTCAGAGATCCGGGGCTGGGGTTCTCGAGCGTTCCTCCCTGCTTAGTGGGCTTTTCGCGCGAAAAGGCCCACTAAGCAGGGAGCCTCCTTGCTCTCGAACCCTGGTTGCTAGCGGGTCACTCAGAGATCCGGGGCTGGGGTTCTCGAGCGTTCCTCCCTGCTTAGTGGGCTTTTCGCGCGAAAAGGCCCACTAAGCAGGGAGCCTCCTTGCTCTCGAACCCTGGTTGCTAGCGGGTCACTCAGAGATCCGGGGCTGGGGTTCTCGAGCGTTCCTCCCTGCTTAGTGGGCTTTTCGCGCGAAAAGGCCCACTAAGCAGGGAGCCTCCTTGCTCTCGAACCCTGGTTGCTAGCGGGTCACTCAGAGATCCGGGGCTGGGGTTCTCGAGCGTTCCTCCCTGCTTAGTGGGCTTTTCGCGCGAAAAGGCCCACTAAGCAGGGAGCCTCCTTGCTCTCGAACCCTGGTTGCTAGCGGGTCACTCAGAGATCCGGGGCTGGGGTTCTCGAGCGTTCCTCCCTGCTTAGTGGGCTTTTCGCGCGAAAAGGCCCACTAAGCAGGGAGCCTCCTTGCTCTCGAACCCTGGTTGCTAGCGGGTCACTCAGAGATCCGGGGCTGGGGTTCTCGAGCGTTCCTCCCTGCTTAGTGGGCTTTTCGCGCGAAAAGGCCCACTAAGCAGGGAGCCTCCTTGCTCTCGAACCCTGGTTGCTAGCGGGTCACTCAGAGATCCGGGGCTGGGGTTCTCGAGCGTTCCTCCCTGCTTAGTGGGCTTTTCGCGCGAAAAGGCCCACTAAGCAGGGAGCCTCCTTGCTCTCGAACCCTGGTTGCTAGCGGGTCACTCAGAGATCCGGGGCTGGGGTTCTCGAGCGTTCCTCCCTGCTTAGTGGGCTTTTCGCGCGAAAAGGCCCACTAAGCAGGGAGCCTCCTTGCTCTCGAACCCTGGTTGCTAGCGGGTCACTCAGAGATCCGGGGCTGGGGTTCTCGAGCGTTCCTCCCTGCTTAGTGGGCTTTTCGCGCGAAAAGGCCCACTAAGCAGGGAGCCTCCTTGCTCTCGAACCCTGGTTGCTAGCGGGTCACTCAGAGATCCGGGGCTGGGGTTCTCGAGCGTTCCTCCCTGCTTAGTGGGCTTTTCGCGCGAAAAGGCCCACTAAGCAGGGAGCCTCCTTGCTCTCGAACCCTGGTTGCTAGCGGGTCACTCAGAGATCCGGGGCTGGGGTTCTCGAGCGTTCCTCCCTGCTTAGTGGGCTTTTCGCGCGAAAAGGCCCACTAAGCAGGGAGCCTCCTTGCTCTCGAACCCTGGTTGCTAGCGGGTCACTCAGAGATCCGGGGCTGGGGTTCTCGAGCGTTCCTCCCTGCTTAGTGGGCTTTTCGCGCGAAAAGGCCCACTAAGCAGGGAGCCTCCTTGCTCTCGAACCCTGGTTGCTAGCGGGTCACTCAGAGATCCGGGGCTGGGGTTCTCGAGCGTTCCTCCCTGCTTAGTGGGCTTTTCGCGCGAAAAGGCCCACTAAGCAGGGAGCCTCCTTGCTCTCGAACCCTGGTTGCTAGCGGGTCACTCAGAGATCCGGGGCTGGGGTTCTCGAGCGTTCCTCCCTGCTTAGTGGGCTTTTCGCGCGAAAAGGCCCACTAAGCAGGGAGCCTCCTTGCTCTCGAACCCTGGTTGCTAGCGGGTCACTCAGAGATCCGGGGCTGGGGTTCTCGAGCGTTCCTCCCTGCTTAGTGGGCTTTTCGCGCGAAAAGGCCCACTAAGCAGGGAGCCTCCTTGCTCTCGAACCCTGGTTGCTAGCGGGTCACTCAGAGATCCGGGGCTGGGGTTCTCGAGCGTTCCTCCCTGCTTAGTGGGCTTTTCGCGCGAAAAGGCCCACTAAGCAGGGAGCCTCCTTGCTCTCGAACCCTGGTTGCTAGCGGGTCACTCAGAGATCCGGGGCTGGGGTTCTCGAGCGTTCCTCCCTGCTTAGTGGGCTTTTCGCGCGAAAAGGCCCACTAAGCAGGGAGCCTCCTTGCTCTCGAACCCTGGTTGCTAGCGGGTCACTCAGAGATCCGGGGCTGGGGTTCTCGAGCGTTCCTCCCTGCTTAGTGGGCTTTTCGCGCGAAAAGGCCCACTAAGCAGGGAGCCTCCTTGCTCTCGAACCCTGGTTGCTAGCGGGTCACTCAGAGATCCGGGGCTGGGGTTCTCGAGCGTTCCTCCCTGCTTAGTGGGCTTTTCGCGCGAAAAGGCCCACTAAGCAGGGAGCCTCCTTGCTCTCGAACCCTGGTTGCTAGCGGGTCACTCAGAGATCCGGGGCTGGGGTTCTCGAGCGTTCCTCCCTGCTTAGTGGGCTTTTCGCGCGAAAAGGCCCACTAAGCAGGGAGCCTCCTTGCTCTCGAACCCTGGTTGCTAGCGGGTCACTCAGAGATCCGGGGCTGGGGTTCTCGAGCGTTCCTCCCTGCTTAGTGGGCTTTTCGCGCGAAAAGGCCCACTAAGCAGGGAGCCTCCTTGCTCTCGAACCCTGGTTGCTAGCGGGTCACTCAGAGATCCGGGGCTGGGGTTCTCGAGCGTTCCTCCCTGCTTAGTGGGCTTTTCGCGCGAAAAGGCCCACTAAGCAGGGAGCCTCCTTGCTCTCGAACCCTGGTTGCTAGCGGGTCACTCAGAGATCCGGGGCTGGGGTTCTCGAGCGTTCCTCCCTGCTTAGTGGGCTTTTCGCGCGAAAAGGCCCACTAAGCAGGGAGCCTCCTTGCTCTCGAACCCTGGTTGCTAGCGGGTCACTCAGAGATCCGGGGCTGGGGTTCTCGAGCGTTCCTCCCTGCTTAGTGGGCTTTTCGCGCGAAAAGGCCCACTAAGCAGGGAGCCTCCTTGCTCTCGAACCCTGGTTGCTAGCGGGTCACTCAGAGATCCGGGGCTGGGGTTCTCGAGCGTTCCTCCCTGCTTAGTGGGCTTTTCGCGCGAAAAGGCCCACTAAGCAGGGAGCCTCCTTGCTCTCGAACCCTGGTTGCTAGCGGGTCACTCAGAGATCCGGGGCTGGGGTTCTCGAGCGTTCCTCCCTGCTTAGTGGGCTTTTCGCGCGAAAAGGCCCACTAAGCAGGGAGCCTCCTTGCTCTCGAACCCTGGTTGCTAGCGGGTCACTCAGAGATCCGGGGCTGGGGTTCTCGAGCGTTCCTCCCTGCTTAGTGGGCTTTTCGCGCGAAAAGGCCCACTAAGCAGGGAGCCTCCTTGCTCTCGAACCCTGGTTGCTAGCGGGTCACTCAGAGATCCGGGGCTGGGGTTCTCGAGCGTTCCTCCCTGCTTAGTGGGCTTTTCGCGCGAAAAGGCCCACTAAGCAGGGAGCCTCCTTGCTCTCGAACCCTGGTTGCTAGCGGGTCACTCAGAGATCCGGGGCTGGGGTTCTCGAGCGTTCCTCCCTGCTTAGTGGGCTTTTCGCGCGAAAAGGCCCACTAAGCAGGGAGCCTCCTTGCTCTCGAACCCTGGTTGCTAGCGGGTCACTCAGAGATCCGGGGCTGGGGTTCTCGAGCGTTCCTCCCTGCTTAGTGGGCTTTTCGCGCGAAAAGGCCCACTAAGCAGGGAGCCTCCTTGCTCTCGAACCCTGGTTGCTAGCGGGTCACTCAGAGATCCGGGGCTGGGGTTCTCGAGCGTTCCTCCCTGCTTAGTGGGCTTTTCGCGCGAAAAGGCCCACTAAGCAGGGAGCCTCCTTGCTCTCGAACCCTGGTTGCTAGCGGGTCACTCAGAGATCCGGGGCTGGGGTTCTCGAGCGTTCCTCCCTGCTTAGTGGGCTTTTCGCGCGAAAAGGCCCACTAAGCAGGGAGCCTCCTTGCTCTCGAACCCTGGTTGCTAGCGGGTCACTCAGAGATCCGGGGCTGGGGTTCTCGAGCGTTCCTCCCTGCTTAGTGGGCTTTTCGCGCGAAAAGGCCCACTAAGCAGGGAGGAACGCTCGAGAACCCCAGCCCCGGATCTCTGAGTGACCCGCTAGCAACCAGGGTTCGAGAGCAAGGAGGCGCGAAAAGCCTAAAAGGCACTTAGCGGGTCACCACTTTGGTTGCCGTGGTTGCTGTGGTTCCCACTAAAAGCCCACTAAGAAAAGCCCACTCGTTGTCTATAAATTATCCCAAACACTATGTAACTAAACAGTATGTGAAATCCGAACTGGAATGAGTAACAAGTGCTACTACGGAACAAGTCTCGGTCAGGGGGGCAGATACTCAATGAAAGAAATTTTTTGCTATTTGATCCCTTCTTTTCCCTCCCGTACTGGTCATACATGTTCATTCAGGTACAGTCGAAGAGTTCTATTTTCTTTACTGCCCCGAATTTTCTGAGAACTGATAGTGAGTAAGAGGTGTGGTTGGAACTAATTGCTTCCAGAAGGACTTTTTCGCTGAATGTAATAAAACAATTTTCGGCCGGACCACCAGCAGTTTATCTCCCTCAATCCCTTTGTATCTCCCCTCGCACTCGCGCCTGAGAGGGGTCGAAAATTGACCACACCAAGACACCGGCACCATAAACTCAGGTTTCTTGCTGGAGATAAGTGTTTTATTACATCCAGTGGAAAAAGTCTACGGTGCACCGAAGAGAGGGGTAAGGGCCACCGTAAAGTTTTATTACATCCAGTGCTTGGATGTAATAAAACAATTTGCGGCCGGACCACCAGCAGTTTATCTCCCCTATCTCCCTCAATCTCTTTGTATCTCCCCTCGCACTCGCGCCTGAGAGCTGTCAAAAATTGACCACATGAAGACACCGGCGCCATTAACTCAGGTTTCTTCCTGGAGATAATTGTTTTATTACATCCAGAAAGTCTACGGTGGCCCTAAGGCTGTGTTTGTTTAGATAAGATTCAGGTTTCTTCCCGTCTTTTCGTGACCACCTGCAAACCAGATGTCTTATCTTTCTCGGACATCCAATGAGAGGACACTGGTCACAAACTTTCAGTTAAACATTCATACGAAACCCAAGAACGACATAGCAACTACTAGTACAGTCAAGCGCCCGAAATCCGTACGTCCAAAAACCAGAATGGCCTGAAAACCGGACACTTTTGACCGATTGATTTTTTAAGCCATCGTTGAATTTATCTCAGACCAAGCTACGCTTTGGTTTTTTCATTACGAACACCTTTTCTAAAACGCAGTATCGGAATATAATAAGATCACTGATTATTTTCTTAAGTAGAACAAAATGTGCCGTTGCGCTGCAGGTGTAGTATTCTTACTCGTTCTGGGTCTATTTAGATTTACGTTTAAGTAGCAAAAATTGTTCGGATTGGGCTTTTTCTGAAGCTATTTGAACTTGATTCTCCTATTTTAAGCGAAAGGCGGGTGAAAACGGTGAAAATAAAGAACCGCCGAATGTTGAAAAGCCAACTCCTGAGACTTCTATGGAAAAGGTAAGTGCTTGAGCTGATAAAAGTAATCGAATACATATGGATCCATGTTTTTGTGTCATCTGGGACTTTTATATTAGGGTGATTTGAAAAAAAAGTTCTTTTCGACAGTAGCGGATTTCTAAATAGGCTAGCTAGGCTGAAGCCTACGGCGGCAAATTTTCATAGGCGGCAAATTTTTGACGGTGGAATTTTTTTTCCGCAAAAAAAAGGAGAAGAGAAAGGAAACACAAGCACTGTGGAAAGACAAAGAACGCTCTTTTCAGATAACCAAAATCCCAACCCCCACCCAGAAGTTTTGAGTAGTTTGATTCAGCAAAGTAACAAATCTATTATTCAATGCGCTTTATTTAGACCACATATGGGCAACCTCCAGTCCGCCTCTCCATTTGTTTCGCGGTCCGCGGAACATATAAAAAATTGTCATGGAGAAGAGTCAAAAGAAAGACTTCAAAAAGTCTCAAAAGGACTTAAAACACAATTTTGAGGATCAAATTTCAAAATTTTTTTTTGAGGGAGAACCCCCAAACCCCCTCTACAATTTGGAAGTCTGTTACATAGTGTTTTTCCTTTGGAAATTCTGCCGCTTACAAGAAACGGTTCCCTTTGCGTGTTCCCCCAAAGTGGTTTCAAATGAGATAAAACACTAGTTTAAAGGGGAAAATTTTAAAAATTTTCGTGGGGTAGGACCCCCAGCCCCCTCGAAATTTTGACGTCTATTTATATTTTTTTTTTACCTTGAGAATTGTGCGGTTTACAAGGAACCGTTCTCTTCAAATGTTACCCAAAGGGTCTCAAAATCAACTAAATCACTACTTTTATAGGCCAATTTTAAAAAAAAATCTGGAGCTGACCCACAGACCCCCATTCTTACTTGCAGCTAAGATTGTAAAATTTTGACATTATGTGCACACTGTAAAAAAATTCCGTAAAATTTACGATTTTAACTGGCAGGTGGGTTGGTTGTGGAAAACCTTAAAAATTACGAAGTAAATCCATAAAAACAGCGGTATATTTTACTTTGTTAAACAAAAAACATGGATTAAAATGGTAAAACACCATTGTTTTTATGGATTTATTTCGTAATGTTTACGGTTTTCCACAACCAACCTAGCTGCCAGTTTAAAACCGTAAATTTTACGGGAATTTTTTACAGTGAATAGGCGGCATTTTTTGGTTCAGCCTAAAGGCGGCACATTTGGAAATCCGCCACTGCTTTTCGATGTAAATCCGCTTTCGGATAGACAAATGGGGCTTCAATAAAGCATGATTTTTGATAGTGATGTATGGTAATAAAATGAAAATTTCCAAGCGTGGGGGGTAATCCCCCCCCCCTTTGGCTACTCCCCGGCGGCCCCTCCCAAGAAAAAATCCTGCATACGCCCTTGCTACGTTGTGCAGAAAGTGCAAAATTTGTAAAAGATCACTCTTCATAATCATTAATAGGAATTTCGGTGAGTAAAACTGTTATAAAGTGTGTGAGATATTTCGCACAATTCTTCTTTCTAAGTTTTATGAATTCACCAAATGGGCGATACCCAGACCTGGAAAAAGTGCCCGAACCTACGAACCTGGTTCGGGGGAAGCCCCTACCAGCTCCATAGGAGCAATACACAAGGTTCGGGTAAATTTTATTAGGTTCGGGGGAAGGTTACAACTTTTACCAGGTACGGCGATACCTCTCCAAAATATACATGCTAGAGATTGTAGTAACCCCCACTATATATACTCATGTTTTATCAGACGTCACGACACGACACACTCCGGTGTACAACATCCAGGCGCCAGCCCCATCTTCTTCTCAGTAGCGGCGGCCCATCACCCTTCTCCGTCAGCGGCGGTCTGAGGATAGGGCCTGCCCGGCGCGTGCGGCCTGAGCGCGAATCAACACCGTAGCTGTCTCCGGCTCTCGGGTTGTGCCCAGCGTACTCAATACCCAATCACTAGTGATAATTTTGTGTGTGGGAAATCCCTCTTGTTCAGCGTTGCTGTGATTACACCCAGCAGGATGACGCGATCAAAGAGTGGTAGTGTGCAAAAAAGCCCATCTGCGGATAGCTCACGTGCAAATTCTCCAATAGATATGCCAATCGTAACCGACAACGATGACGATGGAAACTCAAGTGTCAGCGATATGGAACTCCAACAACAGGATCCACTGACTAAGCTCTCCCAGGATAAACTGGTAGCCAGAATGAATGACTATGCCAACCGAATTGGAGTAATCGACAGCATGCTACTAATGTTGGAATCCAAGACCAGCTTTCAAGTAGAGGGTACCTGTAGGTGTCGTTTCATATTATTTTCGAGTCGGGAAGCTCAGACTGGAGGATCGTGGATATTTTTTCAACCAGTTTTGTAATGCGAAATTACTGATAAGTATTCTTTGCTGGTATGAATGCTCAAAAATTATGTTCAGTACGTATTACTTAAGAAAAATATTAATTTAGGGTTAAAAAAGATTACGAATTATTATAATATGAAATAAATACCTTCCCAACACTCCTGAAATAAAAAAACACGGAGTTTATCCTGTTTTACAAGTAATTTTTGGCATCTATTAGGATCTATACATTGATACATTCATCCAGTTCTCCAATGAAATCGTTTGATAATAGGGCTGGGCGATATATAAATTTCTTAAATCGATTTATATTTCATCTTAAAATCCGATTTAGCTATAAATCGATATAATTCGGGTAATATAAATCCATATTTTAAGCTGAAATAAATACAATACACATGTATCATTTAAAATACTTGTTTTTTGTCATATATCAAGTATTCTAGAAATAAAAACATTTCCTTTAACACAAAGTAACTATTTTTCAGTTGATTTTTAACCAATTTTTTACTAAGTGATCGAAGAAATTGGTGAGAATGAAAACCGTACAAATCTAGGGACTTACTTAGTTTCCATTCTCAGCAATTTATTTGCTTGCTCTTATGGAAATTCTTCTGAAGTAACACTATAATTTCAATCATGCTCTGCAAGAATTATCACTGCATATTGTTTGAGTTTTCGTACTAGCTTCTGTGATATTTTTCTTTACTGTCTTTCTAAATTATTTTAAATAAAATTAATTTTACCTTATTACATACATTGTGTAAAAATTTGGAGTGGCTAGGACTGAAAGAGTTAAAATTAAAGGTACTAATTTAAATGGAGAGTGGTCAGTTGAACAATTCTTAAAATATTGGTTAGGAATATTCTTAACTCTTGGAAAAATTATAAACCTATCAATACAAGAATTTTGGTTTTCACAATTTTAAAATTTCAAAGCAATCTATCTTACATTTATTGTGAATGAAACAATGTCAATAAATTTATTAAATCAAATCAAAATAACATTGATGAAAAATTTTATTTACAAACTTTTAATTTAATTTTTAAAGAAATGGGGGAAAATATTTCCTTAACTTATTTCTTGGATCCTTAATTTTCTAAAAAAGGAGAATTTCCCTTCAATATATTAGAATAAATGACGATTCAGGAATTCAAACGCGTTCTAAGTCAGAAATATATCTACTGTAATGCAAGTGAACGAAAAAACTAAAACTTACCGTATATCGTATCGATGGAAAGATCGATCTCTAGTTCGATTCATTCGATTCATTTTAAAAAAATCATTCCATTCCAAGTCGAGAGCGATTCGATTCATTGTCGGAACACTAGGAACGGAACTCGAATTCGGCCGGCGCCAGGGAGGCGCGGCCCCCGGCGCGCATCAACGAAAATGATTCCGGAACCCGGAATTGTATCGGTTATCGCGGCCGATCTATGAATCGGAACACAGTAATATCGGTTTAAGGAAAATTCAAATAATCAAGTTGAATCGAATTTCTGATTCCGGAATTATATATCGGTATTCGATTTTAGAGATTCGATATAAGCCGTAAACCGATTTATCTTTCGGATTCCGGAATTATATATCGGTTCCGATATAAGGAATCCGATATAAGCCTGAAACCGGTATTCCGATGTTGGGGTTAAACCGATTTATCTTTATATATCGATTTAAGGCCCAGGCCTATTTGATAACCCCCTGCTTTAAGGCATTTATCCAACGAGATAACATTTTACAGAATTCATGAAAATGGTATCGGTATCGGTACTATATACCCATGTAAAAGGATGAAAAAATATTTTAAGTTGTAGAAAAATTCGCCGAGAGGCCGACAAGTTTTATAATTTTTCATTTCCAAGTTAATCAACTCAAACGACTTTAATGATTAAATTTAGTACGTATGGGATTTTTTTCTCCTTTTCTCAAAAAATAAGCTGTTAATAATTAAGTGTTTTTGTCCAACAGTTTTTCACTTGAGATTACTTAAGCTTATGACCAAGATCATACATTAATACCGGGGAAGGTTTAATGTGGGAAAACTGATACTGAAAATACTTAAAATAGGCATATAAAAATGTCAGTTACAAAAAAGGTATTTGACAGTATTTCAATCAATGCTCTTTTGGGTACCTAAAAGTACTCAGGACCTGAAAGTATTAGTCATTTTTTTTCTTTTTTTTTTCACCAAGGAAAAGTTCGTTACCATTTCTATAAAGGCTTGTCCTTCTGATCACGTTCAATATCTTATTTCAAATCCTTCGGCTTGTCATTTTTCTACCAATATTACGGAATGCTGTACGACTAGAAATGCATGTGACAAAAAGCTGTTCACAGCGGCTCTCCAAAACCGCCGAAAAAACACTCTTATCGCGTTCGAAAACGGGAGAAAGCCGAAAGATTTGGCAACGATCTGTGCTTACCATGCAGTTTGTCATGCGGAACCCTGATGGTAATTATTGTCAACGGTTTTTTGAGCCCAGATCGCTGACTTTTGGCCTTGAGAGGACAACGCCAATTGCGGCATCGATACATCTGTTGTAATGATGTAGAGAAAATACCATAGGAAAATACTAACTTCTCTCTCTCGAGATACTTCAAAAATATCCTATTGTTATTCATTCCGGTGTTGGTATTGCTTAGCTATAAATAACTTGAAATTAGTTTGGTGCGGGTATGAGTAAAATATCTGGTAAAAAAATATTTTGAAACTTTGCGAAGAATATGTATGGTCACAAATACAGTTTCGAAATCCCTCTCGACAACAATTATGAAAATGTTGAAACTTTTCTGAAGCAATAGCTATTCTATATTTAGAAATTTGCATATATATTATTACAACATTGTGAATCATCAACAAGTGACTTTTGATAATTTGTTTGACTTTTGATTTTGTACGTATTATAGATGTTATTCAAATTGTGTTCATTGTGGGAGCAACAGTGTGCTCCACAATGAAAAGAGGATCTGGGGGTCCTCCTCAAAGATATTTTTGAAATTTGACTATTCCTCGGTGAGGATCACTCGTAATAAACGTTGAAAGAGAAACAATGGAAATGAGCCTTACCCCTCATCAGCTACACCCCTCATCTCTTTTCACAGCACATGGGCAAGTTACCAGCAGTTACTGAGGCAGGCCAATCCAAAAGCTTATCGTTATACCTACGTAAATTCATGATTCTGTTGGTTTCAATAGTGCATTTGATTTTAATTTAAAAGTGGTGTGTAAGGTTAAAATTCACTATTAAAAGGGTGCAAAAATCTATATACCCCCTGATTATTTTGAGAATATAGTAGTATCTTCACACCATGTAAATAACCTTTGTCCCTCCTTCACTAGAAAAGTTCCATGTTAAAGACTCCCCCGAAAAATATATCATGTATGCAAAAGGAGCCTGATTACTTTGCGCCCTGGCACTAGACTATTATGCTTTTGATTGCGGCCCTCGAGTACTAGGTAAGTTGGAAACCCTTGTTCCAGACTTTATACATGGTGGCATCAAAGGCAGATTTCATTTTCCAAGGGTTGAAAGATGATTTTTAAAAATGGCACACTAGACACCTGAAAAAGGTAAACCGTAATATAAATGGTACTCTAATCGAAAAAGGTTTGCTATCCCTGGCCTAGGCCCTAGGATTCCCTATCGTATATACGCAAGTCGCTGTGTAGTAGTGAAAGGGTTAATTTGCTCTTATAGTTTCTCACATTCGTCCAACGTAGAAAAGGGTATTTCTAAACTAGTTTTTCTGAAACTCCAAGGGTCATCTTTCGAGACGTCGTCGGTCGCGCATTCTTATTCGCTTTCTGCAGCAAAAGTGCGGTTTAATCGACCGTGACCCTGGCATTAGGTGGCCAAACAGAATGATTAAAGGGCACTTTTGTCGTGTCTGCAATCCGGAAGAACGGCAAGGGCGTTCTCTCGCTGTTGCCAACACGGCTGGGAGTAATTCTGGACGAATTGCCGGTGAAGGCCGTTTATGTTGATTTTATTGTCTAGGAATTGGGGCGGTATCTTTTGAACGAGTGGATTATTTCAAATGGGGGTTGGATAAGAGAGGGTTGACATTTTTCGAACTGGACTTGGAATGCGAACTTAATAGTCGTTCGTCGACTTCTTGTGAACCTGCTCCAGCTGTGCTCGCCTGTCATATAAATATAATAATAAGCAATAATGTTCTCAAAAAGGTTGGAGAAAAATGATTGAAATAATGTGGAATCACACAATCACTCTCTTAGGGTACAGCAAAGTTTTCTTAGGGTACAGTAAAACATACGCTGGGATCGCTTGGGGAGCTTTAATAAAAATGTGCTGAGAAATGGAGTAACCCAAGGAAGGTTTTGGAAAAGAAAATTATTTTTATCTCTGTTTGAATTGTATACTAAATGTAGCACTTTGAAGACAAAAGTCTAAATCTAAATTCTTTGAGTTGATTTTAATGATTACGCTTCATCGCCAAAACCTGGTTTAGTAATTAAATGCTGAGTAGTATTTTAAAAATAGGGCCTGGTTTATCGGGCCATAAAACTCATAATTAGATTTTAATCATTGGTTTCGATTTTTTCGGTTAAAAGTCATGAATGCTTTTGGGATTTTCGGTTTTAATCAGGTAATAATAATTAATTTATAATAAAAAAAACTTCCATCAAAAATGAAACTCAAACAATGCCAAAATGTATCGTTCACACCTCGCCAAAACCGTCAAACTAACTTTTCGAGGATTGTCTTTCTTCTCCTTATTTTTTCAGAATAATCGAGGTATATCTCCATTGGCGATTTGGTGATCTTTCTCTTGAGAAGAATTATTTTAGTGAAAATTATCACAGTGAAAATTTAGTGAAAATTATTATTATTAGTGATTATTTAGTGAAAATTATCACAGATTAAAATTATAATCACCAATAATTATTAATACGCGATTTTTTTTTTCTTTTCTGAACTCCAAAGGATGATCCGGTTTTGATGAAAACGCTTTGTCTAATTCTTAAAAGGGTCAAATATATAAAAATTTCTATCCGATTTTGAATTTTTTCTCCGACTCCATAGTTATCAATTTCAAACCTTGGAGGAAAAGTTCAGGTTTGACCTGACTTTCCACGAGAGCAACAGGTCACTGTCCTCACGGTTAAAGATTACTATAATTAAGAGCACTGAGATATTCCCAGAAGTTCTCCAAAAAGCATTTAAACATAAAGTAAAACTTCTCGCAAAAACTGGGGCAAAACATTTTGTTGGATATAAACGAAATTTTAATTACGGGAAACAGGCCGGAGTAATTAAGAAAAAGAGTACGTTGTGGGAGATTTCGATTTTATGCTTCAAGTACTCTGTCGAGAAAGAAATTTCTTGACCTCTTTAAGACTAAAAAAAAAATCTTCGAAAGTATTCTAAATTGTGGGAGGCATTGGAACAACAGGTTCTTTATCAAGGCAGCTATGTTTCATTGTTTTAAAAATAAACGCACTTGAGACAAAAACTTGCGGGGAGCAAAAATTTCTGCGTGGGCATAAATTGTTTCCTGCTCGCTGACACTATTGATTGAGAAACTATGACACAGAGGAAAATGTTGGAACGACTCTTGAAATATGTAGAAAGAATCCATTTATGGTATCAAAATGCATTTAATTAAAAAAAATTCTCACATATACTTTTAAAGGAATGCTATTTTGAAATCCTTCGATTTATTTAGTTGTGGAGAAGGAAAGCTTATTAAAACGAATACCATTAGTTTAATTTCAAGGTATTTTTGAACTTGCATCTAAATCTTATTAATAAAATTGAAGTCCGCCAGGTGCTTTCTGCCCATATAGGTTTCAGCTGCTCTATGCTACAATTTTCTCTTGAGCTCACTTTTGGAATAAACCCTTTGGGAGCGTAATTTTTTTTTGGAAGGGGGAATGGATTTATGGTTTATTTCTTATGCATCCATTCTCTACTAATTTTCATACCACTAACGACTGTCGTAACACAGTTTCCCAATAAACCTTCTCTCTAATCTGAATTCAGAAATTCCGAACACAAAGATTTCCTTTTCAGCTTTTGTACGTGTGACAAAACCCCATATCCCCTAAAAAAACACAACTCCATCATCGGAAACATGATGCATAGAAATTTCCGAAATCGAAATGAAACTCTCTCGTCTCCTGTCCAAAACTACGCTCATCATATGCAATAACGGAAGAAACGGTTTCACCTGAGACATCGAATGATGGAAAAAGAGTCCTACCTCTCCCGGAAGTGGGTTTGGGAACGAACCGACAGGTGAGGTGGTTCCGATGGCGGAAGCATCCGATGGGGTGGACAAAAAAAGCCACATCGGTCCCTCGAATCTATGGGGTGTTCTTTTGTTACCGCCCCTTGTGAGAACTCGGTTTTTTGCGGGGAGCAGTGATGAGAAAGTAGCGCGCGAAATGCAGTTGAGTTTTGGTGAGGAAATAATATAACGTGATAAAAGAGAATCGGATCATATTTCTGATTTATGAATGGGAGGGAGAAATGTGTTTGGGTTTAGTATTTTGATATAGGTATGATCGTGATGACTTGACTGAAATACGTTCATTTTCATATCTTTACAAAAAATATTTCAACGTCTTTCATTCAACAAAAGTTTCCTTATTGTGCTCAAAGGAAAGGTAAATATTCTAGAGCCTGAGTACAGCTATTCCTATGCCCCTCTTTTTATAAGTCTATCAAATCTTCATCCAAAATTCGAACTATCGCATCTTTTGGTAGTACACATTAAACTTCTATTATCCACTTATTAACACTTTCTAAGAAAAGTAACAAAGAATTCATAGGAAGAATTTTTAAGGGAAAGTTAACTGATTTATTGACAGAAATCAATAAATAAAAATTGGAGAGACATTTTCGCATTTTTTTTTCCTTTTTTACTTTAACTACAGAAGGAAATTATTTGATAAATGAAAAAAAAAAAAGGAAATATCTTTATGAGCTAATAATTTATTGTCATTAAATTATAACCAGGTAACTTGTTATAATAATTCTAAGGAGCTGTAAAGGGATATGAAAAACGTACTCCGAAAACGGTGGAGGTTTTTTGATTCACCAAGTTACGCTTCTGGCGGAGGTAATGGTTCAGGTGGTAGGCTTTTCACCTGGCGTAAGTTTTCAATTACAGGACAGATGTCTTTGACAATGATTCCCTTATCCCATCTCAATGGGTTACACAGGTTACACCACGGGTTACACACACTGAAATGATAAATGATATAAGGATTGAAGAATCACAATTTTCCAAGGATTGTTCTTTTATTATGAAAAGAACGAAATCCAGAAAATTTTTCTTTTGCACAAATATTTACGTAGTAATATCGACTTTTTTGTTTATTATATTTTGGGAAAGTTGTTTTAAGCTTAGATCCTGACTGAATGAGGAAATTGGAGTAAATAGATGAACATTTCACTTTCCTCACTTAGTATATAAAAGTTATAAAAATGCTCAACTGAAAGATAATTTTTCAATTTAGTGTTATTCAAAATAGTTTAAGCTAAACTAATACTACTATGATCAATTGATCACAAATATTTATTTATTCACTTATACAACATCAACACAACAAATGGAGAGAAAAAAAAATTAAAATGTACACTTAGGAGATTTTCATCCCTTACAAGTGTATTTTGAATCTAATTAAATAATACAAGTAAAGAAGAAAAACAAGAAAAAAATAATACAAGATACATACAAAATAATTAATAAGAGAAAATAAAATATAAAATAAATTATCACAATTTTAAGGACTGGCAAAGGTGTCGATTGAAATATAAATATAAACCCAAAGTAGAAAAAAAATCCTTATTGATAATTATAGTTTCATAAAAACTTTTAGAACAAGCAAAATGACGTGAGGATCATTTCTCCCTAAATTAATATGGAAAAAAATTAATTTCAGACTCCAGACAACCACTCAGCCAATGAGAAAGATGTTTTATCCAAATCTACAGACGGCGGGATGGAGAAATTATTCTTCAAATGCACAACGGAACTGCACTCGTGTCATGAAAAACAAAGCTGGCAAAACACAGGTGTTCCATCAAAAGCAAGACTCGAGTGGGGCGTGATTTCATTCGATATGGGGTGACAAGACAGGTAAAAATGTCCGGCAACACTTTGTTAGAGAAACCAAATCGAATTCCCATCTTAAACATATTTGTCATGGAAAGTTCCATTAAAGAGTTCATCAACCTTTTTAGGGTTAAGCAGGTGAAATCAATCTTCAGATAAAACATCGGTGACGAGGAAGTGATAGTGAGTTAAAGCCTATCGATTTCGGAACTTTTTTTTTACTGTCGTTTGGTTCTACAAGATATGAATAGAAGCTTAGTAACATTAAAAATTAAATTTTTTATTAATATTCGACTAAAATGTAGTATTTTTGCTTCAAATACAAACATGTTCGAATTATAAATTAAGTTATAGCGTTTGTATTAATGCTGTATTTCATTAAACCCTTCCCCGATTTAAAATATTATTTTTTGAATCTCCTTAATAATCCAATTAAAATCCGTTGGTATATTTTGAACCTCTTGGGTTCCAATTAAATTTTCCCAAAGGAGTTTCAAAATAACTGGCAAAATTTCAGAAGAACAGTTCATCAGTTAATAGTCAAGAGCAAAAAACACAATACTATAACAATGGTGCCCTATTTAAAGATTTACCAATTTCACATAATAGTATATGTTTTGAGAGTTAGCTTATTTTTATAGAAGAAAATATATCATTAGTTTCAGATAATGTTTTTAAACAACTGTTCCAGTTTCTCCATCAAACCATTAGCTTTTATTCTAATTCCCAATCTATTTAAAATATTTCCTTTCTCTTTAATCCCTGATTAAACAAATAACTTTTTGTCTGTGTCTAACTTAATCTCTTGCACAATGAAAAATAATACAACGGTTTGGTAATAAACCAAGTGAAGTGTCTATATTTTACATAGAAAAATTCATTCAACTTAATCCTTTTTCAAAATCTTAATCCAATCTAGTAATGTGTGTAATTACTATTGAATTAAATATCTAATTTTTCGAAAACTCGCGATTCTTTTACACTTTTATTGTTATACTATAAATCAAAGCGTCACGAAAGGTTTATGAAACGTTTTATTGCAAGAGTAGATCTATAATGAAAGTACTGTTTTAAGCATGTTTTTCCCCAACCTGTCATATTCGTTTTTATACCTTTCACTTTCACTATCTTCTTTTTGGACATCAAAACTCTATCTGAGGTGTAACATGTCTTTAATATTTTTTACCATGTTTAGCATTCAATTCCAATTGATGTTTGGAATGAGTAAAAATATTAACAGTCTGTTTTATTAATAACATGATTTTATTTATTTCATTTTGGTGAAATCAATAAAAACATACCATTAATTTAAAGCAATGTTAAGTTTTCAACATTTTAAGAAAAATGAAGTTAAAAGTATATCGTTAAAAGACACAGTGTATCGTAGTTTTCATACTCAGATTGAGTATAAACTGATGTATTAACAAATGAAGTACTCGGATAATTATAAGGGAATATGTTTTATTTAGAAAGAATATTATCTTTAACCTAATATATCAACTGGTTATCTCTTATGAACAAACTCAATTTACGTTTTTTTAATGTTTTGCATATTTTCATCAAAATTTTAGTTTTAGGTGCTGTTTCATTCAAAGAATAATATATTCAAAGTATTATCTAATTTTTTAGGTTAACTTTTTCTTTTAATCATTACATTTTAGTGCTATAACTAAAACATTAAATATAATAATAATGATTAAAATATTAAATCTTAGATATATTTTAAAATAAAGGATAAAATAGTAATAAAGAATTAAATAGCAATGGAATTGTGTGACTATTCTCAATAAAATATTTATAAATCTTAATAATATTTAAAGAAATTTAAACAAGGCATATTATCATATTGTACGATCATCGGGAAAAAAAAATTAATACTTGGACGAAGGCTCGGTTTTTACTCCTTCGCTCGATCGATATTCTAGTTTTTCTATAAAAAATATTATTAAAAAAGTACTCTTAAGCTTTTTTATGTGGTAAGATGTATCCTTTTAAGTTTCAGGTTTTTGGAGCTGGCTTCTGTTGTTTTTATTTAAACATCCCCAAAAATAATCTTGGTCAGAAGTGAAAATGATTCTAAAGAGACAGGTTACTTTTAGTAATAGGTATGGGATAAAGATAATATTACGACTTCTACCTACAAAAGTAGACCAAAGTACAAATAGGACAACAAAGAGGAGAAGAGTGAAATTTCAATGTAAGTAGACAATTTTAAAAATATTAAAAATGTATAAATGAATCCGTTCATGATCAGACAATTTAAATATCCCGTCAATATTAACTAAAACATTTGTTAAATGTTTATTTAACGTTAAATATTAACTGTCAATTAATTTTTTTTTATTATTCAAGATAGGCCCTAAATTTCTTGTAAATATTTGTGGGTTGATGAAACAATGAATGAACAATGAAAATTCCATTACTATAGGTACATGGTTTTTTTTCAATTTTCTCAAAACATGGTTTTTGGACTTGTTCCCTTCTTCACGATTCAATTATCTTCTTCATTGCCAGCAAAACCAACGAAATTAAAATTTAGTCGTCTCCAACCTTTCAATAAAACTTGAAGAGATATAAGTGGCGACATATTATTGTTGTAGCTACTCAAAACAAACTGTCTAAACATCACTAAAATTAACCCTTAAAATCAGACCACACACATAAAGTTGTTCTTCCTCTCATCGCTACCTTCTCACTTAAAGAGTCTCTTTTGATTGGGCCATTAGAGATAACTTCAATCAGCCTTATCCCTTATCAAATGAGAGATAAAACTCCCGTATGATGCATGAATTGATTGGACACAGGAAGCAAAGGTCGTTCATTCTCACTTGGGCGATGGCAACATCAAAATTTCATTGTGATTGGTTCTGGAGGTCACGAGGTTATGAGGTCATTGATTATGGAAGCGAATGAATGAATCAGTTGAGTACTCGCAGACTATTTATGTTTGTCTCAGAAGTGAATGGAAGGGATTATAGAACAACAGATTCATAGTTGATTGCTTTCTAAAGAAAGTAAATAATTTACAGGTCTTTGTTTCGAATTTGAGGGGATTTTACATAAATTTGAAATGTTGGGTAAGAAAATCAAACTGTAAAGTAAATTATAACTACTTTTACAGACCCGAATGACACTGTGACGTCATAGGCTGACATATTACAAACCTATAGCTAATGGAAGATTGGCTTCTGTACTTTCTCTCGTATTGTCGATGTCTCGTATGTTATGGGAAACGACTTTTAATGCAAATGATTCAGGATTAAAAAAATAGAAATTCATCTTGATATTGAGTGAATGAGTATCAGGGTGTTTTGCAAATGCGGAACTAACTTGAGGAAGTTGAGAATGAAGCATTCACCACAAAAACCAGATGTTTTCCCAAAACAACTCCGTCTGTTTCGTCGTAAGAGACTCCCTCCGAATATTTTTTTTTTTATTCTCTCTTCATGCTCATGTAAGGTTGACAAGTAACAAACGTCAGATTGATGATGAGTAGATGACATTGTTTTTGTCGCCGATGTAGCCACAGAAACGTGAAATGAATCATAGCGTTGTATCTCACTGTGTTTAATAAATCACTGGGAGTTGAGAAAAAAAAGTTATTAGAGAAATATGGCTTCATGTTTAATGTTATTGATTTAATGAAACCACAATTTATTCTAGTTAAGTATCAACACTTAAAGTGATACTTTTATGGCTTTAAAATAATACTATTTCAAATGTTAATTATTATTTTCTACAAAACTGGACTCATGTATATTTTCAGCCAATATTATTAATATAATATTATATTATTAATATTAATATAAATATTAATAATATATTATATTATTAATATATATATATATATATATCTTAATTCTACAACGGCCATTTTTTGTAAACTTTCGAGGTGTCATACTTTAGGAATAAAATCTCATAAAGAGCGACATGAAATAAAAAAAAATAATAATAAGTTCAAACCTGTTTTTACCAGTTTTTTTTGGTAACTAGACAATTTTAATAATCAACTTATTAATGTAGCAATGTAAATTTTTTATAAGAGTCTTTCAAATATAAATATCAATGAAAGCAAACTTTAAAAAAAAACATACGTTTTTAGGAATTTTTAGGACTGGGATTTGCAATGTTATTTTAAAAACTCTAAGAGGTATGATGCTGATGTGATCCAAATAAACTTTGAACCCTTTACATTTATTTATTCGCATCCAGACTCGGGGTTTTTGACAATGCTTTTAAACAGTTCAGTCTGATGATCCCTCCCATAAACCTTAGAATATATCTCCATCTTAAAAATAATCAAATACAGGTATGTTGTAGACGTGGCTGATCAAGAGCAAATAACCAGACCGCAAGGTATCGTTGGCTCTTTTTGCACCTGTCCTGCAGGCCAACAGAGGGAAAACCTATATCACGACTTTAAAATTCGTGAATGACGTTTATCGACCCTGGAAAAGAGGAATCGGCACCATAGCAGCTACGTCGGGGCTATCTAAATTCTGGTAATGCAAGTGGGGCCATCCCACTCATCACTATAAAATTTAAGTCATTAAAATAAAGTAAAAGGGGCAACTGAAAATTATTTCTATAGCAACTTACAGATTGGCTAGAACTGTTATGCATACGATCGCTACACAATAATTGCATCATAATATGTTTTCTTCAGTATTAATTTATCATGATACATGAGAGTTTAAAGGGGACAATGTCCCACCACATTTTTTTTTCTATTGTTGCGCGACTAAATTTAATCTGTTTAATACCCTGGCCAACTAATACCCTCCGTTTAGAAGTTACCCGACTCCGACAATATTTTTAAAAAGGTTATATTTTATGTATATCTCTATTTTTAATAAATTCACACATTAAGTAATTTACATTAAAGTCTATTTTCAAAAAAATTGATACATGCTCTTAATAAAAGTGATTGTTAAAAACTATTAGGTTCATTTCAAGAAGTTAACATACAGAATGGATTCCTACTAGTCTGTCTCTAATATAAGGTTCCTAAAGGGAAAAAACTACAGATCTCCAATTTCAAGCACAATTTTCTCAAATCATCAGTTAAATGAAGTCTAGCAAACGGTGACGTCCAGACCCAATATTAAACCTCTTTTCTCACTTCTAAAAATGAATACGCAGGTTTCTAACAATATTTCACAAAAAAACCTATCACAAGGGGTAAACCGTGGCGACATTATTTTATTCATTGCCTCACAACCGGACCTTCACGCTCCGAGTCCTCAGACGCTTGTCCTTCAAGGCGAATTAGACACGCTAATCATTCCATATTCTCCCTTTTCTTGTCCATTTCATCAATGCTTTATTTACGGCAAGAACCACCCTCTTCAACTGTGGTAACAAGCGTCGTCGTTTAAACCTGACTTGCGTTACTTGTTATAATTTGGAATATAGTGCAAGTCGGTCTTTTGAGGCAGAGGCTAGTAGTTTTTTAATAGGAAATGGAACTTGGGTGACTTTAATAGTGATTATAATAGTTGTTTTTCTGCAAGAAATGTAGATGGAGTCTTAAATAATTTCGGTAGGATTCTGTAATCCATCCCGTTTAAAATCGTCAATTTTTTTCGGTAGCCAAGAATTTAAAAATCGTCAACATTTTATAGTTGTCATCAAAATAACTTTGCATTTTAGGCAATATCTCTAATCTTTGGCCTCTAAAACAGTTTGGTGATTTTTCAGAGGATAGATAAAGGAAAAGTAACTTAATTTTCTAAGTGAAAAAGTATTATGGTAAAGGTAACAATACCTATTAAAATCTTATCCACACACTACTGAAGTCATGGATGTGAATTTTTTTTTAAGTTAATAAACTTATATCAAAATGAAAGGCTACTGTTATTGTCCTTTGCATTTTGCTCTTCCTGTGTGTCTAACGACTGTACTGATAAATAACAAAGGGATATTGTAATACTACTTGTTACGTTACAAAATAGCCACATTACGTCAGTTTATGAATGTTGAATGAATCTACAGCATTATTTCAACGTGATCTACATTTGTAGTGTAAACCAGTATTTCAAAAGCGTAGCTGCTGTTAAAAGACGATAAATTCAATTTTCTTTTGTTGCAAAACCGTTTCTTCACGCTGAACATCATTCCTCACATTACTTGCTGCATATTAATTCGTGTCGCAAAAGCTCGTCAAATATCCCAACTACGCAAGGAACAATCCTTTTTTTGTTCAAGCACACTATAACCAGACATAAACGACGAAACAAAACTCCACTCTCCATCCTTTCCATTGTGTGAGAAATATCGAATAGAATTACCAGATTTTGAGACAACTCTTGTATTCTCACTCACGCAGAGAAACTCTTAAAAAGGAAAAAAAAGACAGTGCAATATAGTAGTTATAGAGAAATAATATACGGTCATGGTTTCGTTTAACTTGTCTGACTAGTTCTGCGAATTGAAGGAAGAAGAATCGTGGCCAGGGTGTCGAGAGCACCTATTCTCTTCCATTGTTATTTATGTGGTCTCTCCGGCTGGTCCAAGGTGAGAAAAGGTCAAGAATCCTCGTGTGGAGTTTTAGTGCTGCTAAGGATGTAGTGCTCCTTGTCAGAGTTGCGGTTGATTTATTGTTTCGATGGCCAGTTTTATTTATTTTCGTCCCGTTTCTCTTAAGCAGAAGCAGTTCCCTGCACTGGGTGGTGTTCGTCTTGTTTATGGGCCTTGAGGAATGTCGAGAATTTAATCTTTACGTAACGCCATAGAGTGCAAGAAGTAGTGTTTTAGTTAACCTGAAATTGAGGATGGAATTTTTGGGTGCAGTTGATCCCTTTAAAGGAGGAGACGAGAGTAAAATCTTATTTATACAGTATGTATTATCATCTAAGAAAGTATTTTTGAGCAGAAATATAATACTGAGTGTTCAATACTGTATAAAAGCTATTAAAAACAGTTAATTCTCCTTACATATAATTAAATTATCGACCTGTCGAGGGAGAGACACCAGACTAGAATAGACAATAGTCGAAAGAGAATGTGGTGAATATAAGAGAAAAAGCATGATAAAAATAAAAAAAAGAATCACTGGCAGTAATGAGAGAATTATAGGTGCAAGGGTGCCCACTGATTCAACACAAAATCCCGGAAAACTATTACAGTAACGAACTTTTTATCTGGGATCCCAAAATCCGGAATGTTACTAGTTAAAAAAAATAGCATTTCTTGTTATAAAGCTATTTTAACCAGTGAAAATTTTTTTTCACAATGACGTAGTTACCATGTAATTGCGCTAAGAACCGATGGTAAGACCGGATTCTTCATAAAAGATGTTATTAATGCTTCAGCCTTGCATTTTCTCGTGGCGAGATAGCTCTTTCTCGTTGAGCTGAAGATTTTTGAAAATTTCAATTAAAACCCGGCTTTCCGGGATACATGCTGTTAAAAAACCGGATTACCGGGGAACCCCGGAAAAGTGGCACCCCTGGTATAGATAGAAAAGGAATTGAAAATAAAGTAGGTATACGAATGAGATTGAATGAGAAAAATTGGAATGAGCGAATAAGAGAGAATTTACAGGGATTGAATAATAAGAGACTGAAGTGAAAGAGAGAGAATGAGATTAATTGTGAAGGAAGGTAGGAAAGAATGGCGGATAATTTCTGGAACACTTTCTTAAGGAGTTCCGTCCCAACAATATCATTAGCCACATCGCTGCAGAGCGTGGGTGATGAGAACCCGACACCCGCACGTGCTTTAACGTGAAGTGCTCGCACAGACGATTCCCCCTAAAACTCTTAGGAACCACACAATACCCACTCACACCCCTCTCCCTCTCCTCATAACAACACGCGTCCATTTTTTTTTTTTTGATCCCCCTCATCATCGTCATCTTCATCACTGCATAACGGAACAATTCATCCCTTATGAAACAAAGCGGTATTCAACTGGCCCTGAGAGTCCACTCTGGACCTCTTGACGTCGTGGTGCTTTTTCCGACTTCTTCTCGGAGGGGACGGCGACGGGCTGTCAGATTCGTCAGGTTTTTCCGAGGAAAATTCGGAGCGATGGCTCTCGAGTGGACATCTTTTTGTGTTTTCATTGCTGGTGCTTCAGGCTGTCTCCGTGATTATACGGTCCTTTGAGCACCCGGGATTCGGTGGGAATCAAGTTTTTGATTTTGTTGAATCCTGGAAATGGTAATGTAGTCAGAACGTCAGCAACCGGTGGTTCCGGAAGGAATTCTGAGCGGCCCGACGTCCTCTTGGGGAAATATGAACATAAGTGCCGTCCATAAAGAATGTCCACATTTTTGACCCCTTCCCTCCCTTTTGTCACATTGTGTCACAGATCACCATACTCCCATTTTTAGACACAGAAGCTGTTCCTTGAAGGTTTTCATAATATTATTGTTCTATTCATAAATGTTTTTATTTTATTAGGCTCAACAAAAAAAGGCAACTTTCTAAATTTCCCTTGTTTTTCAGTAGGTTTGAATCGAGTTTTTGATACCTTTGCTGAGCTGTAATAGCACAAACATACACTTTTATCTAATTATTTTGTCAAATTACCTATTATGAGAAGGCTGATATTCTAAAGCCCAAGTTAACCATATTTCATGGCTCGTTATGAAAACAATACTGATCACATCCCTCTTATTTTATTCATTGGATATTCTTAATTAAGACAAAATATTGGTCTTCGAGCAATTTGTTTTTAATATCATGTCATCGAAATGTTTTTAAAAGGTATCAGTCGTGTTTTCCATTCTCGTATCATTCGTTTAGTTGTTCCTCGGATGACATTCTTTCCTTCCCTCTTTTTTCATGGCCAAATCTGGCATCTCAAGAGCAAACATCCCTCCGCGCCCCCTGGTGAACAACCTTGCAACAAAGAGACGACACAGTCCTTTCAGCAAATCCATTTGAATGTTGTATGAGCACAAAATCTACACAATAAAAAATAGGAAACGCGAAACTGCTGAGACTGTGACGTCACCACGTCGGCCATTCATAATGCCAAGCTTTGTTGTCATACATCCGGGCCCTCGTGCTAATGCGCCTGAATAAAGCAAGACAATAGGCACTTTTCTGCTCTACTAAATGGCAACGCGGCTAAAATCACACCACTTGAAGGCGACAGCCTAAGATTCTGCACGAGAATCCTTTTTTGCGGACGAGCTAGCTTCTTTTATAAGAAAAAAAAAAGGCATTTCGAATTATGCTTATTTTTTCTTTCAGTATCACACATAATACGTTTATTATTCGGAACTGAGATTAACCAGATCCATTTTGCTAAAGGAGACTAGTTTTCTGAATTCCCTTTAGGCAGCCCCTTTGAGACATTGAGGAAAGCCAAGAAAATTGGGGAAAAAAATTCTTCTGCTGTTGCAATCTGCGAGTTAAGTTATGGGGGTTAAAGAAACACCATAACTTCGCAAGGAAAGGCAATTCAAACTCTTACTAAAGTGCAATGAGTAGAAACGCAGCTTAAAAGATAGGGATAAAATATTTTCCAGTGATTTATCCACCGTGAAGACAGACGCTAATTGTATGGGGCTATAAAGCAGTCAAGGAAGGAATAAAACTATAACTACGGGGAAAGAAAACCTAATTTAAAAGTTCACCAATCACCACAAGGTTACCAGTTTTATTCCACTTAATTGGGACTCTAATTTATAAATGTAAAAGGTGAATTTAGTTTAAGTAAGCAAAAGAATGAACTTTTAATTCTAAAGATAAAATGTAGTTCTAACAAATCAACATGATGTGTGTAATTATTTATTTTAATCCAGTTAGTATTTTTAGTTAATTAGGGAGAACATTTTTGCCATCTCTCAAATGTTTTTGGGTACGCTTATATGGCTTTCAATGATTTTCATTGAAAATATATCCGTTTAGAAACTGTAACAGAAAAAATGAGATTTTAAAAATTTTTGATATTTTTTTTATTATTCAGATAGAAATGTGCAAGATTACTTTGAGTCTCGCGAAAATAGATTCAGTTGAAGCAGTGGAACGGAATATAATTAAATGCACCCAAATTTTAAAGCAGTTTATGGCGTTTGTAAATGTGTATGTGTTAAAATTTAATTACATTAAAAAAACTTGAGTCTCTTGAATATTAAGTTCCCTCAAGAGTAAACGTTTCTTAAAAGTCGGTTAGTTTTTGTCCACTTCACTTAAATGTAGTATGCGGTAAAAATTATCCACAGAGTGATTCTTGTCTTTATTTAGACAAGTTTATAGCTATACAGCTGTTGATGACAAAAACCGTCTATTATTTTGATGAGCAATTGAAACCTAACCGCTGACAATGACAATAGATTCAATGTAGGGCTAATAAAATAAAGCGCTTCTAGCGTAGGTAACATTCCAAACCGTTATGACAGGAAATGAAGATTTAGGATATTTAGAACCGTATAATAAATTGATAAATGCGCATTAAACATGATTGAGTAAAGTATCCCAAAATGAGTCAGATAGAAAATAACATAGGACACATTTGATAAAACTTTATTGGTATTAAGAACAATCTATCTCAAACTCAGATTTTAATGTTATCGTTGATGTGTATAAAAAAAGGGTAGGTACTTTAGGATTAGCCGGGTGCAAACGTCAAGTTTTACGCTAAATCCCCTAAAATAATCAAATGTCAAACTAAACACCATTAAAATTGTTTATTTTTATTTGAATTTTTGATATATTTTTATGTGTAAGTAGTAAAACATTGCCAATACAGTCCAAATGGAGAGATAATATATATATAAGTACTAAAAAAAGTTCAAGGAACAAGGATGATAATTAATTATGCGTCCCTCAGATCTTCTATCTGTTTTAAGGTCATGTTTCTTAAATTTGAAAGTTTTAATATTAAAGTTTTAAAAAGTTTCCTTTTAAAGACAGAAGACTATTTTTTCCACTTTTCGGAGTGAAAATTTTGAAGTATAAAGCATGGACATATTTAGGGAGATTACACATAAAGGACATCTTTAGATTCCCCTCCACAAAATTACAGTTACATTAACTACAAAGTGCTTTTTTAATAATAAAGAGTGTGATCAGAAACAGGGTAGGCCCTGTTTTTCAGTTTCAATTTCACAATTTTTCTACAGCCTTTCCTGGATCTCTCGATCTGCCGTAGGAGTTGCACAATACACACATGCAAGGTTCTTTGACTGATCATCTTTATGCCAAAAAGAAAAATTCAAGACTTATATAGAAATCAATTTTAAATTCAAAATAATTCGTATATGGCGTATCTAGAAAATAATTTTAGGGAGGGGGATATTCAGTGGCATAAAATTTATTTCGGGCGGGGCCCAAATACTTTAGAGGTGATGAACTTAATAGCAAAAGGGTCTGGCCTGGCTCCCCCAGAAAGTTTTTGGAAATTCAACCTCTGTAACAGGGTTTAACTTGTTTTGGTATATTAAGTCTGTGAATTTCAAGGGGGTGTTCACCTCACCCCTCAACATAGGCTCCTGCGATAATAATGGAATTTCGGACGGTGGATCTGGGGTTAAATTTATCTCTTTTTAAGGTAAAAAACAAACATTTTTGACTTTTGGGATGATAAATAAAATAAAAATACTCTAAATACCCCCTATGCCGAAGCAATTAATTCTCCGTAAAATTTGTTGTAAATTAATTTCAAATGAATTTATTTGCAAATAAATGTTTAATTCGACTTTGCTTACTTTTAGTATTAATGCAAGATATTAAATAAAACATTTTCAAAACAGATAAAAAGTTCTATTTTTAATAGAATACAGTTTTGCAATTTTATTTGAGTAACTAATAAATAACCTACTTTAAAAAATGCAGGAAAAGGAGTAAAATGGACGGTTAGCGGTTCCATTTTTATGTCGTGTCGCCATCTATTAACAATTAATTGATCCAAAACGTGACCCGTTATTATTAGAATTCCTCCTAAAAAAGTCAAGGAGTATTTTTACCTCCAAAAAAATCCTAGGAACATTAACCATTTTTAACATTTAACCTTGATTTCTTGGCTGCACTTATGGAGGAAAATTTCGATCAAAATTCTAGTAACTAGAATTCTAGTAAAGGAATATATTTTCTCCTGCCATTACTGCGTTTCCACTCATAATTTTTTCAAGAAAAGAAATGTTCTGTCTTCTAGTAATATTTATAGTTCTTGTTCTTACACATGCAAATTTTTTTTGACTGTAAAAAAACTAATACAACTGTTCCAAAGTATTTTCGAACAACACAACAAATGTATTTCGCATCGCAACATTTATTCAAAATAACATTTTTTAAAAGATCCTGAGGAAGAATTACACCTAACCATATCAAGAGCCACATTCTTTGAAACATCTTTTCACTATAGTATTACATTCAGATTTTATTATCTTTAATTAGATGCTGTTAAAACTAGCAATATTATTAATTTGATTATTTTAATTTATTAAAAATTTTAATATATAATTAAAATTATTAGCTGTTATCCGTTATAATGCTTAATTTGAAAGACCAAGTAACTAAGTAGCCTAAATTAAAAAAAAGAAGAAAAAAATCTAATTTGTATGGCAATGTAGAGAAACATTCTTACCTCATTCATTAAATGTCCATCATACATGATATAAAATATTTAGGTAATTAGATTTTAATTGCCCTGTGCACAATTCAATGGTGAAATATAAAGCCTAAATGTAAAAGCTAAAGAGGGTTTCTTTCTGGTCCTGGACCCTTCATAAATTAGAAATTTACGGATTAAAATAAATTCTTAACACATTAAATAGTTATTTAATTAACATTAATAATAGATGAATGATAAAATAGGGAGTTATTTAAAGCTGTATGAAGTTATTTTTCACACTAAAATTATATATTTGAAGGAAAAAACTTACTTATTCCAAATTACTTAAGAAATATAAAATACATATTTATAGCTCATTAAAATTCAATTTTAGATTATTAACTAATAATTTTAAAGAGCAGACCGATCCATCTGTCGGGCCATAATTTTTGCCCCCTTTGAATTAAAAACTACAAAATTTGGTCATATCTAACTTTAGCCTTTATTAGTTAACTTTTAATGTAGTACACAAAGAACAATATAAAAAAGATTCAATAGCAAAATACTGTACAACAATATGGAATTAATACCACAGGCACATTTAAAGAAAACAATTTTAAATTAAAAAAATTGTATGAAAATATTTTTGTTCAACTCACTAAAATCTCTCCATAAAATTAAACAGATGAAGAAAAAATTCCGAATTTCTTAAGAAATATAAATATGTAATATTTTAACTCATTTAAAATTCAATTTAAGATTAAATTAGGTTGGATAATAAGTTGCTGGATAGCATTGACTAAAAAATGGACTAAAGCGATTTACACACAAGGATAAAAATGTATGCATCTTCTTTTACTTTTTAAAGGGAGAAAAAAGAATTACAATAATATACTGTGCAAGACATTAACACAAGTTCGTTGATTTTAAGGAAAATGTAGGATAACATTTAAACTTCAATTGTTACATTTTTCAACAACTTAATACAAAAAGTAAAGTTAAAACTACTTCAAAGTATCCTTTCATATTTTGAACCTACACATCAATATTCAATAATAAAATATCAATATCTAATACACAATTACAATGGAGCTTACATAGACGACATTCTAAGGATGGTCGTAATTTGAAATGCTCATCATTTCAGAAAGTTCTCTCAGCACAAAAGAGACTGCAGCTGGGTTTTGTCGTACCAATTTTTTCCAACCATCCGTTTTAGCAACATCCTTGAAGTGATAGCTACAAAAGTCACTGACATGTTTCATCAAAACCTCATCACTATGACGATCGAAGAGGTCAAGAAGCTGCCATGCACTCTCGATGGTCATCATCTTTATCAACGTGCGACCACACATGTTGCGAAGATCAAGTACTTGGTACTTGTCACTTGCATAGTACAACTCGCAGAGTTTTTTCCAGTTTCCGAGCACTTTCTCATCGGGGAACTTCCCGTACATGAAACTGACCACTGACTCCAGTACGTCGAACGAGACATCCGAGACTTGGATAACATTTCGAGTGTGTTCCACAGTTGGGTGTTGAAACATACGCGCGAAGACTGGTGACATGGCAAATAGAATGGATTTATGGGCGGGAATGGTTTTCTTACCGATTTGAATAACGACATCCGAGAATTGACGGTTCTTCAATAAACTGTGCAAGTTACCCAATAAATTTTTCCGGTACAGATCAACGTCATTTAACTCATCATTCAACAAAGCATTCGTCTTTGAAAGTCCGTAAATTTTCAGATCAAAATAAAACGCTCTATCATGGGGAATATGAGGATATGGGAATGTATTATCCCCCGGAACTATAGCACCGTATATTTTAAGAGCACTCATATTTTGTTGGTATACAGAACCGGTGCAGAATACTGAAAACAATGCAGAGTGTTTTATAAGAAGCACATATTGTTCCCCCTTTTTCTGGAAGGCTAAAATCCATATTGCTCCAGAGAGTTTAACTTTATGAAACACACGGGTTCTATTTTCTGAAGTAAAACAAAAAAAATCTTTGATGTTCCAACTAAAATTAAGGTGAAAGAATGGATTCTCAGTCAAAACACTTTGCTCATATTTTAAATTTTTCTCACCAGTGCACTGTTGAGCCATTTCTTCCTGTGTAATATTTAACGAACTTCGAACAATTTTTAATGACTCGCCAAACGCAAGAAAATAACGAGTTGAACGGTGGAACGTGGTCGATTAACGATATGGTATGGTCTGTAGCAGCAACCAATCAGAACTGACTTTTTCATCAAGGCCACATTTTTCTCATTCTCATAAAGATTGCGTAATGTTGTATAGGACTGATAATATGGTTTCAATAGGTTTTAAAAGAGTTAATCCCAATTAACATACATATCACGAAAATAACTCATCATAATCCATAACTAATATATATAGTAGTTTCACTAGGAAATTATATTCACCATTTTAGTTTTTAGGGTGTTTTATATTTCTGCTCTATCTTTAAACTTTTCCTTCTACATAATCTACATGTATATCATAAATGATTGAAGTGACGGAAGATCTATGTATAGTGTATATTTTGTTTATTGATTTTTTTTTTAAATTAGGTTACTATTAATTTTCAATAAAAGAAATATTTTAATTCAAGTAAGAGTTACAATATTTTAAGATTGAGTTTTTAGGAAATAATAAGTAGCTAAATTATTATTTTCTTTATTAACTAATGACAAAGAATTAAAATGGTGTATCAAAAAATAAATAAATAAAAACCCATAACAAATTATTTGGGATAAATAATAATTATTCTGAAAGTTTCTTTAGAAAAAACATTGTGCTCTTTGATAAACAAGGGGTTGCGATTTTCTTTATTTTATTTTCTATTGCTGTGCTTAAAGAGAAATGATTACTACAGCATTATGACTAATAACGGAGACTTATAAATTGAAAAGGGATAAAAGTAAGAATAAAGGGAAAAATATGTATCCTTTTTAAAATAGTTTAAACAGGGGTAGGAGCAACTATTTCACTAAATATAGGACATTCTATACAAAAAATATAGGACAAATATAGGACCCTCCGAAAAGGGTTTAACTAAATTTATTTACATTTTTCCAGATTATAACTTTAAAAACTGATACCTCTCAGTGAATTTAAACTCGATAAACAATAAAGAAATGATATTTTTAGATAAAATTTAAAACATGCATTAAATGTTCTGAAATGCAGATTGAAACATTGAAACATAACATAGGGTGATTCAAAACTCATGGGCAAAAATGATAGGGGGATCATCAGATCAGATTGAAACTACTTGAATATAATTCAGAATTATCCTGGAAAGGAAGACCCTGAAGCAATTCTAAGGTGCTAGGGTACTGATGAATATTGCCAGAACGAATGTAAAAGGAGTTATTGTGGGGGCAAACAATCGGAGGCTGAAATAAAATTATGATGTTTTAACTTATTTATAAAAGCTGTGAAAAGTTTTTAATCTTAAGAGATTGTCTTCAAGAAGAGACAATAACTTTCTTGCTTTTTTTTTTGTTGTTAAATTTTGAAGATAACCTCTTTAGGACAAGAACTTTACATGGTTTTTATAAATAAGATAAAACATGGTAATTGTCACTGAAATTTTATTTTTCTACTATCAACCATTTGCCCACTTTTCCATTCCACCTATTTTTCATTACTTTGGTACACACTTTAGTTTAATGCATCAGGATTGCTTCAACTTTGGGTTTGAGATGAGAAATATAGGACATCCCTATTGGAAAAATTTTCCCAGTGTTCCATAAGCCAGTAACAAATTATACTGGATCCAGTATAAATGATACTGGATCCATTATGATTTGATACTGGTTTATGGAACACTGGGAAAATTTTTCCAATAGGGATATAGGGCATTTGCAAAAATATAGGACAATATAGGACGTTTTTTAAGGTTTTTGGAAAAATATAGGAAATATAGGATATATAGGACAACTCTGACCCCTGTTTAAAGCTAATAAAAATGGGAATTTTTGGTTGGGGGTACTGCAGCTCCGCAGCCCCTATGGACGAGCCGCCACTGTCTATGTATCTATTTGAAATAAGGAGCTTCAGAGAAGGATCTGAATCATCAAGCCTCTGACAAGGTTTAAGTTTTATTGATGATGCTTGATCGCCAAAACCTGTTTTATTGATTAAATTTTGAGTAGAATAGTTGGTTTTGATAAAAAAAATTATGATTACTTTTGAACGATATGTTTTTTTTACTCCTATAATAATGATTAATTTTTGAGGAAAAATATTTCGATCAAAAAGTAAAACTCAAACAAAGCCGAACATATCGTTCACACTAGAGAGTTCACACCTCGCCAAGTTTGAGAAAGCGGAACCAAAACTAACATTTTGAAATTCTTGGGGAGGGATGTTTCTCCTATTGCCTTTTTTGAAAAAATTGTTTTCTTTCTTGTAGTCATCTTGTATGGTTGGGGGAATTTTACATAAATAAATATAGATCAGTTAAAAAAATGTTTTACTGGTTTTCTTTACTACTCCAAAATGGGGTTATATCTTAATTCAAAAGTAAAAAAAAGGATTAATTTAAAATCACATAAATTTTGGGAAGATTTCAAAAAATAAACAACTTTTTGTTCGCTTGAAATTATTCTTATCAATAACACTGGATGACATAAAAATGATGCGTGCAATATTTTTTTGCTTCGAATTGCTTCTAGGGTGCTTAACCCCAAAGCGAAACTCAAAATGCTCCATCACGTTAACTATTAATAAACAAAAACTAAACGTTTTCAAAAGTATGACATTACAAAGGGGGGGAAATAATATTTTTCTATGATTTTTTCGGACAACTTTCTAATTGATTTAATATTTACAAAAATATTATTTAGGGTTATGTTTTTAGGTCTTGTATTGGAAATGTATTACATTGCTTGCGCTGTGCATATTTCTTTTAAAAAAATATATTGTATAAGTTCTTCAACTATGAACTGATTTAAAAGCTTGCTAATAAGATGAGCAGATGGCAGCACAAAATTTAATGCGCATTGTTTTGTTTTAAATTGATAAAAGATACAAATAAATTTTCTTTTCATACCTATTTAATAACCTTTAATATTAGGATCATGAGTGGATTCATTGGGGAGCAATTCTCCCCAAATCGTTTTAAGATATTCCAATTTAATTAATAGTAAAGGATGATTTTCAATGAAATTAGGGACTTTTTAAACAGTAATTAGGAAGATTATTTGGATATTAATATGATTGAATTCAATGTAAAAAAAATATCTTAAATTTAATATTTTGGGATTACAAATCTAATAGCTAGGGTTTAGGTACTAGGAACATGGATGACTTTCAACCATATATTTCAAGTTTTGGCATTATTAATGTCAAAAGAAATGTAATTGAAGTGCTATGAAATATTTTTAAAACCAGCTCCAAAACAAATAAATAAAAGTAAATTAAAATTGGGAATTGAATGATGGATTAGGAAAGCTGTTTCCGTTACCATTGACAAGCGATGCTTTGGTGATTGTGTATATGTTACGGGCAAAGTGATTAATCGGGCATTATTAATAATGCCCGACGTAGAGGCGGGCAAAGTGATAAATTTCATTCATAAATTCCATTGAATTTATCACATTGCCCGCCTCCACTTCGGGCATTGTTAATAATGCCCGATTTATCACATTGCCCGTAACATATAGTATAGTCCTTTTCCATCAAAATAAAGACTATGTTTAAAAAAAAATTAGTGTAAGGGGACGAAGATTGATTTAATACAGACAATGAAAGAAAAAAAATAAAATGCAAAGACATTGAACTATGAAATTATTATGATATTTTGATGTCTCATTTACATGTCTGAGATTGCAAGACTATAAACTGTAAATTTATCACTAACTTATGCAGAGCTGTTTTAGATTATAAATATCTTAGGAATAAAGTTTTACAGCTCTTTTTATCGCATTTAGAGTAAAATTGTACCTACAACAGAGAGCGTAAGAATTATAGAAGTTTAGACTAGGATAGAAACTGTTATATTCTGATATAAAGTGTTTTAAAATAGAGTTTATGAAGACGGGAGTTGAAAAAAAATATCATTTCACTTTATTTTGGTCTTGATCATAGATTCTTTAATTCTTTTCCTTCCTAACGGAAGAATTACTCCATACATAAGAAAATATTCCATACTTAAAATATGTTTTTCTTATAACTTTCATAAAATACTAAGTGTAAAATTTTAGGTACTTCAATTGCTTTGAAAGCTGGGGCTGGTACAGGTTTTTTTTGTGTTCCAGAATTGATATCCGTATCCTTTCAGACACAGACATACTTTCTATTTGAATGCTGGTGACTTTGACTCATAAAACAGACAAGTTTTCAATATGCCTGTTGGTTGCTACCTTTCTCAGTTCCACCTGAAACATACCAACGCCCAAAGTGTGGTTTTGTTTTGTGTTCTTAAGACTGGTTACATACACCTTAAGAATTAATGGCGCATACTGTTTTTGTTCTTATAGTATTAGGAATGAAAATACGGTAAAATTAAAATATGAGACTTAAACGATGAAAGAGAAATGTATTTCGTGTTATTGTATAAAAAAGGAAAGCGTCCTCTTATAGAGAAATTACGCAGCACAACACTTTTTATTAAACGTTTTCTTACTTTTATTTCTATAGTGTTTCCAGCTACCATACCCTCAAATTAGCTTGGTAAGTATAAAACCAAATTTTAATTCTTTTATACCTACCTATGTGTATGTCACGTTATTTTTAGTTCAAATACACGTCACAACATTTGTTGACAGAAAGAGGTGGAACACAACGTGGTGCTCTTGATTTAACTCAGACATGGGCAACCTTTTTAAATGGAGGGCCAAATAAAATAAAAAAAATATCTAGGCGGGCCGGAAACAAAAAATTTTCACGAAACAAATTTTTATGAGTGATAATTTTTAAAGTCGATTTTTACATCACACAAAACTTATATTATATGCTACAATAGTAAAAAATTTGGGAAAAAAAAGTTACAAAATTGATTGTTCTTTAAAAGAGTAGGAAGGCGCATGTGACAGATGAAACTGTGATACTGAGATTCTAAAAGGTTTTCATAATCTGGTAGAAACTGGGATGAGCTGATTCGCAGTAGTGTAGCTAAATGTTGGTCATGTAAAAACATATTGTCCTATGTGTAATTGTAGGGGTTATTCAAAACCATGCCGCTGGCCGGATTGACTGGTCCGAAGGGCCGCACTTAGCCCGCGGGCCGTACTTTGCCCATGACTGATTTAACTCCATAGTCTTATATTCAGAATATCAGACACAAGAAAATAAAGAAATCGATCGCAATATTTACGCTTCAACATTGACGGGAGCTGAAGACGTTTTGTCTATTTGTATTCGGAAATTCCGTCAGCTGTAAGTTATTCCCACGTGGCTTTTTCATTGACAAGGATTCCGAGACATCGCAAATAGATTTTACGACTTTATTTTTGTGTAGGTATTTTACTTATTTATCACATTTGTACTAGTATAAAAAAAATATTTTCTTCCGAGATGCCGACGTTCTTTATTTTATGTAACTCTCCTCGATAATACATAACACCTCTTTTATTACGTTTGCCTGTATACCAGCAGTTGTATGTATATCTAGTTCTAGTATAGATATTTATATTAAGGGATTTGATGATTTAGAAAGTGTTTGAAAGACGGGTTGAAAGAAAGAGATGAATATCTTTTAAGAGAGGTTGGAGAGATGATTATTCTCTTTATTTATTTAAATATTCTGAACATAAAAATACACAAAAATATTTTCCAGTTCACCCGTACATTGTATAGATAACTAGAATTTTTTCTCTCATTAGCTTCTCTTTTCTTGACTTCTTAGAGCAGGTTTGTTAGAAATTAAAGAGAGGAGGAAAGTATCGAAGTAGAGAGGGAAGGAGAAAATTAAGCGATTATAAAAAGAGACAATAAAGAGGAGAAGGGAGAGTTAAAAAAAGGAGTGATGTGAAAGAAGGGAAAAAATAAAAATTAGATAGAATAAGAAGGTTAATTATAGAAAATGTTTGTAAGATTTATAAAGGAATTTAAGGAGAATGAGTAAGATGAAGTAAGTTAGAAGAGGGGAGAAGAGTAAAGTTAAAAAAGAAATAATTCAGGACAAATGAGAGATAGCTGTGGAAACACTAGGCTTCCGTACCTATAGACTTTTCTGTCAAGGGCGGGGAAATATGGTTTTTAGATACTTATTCGACGCACACATTACAGGACAAATGAAGCACTTTAAAACGTTAAAAGACTGAATTTATCCTCATTCCTTATCCTTATGCCCTTATGTTATTATTTATCCTTATTTAATTTTTAAATTTTGGTATTTACAACTGAGTTTTATGCCCAAAAAAGGGAGTCAGGCCCATAAAACTTTTGAAATCGATTCTAAAAATAGATATTTGGGTGACACTCGGGGAGGATCACCTCCTTGCAGAGTTTTCAAGGGAATTCCAATCGTTAATTTTTTAGGCGAGGATTGAAACATACCCTTTTGGGTACGCCCCGGGATACACGATTACTTTCTATGCGTTTTAGCTCGAGTAGATCAGCGTAAGTAATGTATCGGACAAGACTCACAATAATGTAGTGCTTTTTTTCATCGGCAAACAGAGAGATGAATCTTCCAACCTTGTCGCGCGTTTCCGAAAATACTCTCCCGTCCCGAGCGTGTTTACAAATTTAGCACTTCCTATTAGGAAGTGTCGTGAGACTCCCTGTGACAAAACTTCCGTTACGTCATGCTCATCATCATCCTAGGGTCACGGAGTAACGGTCCTCGAAACGCTATTACAGTGGCTATAAAAACCGTTCAGCCAAAAGATGATGATGATGACTTGATGAAAGATGATGATGATGATACGGGAATAGAGCGATCGGTATTTAATTATTTGACGAAGAAACCGAAAATAAAACTGGTTCGGAGGTAAACAAAGCACTCAAGGTTGTGATGTTTTTTCTTTTAATATTGTGACGGTGAAGCATCTAAGAGCGTTGAACCTGCGAAGAGCGCTTGAAAAAAGTGTCTGTTGTAAACACAAAGGAGCAGAAATATCCTGAGTTTAACATTGGAGTGGTTTCAGGACAAATTAATGCCTAAAATCACTTAGGGTGGAATTTTGAGAAATTTGAAACTGGTTTTATTGAAAAGCAACCAGTTTTGTGAAGGCTGTTTCTTTAACATGAACTTCTAAAGAGTTCGTATCTAATATCAAGGCTAGGGTGAACACCCCTTTAAACTATTCCAACTTAACAACTCAAATTACAATATATTTCTCAGAAAAACTGAGGTCACTAAAGTACACAACATTGGTTCAGCAAAGAAATTCCAGCATAAATTTTGACCTGGGTACACACTAAGGACTAGACCAAGAGATTGAAGTTTAACTGTAAACTAGTCCTGTACTATTTTCAGTGTGACAGGGGCAAAATTATAACAACTTAAATTAGGGCCAAAATATTAATTGATATTCATTATTTCTTGTTCATGACAATGATAGAAATAATACATAGTAATTGAATATTAAATAGGAAAATAATAAATTGGAAAAATAATATTGTACAATTTGGGTATCACAATTCAATGAAACATCTATACAGGGTGTTTAGGAACTCACTGTAAAAATGACAGGTTTTGGTTTGATGGACTTGCATATTTCGAATAGAAATGGGGGCGGAGATGCACCGTTAAAGTGATAGGACCTTAAATATAGTTCGAAGGTGTTACAAAAAGCGATTTTCCCAAAACTCATTTGACAAAATCAAGACTCAAAACATAGACCTAATTGAGTGAAACATTTATTGCATAAGTTACAGAAGTATGCCAGCCACTTTCACCATTAATTTGATAAAAATTGAAACACTTGTCAAACCGTGGGATGAGATTTAAAAAGTGCAAAATCAAGGGTTCAGCCAAAGAATGGAATTATTCAATGGAATATCTCAATAATCAGACAGGAATTTCTTTTATACCAGGTGGAAGTCAGTGGTAGAAAGATCGAGACTAAAGTGCGGATGATCAAACATACCCCAGGTGAATGGAGATGATCTACTAAAGATGTTTCCCTGGAACTCCATTCTCTCTCAGTATTGCGTTTTTGTTATTATTTATTTATTAACTATTTATTGCACTGAGTTCTGAAACACCCTGTATCTGTATATATTTTATAGCAGTTACAGGATTTTATAAACCTCTTGTAAACTGCTTTTTCAATTAGTATTTGGACATTCAACATTGATGAACTAAAAAATTTAACATTTTCCCATAGCGAATTCCAATCTCTTAAGATTTACAAAAATTCATTTAATTCAGTCAATACAAAATTCAGAATAATATATGATTTATTGAGTCACTAAAAATGGCCGGCAGGCCGCAGGCCTACTGTCACTTATTGATTTTCATAATACATCAATTTTATATTCATGTATGGTTTGTTTGAAACAAACTCTTTGATGTCCTTATCAATTAACTATATATTTGGATGATATTGATAGATAACTAACTCCAAAAGGGACATTAAAAATATTAGTGACGATCAAAAATGGAATGAAGAGTAACTCGTAGAACTAGGAAGCGTTCTAGATATTCAAACAGATGGGGCGCTTCCTTCAATTTTCGAATTAGCGCCGATTGGGAAGTGACACACTCAGGGATATCCCTTCCCATTCCTCTACTCCGAACATACTCAGAAGCTTCCAATTCCAAATTCATTTTCAGCTATAGTCACTTTGAGATTAATTGCAGGGTTTGACTGTCTTCTAATTCAGGATGCGAAAAAAGGAAATCTGAATTTATGAATGAATAAGCTCATACAGGGCGATCGAGGATGTTCGCGGTCAATGGACTCTAACCGTCTGACGTCACACGGAACCAACACGTGACCTACTGAGCTTGCGATTGGTTACCACAGATACTACACTAGTAGATCTACTAGTGTAGTATCTGTGGTAACCAATTGCAAGCTCAGTTGTAGGTCACGTGTTGGTTCCGTGAAGTCTCGAACCAGATAGGCGGTTAGAGTCCATTACGTTGGAAAAGACACGAGTTGTATCGAGGATTGATGGGTTCAGAATATTATTTCCTGTGGTTTCTCTTGTCCAAATGTAAAATTTAAAAGAAGGATTGTAAAAAACTGATTGGTTTCCCAACAAAGCAAATTAGAAAAAAAACATTTTTTAAGATGAAGCCACTGAAAATTAACGTATGTTCGTAGGACTATTAATAATATGTATCTTTTTTCTTTTTTTATTCATCTTTTTTTTTTAAATACAATTTACAAAAAATAAAAATTGGTCACCAAGAGGCAACAGAGCCAGTAGGTACTGGTGACTACTTGTATAGCATAACAAAATAAAGTTTACAAAAATCAAAACACGAATGATAGAAAACAAATAAGGTTTCTGAACTAGGAAATAAACAGAAGACATAAATTTATCAAAGTATACATAAATCGAACATTCTGGACAAACTGGAAAATATAAAATAAAATATTTCGCTTCTAAATGTGAAAAAATAAATCAATATCGTCAATTTCAATTAAAAACGTAAATAAAACTTTCTTGAAATCATAGTAGTTGTTTTCCGACTGCAACTCCAATGGTAAACTATTGTATAACTTAAGAGCTAAATAAAGAAAATGCTTGCGATAGATTTTTTTACGTATAATTGGTAGTTCAACAAAGATTATATTTGGACGTCTATCTGAAATATTTCCTTTTAATTTACAAAGTGATAGCTAAAATAGTAGAAAGTAGTAAAATAGTAGTAAATAGTAGAGTTTAGCTAAAAATATTCATATAACCTGGGAGTCATTAGTATGGCACCAATTTTCAGAATATCCCTTTTTGTTAAATATCTTATAAATGTAATTTAAATAGGGTAGGGTGGAGAAAAATGGGTCTAGTGGGGTAAAATAGGTCTAGGGAGAGAGTAAATAAGAAACTCAAGTGAAATGAGCATGCTAAAAAACATTAAATTTTATAAATATAAACTGTTAAAATCCCTGGACCTATTTTACCCCACAAGACCCATTTTTCCCCCACTCTACCCTATAGCTTTTTTACAGATAAAGACAGTGACTACATACATAGCAGATTCTATACATAGCAGATTCGTGTTTTTTGCGTGGTGGTAACGATATGTTATGTATTCTAATTTTTATAAATCAATATAATTTTTAAGGTGACATTTTAATACAATACTACTATATGGCCTGAAAAGTAATTAAATATCGTAAGTTTTATAACACAATATGGAGTGAACTTCGATGAGAGTGTAAATTAAAGCTATCTGTTTTTTTTTCTCCAGGTTTAAAGGATGTGGATCAAATGGTGCTTCCGGAAAAGAATATCTTTGCTTCACGATGTCTCAATAAGGTAGGAAATAAGAATTCTTTATTTTTAAGAGCAAATGTGAAGTTAAATTGGGAGAGGTTAAGAGAGTGGGGGATAGTTTAATCAAATATTTAAAAAAGAAGTATTGACGTATAAAATACTTGTCTTTCCTAAACCTATAAAGGTTGAATTATTATTTTCAATTATCTGAATAATTTTTCATTAATTTATAATAGTAAAACTGTGTTTCACTTTATTAGAAATTGAAAACTTGTGAAAAAAATGTTCTTTCTTCAAAGTAATTATGTAAAAAGGTAAAGTTACTTAGGGTTACAGGTGCCTCAAACATAAATTTTTATCTAAAAACTATATAGCTAAAAAATAAAGCTATAAAAGTATATGTATCAATATGTTTTTGCCAGGGTAAGGCATAACTGTGCGTAACGCAGTTTACGATCCACATTACACGGTAAAGCGATAACTCGAAAGTTACATCAGTATAATCTCCAATTCCTATCCGCAATCCCTTCCCTAAAATCGCCACTTTCTCGAGACACCGACTGTACGGATGATCACCCATGAGTGAGCATTACCACACCTGCGTTTCACACGGCATTTTATCCGTCAACAACTTGTGAAACCGATCGGCCTTTTATAAACTGTCAGTTTCCCAAAAGTAACTCTTCCGAAGCAGTTGTCCATAGCTCGATGATGACTCAACGGCCCAGAGGTGGATGGTACAACTTATCCCGTAACCTACTCCGGGCAGATACGATCAATGATGCGTTACCTTATCCGAAAGATGATCAAATCCTGTGGAGAAATGTCGCTTAATCATCTTATAAATATCCTTGATAGCAATCTTGTTCTGTAGACATCCATAACACCTTTCTATGCTGATTTATGTAATCACTATTTAAATAACCATTGAAGTGAATATCTTTGAAGCATATACCTCAACAAAAAGCTTAACAAAAATTGTCTTATCGATATTTTTAAAATCAATTTAAGTACGTAATCCTGTGAATTTTATAAAACATTCATAGGATTTATACTTTGTTTTGGCTTAACGTTTTATGTCACCAGCACGGCAACATTAAGGACAAATGACGCCACACAAAACGTAAAATTATTAAAATGTCATGTAAATAAGCCATTGTCGAAGGCATTCTAAAAACATAAAATGATACTCAAAATTATTTATTATTATCCTTAAAACATCCTTTTGCAATGGTTCAAAGAGACAAAGTAAACTTTAAATACATAAAAAGTTTTCCTATTCATCTATATTTTAAATAGATATTTTTTTAAGACAGAGACGCTAAAGATAGTTTAAACAAAAAATTACCATCAATACTCATATAAATAACTTAATGATTAATCTTGAAATCATTCTCTTAATAGTATTAATACAAAGTAAATTTCCACCCTTAAATCTGTTAATAGTCCTGTCGATGAAGAAGTAAGCCCTGCTTGAAATATCAGAGCCCTGATTTATCATTAGGTTTTTGAGGCCCGGGCCTAGGGGCTACATGATTATAAAGGGTAATCATAGTTAATAATTAAAATTTTTAAAAGTATCAAAATTTAAAGCAAAAGTAGCTAGCTTTGATGTAATTTCAATATTTTTTCAAACGGGAAATTATAAATATAAACTTTATTGAAATTTAATCTATTACAATTTCTATGTAATTTATTTATGAAATTTAATCTGCATCATCGATTATTATAATTTAATATTACACAAAAGTATCAGTTATTGTTATGAAATTAGTATATTATTTTATGTGAAGAAAATATAACATGGTTGGTTGAGTCCCTTACTTGCGTGTTGTGCTTACTATACCAAATTTTCTAAATCGGGCTCGAAAAATATCACACACACTGAAATTCTTTTTTTTTTTTAAAAATTAGGTATTATTCTTAATATCTTTTCTATATTATAAGTAAACTTGATTATATAATTCAAAACCTTCGAATGTCCTATTTTATGTTTAGTCATCAAATTTAAAGCAAGTCTTTTGATTTAAAATATTACATGTCACCACAATTTCTTTCTAGTCATCTATTTTTCTGCACTAATTTTTAAAGACAGTCTTTTATAGACCACCTACGTACTCCTCGCATATACTACATGCTAATTATGTATGAGAGAGAATGCAGCGATACTTATAGAATAAATTTTAGTTCACAGTTAGGCTTGAGAACAGGCACTGTTTAATACGACGACATACGATAAAGCAAACTATGTAAGTTAAAAAAAGGTTCCACATAAAAAGAGTTTCGGTAATTGAGGTTACACTGCATTTTAAGTTAAAAACTAAAATTATAAAACCTTTAACTCTTAGAAAGTCAGAGGTATGTTGACCCTTATTGCACCCTATCTGTCACTATTTAAGAGAAAAGTGATAAGCTGAAGTTTAAAGAATAGAACAATAAAAATAAAAATAGAATAAAACAATATAAAATCCTTCTCTGTAGTAAACATTCTTTTTTTAGTCCCAAATTAGATTAGTATATGGAGTAACATGAAAGAATGTTTATAACCCAATAATATAAAATTTATTGTTCCCATCAGATATTTTTCTGGGTTTTTAAGTTATTGTGACAAAGTCAACTTATTACGGAGGTATAAAAACTTCTTAAAAATTTGTGATACTTTATCAAGCGAATACATTTGAAGCTTTAATAGTAGTTTAATTTGATACCCAATAGTTGAAATATTATGCAATTGACTGAGTAAGAACTTTTAAATTAATGACACACTAATTTAAATTAATTTTTATGAGTTATTTGTTTTAAATTAATTAATTAATTTACTTAATTACTTGAAATACTGATCCTCATTTTTCAAGATATGTGTGGTTTTTAATTTAAATTTGATAAATTTCCTTTGTTAGATTTTGGTTTTTGTAAATTTTAGTTTTGATACAAATAAATAAATTTTATAATTTATCAATAATGAAAAAACATGTTTTCTGAAGGAAAATCACACTTTATATTTTAAAAATAACATTTTTAATAAAAATTTGCAATAACTAACTGAAATACCACCTTTATTTTGCTATTCAAATTAGAATGGAAAAATATTTTGTTCATTTGGTTCATGTAAAATAAAAAATTCAAGTTCAAAAAATAAGACTCGGAATAGGAAGATTACAAATACAACAATTTACAATATATTACAAAAAGTTGAATTAAAAGCATAATAATAACAACAAGAAATACCATAAGTTCTAGTTTGAAAAAAAATTCAAAATAAGAGTTAAATCAACGCGTCTTAAATTAAGGAGACTTCGAGCATGGTTAAAATACAAGTATTTTACTACTTTTCCATTATATTAAAGACACATTGTAAAAGTAAAAAGATTGCTCCAAAATTAAAAGAATATAAATGCAATTTTGCGAAGAAAATAAAAAAATTTACTTCATTTTCCATACTATTTGCTGATTCTTAGCCAGTTCATGAAAGTAATTTTTATGTTAATTTATTTCAAAGGTTAACCCAACTTAATTTAGCTTTTAGGTAATCAAACCGTTACGTGGTAAATGACTCAAGTTTTCTACTAAACATTATGTCTTATATAAAAAAGAAATTTGTTTCAAAATTTTTGTTGAAAGCTTTTGAAAATAAGTAAAGTAATATTGATATCTTGGTAAAAGGATGTGAAAAATAATTATATTTTAATATTTTCCACTTGCTATCAACAAATCTCTACAAAAAGAAGATTTTAGCGTAAATAATTGTCCGAAAAGACAAAATAAAAACTTAGTAACTTTAAATTCTAATTTTTAACAAGGCGACCCTTGATCAGGGGATTCCATAACTTATAGATATTTAATTAAAATTCCTCCAACCTCATTTTTCTAATGATATAGCTTAATATTAATCAAAGTTATAAACTAAATACTAAATTAAAGATGGAGAAAGATTTTGCAAGCATGAAAAAGTGTCAGGGTCAGTAAAAGTATTCTATTACTTTGTAACCCGATAGTTTTTTCACATAATTTTTCCTTTATTATAAAATTTTAAAACTAATTTTTTATTCGACCATGATATTTTTGTTGATTAGGAAATTTCTTTTAATTTACAAAATTAAAAATGATTATAGTTAATATTTTATAGTTAGGATATTTTTATGAAGGTACTAAAAATTTAAATTCCTTTTATCTTTCTATCAAAACTCTGTAAACAGCTGCCATTTATAATAAAAACATTAACTTGTAAGTAGGATTCCACATTAATTTCAATCTAAAATTAGTTTTTATTTTAAATTTTAAAATACCGAAGGTTCCTTATGCAAATTAATTTCAGAGAAGTTATTAATTATTAATTCATAATTTTAGTATTTATGTTTCAAGTATTTTTAGATCTTGTTTTAAAATTTCATCAAATTCTTTGAATAAAAAATAAACATAAAAAAGATTTCAAACATGGTATAAGACTTGACCACTTTTCTCAATCAAAATATTAGAAAGAAACTTATAACATTCTAATATAACATTATTTTAATTCTTTAGTGGAAAAAAACTCTATTTTTAGATTTCATCTGAAAAGCATAGTCACTGTGGAATAACGAATAAAACCGTGCTAAAAAACTTAAAATTTCGATGGAATGCATTCCTTCTCAAGATTCCAACCTTTTCAGTCACACGTGAAAGTAGTTTTCCGTAACCCACACAATAGATCAGACTATATAATAAAAGGCATATCCTCCAACCCAGAAATCTTTTTTTTTTACCCAAGTCTGGGTAGTTTTTTTTATAAAACAGTCTAAGTAACAGGGGGAAGAGCAGATCCCATAAGGGGAAGAAAGGAAGAGTTCATGACCTCTCATTTCATTCTTCAATTCGGGATTTCCATGACTGTGGTTTGAAAACAGGCCGTATAGCCATGTGAAGCATGTGTCTTAACTCGTATAGCACAGGCGGTCTACATAATTTTTTGAGGAGGAGGAACAAATTAACATCCAAACAACAAAAAACAGTTTTAAGTGTTTTTGAATTTTTCCCTATACTTTTTAATTTTTATCTTTAAAAGTAAAACTTCATTATAGTGGAGTCGCTTGTGTCAAAAACCAATGGTGTAAAAAAAAACTTTTGGCAGAAGCTTAGTGAATGGTATCATTCGATTCGTAATGACGTCTACATTAACGTGGTACCGGGTGTTTTTTCCGATTTCCGTGCAGGGGGTTTCTATGACGCCATGAATGCAAGATGGCCGCCGCAAGAAAAAAGCTGTAAATGGCGATCTAGCAATGTTATCGGAACTATTTTTGGACAAAAAGCTCAGAAATATATATTTTTATCGAATAGCTACAAAAATAAGCATCTAAATCGGTTAAAAATTGCGTTTATGACGTCATAACCAAAAAATGGCTATTTTCACCAAAAATACAGTATTTTGTCATGTAATACTTTAAATAGATGCTATTTTCAACGTGAATGCAAAGAAAATATGTTCATAATAAAAAAACCAACAATGAATATTTCTGAGCTTTTTGTCCAAAAATAGTTCCGATAACATTGCTAGATCGCCATTTACAGCTTTTTTCCTGCGGCGGCCATCTTCCATTCATGACGTCATAGAAACTCCCTGCACGGAATTCGGAAAAAACACCCGGTACCACGTTAATATAGACGTCATTACGAATCGAATGATACCACTCACTAAGCTTCTGCCAAAATTTTTTCGAAACATGACATAAGCGACCCCACTATTAAGTCCTTGTCCTTTCCTCTTAAATTGTTTATCTCAACATCGATCTATAATAGATAATTTTCATATTTTAAACAGATTGAGGTTAATTGTATTTTATGTGTAGGTACAGCTAAAAAATTTATTTTCACCTTGATTAAAACTCATGCATACAATCTTTTTTCTAAGTCCCTTAAAAATAAGTATTCGTGTTTTTATATTGAGTTTCATCATAATTTTTTACTAACATATAACTATTTTTTTTTCTAAATTTCACAAACTCCAAATATTCAAACATTCGAACTAATCGCTCGTTTTTATAACGCATTTATCAGTGTGTTTTTAATTTCATTACATTAATACAAAAAATAAATAGAGGCATCTTTTAATTTTTAAAGGCTTTAAAAGCTTTGGAAGACATTTCAATTTCAAAGATAATGTTAAAGCGCAATTTAGTAATGAATACTAAATGCTTTTTCTTTTAATAAGACAATCAATGCAATTTTGAACAAAAATATGTCATGAATTAAATTTTAAACATTATTTGTAGGCAAATGTTATGCAAATATATATTTATAATATAAGTTTCATTTCAAAACAATTTATAATTAGTATTATAGTTTAAAATTCTAATTGATAAGAATTAATATTAAATATTCCTAGCTAATTATTTTCGTTTTATGGGTCTTTTTTGAGAATCCAAGAAATTTGAAAAACATGTATTACATTCCTTTTTCATGGTATAATGCTCCTTTATAATAGAAAAAATAAAAGTCACATTTTTTTTATTTCTATTTTTGATTTCATGATAATTTTTAATAAGCAGTAAGTCTTTTTACCACAACCAATACCATTAAAAATTAGGATATTCAAATTCAAATAGGCCTATGATCATCAATTAATCTTTATGTTAATGCTTAAATAGGTGAATGACCAAGGACAAAACGTTAATATATCAGATTCATAGCGTTTTGTGATGGGTTTGGCGAGTTTCAATTTCAAGATTTTCTTGTTTCCTGACTCTATTATACTCTTAAATGAAAACTTTCTAAACATTAGATCTACTATCGCAAGCGTTGTTGTGTTTTACAGCCTCTCATAAAATTATATTAGGTACTGACCCAGACAGGAAAATTCGTTGATGTTAATTCTTAATAGCCTGTATTTCAAAACAACCGAAGAAATAAATGTTATTTTGAAACCGTCTAAAAACTTTGTTTATCATGTAACTATCTTTCTTTAACTTGAAGAAAGACTTTAACTTTATATAAAGACGGAGAAAGCATGTGTAGCAGTTTTAATTTTTATTGAGGTTTGTAGAAAATAGAATATAAAACATTTGAGTTTGTTTTGTTGAAGCATTTTAAGTAATTACATTTTGAAATTTTAGATTTTTGCTATTTGGAAAAGTCAATGATCAAGTTAACTAAACTTAGAGACGATTATCACAATTTTGATGATGAATAATGAGACAGCTAAAATTTTATGTGATGTTTACTGAATTTTTCTTAATATGCAGGAGTATTTAAAAGTAATCCTAAAGCATTCGGTGGAATGTCCTAATCATAAACACTGAACCAAATAGTTTATTTGATATTAAGTAATAGTCAGTTATGTAACAATTTTTCAAGTGTGACAAAATTTTAAGTATTCTTTCAAACTTCATTTTCATTCTCAGACAAATTGTTGGAAAATAACTCCACATAATGGAAAGGATGCGTTTCTCCGTTTTTACCATATTTAATTTTGGTGCGGTATCTTTTACCATTATTCTTTTAAAAAATAATAAAGCACGTTTCTTTCAGGAATGTGACTTCAAAACTTTAGCATATAGTGAATTTCTCACACTTCAAAATGGTTACCATCAACTTATTGACCTTGAAAGATTTAAACCAGGCTTTGACTTATTACCATATTTCGCAAGTATTTTCAAGGTCGATTAGTTCGGATTAATAGAAAGACATTAAATAACAGAAGTAATTGAAAAGTCAGTTATGACGAAATGGAGTTCCGAAGATTTTTTTTGTTATTAATATGCAAATATGATGAATGACATTCAAAGAAAAATAAATCAGCTTTCAAGGTAATTACGCAAAAAGTCCGTTTAAATAAGAAAACTAAAGATAAAGATGATTTATCAGTTGGAATTTGAATGATTAAATTTTTGTACGTTTTAAAATTTATTTATACATTAATCATACACCTTCAACCCCACCCGCTTTTAAAATTCGATAAGATGCATTTTCATGGAAAAAAACCCTGAAAATTTAAAAGGAAAATTTAGTTAAAGCGTAAAGAAATATTAAAAAAATTTAAAACTTAGTATGTAGTTCATATGAAAGGTACAAAACTCTTTTGCTTTTCTCTGAATTAATCCAGAATTTTATCAAAATCTCCATAAAATACACCGTGTTAGAAGAAATTTTATTTTAAATATGGATTTTTTGTGCAGAGTAAAATGCTTATGAGAATAGTTAAAATTCATTTTAAAAGTTTGAAAATAGGAAGAGTAGGAATAACTAATGATTACTTTGTTCCGATTAGTTTTGTAGAAATAACAAATTATTAGTATTAGGGATAACCAATGATTATAAATTTTAATTCAGGTAAAACTTTAGATGTGCTCCATAATTTCGAATCATGTTCGACATTTCACTCCCAATAGAGAACCTAGAACCTCGCTAGTATTCTAGGCTTTAACGTCGTCGCTTCCCAGCAACAAGGTTAATCGAAGGAGTATTAAGAAACACTAGTTCTTTAAGCTCAAGTAATATTATCAACAAAACCATTAGCGGAAACTGAATTTTCCGGAAGCGTGTTCCACATCTGATAACCATCCTCCAACTTAATCACCCAGTTTTTAATATATTCCATAAAAAATACTAACAAAACCCCACAAAAACCTTCACCAATTCCAAAACCAAGCTCGCGTTGCCACCGCAGAAGAACAAAAAGTGACAAACCGATATTATCTCCCAACTTTTTTCCTTGAAAATTATTGCCGTTCCGGTTTGATGGAATATCAAGGTCAGATTAGCTCCCAGACAAGGGTTAATTATGAAAAAATGGCGGACACAGAAAAGAAAGTCTATTCGGAAACGGTAGCCGGAAACCAGTTTCACTAGGAATACATTGGTTGGGATCATGGTTGGGATATCGCACTTGATCTAGATGAGGCCATGGCTTAACCTTGACTCTCCATGCTGCGAGGCTGTCCCGGTTTATTGATTTCAAATGGAATCGATGATTTTTTGGTGCCAAATTTATCTTTGAGTTAAATATTAACTGATACTATTGAGTTCATTGTTCCTGTCCTATATCTGTGAAATCTGAGACTGGTTTCTGCTTTTGTGTGATTGAACGTCAGGAAGTAGTGTTATAAATAGTGGTCGACATCGATAGTTATGATTGAGAGCAGACTGTCTAATTATTATCAAAAGCTCCATTTTCGTGTAAACTAGTTTGTTGCGGGATTATATGTATATCATATGTATGTAAAGGGATGTAAATTTCTTTTAAGCATTAGTAATAAAACACTTTTTAAAGATTCGTTTTGAAATTTAAAATAAATATGATAAAATAATGCAAGAATTAAAATTTTAAGAAGTTTTTTTAAATATAACGTACTACATTCAGGTATTAACTAGTTTTAAACAACCACATTTCTTACATCAAATACGATTTGTATCTCTCTTAATATAAGTGTAAAATTTGCAAATTCTAATTATTTAATAACATTTAATATTTAAACGTTTCAACAGAAATTTTAAAAAGTATCCTTTATCCTTGAAAGGATAATTTTATTCGGAATTATCTTTTTGTATTCTTTTAAAATAGCTGAAATCTCGTATTTTCATTAAAAATGTTATGTAACTGAAAATATAAGCATTTACTTTTCTAATATATTATTAGATACATGGAATACAGTCTTGTACTTCTTTTACATGAAGATTTTTAAATGTTAATATTGTATTTTGTACTCTTTTTTGAAAATTAGATGTAAAGATAAAAACAATGTTAAAAACACTTACATTTTAAGAATCACATTAAAAAACAAACTGATTATATGGATATGGATTTTCATTTTATGAACGAAGTTCAACACAAAATGACAAAATTCTTTTGTTTTAAAACTCCTTAATAAGAATGAAGATATTCCAGAATCAAGTTCCAAAATGTTTAAATTAATCTATTCAATTCTTCTTTTGCTCAATTTATACGTTAGTAAAAAGTCAGCAGATAACATTACGAATTTTATCTAAACAAACTGAAAGGACTTAAAGCTGATATGTGATGATTCTTTAAAAAATGAAACTTATTATTAGTCTTGAATTACAGGTTTTATTAGGATGTATTATTTTCCTAGCTGAAACTATTTTTAATCCGTGGTTTTTTTCTTGATAATGTTCCACGACTTCCAGATTTTTGTCAAATATCTCAGTAGTTTTACTTTAAAAAGCATTTTTCTCTTAAAATTTTTTTTATTGTTTAATTACTTCAATACTGTTTAAAATTTTTGGCGAATTTAATTCTTAAAATTCTCAAAAATCTGACCAGTTTTTATAAAGATTGTTTTGAAAAACTACGAAAAAAAAAACAGATTTTAGACATTTTGGATTTAAATCAACGAATTTATCCGGTTTGCCTAATATCAAAATATATTTTCCTAGTATTTGCAAAATTAGCATAATCCACTAATTTATTTTTTATACGTTTAACCGTCCCTCAAGTTGAAAATTTTACCACTGATGAAGGTAGTAGTTAATGCTTGCATTGTGCCTCCTTAAGTCAGTTTCTTAACCCCCCTTTACTCCTATGTAGAGGGATACATTTTGAGCTGAAAGAGTGGAAGGAATTTTTTTCCCATCTCAACATATTACTTCAAATAATTTTAATCATGATCTACAACCATGTCTACAACAACATTTCCCATCCCACACGATTATAAAGACGCACTCCATCTGCGAAGCCAAACAACACTAGCAGGTGTTAATACCGGTAGTAGCGTTCTCCACTCCGTTGATTTTTGACAGAAATATTACCTCGCTTGAGGTGGCAGCAGTTAAACAACATCGAAATCGAAAGTACATTTCCGGTGAAGCCACGCGTTGGTTATTAATACGTCTTTCTAAGAACCTATTGAATCGCGTTTTCTGCACGATACGCACAGGAAACGTGTGTATGGAATCGGTCTTCTGCCTCAGTATAAAATCGTATTTATTGTTAAATTATACGCGAGTCCCTTTAATCGTTTTATGAAGGCATTTTAAAAGAATCAGAACATTTATAAGCGGTTTATGAATTGATATTGGGCATCATTTTATGGATTGTTATACATAACCGAAAGAAATGCATGACCAACTTAATGTGAACACGCGTTTCTTAAATTTAATTTTATGTTCTCTTTGTTAAGAAGATATTCAAAAGGAAGGTATAAAAATATTTGACCATTTTATAATAGGTGTCTTAATTTAATTTATAGCCATATTGCTCGACAGACCTTTATTGATCAATTAGTCATCCTTTTGGGGGACCTCTTTGCCCCCTTTTACATCTGATAGCTACTATGTGACTTAGGTGCCGCAAGAAGGTTCAATTTCTCCTAAGAGTGCCGCGAATGCGACACGTTTGACGTTTGAGAACTCCTGAGCTGGAAATTTTTGATTCTGCCAAACCAAAACTAAAGAAAGGGAAAATATTCAGCGAAAGCCTCATTCGAATTCTTAACCATTCGGAGTGAAATTTCTTCCTGTTTCGTCCAGCCACACCTGGATCAGTTGAGACGGCTGACCTTGGACGTAATTACGTACTCGCTCTTCTATATCCCGTGCACTCTCTCTATTTTATGATTAACAGCTGGGATTGCAGGAATGCTTGCCATCCCGATCATGCTCAGCCCTCCCTGGCATTTAAAGAACTGCGCATACGGAGACAAACATCGTTAGCGAAAAATCTGCATTATTACTTCTCGGGAAATAGTATGCTAAGGAAAACCACACACCCCTTTGGTGTTTTAGGTGGGGGTTGTTTGAATTTTAATTGGAATTCATCTGAGGGAATATCAGCATAATTAAAGAAAAAGATGGGTAGAGCGTTTGGGTGGTCGTAACGTGGAGACGAAACTTTTCTATGTAATATGAATCGATCTGTTTGAAAAAGGGAGTAAGTCATTTGTGCTAAAAAAAATCTCCTAGCTTCGCTCTACACATGAGTGGGAAGAGGGGAAAATAGAACTACTCCTATAGGCAAATATAGCCCCTTAAATTTAGCGAAATCGATGTCTATTGTCCATTCATAGTATAATTATTATTTAATTTGAAATTTAATTAATTTGTATTTCTTTTCTTATTCTTTGTGTTGGAAACCATTCCAAAGCAAAATTTATTTTTAATTTAAATTGTCTTTACTGATGTTGGACTCCGTTGATACCCTATTGTTGTTCATGAAACTACCTTTATGACTCAGTTTCATAATAATATATATTATATTTTTAATTTTAGTCTCTCTATTTTTCACCTTTGTGCTGTTAACTTATCAGAAATATAATTTAATTGTCGTTTAAAGTGGTTTTTAAATTTTTTTCAGCTGAAATTTTAAAGTTTTAAATAAGAAATAAGTTCATCAACCTTTTTAAACTGTACAATATTTTTGTGAACATATACTTATATTTTTTTGGTGACCGTTCTGTATTCTAAATAGGTTCCTAAACTTCCTGTAAAAATTTGGTGGTTATACAATGAAAATTCTTATTACTCCTACAATGTTTTTCCATATCATATTCTCAAAAATTGGTTTTTGGACTATACTTGATAGAAAATATTCTACCGTTTCAACGTTACTTTCGACCTGTCCCGTTCTGATTGCTCCATATAGACCTACCCTTAGTGTAGTTTTTAGGCAAAGATTAAGATAAAGTTATTTCTATTTTGGTATAGACAGTATCCCCAACGTTTTCAATTATTATCGAATCCCTTTGCAAAATTAACTTTTGGTATAAGCCCCTTTTCACTAGACTTTAACTGATTTTTCATTCAAATGAGAATACCATAATAAATTATTTCATCGGAAAATATAACATTAACATTCAGCAGTTTAGTTTTTAAAAATGAAGTTTTTAGTCCTCGTCCACTTGAAAATGACTACGTATCAACCCAAAAGTATAATAAAAATAGGTAAACCCTTATTTTTCTCCTATATCGCTCTTTATAGAGATTCATCTAGTGTCAGAGAAAGAGTAAATACTAAATACTGATCTTCGTAGAGGAATCCTTAGTAAAAAAAGCTTGTTTCATTAGCAAACAGTATTCTCTCTAAAGTTTCTAAATTCATGCTCTTCGATATTACTACCCATCTAAGGGATGAATTGACAAATTAAATTGTATGTTTGAGAAACCATTGATCGTGGTATTCATCTAACTCGTATTAAATAAAAATTTTAAAAAGTCATTTTTCAATGATATGATCAGTCACTTTTTTCATCTTCTTAAAATACAGAACGTGTAAAGCTTCCTAAAAACACTTTACCTATACACATACGGTAAAAAATTGAAAGAAAAATATAAATTTAAATTCCATAATCATTCCACATCAATGTGAGTTCAGATACATGCTGAATACGCCGAACCGGCTTATTTATCATGCTGTTGGACATCTCAGCAGGTGTAACCTTGACTTTGAGCTATAATCCCTGGAAAATGAAGAACAATTCAACATTCGTATAGCATTAAATCCACTCGTATATATTCATCACTGAATATACCGTGCGGATTAGTATAAAAAAAGGATAATTTGCACATTTTGTATGTCAGTGTGCCATAATTCTAGTCAGTAACAAAATTTAAAGAATTGTGTTTTTTTTCTTGTATTTTCTTTTATATTTTGCTATTGAATTCAAATTGTCTACCTTAAATTTCTTCATTTTCCTCACGTGTTTTAGATAAATAACATGGATATGGACAAAAAAATTGTTGTACTGTCTGCGTCGTGATGTTAAAATTTGGCTTATTATTGGCATGCGTTTCTAACACAACGCATTTTGTGCATTACTCATAAAATTGCAAAATTGTGACTATTTTTAAATAAATCCGTGAGTTTATTGTTTATTATGTGCTCTTAAAGTAGAAACTAATTCTGACATATAGAAGAAAAACAAGAATTAAAGATTTTTAGAAAAATTCATTTTTTCTCTTTCTTTATACTTCTTAAAAATGCAGTGAGTTTTTATTACTATGGGGTATTATACAGGGTGTCACAAAATGTTGGTGCCAAAATTAACATGCAGGTGTGTCCTGCCATGACAAACAAGATTTTCGTAGGAACTCATGTCCCCAAATGTAAACTGTGTCCGCAAGAGGACGCAATGTTCGCCGAGGAAGGGGCAACATATAACTTTATTACTCTACTGAAAACTTTAGTTTTTATTACATATTCGAAAAGAGCACCCTCTAAAGTTCTGCCGATATTCAACTCCGACACTTCCCACATTCCATTTTAGTTTCTTCAAATCGGCGTCTGCTGCTCCGAAACCCTGGCGCATGCCAAGGGGTACAATCTCTCCCTAAAGCATAAAAAATGTTGGGAACTTCTGCTTAAGGACAAGGTTAGAAATCCTACTCTCCTCCAAACATGTGACAAGTCTCCAGGAACGGTAAAAAAAAGTCGGGTTCCCCAGGTTCTGTGTCAGGAAAAGGGAGTCAGCGCAGACGAAGTGACAGTCCTTTGACCGAGTAATTTAGGGACCACTGCCAAGAATAGGTCCTTGAACAGACTTGGCTCCCTCTTCCTCAGTTACTCTTTCTTAACACAGGTGAAAGAAACCGGACGAAGGGAAATCGTGCCATTCGTAACTGTTACCGAATAATCTAATTTTAATGTGGAGAAATTATTTGTAAGTTTTGTATGTGGGTATTTGTGTTTAAATCGTCAGTCTGAAAAAGGGAATAAGTTCAAAAAATGGAAAATTAAATTTTTTTGCTCAAAAAAATCTCCAAGTTTTGCTCTACACACATGAGTGGAAAGAGGAAAAAGAAATAACTGTCCCGCCCTTATAGGCAGATATGACCCTTGAATTTGGCGAAATCGTTGTCCATTCATTGTTTTTACATTTAACTTGAAATTTAAGTTAATTTGTCCTTCTGTTCTTATTCTTTGTGATGTAAACTAAGCCAAAACAAATTTTTTTTTTTCAATTTAAAAATGTGTTTTTGTTTTTACCTTTTTTATCCAGTGAATGTTGGAATTTATTGATACTCCATTAACATTAATTGACATTCTTTAAAAGGCCTTAATGACTCAGTTTCATAATACATACTTTGAATTTTATTTGTTTTTTTTTTAGTCTTTTTATTTCTCTTTTTTGAGCTGTGATCTAAGCAGATATATAATTTAATTGTCAGTTTAATTGTAAAGTTTTTTCAACTTTCAAATTTGTCAACGGTACAATATTTTTGAGTCGGAATATACTTATATATTTTTTATGATTGTTCTGTATTTTAAATAGGGTCCTGAATTTCCATTAAATATTTTGGGGTTATATAACGAACATTCTATTACTTATACAGGGTTTTTTCCCCCGATTTTATCAACATTTCTTTTTTTCAATCTGACGATGACAATTATTCAGTTCAAAAGTGTGAAGGAAGAAAAGTCATTCACAGGTGTAAAATGTAGGAGGGGTATGACTGAAAGTGTTAATTAATGAACATTGAACATACGAAAAGAACTTGCTGAATCATGAAACCCATAAGTTAAGGAATATCCATTATGTGACGACTACTGACAAGGTTAACATAAAATGCCAACCTGGTTTTTTTTTAGTTCTTTCACAGGTACATTTATTTATTTATCTTTATACTCTGTAATAAATTTTTTATATCCGGTGTAATACGAGTTTTTATCATGGATTTTGTATGAAAAGTGCACGTTATACAGGAGAAGGAATGAAAATAGATAATATTGTTTAGTTCTCTTGTTCTGAATTGGGTATACTGTAATTTTGGCTTGTGAATTGAATCGATGACTTTAATATCAATAGCCTCAATTAAGTTGATTTCAAATTCGAGAATTAGAATAGAATCGAGAGATAGAATTTGTAGAACATTTAAATTTTAAACTATTGTAAATTTATAAAGCTTATTTAACTTAAGAATTTGTGTTGTTGCATGAAAATAATTTTTTTGCATTATAATTTAAATGTAATAAAGATAAATTTTAATCATGTCTATGTTATTCGTAATTTTGGCTTATTTTATATTCATTACAACCCTTTTTCTCTCAGCTCTTAGACTAAGTGTGATAATCTCAATCCACTTTGGAAAAATTCATAACAACCTTAATTAAAAGGCATTTAAAGATGTTGGTAAATTAATAAAAAATATGTATAAAAAATCTTTCATTTGTACTAAAAATAATGGTTGAACTTTATTCTTAGTCTTTATGAAATTCTAAAACCCCAAAATAATGAATATTATAAAAACGACTCTCTATTAATAGTGGAATTTTGAAAATTCTCCTGTATCATTCAATTTAGTAATTTTATCTTTACAAACATATTGCTAACTTCTGCTGAATTTTTAAAGGTCAATTTCTTCTTTATTTGAAAAAAAAAACCACCTCAGAATGGAAGACAGGTATGTAGAGGTACAATTGAATACGAAACCTTCTAAGAAAATACCCTGTCGTTATGTAAATTCCAAGTTCTGTATTATTGAAAACTTTTCGTAATGATATGCAAACAAAATGAGAGTTCAAAATATTTAGGAGAGCAATCATTTCGTGGTATACCTTTACAATGGAAAGAAAATGAAGCTTCTTACAGAAATAATGAAGCATACTTCTACCTATTACGTCTCTAAAAAGACATTATTGATATCGATAAGTTCGTTGTCCTCCATAAGAAAAAAAAAAGAAAATATAACTTGAATAGACAAAGTGAGAATAATCAAACATTTAGGAAGGTCATGTTTAGGAAATATTTATCAAATACGAAGTGAAACAATTATTCTCCCTTGGAAAAATAACCGCTGCAAAAGAGAGAATAATTTTCGCCCCAAAACTCGAAGGAAACTATTTTCGGAACTGTCAAGGTTAGGTTGAGGGAAGTCCAAAAGAGTGTAAACAAACCGATATATTGAATGGATCACTTAGGTTCTGCTTGAACAAGTCAAAGGTTCATGATGGTAACTCGACTGTAAAATTGAAAACAAACAAGGCATTTCATACATGTTTGTAATATTATATACCTATTTAAATCAAATGTTGTGCCATTACTATAAAGAGAAAACTAATGTAAAATTTTCTTCCTTGCGTCCTTTTTTACACAAATGAATCATTTTTGTTGAAATTTTTTTTAAAAGAAGAATCCTATCGACGATATTTTTTTGGTGAGGTTTAAATGAATGTTGTGTTAAGTAAGAAGTAAGTGATCCTTCTTAACACCTACAATAAAATGTATTTACTTATGAATTTATTAAAGTTATATTAGTAGAAGAACCCCAAATATGGTTAAACACATAAAAACCGGATAAATAAATAATTGCCTGGTTATTGGGCTTGAATAAATGAGAAGCCAGTCTAAACTTAATATTCTAATTACATAACTATATTTATATGTAAGTAATTACTATTAGGTTATTTATTTAATTGATTTCTAGCCAAATAAATTTTTGGTTGATTAGGAATTGTTTTGTTTAGATTTTTGTATCTAACTAGGATATGATATATACTAGGGCTTAAATTTTTTCATTCAGGGAACAAAAGATGATACGACATTCTAAAATTATTTATAAGTTTGGAAATAAAAAGTGTCACAATCAACTTTGAACCCTGGAATACGCAGAAAAATGTAAAGAATAAGTCACGAGGGAAAATATTTGTTTGAAAATGAACCAGACATGACAAATAACTTTCCTGTATGCGGTTCATTCGACAATTTTCATGTCCTTTGCGATCGTCGTAGACAAAACTAATTTTTGAAAGCAACCGTGAGAAAAGAACGCGATAACATTTTTGTTCTCGAGAGACTAAGCATCAAAATATTAAACTTAACTTCTCTGCAATAACTGTTTTCTGTTTGGCTTTCACTGCCGAACTTACTGTCTTATCAGGAAAGATACAAAAAGAGAGCGAAAAGAGATGCTCCCAGAAGAGAGGAAAGATAGCATTTGGAGAAAAGCGGGACATCAAAAAACCTCCTGCTCGTAGCGTAATCCCTACTGCGCATGCTCCATCTCGTGGAATACCTTTCTCTGCCTGCCAGCTCCATGCTTTTTCCGCTCAATCAGAAATTATCATCCGAAACTGAGACAGCTCACACCGTTATTCTCCTCTCTTTCTCTCGTAAACTTGCTTTCTCACGCATTTCCTTGGACTGATTGGTTCAGATTTCAACTGCATGGATCCGAGAAATTCGAGATCTTCACTATTTTAGGCTGGAGTTGGGTTTCGTTTGGATTTGAGCGGCGAACCAGAAAAACGTGACTTCGGCATACGGTCTCCAGTGTAGGCGTACGGAATTTTATAACAGGTGAAGAATTTTTTGTCCACAGTGAAGAAGGACAGTTCAATAGTAAGTATGGTGTGTTACTCTTTATGCATGTGTCTGGAATTCCATTTTGACTAGGGATTGTTCCAATGATAACCCTTACGGGGGGCAGGTCATACAAATGATGCAATCCTCATTGGGGTCTTTCTAAGCCAAAGCCCCATGGGCTTAATAAAATTTAAGGTTTGGGGATTGATTGAAAATAAGTTATCCCAATCTCTTAACTTTAACTTCCAGCAATATACGAAAGTAATTTGGCGTAAAATAATATTTATTTTTTCCTTCCATGGTATTTATTTTCCTATTATTTTTAATCCTAATTTACATGATCAGTAAGTTAATGTATGGAAAGTTCTTGGTATGTTTATACTTTCAGGTGTATAACTTTCTATTTTTTTAAAGGAGAGAGCATATACTTATAAATTATTTAAGTATATTTTTTGTTATAATTCGAAAAATTAGCGTTAAAACATGCAATCTTGCTTGTTAGTAAATGTTTCTTTTTAAAATAGTGAAATTAAAACAGTAATATTAAAGACTGGGGATAATTTTAGAATCAATTTCATTCTTTTTAAGAATTCTCCTGGATTTTTGTTACTCTTTACACATTAAGGCATGTATTTTATTCTTCAATTTTTGATAATCTTACTGTGTATAAAAATATGAGATTATTTTGATATATTTTTTAAATTTTTATTTTTATAGTGAAAGAATATGTTCATGTGGGATTGATACTATTGAATTTGTGTTGAAAATAAAAATGTAATATAAATAAAGTTTTAAATTTATCTTTATTTTTTTTTTCAGAAAACTGTTTAACATTTTGTGTACCTAAGAAGCATCAAAATGGGTGGTACAAAAACGTTTTTCAAAGCTCTCATCAGAAGAAAACCCATGGAAGTTGATTTAGCAGACACAAAATTAAACAGATGTTTATCCACTTTAGATCTAACAGCACTAGGTGAGAATCCATTTTAAAGCATTTATATGAAGATAATGTAATTTTAAATGTTTTTTTTTTCTTTTGCATGAAAACTCACCATAGGACTTTCTAATCAAATCTCAGTTTTAATAAAAATTTTTACTCCAAAAAAAAAGGCATATTAAGCTGATGCAGAAGGCTTGTTATTCGTTTTGGATTGCTCATGTTTGCCAGTGGCATAGTTAAATAGGGTATTTGTGGGGATATATTTGTTACAGCCAATGTGATATATCCAGGCATTATTAATAATGCCCGGATTTATCACATTGCCCGTAACATGTATAACTTTTTCTCTTTTTTTTATACCAAAGAAAACAACCACTAAAACTACCAGGGTTGGCCGATTATATCACTTGATATATCCTGATATTTAAAGGCTGATATATATCATGATATTTATCCAAAAATAAAATAAACCAAAACCTCCCAAAATTTATTTTTTAGTACATACTTGGTTTACATGTTAATTATGTTATGAAAAAATTAATAAAATTTAATGACCATAAAATTGTTAAATCATGTAGTTAAAATATCTTATTTTATCAAATCTGATTAGATCTTAACAAGTTAGCATAGGAAGTTGTGTATTTCAAGTTTTGATTTTTTTCTTCTTTGGTACATTGCATTTAAAAATGCCTGTACAGGTTTTTATTTTCTTATCTGATTGTTTCTCTAACTAATTAAAAAAAAATATCAAAAATATTTTTATATATTTTGTAATGAATCAAAGCTACAATCATCATAAAAAATTAAAGATAAACTAATTAATATCTAAAAACATTAATACTTTCTCATAATTATTAGTAAATATGCTCTGAACAATTCATATTTAATTAAAAATGCTCTTTAAGTAGTAATACTTTGCTTCTAGACTAATATTCACTTGAAAGAAACAGTATTTTTCTAGGTTAAATGCGAATATATCTGATATATATCAAAATTTTGATATGTATAAAAAATATCCGATATTTTGATATTTATATAAATATGATATTTGCCAACCCTATAGAAATTCACCTTGGTTACAAGCCTTGTGAAAATAAGGAAATTTTGACTTATGATGTTTCTTTGGTATATTATCAAATAAATTCTCTGGCTATCTAATCAAAATTTGATGTCAATAATTTCTCAGATAACAGAAATATTACTTATTATATTGTTTTTAAATTTCCAGGTATTGGCAGTACCTTGGGATTAGGAATATATGTTCTTGCTGGTCAAGTTGCTAGTGTGAAAGCTGGGCCTGCTGTGATTATCTCTTTTTTCATAGCTGCTGTAGCATCAGTTTTTGCTGGTACCTGTTATTAATTATATCTATTTATGTATTTGAAAAATTATCTCTTTGAATTATAAGTCTTTATTGCCCTTTAATTCTATATCAGTGTTATGCCATCTAATCATTGCAGGATTTTAATTTTAATGGCTTATTGCTCTTATTTCAAATGCTTAAAAATTCAACTTATTAATTTACATTATAAGCAAAAAATGGATACTTAAATGTTTTTAGTATTTGTTCATTTATTGTATTATTTTCAATTGATTCTATCTTATTCTGCTTGAAACTGTTTTGAATATACCTAATTGAAATTCAGGCTGTCTGGGACAGTGAAAGTTTAAAATTTTTAATTACTGCTCAGTAATCATCCAATGAGATTTTTACCACTTATAACATTTGATGTTATAATTTAATTAATTTTATTATATGAGGATGATCTTTAATTAAACATTGATTTAACATTAGTGAAAAATATTTTTAAACTTTTATATAAATGTAATTATTTTAATGAAAACAAGTGTTCAAATGAATTGCAATCAAAATGCAATGTAAATTTAGAATATTTCATTCTTTGATGCCTTGAAATATTTTCCTGGTGACATTTTTATGATTATTATGTGTTTTACAACTACCCCAAGAAATTAATTTAATTCGAACTAAGGGTATATAAGTAATAATTGTGATAAACATAGTTGATTTTTGTGTCCTAAGTAATTTTTCTGTTTTGGTAGGACTGTGTTATGCAGAGTTTGGAGCAAGGGTTCCTCGTGCAGGATCTGCGTATATTTACAGCTATGTCACAGTTGGAGAACTGATGGCTTTTATTATCGGCTGGAATCTCATTTTAGAATATGTAATCGGTATGTAAATTTTATTAGAAGCTCTCAAATCTCACATAATTTTTATCTATAAGTAAATGAAATTTATGGAAATATTTTTGCTATGATAAAATAAAACTTAAACTTTCCTGGTAGAGCTAAAAGCTGTTGTAAAAATTTTATTGCTGATAAGTTTTATTGCTCTTATTGTTTAATCTTTATTCATGTGTTAGGCCAGTCAGGGATTCCCCCCTCTCATTTAGAGAAAGGTACAAAAACATTATAAAAAATGCTTAGGTTTCTAGTTTTAAACTCATTTTATGTGTATTCTCTTATCTGGTTAATGTTTTCTGATGGCACTTCTAAATCTTATGATGTTGATATATTTTCATATGTATCTGAGATAAAACTTTTGTAAAAGATAAATTATCTGTCAACTTCATCATTATTTATTAATGGATGCTCTTAAAGGACCATTCACAAATATCATCACTCAATTTTCAGGAATTTTAACTCCCATTGTGACAATAAATTTTTAACTTAGTTAGAGATTTAAATTTTATTTCACTTTTTCTTTTCATTAATGTTGAATTATACTCCTCTATTACTGCTAAATCAAATCTAAAAAAAATGCCTCTTCTAGATTTTTAATATCAGTGAAAAAGAACCCCTTTTTTTAAGGTGTAATGCTACAAAATTTTAACTGCCTCCTTCCTCTCACAAATACATCTTCCCTTCCCCTAAATATGCAATGTAATTTGTGAATGTCCCCTTATTCTTTTATCCATACAATTATAAGATAAGACAATCCAAATAAGCTTAGGCTTTTTTTCATACACCTGAAGACAAGCAGGGTTTTAACTAGTTCATATCATTGTTGAGAAGTGAATTTTTAGAGAAGTACACAATATATTAACCAATTTTGCCTCACATAGGGAAGATATGAGAGCACAATATTAGCAAATATTTTCTACTTTGAGGAAAGTTAGAAATTTCTCTTTTTTAACTAAGAAAACAAATTTTAACTGACTTCAAATATCACACATCTCTCCCAAAAAAAATATTGTTACAATTTGTATCTTGCTACGCTGCATTACTTATGTTAACACCTGAATTTCATGCATATTATTTGTGATTTTTTTTTGTTATCTCTCAAACTCAATTATTAAAGTTTTAACTAACAGAATGTTAATTTATTTGTTTATAGGAACTGCATCTGTTGCCAGAGGCTATAGTGGCTACATTGATTCCCTCTTTAATGGAACTATAGAAAAGACCTTGAAAGAAGTTATGCCAATGAATATTCAGCATGTTTCTGCTTATCCCGACTTTCTTGCATTTGGAATAACAATATTTTTGGCATGTGAGTTGCATAAATATATCATACATAATATATCATACATAATACATCATACATAAATAAATGCATAAATACAGTGAGTTCAAATATTGTTCCTGAGTAATTGTTAAAATGTCAATAACATAAATTCTCTTTACTTACAGTTTTTATAATTATTTTATTGCTATAAGTATTTCCCACTTTCTTAAGTGCTACTCTAAACTATGTTTTTTTTTTAAAAAAAAAAAACTTTATTGAGTTTTAGCACTAATTAACAGTATATTTGTAGTATGTATGCGTATCATTATTTTTTATATGTTTGCTACTAGTAAAGTAGTATACAAATAGTATAATTTGTTTCTTAAGTATCTTACTAAAATAGTCTAATTTTCTTACTTAAATAGTCAAATTTTGATACTTTAAACAAGCAAGGAGTAATTTGAGGATTGATTTACTTTACAGGTATGTTGTGTTTCGGAGTGAAAGAATCATCTCGTTTCAACAATATATTTACTGCTCTCAACTTGCTAGTGGTGGTATTTGTTATCATAGCAGGTTCCATCAAATCTGACCCTAAAAACTGGAACCTATCTTCAACAGAGGTTTGTGCTGATTCTACTAGGGTTTTTATGAGTAACTAAACTGCACATTTCCTAGAAATTTGTTGTTGAGGATAAGGAAATCTTTAATATATTTAAGTTATACTGATTGCATGCATGCATCTAAAAAAGAGAGGTAATAAATTTTGTATGATATTTTTTAAGGTTTTGGTATATTGGCTTGTTAATTTTAAAATCTTCTATCTAAATGGAGTTATTATTTTTATAAATTATTATTTACCCTTATGAAAATAAGATATCCCAATTTTTTTTTCTCTAGAGTATAAGGAATCTCTCAATTTAAAGATAGTTCCCTATATTTCCCTTATTAAGCAAAAATTGGTTTACAGTTTTCTATCTTACTAGATAATGCAGCAGCATTTCTTTGCCTTTCCTGTTTAATGTAGAGATAACTTTCACAGGTGCCCAAAGGATCAGGAGTAGGTGGGTTTCTTCCATTTGGCGTATCTGGTATGATGTCTGGAGCTGCCACTTGCTTTTATGGCTTTATTGGGTTTGACTGCATTGCAACAACAGGTATGAAAGCATTTTAATTTTCTTTTTATGCATTCAAGTGTGATATTTGTCTGTCTATATTCCATACATCTAATATTATAACTAAATTATAATATTATTTTTGATGAAAATAAAATTTTATTTCAGGTGAGGAAGTAAAAAACCCTCAGAAATCTATACCCATCAGCATTGTTTTGTCCTTGCTGTTTGTCTTCCTTGCTTACTTTGGAATATCTACTGTCCAGACACTGATGGTCCCCTATTACCTACAAGATAACCCAGCACCTCTACCATATGTCTTTGAATATGTTGGTTGGCCTGCTTGTAAATGGATAGTTTCCATAGGAGCTTTGGCTGGTCTGTCAACAAGGTACGTAATTTTTATTTATTACACATTACTTACCTTAATCCTTATTACTATTATTAGTTAGTTTGAAAAAAAAACCCATTAAATAGAAATTATTTTTTAAAAAATTCTCAAAAATATTCGAGGCCCAAGACAAATTTTTGAATTTATTTAGTCTGTTATTTTAGTTCAGACTGAAACATTAAACTATATTTATTAAGTCTTATCTTTCCATATACTAGTATGACTTTTTTTTGAGGAGAAAGTAGTTGTTAATTTTTAATTCAACATAAAAGTTCTCAAGTTTTATATTAATTTTAACATTTAGCTAAAAATTAGCCCTACTTAATCCTTAAATTGACCATTTACATAACCACTAATTGCGGTTCCAGATTCAACTCTTATGCTCATCATAAGTATAAGTAATTTCAACTTAACATATAAATATCTTGTTTGAAATTGTTTTCCTGTTTTTATCTAAGTTATGTACTTTCATAAAACTTAAGATGAAACTATTGTTACAGTTTGCTTGGTGCTATTTTCCCCCTTCCACGTGTGTTGTATGCCATGGGATCTGATGGAATCATATTCAGATTTTTTGCCAAAGTTCATCCCCGTACTCAAACACCCCTCATTGCCACTGCTGTGTCTGGAGTATTTGCTGGTGAGGATATAAATAATTGGTATTTTACTTATCCCTTAGCTTCAATTTATTAATGAAATCAAATAAATCAGTACTTCCTAACATTGTCTAGTATTCAATTTTGGGATTTTCAGGTGTGTTCTAGTGAATTTAACTTTTCTTAATTATGAGAAAAATTATGAATAATATCAATTTTTACATTAATAACCTTTTGGATAGCTATCAAATAACTAAACATCATAGGTTCTATAATATCTTTACATCTTTTAATTTAGTTAAATGAAAAAGTAAGAATTGGGCTAATAAAATGATTAAAACTTCCATGGCCTATAATTTCAGAAATTTCTTTAAATAGAATTGAAGAATTGAACTATTTATGAGTTTATTTAATGATCTCTGTAAAAAGTAATGTTTTTATAATCCTATTATTTTTAATAAATATTATATCATTTGTTAATCACTTGTCTAAACTTTCTGATGCATATTTGTAGCCACTATGGCCATGATGTTTGATGTTCATGAATTGGCTGATATGATGTCCATCGGAACATTATTGGCTTATTCTCTTGTTGCTATTTCTGTGACTATCCTCAGGTAAGCTAACCTAAAGTTAACTATATTTAATTTCTTCATTACTATTTTATGCTATTGGAAGGAATGTATCATTTGCTTTTATAGGAAAAAGGTACTAAGTCACTTTTGGAGAATCTTTTGAAAGGGGTAAAACGACGTCAACAAACGAGTGAATTTTAAAAAACTCTCCACGTTGAAAAGGGATCTGTTTACTGATGAAATTGCATAGCGCAAAAAAAGCAATAGGATATTGTCAAATTTGAAGTAACCTTGTACAGAATGGTTGAGCTGGAAGTGACTTAGTGCCTTTCTCTTGTTAGCTGATGATTTTAAAGTTTGTTTATTTGGTACAAAAATAATTTTTACCTGATTCATTTATCCTTGTCAATCCTGTACTTGCACAACTCTGAAAATTGACGCTTCTTTAAGTTATGCAAAAATAAGGTCTAAAACCTGTAATAATTCAAATTTAACTTTGAATTTTAAAATTTGGTAATTAAATTTTTTAAAAACTACTTTTACTGTACTTATTACCAATTAGTATTGTTTTGATAGTTACTAGGATCACCACAAATCATCATATTAATTGAAACCCTTACTATAAAATTAAAAAGTACATTTTGGGTATATATGTGCCACTTTTCGTTAAATTTAGATAAAAGAGATGAACCTATGAGAACAGGAATTGATTTCTGTTGATAAAAGGTTAGTTTAAAAAGTAAGCTGAAGTATATGTAAATAAATAACAAATGTATTAATTGTGGGGTCATTGCAAACTTTCAAACATCAATTGGATTTATATTTTTTTACAGGTATAGATGTCCTGAAACATCAGAATATCATCGAAACTCTCAAGCCAAATACTCATGCATTACTCAAAGGTAATTTCAAAAAATTGATTATCTCTTTATTTTACTACAGGTTGTCATTTTCAAGATGTTAAATTTGGATGATTTGTGCTTAACTTTTTAGTGAGTAATCAGATAAGCAAAAATAGAACTGCATCAGCATGTAACAAACTGAATGTACACTTTCATTGTTTATTTCTTTTTTATAAATCTGGAAGATACACCCAAATAAGCTTATTTTTAAAAGGAAAGTAGCATAGTATATCATGTAAAAACATCTGTATGTGTATATTTTTAATGAGCTTTATAAAATTTAAATGTGCTTCTTGAAAATACGCGTAATAAAATTGTTGCCCAAATTTCAAGATTTTATTTTGGTGCTCTGTTAAAATTCTAACTATGAAAAAAGCTTTACTGAGTTTAAAATGTATGGAATTTTTGTCATTCATTTAATAAACTGCTAAACAACTGTATCTACCTAGGTGTATCATGACTTTAAGTTTGAAAACCATTGCTCACATACATAAGTTATCCCACTCATGCAAATTTTGAAAAGGTGTTTATTAGTTTGAACTTAAAAGTGTTATTGGTATTCTATTCCATATAACATCTCCCTTCTTATCCCCTAATATAAGTATTTAATTACTTATGGATAAATAAGTACTATATTATAAACATAAAAATCTAAAAACTGTAACCCAAATCCACCTATTAACCTATAATTTATTTCACATTTAGCCCAGAAAAACATGCAAATGATGGGAACAACCACAATAAATCCATCACAGATACTCTAGCAATTCCACTGGAGAAAATTACCTACAATGCAGTTTTGCGTCAGCTTGTCAATTGTGATAGCTTGAAGAAGCCTACACCCTTGACAAAGAAAATAAGTTTTTACCTGATTGGTATCTTATGTAAGTATTTTTATTCTATTATTGTAAGTTGGAAAATGTGTTTTTAATTTTATGGAGAGTTAAATTTTTATTAAATTGCATTTAGATCATTGAAGAAAATCTTTTTTATGCCACCCAATTTTGTATTGCTGTTTTAAGAAAAAAAATTTAACTGTTCACCTTTTCCCTGTGAGCAGTAACAGTTAGTTTAAAATGCAATGAAGAAATGAGGAAGATTTAAAAGGCAACAGATTTATTTTGCACGTAAAATATAAAAATTGTACAATGTTTCGGGGATACTTTGATCCCCTTTGTCAGCAAGAAACATTTACCCATTCATTCTTGCTGACGAAGGGGATCAAAGTATTGAAAACATTGTACAATTTTTGAAACAACCCGAAACATTGTACAATTTTTAATATTTTACGTGCAAAATAAAACTGTTGCCTTTTAAATATTCTTCACAGTCTTTCACGGTGTATTTTAGTCTTATCTTCAATAAAGAAATGTTTCCATACTAATTCTTGGAAGTAATTTTCTACTAAATAGGCTAACTAGCTTTCAAATATCAAATGAAAATAAAACCAATTACAATTTTTGGATATTTGAAAGAGGAAGCATAAAAACTTCCATATTATTTGAAGCATTTTTTTCCATTCAATTATTAATTACTCCTACCTATCAGTACAAGTGTTGTGCAAAAAAGAAACCAGTGGTTTCATTTAAGTTATCTTTGAAGAATTGTTTGTTTTAAATATCTTTTTTGTTTCTTCACTGTCAGGTTTTCTTATTTTACTTCTTGATGGCCAACTTGCATTAAATGAAGAAGGTCTTGAAAAGCTGGATATAGTTTCAGTTGTTTGTGTGGTTGTTGTTCTTCTCCTTATTTTCATATGCTTGATTCTATTGCATAAACAGCCTTCAGAAGATGCCAAATTGTCTTTTAAGGTGAGATTATTCTTGATAAAATTATTAGTTTCTGTGCTATTTAAACACCTCAAATGTCTTGAATGAAGTAATGAGTGAAATCAGTGTTGGGAAAACTCCTTATTTTAGATTTAAAACATATTTAAAGTGTTTTTTTTTCCTGTATGCAATACATTTTCAATTTATGAGAGTGATAAAGAAGAAAATATTGTAAAAAAAAAAATGTAATATAGTTGTAAAACATTCATTAATGTTATTTGGCATTTAGAAATAAATAAATAGTAGTCATTTTAAGATATAAATATTTAAAAATAAAGTATTTGAAAACCATTATTTCAAATTTTAAAAAGAAAAATAAAGTTGTTTTCTAATTTGCTTAACAAACATTACTCTAGTATGCAAGAAAGTTTCTAAATGAAAATTTTTTATTCTGTCCTGTTTAAAATTGTCTATATTTATTGCCCAAGACTGGAATTATTGTCAAAAATTACAAATAACCAATTAAAATATACAGTTATAATATTAATGATAAAAATTTGAAAATATTTTAATTTTTAGTATCTATAATACATAATTTGGTGATTTTTAATTGGATAGATAATGGAATTGTACTAACTAAACAGTAAATGTGTTTCAAACAAAGTGTTTTTTATGCAACAACCTTTCAACAATTAAATTTTACTTTTTAAAAATGAAGTTTTGTATGATTCGATGTTTTGATGATCCCTTCAGCTCTGCACTATTTATATTAACCTGTAATTTCCTAAACTCCTCTGTTTCCAGAAATGTCAGTCTTTCTTACACTTGTTTGCTCTTTTAAAATTTAATTAATATTATATCTCATCTTTCTACTACCATATTATAAAAACAATGCTTTCTGCACTCACGGTTAAAATGAGCCGTGTCTAGTTTGAACTTGTGACCCCTTGTTTAATTTGTATGGAAATCAAAGCCTTCTATCTCCCTTTATTTTACCAATTTAAAAAGTTAATTTAATCTCCCCTGATCATTCTTTTTTCAAGAGATATATATTATGGGGACTCTCTTTTAGTGAGCAAAAATTAACCAAAGGATTGGTATAAGAGTCTATCTTATAAAGTTTTCAAGACCTTATTACAGTAAGGATTCTAGCTATCAAAAGGTGGTTTTCCCCCATCAGGCTTGGATAAGAAAGTTCAATCGTACTTATTTATTTTTTGTTTTATGCTTAACCTTGAAATTTTGTGCACAGAATTGAATTTTAAGAATTTTAGTTTTGAATGTTTCGTTGTGTTTAAAGTATTTATTTTCATTCATACAGGTTCCATTAGTTCCTTTCATTCCTATGCTGAGTGTTGCCATTAACACATACTTGATGTTCAAACTTTCTCTTTTAACCTGGCAGAGGTTTGGAGTTTGGATGACTGTTGGTAAGGGTTTTTTTTTTGCTTTTGTTTTCTTGAACAATATTTAAACACACTAACATCCATATTCTTTGCAATTGAGTTTATCATGTTCTAAAGCATACCATGCGATTTGGTGTTTCACCAAGTAATAACGGAGTTCATATTCTTATCAATGCCCAGAATTCTTATCAATTCTTGACCTTACCCAAAGCCTTCTCTAGGCGACTGTTTGATGGACAAATTTCATTGGAAATCACACTGCATAGACATACATGCAGGATGTGACTTTTGCAAAAGTCGCCCAGGTCTTACAAGAGGCTCACTGTGAGTGTGAGATAATCTTTATCCACCATGCCGGAAAACTTAGTTAAATGATTTAGAGATCAAATTTTTCCACTAATGATTTACCACTTGATATGTTTTTTTTGGGGTGGAGGAAGAGAATACAAAACATCCAAAAGCCTGTGTAAACCACATGATAATGGGTTTCAACGTTTGCAGATAATATGGCTCTCAAGCTATGTTTTATTTTGTGACTGTTGTGATGATCCAAGTCACTAACCCACTTTAGCTATTAGCTCTTACTTCAAAATTTTGCAATATTTTCTCTTTTGCCTTTTTTTTAAAATACAGTCTCAAACTAAAGATAATACCATGTGATCATACCTATACATTCTCCTCATTATACAAAATTCAAATTCTTTTGAAAATCACATAGTATAATCCACATAACTTAATCATAAATTTTCATGTTCTTCTATATTTGTTTCTGACCTAAGTAGTGCTCACTCACTATAAACCCTTACTGAAAAATTCAAAATACTTTTTAAAGTAAATATATATGAATATTATAATCAAAATTGCACCTTTTATCCTTTTAACAGGATATGTAACCACAAGGCATCCTCTGTATCTGCTCTTTGTCTTTTATTTATACTACCTCCAAAAAGAATCAATATCCTAAATATCCTGTTCAGTGTGTGAAAGCTAGTGCTTATTGTGTTCTGAACAGTACAAAATTGTTTTCAGGATTTGCTGTGTACTTCTTTTACGGACTATGGAACAGTTCCGAGCGGTACAAGCAGAAAAACTACCCCTCTGCCGCAGTGTACACTCTAGACAGAGGCGATACACAGCTGATGGATTGCTCCAGCACCAGCCCCTTGCACCGGGGAAAGACCAGTGTGGAAAGCAACATGTCAGAACTCATGTCTAGCGTCAACTCAGTAGAGGCCAAGCTCATTTCAGATCACCCTGCAAACGGAAGGATGTAGTCCTTCGTATGTGGTCTTAGTTTCGGAGGATTTTAATTTGTGAATTTATTTTTTTATCAGAGGAGTGACTGCAAATGAGTGTTTGCAGTGTTCGTTACCAAGTTGAAAGTTTTGGTGATGAATATTGCCGCTAGAATTTGCATTGTGGTGTTGCAGTCGGTAATAATGAATCAATGACTAATTGGAGATGACATTGGACAGACTGCAGTCTATGTTGAGTTTCCATTGATTCTGAAGGCTGGGTGTGATTTTAATCCTCTTTCTTTTTTACACAACTTCTGTTAGATTCCAACGATCATGATTAATCTGTCCATTTTCTTTAAAAATGAGCTGTGTTATAGGATCATTCAAGCCAAAAATATTGATTATCTGTAGATAAAGGTCTCTTAAAGGTGGAACCTGATTCAGAACCACAGGTTCTCTCAGTGTGATAAAGGGATAATGGTTTTATTTGTGTGGTCTTAATTTAAGCGATAATTTGCACACTCTTAGTTTCGAGTTAATTTATGTAAAAGTAGTTTTAAAAGTGAAAGGAATTTGTAAGATTAAATTTGAACCTAAAGTAGTCAGCAATTATTTTAAAATAGTTTGTGTTATAAAAAATTTAAATTGTATGCTCAAATTGATGTCAATATTTTTTTAGATTACCGTAAATTGTCCTGAAAAATGTATGAGTGAGAGTACTGTTATATCATATCTAATGGTAAGAAGACGATTAATTTCCTTTCATTTGTCTTTTTTTGTGTGTGTGTCTTAAGATAGAATTCAGACATAAAACTACTTGATGTAGTGTTGGAAAATTTTAGACCTCAAAATTTTTATTTGTTGTTAATAGTTTCAAAGAATTCAATATTATATTATTTCAAAGAAATTAGTCAAAACTTTTTGAAACATTTGTGCATTTTTACAAAAGAGCATTTTTTTACCAAAAAATATTCATAAAATGGTTACTCAATTCCAATTTGTTCTTCACAATTGTTACTAAAACATTTTCCATCCCTTTTTTCTTCTGATTTTTACTTTGATTTAATGCCTATTGAAACCAAACATTTCTGCTAGCTCTTTATTAAATCAAATCATTAGGAAGAGAAATTTATGTAATTAAATTATTGTTTCTTGACTATTATCTTTTATTTATGATTTATTTGTTAATCTGATAAAGATACTAAAAAATTAAATATCTAGATTAACTTGTCTACAGATCAGATCTTTGAGGCACTTCTGATTTTTTAGGAGGGGGAAGAATCCTGATTTTAATTTACTCTATGCAATTTCATTAAGACTTATTTTGATTTCATCTTGTTGCCATAAGAGATATTAATTTAAATATTTAATATTACACATTCTTGTGTTATCAATTGATCTTTTATGTTAACAAATGAAAAAGAAACTTCTTGCCTCACAGTTGTTTTGTTTGTAAATTTGAGAATCCTTTGTTATCTTTTAATTTTCATTGTATTTGTTAATCCTTGTAAATAGTTTATTTCAATTTCAATCATTGTAATGTGTGGAATATTATTTTGCTTGTATGAGCAAAGAGTGAGAAAACAAGCTTCTTTTTTATTTTGTTTTGCTACTCTTGTTTTACTCAAGGGCTTTATTATTTTAGGGAGTTTAACAGCACTGTTGAAAGTTGTATCATAGGTTGTAATGTAATCAATGCTTCTGGTTGTTTTAGTGAAATTGACTACTGAAATAATGGAAACTGAATAAAATAACACACATTTTGTTTTAATCGAGGGATATATGTGATAAGGTATCATATAATAATTCCAATGTAAGATATCATTAGTGAGATAGCAATGTTGTTCAGTATTTACTGGTTTCTTGTTTGCTGTCACATCCTCTTAGTGTATAATGGAGCTTATGATACAAAATTGTAAAATAATTGTGCAGACTTTTCAATATACCTTGTATAATTTTGTAACTAAAGAGTAAATTAGCTGTGCTGCAAACTTGATAGCAGCTTTTTCTGTGATGAAAGGAACTTTTTCTTAAAATGTAATCCTAGTTAGCCAAAAAAAAATTAGTCAGCAAACATTTTGTACTGCAAAATTGTTCCTAAATTGTTTTTTAAAAAAATTATGGATACTTTTATTGTATTGTGTGTGCTGTTTGAGTTTTACAGTGTTATCAGTTGTCAAAAATTTTGAAAGTGATTATAGTTGAACTTAAGTTAATAATAGTTAAAATGTTCTTAAGGTTATTAACCCCTTTTTAAATAGTGACCCCTTTGTTACAAAGACTGGTTGTACAAGTACAGATTTCCTTATTGTAATAATAATGTTGTGCATTTTAAAGACCTTATGTTTTATTATTCAGAAGAAGTCACTCTATGGAGGTTCTATCATAGTTATGGCTTTTTTTTGGGGGATAAAAGTGCATCTACTTATAACAACTTCAACACTCATATATGACAATTAAATTATATAAATAGTAAGTGCATATATAAATGTATATTACTTTATAAGCATGTGATTGAAATTGTTAGAAACACATTCTTAAGCTTGAGTATTGGTGCATTTATCCTATAAAGGCTATGTTTTAAAATGTTTTTTACAAATATGTTTGTACATAAGTTACAAATATGTTTTCACAAACATAAGAATATTATGGTTGTTTTTACAGTATTGATGGTCTACAAGTATTGTTTGTTTTTCTTCTTTTGTTTTTGTGCATGTTCCTTGTAATTTGCTTTATTTATTTTTGTAATAAATTATATTCTATTCTAAAAACTAATTAATTTAAAAAAATTCCTAATTTTTCCTTTTCCTAAAATTCTACATGGTTAACTTGTAAACTGTATCATTGTGTGTATTCATATCCATAACAATGTATTTAAAGCTGATGTCTTTCATATAATAAGAGTTTAAGTGATAATTTATATGTACCAAATTATGTATTGTAAATATGAAGCATTCTAAGATGAAAGGGAAAAATGTTAATTAGCTTATGATCTGTGTAATGTTAAATATGGTTTTGAACTAAAATGCTTTTGATTAGGTTCATTAACAAGGTGAAATACTCACATTGAGATTTGATTCTAAATTTATACACTAGTCATTTTATGTGTGAAAAATTTTATGAAAAAGATGCATTTTATTAACTCTTTACACTTTGTAGACTTAGAAGAGCTTAACACTATGTTGACGAATTAGACCTTGTATTATCTTGTGATTTTAATTGCTTCTTTTACAACATATTATTCTTCAATATAAAAGTTTATCTTGATTCGTGTATTTGAGACCAACATTTCTCTAGGTCTAGATTTTATGATTATTACTGTTTTGTAAATTTTCATTTGTTTCAATCATCTTGTTATACCATTAATGTTTTTTGTGTATTTTAGTAGTTTAAAGCATTTTGTAGATATACATACAACAATTTATTTTGGTGATTTAATACCAAATTTTTATACACACATCTCCAATTTAATAGCAAATTATCTATAATAATGAAAACTAGGTAATTTGAGAATGTAACTGGGGCAAGTCTTGAAAAGTCTCATTTAAAAATTAAAATTTTCTTTGTTAATTATAATTACAGATCACAGTTTGTTTTTGAAGTAAAAACATTTATTCTTAACATTTAGATTTACTTTAAATTTAAAAATCTAATAGTTTCTTTAAATTATTTGAGCTTGCATGATTATTATTAGTGATTTAGTTTTTATTTGCTTTGAAAAAAATGTAAGATCTAAAGGGGACATTCACAAACTCTTTGACATTTTATGAAGGAGTGATGCTATGTGACATAATAGGAAGTTGTGGAACCTTAAGGAAATAGTACACTTATATTATTTCAATGTTTAGCTAGCTCACTATGTCCCTCTTGTAGTTTTCTATTTAGTCTGAACAAAATGAATGTCAGAATTTATTGCTCATTCCAAATCTGTATAAAAAATTACATGTTTTGTAATTTGTATTATTTAATCCTGTATATTCCTCTCTGATTTAAAAACTGTTCTTAAAGCAGGATTAATACCAAAAATTAATTTATGTTTTAGTTATGAGCTTTAACAAAATATTTCTTACACAAAGTCTCATGTAATAAATAGTACCACTTGATATATCAATGGAGGAATTTTGTCCACTGCTTATTTTGATTGACTCTACTGCAGACAAATACTAAATTGTTTAAAATTAACATTGATATTAAATGTGAACTTTAAAATTTGGAGTATTTAATGATTCAGAATTGTGGCATCATGAGGGTAGGGGACTATGATGTGTGAATGAACGCTTAAAAATTTTTTTAACTTAAGTATTAGAGTAAGTGTTTCTTACTCTTTTCTTGCTAAGCAATAGCTTTTCCTCTGTTTGGGACTATAGTGTATAATTTCTTTCTTGTTTTTTTTTTGCTTTATTGTGGAAAACCCTTGTACAGAAATATCTAATAGTCACCTGTTTGTGTTTCCATTATATTTTTTTGTTATACTACTTGTAAATATTTTTTTTCTTTCAAGTGATGTGTTGAGTATTTTTACTGCTTGAAAGTAATACACAAATCCAAAGGAAATATGTATATTTTGTTATGTTTGGAGTTGTGTCAAGATTTCAGAATCGAGTCTTGTTTTGTTATACTTTCACATAATGTGTAAGTGATGTTCCTTCATATGTTTTGTGGAAAATAAAAGTTTGTTGTGTGAATCTACCTGATTTTGTTTATAATCCTGCAGGATAATATTTTCTCCTTGGGTGTGTAGTTTTAACAAATGCTATTTAAAATGTGTAACAATTTTTTTTATATCAAACCTTTAATGTTTTAAAAAATATAGGAAAAGAATAATTAGAGTGTTTGCAGCAACAATGAGCTAACTCCAACAGCTTTCCATTGGAGTTAGCTCATTGTTGCTGCAAGCACCTCGATTTTGGTAACCAGAAACCGTAGAAGACTGGTTCTACTAAAAAAATTAGCTTTTGTTGAACTCTAAGGGGCTGTTCATAAATAATGCTTATGCTTGTAGGGGAGAGGTGAAATTTAACAGTTTGTAACAAGGGGGTTATAAGAATTACGACATCACTTAGTGACAAATTGTGACTTTGCTTTATAAAAAAAAATCAATTTTTATTTCTGGAAAATGTAATTTTTTGTAATAAGATTTCACTTTAAAATCAAAAGGTGGGTTACACTTCACCTGAAATAAATGGTCTCAGGGGTGGGGTATGGGGAAGTGTGACATAAGGGAGGGGGTCGAAAATGTAAAAAAAGGTGACATTATTTATGGATGGCCCCTAAACTAAAAGGTGGTATATTTTTTATAAGAGTACCACAAATATGTTATTCTTATACATATCTGGCCACTAGAGCACCTCTATTTCACTGTTGTATGAACGAAACTAACCTTCCCTTTCATATTTTGCATTATCTTCTAAGGCAGTGATTTTTCAAAATAACAATCAAGATAGATTCACGGCCGTATTCACCGGTAACTTGACCGGTGGTTAAACGGCAGTCAAACTTCTGATTGGTAGTTAAAGAAGGAAAACTAGTTCTCCGCCATCAGAGGTTTGAATCCTGGTTAACCACCGGTCAAGTTACCCAGCCGTAAGTTAATCAATAGAAATTTGATTTCAATTAACTAAGTGACAATGATGGCTTGCATCTATTCAACTAAAATTACTTGATATTTGTTTGCAATAAAACTACAATGGAATAATATCTTTGCACATATTGCAAAACTAAGTATAAGTTCTAGACTGAATTTAGTCGAAAATATTCCTAAATTTTGTTGCTTAATGAAAAATTTTCAAATTCTTTTGTTTTAAAGAAGAGTTTATTGTGTTTTAAAAGATTTACTTACAAGTTTTTATGTATCTTCGTGAAAATTTGACAAAACGCTGCTCAAGAAAAACTGATCGATCTATAGAAAAAATTTATATTTCGTGACTATAACTACAGGTATTGATCAGCCCATTTTAAACATTGCTAGAAACTTATATTAAAACTACTATATACTGATGAGAGAAGTTTTAAAATAAGTTTTAGCTTCCGCATTCGGGGGGATTCAGGAATGAAAGAATTGCAGTTCAAGGGTATTCCGACCGAGTTAAATTGCCTGAAAACACTTCTTTTCAGTGTCACTTCAATCGAATTAAAACACAGTTTGATTCATCTACTCGGTGGATTCATCGAGAGTTTGAATTGACTTTCAAAGGTGAACTGAGTACTTCAGTGAATGCATTCTAATTCTGAACCTAAATCAAATTTAACTTGTTTATCGAAGTTTAGATGTTTTCTTATTTTGAGGCTGCAAACTGTGATTTCAGTTTGTGTATATTTGGCTTTCTTTCAAAGGGAATTTCCTTATTTAAAGATGAAGCAGTCAACTCTGATGATGTTTGATGAGGAATTACGAATTCTAACGGTAAAGTTCTCAAATTTAATGTTCATTTATTTCATTTACTACCTTTGATGTTTGGAAACTATCTAACTCGAGAGTTTGTTTTATTGAAAAGTAGATTATTAAATGCATGGATTGCAATCAACAGCTTATTTAGTAATGTATGTAATATGAATATGAATCGATATGTAGATGAATATGTATGGTTATGAAAAAGTGCATCTAAAGTTTCTTTGATTATAATAATTTAATGGAGATAATTTATAATGTTGCTAATATCATACGCTTCTGATTATTATAGTTTAATGTTCAAGATACTTATAATGCAATTATTGAATTTAATTTATCAAGTTGTAATGGATCAATTTAGTTTCACTAGTTGCCGATTATTTTTTAAACTTTAGTTAAATGCCCCTATTCCTCGATGGTTGCTCCCAAAATATTTGGTTGCTGATGAGTGCAATAATAGATCATAATCTTTTTAAATCCCCAAAAAGTGGATTTGCCCTTTATTTGGTGTTAGTTCAACATATTACAATACGAAAAGAGGGTCACAAGTCACAAGAAAACATTACTTTAGGGGGGGGGGAGACTTATAGTCTATTCATGGCCGGATCATCTATACTCTGTGATCTTCACCATCTTTCCTTTCACTTAAATGAAAAAAAATGAGAAATGTACCACAATAAATTCCTTAGCCCATCCCACTAAAAGAAAAAAAAACCCCTCGGTTTCAATGTTCCTTTCGATAATAGCTATGTAATGAATTGTGTGAAATATCCTTAGGTGGCAATTTAGTTTTTGATTGAAGCAAATTAAAAGTATGGATAAAATTCTTAATATAATTACTGGGGAACAACTTTTATTTGCTAATTTTTTGGTCGTATTCTTTGGGGGAAATCACGATAACCAAGACAATAAAACATTAGGTCTTTTTTATTCTACTTACCTTCTTGAATACAAAGCTGAGGTAACAAAATTATTAATTAATATGCCTCCTTGAAAGAACTTTTTTTCTCGGAAATGCTTCACTTTATTCAATTTCTTACTAATTTTGAATTAAAATTTTCTAATTAATTTAATCGTATTTTTCCTAATTGAATCTTGATTAGGAAGTAAATAAATAAATATAATATACTATTTTACCCTTTATTTTTGATGGCACTCGGCTTTTCTCAACAAAATAAAAAGTGATTGACGATAAATGAGGAATTGAGTTTGTATAATAAAAAGTTGAGCTGATCTCTTGAATTAAACCTCAACTGTGCTAATTAATTCAATACGTTTATTCTTTAAAAGCTATGATATCAAGACAACGATGCTTTCACCATTTTTTTTTTCAAAACGTTTTTTTTTATTTGCTGTTCTATCATTTTTATCTATTTTTAAAAGTAAAATTTTGGTTACATTCTATAGTTAATTTTTGTCTTTTATTTTGGGAACAAAATACTTTTAATTTCAAGATTATTTGTTTTATAAGCAATTTATTAGCATAATATCGAATAACTTTTTAACAACTTAAAATATTTGTTAATACTGTGTTTGAAAAATAGTTAGTTTCCTTATTAAAACCGAAAATTATATCCTTTGTGTTACATTTCTCCGATTAGGATTATAATTCCATATTTTCAAAATATATTTGTACTCAATGCATTGATGTACTGAAAATCCATGTTATTATATAATTATATTATTCTGTTATAAAAAAGACATGGTCCAAAGTGTCAACTAACCTAGTGTGAATTTAAAGTTTTACTGAGAGGATTTCTTTCGAAAAAAAAAACAAACAAAACAAATATCTTTAAATTCAAACTTTTTGGAGCTTCAAGAAGGAAAAGTGAGCCAACTAGCTTCAGACTACCCTACTTCAAATGTTCATATTTCTTTACATTCTAAAATAAAACTTTCCTTTAAACAATCAGCGAATTATCTTAACATTAAAACACTGTATAAAGTTAACCCGGCCACTCTAAACCCGGCTAAGAGTTCAGGGGTGTAGCCCAATACTCAAAATATTTTTCAACCGTAGAAAAATAAAACTAACCCATTTCCCCCCAAAAATGCCAGTGCCCCCCTCTAAATGTTTTTCGCCGCCGAAAGAGTTAGTAGGGGAGAGTGGGGCACCTTGGGGCACTTTTTACTTAACTATTTTTGTAATTTATTTATACCGTTATATTCATTCAAACAAAGCTAATTTATTAAATATTGCGCATCTAATAAATTTTTTCCCGACCAATTATCTCTTTTAGGGAATTCATAATAACAATTTTTAAAAACCTCTTTTAATGTCCCAAGGTGCCCCACTAGTGGCCCACCTTGGGACACTTCCAATAATAACATAAAAACTTATGTTATTTTGTAAAATAAAAAAATAACACATTAAACTATGATAAAGCTATGCTTAAGAATCTTAAATTGACCATCAAATTTATTTTACATTAAAAATTTTTCACTGATTCCTCATTTTTGTCATGACGTAAATCACTGATTTTTTGTTTCCTTCCAGAAATTTTTTGCACCAATTTCTAAATTATAATCCTCTAAATTCTTAAATTATTTAATTTTTTAATAAAAAACAATTTTTTTTATTCTTGAAAATTTTTAGGTATCTTTTAAGATGTCCCAAGGTGCCCCACCTTGACAGTTTGGGTATTAATCTTTTGGTTTTAGCAATAAATTTTCTTTTTCTTTTCTAAAATATCAATGGATACACGTACTTTAGTCTAAGCATAATTATAATAACATAAATATATTTTTTTTTTATTTCAAAAAGGCTTTTCAATTTCAAACTACTGGCGAATCTTACTTCAGACCACGAAAAACAAAAAAAGTGAAGTAAATAATTTTGTAGAAGCACCAAATATTCCCAAAACACGTTGAGGAGTAGATTTTAGTCTAATTTATTAGTACCTAGAAGCACGAGTTCATAACTATAAAATTGCGTCTAAAAATTCGAGTGTCTCAAGGTGGGCCATGTCCCAAGGTGCCCCACTCTCCCCTACTATATTAATCTATTTTAATGTATTTAAGATTAGGTTAGTTTGAAACAACCAAATTTACTTGTAGTATTCTATTAGAATTAGATTCCTTTAACTCATGGGCGGACTTGAAACCATACATAATCATCCTAACTGCGTTGAAAACATATTTATCCTGCGTTGAATCATATTATATAAACATAAACATCCTTAAAAAGTTTTTTTTTTGGGGGGGGGGGCTTTGCTCCCCCATGCCCCCCTAAATCCGTCCATGATGGTGTTTTATAGTAATCCCAGAAAAACCATTTAGACTCCCAATTTAGAAATTCCAAACAGACTTCCACGGACTTCAAAAACAAAACGCACCTTGCGTGATTTGAAAATTCTCAAAACTGCGAAGCCCCCAGTTCTTATCCCGTTCAAAATTCTAATTACGAATTTTAATTAGATTCCAGAAAGCGAAACACTTTTACGCAAATGGGCGCCTTGCATTTTCGTGTCTTTTGTTTAAAACGTAATCTGCCCTTCGTATCGGTTATCTTTTGGAATGGTAATCTTCCCTTTTAGGAACGAACTCGGTCCTCACTGAATCACAAAGGGGTAATATTGATCACTATGACAAGTGCATGGGGTTTAAAATATATATACAACAGCGCTCATAAGTATTTTGACTAACGTTTATGGATTTTTAACCTTTTTAACAAAATTTTTCTTTGAGATGTTAGTAAATGAATGCAATAAACCTAAAAACAACTAATACTTTCATATTTAAATAAAATATTTTTTACTGTACTTAAAAATGCATTAAATAATTACTCCATTGATATATTTTTTTTGACATTCTTAAAAATTGTTAAACAAATTACCTTTCCTGTAGAAAAGAAACACACAAAACACTAAACGATTTGAAACAGTATAATTTACTAAAGAATATCTTATTAACAGCCATCCCTAGCTTTAGAAATTCCTTGTATTCCTTTGGGATGTACTAACGAAATTTGTAAGTAGAATTGTTTCCTAGATGAAAGAAAACATTCTATCCGGAATTGACCCAATAAATCTTTATTCGTATCTTCATAAAATATTAAAAATTTCGTATTAGAAAAAGCAAATATGACTTTCTGTCTTTTGAAATATATTAAATACTTTAAACCACATTATGTTCATTTTCTTTTGTGGGTACCCTAAACGATGTTATAGGAACAAATTTATGCACTTGTAAACCCCCCAAAAAATTAAAAATTGTACATTTTGTTAACAGTTGTAAAGTGAAATGCTTGCAAATGAACTCTTTTAAGTGAATTAATCAATAATATAAGACGTTTTAAAAGCTAGTTTAGTACTATAATTTGCGGTAGGTCTCCAGAATTACAAATGACACATTTATTTTCTAAAATTTTTATTTTAAAAGTTAAAATTTGATGTTTGAACGATCATCTTCTGATGCTGCTTTTACTGCTCTACAAAACAGTATTAAGCGTTAAAAATGTAATTCAAACAAGTTTTTACACTAAGATGGAAGCAGCAGAAGTATACACAAATAAAAAAGAAGGAATTCGTATCATCATTTTCCTTTGTACCGCAAAAACCTACTTTGTCAAAAGGGCATGAAGGTTTTAACCAGTTTTGAGCACATAATACTGGATGAAACCTCGTTTTAATTTATTCGATTGAATTCCAAGTAAGTGGGGAGATGGATTTACATATTACTTTGTCCGGTAACTTTTTTTTAATATTTTTTAAGTGTAACATCCAATAACTGAAATTAGTTTCTGATATTAATGTGTGAGAAAATAATGTAGATATTTATATCGCTAGTTTCATGCTATCGCTATAAGCATAGCAATAACGTCACAGTCCGGAAATCCTTCATCTTCAGTATAAGGATACATGAGTAATTTAGAGCTACGTATATGGTTTTAATCTACACTCATGTTCATAAAAAAATGCAACACCATGAAGGACTTGTTAGATTTTGATGAAATTTGCACAACTGGTCACGATTGTAGATGCAAATAAATGAACAGAGGAACAAAATTAAATATCGAAAATCAGTTTTTTATGTAGTCCATACGCGCAGCAGTGAGAGATGACGTGTCGTACAGATCTGTACGACACGTCATTGAATCAAACAGATAGCTTTTTTACCTGAGGATAAGATTTCCATCAAAGATTCTTCGCAAACCCAAAGTTTACCAAATCTAGCAACAGAACAAGCATTTTGAGCATGAGAACTAATCAACGAAATTTCAGTCAAGCTCCATAGGTGAAATAATGGGTGAAGAAATTTGCTGAAAGAGAAACTGCTTTTGATGGATATAATGGAAGTTTGGAACGTTCCAAAAAACATGTGTCCGGTGTTTGTCCTGATGAAATACAGCTCCAGGAATGCTTCAAAGGTAGGGAATAACTTTTGGCTCCAAAAAATTTTTAATGCATTTGTGGCTGTTAAGATCACCTTCATTTCTTATCTCATAAGGTTGCCCACATGATACTCAATAGTGCTCCAGCTCATAACACTGGGCGTTCGTGCGGTATGACGCAAGATAAACCACTCCAAAAGATGGTGTTTTACAGTATAGCGTTTAAAGCCGAGTGGGTGTCATGTTGATGAAAATTAAAATTGGATTCGTTTAACAGTGCTATTTGTTGCTATTAATCACGCGAAAAATTTTTTTGTGGACCCCATGGTAGCTTTATGCACTGATGGAATTCCATCAATGGAGCTCTTTAAAAAAGAACGATAATTCGCGGAATTTGGTAAAGCAACCATCGATTAACTGTTGGAGCAGACAATGATAGACCTAGAGAAGTGTTTTGACAGTTTGAAAGATGTCGAAAAGTCGCTGAGTGATCCGGCACTGTCATACGAATGAAGTTTTTTTGATCACGTGCTGACATGACTATGAGGCGTTCAGTCCCCGATTTTTAACTCACCTGACCATCTTGGGACCTCTGTTTTCACACCCATATCACTATTGTCCTATTGGCTTTCATCTGAGCATCGGTAACACAGTGTGAAAAACACCCTTCAGGGGGCCTATCATTGATCCTCGTTAAAACACTGTTAAATGCTCATATGGCATCCGTTAAGGTATAAGGGGTATAATGACTTTTAATGACAAGATAATCAGCGGCAGACAACCTTCTTACAACTTCTTAACCACCCGTTACAGCCCCTATATATATACACAATTAAATTAGTGATTGAAAAGGCGCTGCTCATTTCACGCATGCGCTATAACTCTGAATTTGTAATCATTTGAATAGCAAACCATAATGAATATACCCTGAAAATTTCAATTTGATCGGACAATTCATTCTTGGTGTTGCATTTTGGTGTAGTTATTGAGGTAACTTGATTTGTTGAGTTTTACTATGAATAGATGGATGAAATCTAACATAAATGTAACACTTAAAAATGGTAATTTGTTTTTTAAATTGTTTAGTGAAGAAGTTTAACATAAGATTGTTTAAAATAATTCTGATTCTAATCTCTGGCACAGCTACAGTTTTAAAATATTCTATAAACTACCAATTACAAAAAAACACCTTTAGGAAGCAGTTTTAACTAAAAAAATAACACATGTGCTTCTAATGCAATTTTTTTGCCTATTTTATTGTTCAATTTCTAATATGAGCTAAAATTAAAAATCCTGCTTTATGCGAATTCTACCTACACATTTCAGTAATCAATAATGTGTGTGTGACTTTTGTCTTTATTTAAATGATCTGATGGATTTTCTAACCTCTTTGAAATTAATGTTATTTATCCTTTCCACACGAGGACCATTCATATGCGTGATAGTACTATTTACTTTTCTCTGTATAGTTCTTACCTTACCAGCTTGCTTTTTTTCTACCTTACCAGTTCCTAGTAAGCTTAAGGTAACTATCGTTTTAAGTGAAACAGTTTTTTTCATTTCTTAAGAGTGCATTCAAATCAATCAATACGCTTTAACAGGATTACGCAAATAAATACGGTGCATTTATTTGCTCACAGATTGGTATGAATATAACAACCCTTTAAGGCCATGTAGATAAGCTTTTTTTATTGTTTAAGTACTTTCAAATGTTCATTTAAGTCAAAGAAACTAATAAAAAAAGGCAAACATTCGTAGTAGCGATTGGGTTTTTGTTCGCTGTTCAAATATTCCTGATCATTAAAGAAAAGCCAAAGAAAGATAATGAAAAACACTGCGATTCAAAACCTCTAATTTGGTTTCATAACTTCAGCAAAATTCCCCAGGAAGTAGCTGCAAAAAAGTTTTCTCCTTTTTCAAAGGAAGGTAGGGATCCATTGATCTTGATTTTTAATGCTAATTCGGGTAAAGCTTGTGTCGTAATTTGTTATTGTGTGTCCCAAGGACAAAAACTTTTTATCTTTGTCAATAGGCCGAAACAAGCAGCTTCTTTAGCAAAACACCATCACTGAAGGGTTATGACAAACTTTTAAAAGCACGATGAAGATCAAGTAGTCCATTGGAGGTTCTCTGAGCAATGAGTGAACGTGACTTTCGCCCTGATAGAACTTTGGTATCTATCATAAACCTCATATTTATACTCTAATACATTTAATAAGTAAATAATGCCGATAAATCCCGCAAAGCTAACAGTAGCTGCCCTGAATGTTAAGTACCTGTTTGAGTTTCCATCGGACGGGTCCAAACACCCGAGTGGGGTAGAAGGAAAGGTCCTAGCCACTCTGATGGAAGCTTTGCGATGGGATTACACTCTGACCATCCCTCCGGATTTGCAGACCGGGATTCGGACCGAAAACGGAAGCTGGACGGGAATGATTGGAATGGTCAGCAGGGGCGAAGCTGACCTAGGAATCACCTCCATGATCCACACGCACGTCAGAAACGAAGCAGTGGACTTCAGCTTCCCTTACATGCATACCGGGTTGAACTTCGCGACTGACTTACCCACCATGGTCCCAAGAGCGTACGCGTACGTTTACCCCTTCGACAGAATTACATGGATCATGCTGGGTGTGATGGTACTCGCAATGCCTCTGACTGTAGGATTCCTGTTCAGGACTAAGGATCAATCCAAGCTGTGGTTGACCATGTTCGGATGCATCCTCGGCAAGTCGGCGAGCCAGAGGGGGTCCAGACTCCCGGAAAAACTGTTCATGGTGTTCTGGTGCCTCGGAGGGCTCATCATATCCTTCTCCTACTCGGCGGTGATCTTCTCATTCCTCTCCGTCCCTCTGTTCCAAGACCCGCCAAACGATTTCTACGAGCTCTCCGATGCCGTGGGGAAGGGACAGTACAAAGTGTACATCATCAAGGCCTCGGCGTTCACGCAGACGTTATCCAGATCCACAGAACCGCACATAAGTCTCATTTACAACGCGATCATCAACAACCAGTGGTTCATCGACAGGTCCGCCTTCTTTCGTCCGGGCTCTTTTGGAGCGAACGCCGCTCGGGTCAGCTCGACGTTCCACTTCAAACTGTTCTTCGGGGAACCCCCTTTCAACACCAAGCACTTGGCTACTGGCTTTTTGCACTCGTATTGCGGTTTGATCATACGGAAGGAACTCCGTCCCTTGAAGGACGCCATAGACATGACTCTGCTGAGGATACTGGAAGCTGGTCTGTTCGACAAGTTTGTGGGCGATCACATTTTCCGGATGTGGCTCAAGTCGACTTTTGTTTCTAAAGAAGTGATCCACCCGCTTTCTGTGGACGAAATATTCGGGGCTATTGTCATACTATGCGTAGGGTGGTTTTTGTCTGGTGTCGTTTTCGTGTTCGAGATAATGTACAATAGAGTAAGAGTAAGTAAAGAAAAATAATCGACTATGATGCCGTCTTAAGACAAACAATACAGTATTAGTTTCTATGTTTGAACTGATACCCTATATCAGTGTTTTCTTTAATAGGTGTAGTATAAACAGTATGGTCTCTTGTGTGATTAAACCATACATTCCAAAAATAAAAAAAATTCGTCAAGAAACAGAAAAGCTCTGGCAGTTGCTAGAGCTTTCCTTTACACGGGATCTATTTGTTGACGGTACTTTTTCTGTATGCAACGATATTTTCGCAATTTTAGGGAACTTCTTAAGCGAAAGTATTTAGGGACATAACTCATTAAAATTTCAGAAGTTGGGAAAAAATGAAACACCAATCTGTAGAGAGAAAATATGTAGTTATATAAGTAGAATATTTCCTATGGATGAGTTGCTCAAGTAAGGATAGTAATACGCATATTTTTTTATATTTTTAATGCTACTCAAGTCAAATAGTAATATAGTAGTTGCTCGGCAGTGATGCAACACCAAGATTCCTGTTCTCTGCAAAACGTTGTGGAGTTTACTTTTATATAAAAATGCATTATAAGAAATTTTCTGCTCTATGTATCTTATCCTCTCTAATGCGTTTTCAAACACATGTTTAGCATGATAAAAAGTTTTTTTTTAAATAAAAGTAGTTAGTTCATCGCTCATTTCTTAATTACCAAAAATGTTTAAGATTTAAATAATCCATAAATATGCGCATGTAAATTTGGCTTTTAATATTTTTATATTTGAATTTAACATGAATGCACGATAAGATAGAAAAGGGGAAAAACTTCAAAAAAAAATTTTTTTTCAGTCTTTTTAAAAGCTCATGAACTAAACATCAGCATTCCTTTTCTAAACGCATAAAGTTTTACTGTAATTGTTGCTGAGAGTAAATCAATAGATTCAAAGCACGAATAAATATTTAATTATCTATTACTCAATTATTCTCGAAAAAAATTAACTAAATGTTTTAGTCAATCCTTTTATTGGAGAAATGCTTTCAGTGTTTCTAATTCTCTTTTCCGAATCCAATCTACTAATAAAGTACAAATAAACTAAGTACCAAACTTTGTGGTTCATAGTAAAAAACAATAATTTACGCTAATTATTTCCAAAGAAACTATAAAAGAACAAACAAAGGTTTATTTAAGCATAAAACTAGAAATAATCCAAACACTTTAAATGAACCATTGGTACTTGATTTTATAAAAATAAACTGACATCCTTTCCAAAATAAAATCCAAACATGTCTTGCATGATAAAAAGTTTTTCAACAAAAACTAAAAAAGAAATTTCAATTAAAGCTGCCCATTTCACCGATCATTGCTTCAATTACCAAAAACGTTCGGATCCCAGTGACATGACTCGCATCCTACACAAATTAACTGGAACTAAAACGAAAATGAATCCTCCAAAAAGTATAAGTTTATAGCCAATTAGTTAAAAACCTTATTTAGCGGAGTTATTCCGAAACAATAATTGGCCCTCTAAACGAAGCGATGTAATTTCAGATCGCTCGTGGGCCGAAAACCATTGATCCAGAACGCTACAATAAATATTTAACCAGACAACCACAATCAAACAGAATTAGCAGAATAAATTAATAACATGACCGTTAATTATTTCGGCCCAAATTAAATTCATACGCATCGTTTCAAAAGCTGGGGACTTTTTTCTTTGTTTCCCATTCGTAGTGATCACAATAAGGAGAAATGGGGATTTTGGTTCAACAGTAGCCAATAGCATGGCCGGAAACTACATTCTTCAGTGAAATGAATATCAAATGAGGAGTTACAGGATTATATTTATCGTTTGAGCTTTTGTTTCTGCATCATTTTTAAATTTCTCGATTATTTGAGTAAAGTGTAATTTAAATTTTTCGCACAAGTCGCAAATAATGAATACTTGATGTAAATTAAATACTATTTGTGAGTGGGTTATAAAATGTTTGTTCTGTGTTCTCTATTAAAACCGTATAGTTTTCATGAAGTGATAATGATCATTCTATGTGAAATTGTTTCTGGAATTTCATCCTCTTATTTACAAAATGTCCTTTAAGATGAGATTATGATGTTTTTTTTTGTTTTCCCCTGACATTTTCGGTAAAATTTGAATTTTAGAATTTTTAAGTGAGCTTAGTACAAAATATACATGATAAATTGAATTGTTACTTAAATATCAAGAAAATGTTAGAAGAAATGTTAATGTTTTATAGATTAAGAAAAATACAATTTTTCGATATCAAGTGTTTTTTAAACTTTGGTTAAATTCCAGGATGAAAGCAACTTTAATATTTTCATTTATTCAATTTAAAATACCTTAACTTGTAACAATGTTTTAAAAAATTGGAATTTATCGGTTTCTTTTATTCTTTATTTCTTAAAATAAGATACCTTCTTTAACCTTTTTTTTTTTTTTCAGAAAATAAACGTACTAACTCCATACTGTTGCCATCGTAAGAAATCTAAATTCTGAATTTATTTTGCCCTGAAGTACTCTTAAAACTTCATTGTAGCATGAAAAATGTTTGCATATCCAAAGAAACTTTTTAGAAGAGCTTTAAAAACACTCTAAAAATAAGATTTCGGAGATTATAAAAAACGACATTTTCCCTTCTTGCTTTCAATTAAGAACGAAGAAGCCCTTATGTGTCCAACAGAACATTTTCTTCAAAATAAAAATTTTATTCTTGGTCTCAAAATGTTATGGCTTTATTCACCTAGCAAGAATGGCAACGATGTCAAAAAATGCTACCTCGAGCTTTATAAAGATGTAAAACCTCGCTTGAGTAAGAGAACAGGATCAAATTTTAATGATACTTAGACTTTTTTTTTAGAAACACTAGGGGGCCTGCCCCCTGCTCGCTATCGCTCACCAACCCCCGGAACTACTTCGCAGTTCTTTTTAGATCGCTTCGCGATCTCAGCGAGCAAAGCTCGCTTGTTCCATCTTACCAATCACCCCGCTGGTCGGCTTAATTAATGCTCCTTTACAACCGAAACTACTTATCACTCTTGCTGATAAATAATTTAATCCAAATCATCCCGAAAAAAACTATTGCTGAAATATTACTTTCCTAACTTAAATTGAAAATAAAAGAAATCACACATAGTGAGCTATCACTCACCAACCCTCTTAACTGCTTCGCAGTTCTTCTCAGATCGCTTCGCGATCTTAGCGAGCAGAGCTTGCTTGTTCATCTCAACAATCCAGCAGAAGCCTTTTCTCGGAATAATTTAATTGAAATGTTAAAAAAATATTCAGCAAGTCTACTAATAACCATCAACCACTTTGTAGAAAAAAGCATTGTTGAAAATAAAAGAAATCAGACTCATCAATAAAACACGCATAAAACTCGTCTGTTTCTCTAGTGAACGGCGAGAAAGAGAAGAAAAAATTGAAACTTTGAATCTTAATAATTCTAAAACTAATTAGAATTTTTGAAAAAACAAAAAGCCAATATTTTTATAAAAATTATTTCTATGTGTCTTTAAAATATCATAGTTCTACTGTGATTAGTTTTGCTTTTATAACGAAAAAACAGAAAAATCGTCAAAATTTTCGAAACTTTAAAACTTAATTACTCCAAAACTAATTCGAAATTCGAAAAAAGGGCGACGTGGTGCAAAACTGCACATCTAAGAGTATGTGTCTGCAAAAAATCATATTTCTGCTGCTAATAGATTTTGCTGGGGGCGAACTCGCAGCAGAAAAAAATAATTTTCGACTTAGACATTAAATAACTCTAGAACTAATTATCTCATCTATTAGCTTTTAGAACGAAAACGATCCTCATACATTTGAATAGAAATGTTTAAAATTTCACAAATTTCCGTGGAATAGTTTTTGCGTAGTGAGAGTTCAAAGTGTTCAAAAATAAAATTTTCAAAAGCAGCGGCGGCGGCGGCGGCGGCGGCCGCGGCGGCGGCGGTCACTGTTACTTTTTTTTAATATAGAGAGATGATTTCTTTTCAAAGAAAAGAAAATTATGATAACGATTGTTTTAAATTCAAAAGAGCTAAGACTTTTTTAAAATCCTTTCATAACCTTCGGGTTTTCTAAAATTGGACGTTTGATAATTTGATAAAAATATCATCAGAGATACAGTATGATAATATCCAAAAATACGCTTAACTTTTAGAACAAATGTTTGAGTTTTGGAGGTTCATTTAGGTAAAAACGTCACAATATTAGAAAATCTGAAACCATTAATTTTCATAAATATTCTTAATATTTGAACTTCTCTTAGTTTTAAAACAAAGAGTAAAATACTATGAAGTTTGTATAAAAAAATATTATCGTAAGGTTCATTTAGGCAAAAACGTCACAATATTAGAAAATCTGAAACCATTAATTCATAAATATTCTTAATATTTGAATTTCTCTTAGTTTTAAAGCAAAGAATAAAATACTATGCAGTTTTTATAAAAAAATATTATCATAAGGTTCATTTAGGCAAAAACGTCACAATATTAGAAAATCTGAAACCATTAATTCATAAATATTCTTAATATTTGAATTTCTCTTAGTTTTAAAGCAAAGAGTAAAATACTATGCAGTTTTTATAAAAAATATTATCAACTAAATTATAAATAAATGTTTATTTTCTTTTAACATTAAGTTTATGAAACTGCAATAAGCACTTTAATTTTTCCTTACAAAATAAAGCTCCTTTCAATACAAGCAAAATTGAAAAAGCTTGTAATAGACCTTAGATTAAAACTTTTTAATGGTTTTTTAAAATCGTGACTTTCTATAGCTACAACTTAAAAAAGCAATAAATTTGAATTAATTTAACGATAAATATTTCTTAAATAAGCATATACTAAAGTGAATAATTTATTAATGAGGAATAAATTTATCCAATAATGGATATTGGTTTTGAATTTGCGCAGGTTCTTTCGGGTATCTGTAAAACAAGTTTTTCCTTCCTAGAAAACAGTATGCAGCAAAAGTTAGTTTACAACCGTATGCTTTGCAGCCTGGTAGACCTGTAGGTTGAAGGCAATTGAAAAAAAAAAGCATTTATCAATTTGCAATTTGTTGGGGGAATAAATCAGGATAAACATAATTTAAGATTTTATAAATTTCTTTTTTGAATCAAGGATGCTTTTGGCATAATAAAATTTTTAACTAAAAGAAAGTTTCAAATGAATCTGTAATTTATAATATATTACTATTATTATTATTTTAAATTTCATGAACTTTTACGCTAAAAGAAAGTAAGCCTATTGAATTGTGCTAAACAAGAACTTAATTATTTTTCTTAAAGATTTTTTCCGATACATAATTTGTTCTCCATCTTCATCAATTCATTTGAATTCATCAGTTCAAAATTTTACCAATTCAACTAAAATCTTAAAATTTTTCCTTACTAAAAATTCACTTGGTGTGGGTAAAATAATAAAAGTTATTATGTATTCAAATATTGTTATAAATAGTACTTCATTTTATGCTGGTGTATTTTAGTTTATAATTTAAAAAGTTCCTAGTTTTTTTTTCCTTTTTTTTTTACATACAAGGTGTTTTAGTAAGTCCGTCCAAACTCTGCACAGCCAGACTCTTTACGTATTACAAAAAAAATGCCCCAACTATACCTCTACGACCCATAGTTTTCGAGAAAATTTGCGACAGGGTATGACGTCATATCCGGTTTACGCTAAAAAAAGGTTTATGGAAAACGTTAATGTGGTTATTTGGATATGTTTACACACTTAAGATATAAAAAATATACAACTAAAATATACATATACGTATAATTGTATGACAACTCAATTTTTTGAAAAATAAAAGCGACCTAGCGGGTGGACTTGTAGACACAACCTGTATGTCAAAGGGATGTAGAGCAAACTTTGCTTTAAACTACAAAATGGATATATTTAGATCGTGTAGGTGTTTGAATAGCTTGGTTAAAAATATCATTTCTTTATTTACTTGCATACCTGAAGTTCTTGCACTTCCCACACCCACAAGTATTGTTATTAATAATATTCAAACCAAACTGTGTGTTATTCACCAATTCTTGTTCTCCCTACTCAAACACACATTGCCATTCTTTTTGATAGAATTCGAATTACTCCAACTAAGCTATTCTTAGTTGCAAATTAATCTGTTCTGGTAATTAGTTTCCTTCGGCAAGAATTTTCCAAAACCTACCACATCCATTCTTGGCCCCCGAAATTGATTATTCAGGCATCGTAGGCGAGTTTTAACTTAATGCTGAATGTCTCATTTCTGTCTGTCTTGAAAAGCCAGGACCGTCCTCTGGAAATTAGTTATTCAGACAAGTTAACAATCCTGACATGTGCAGCTGTGTTTCTCCTCTTAACTAATTCCCGGCAGGTATTCAGAAAGGATTTACAGGTATTATAACGGGAAAGGATGTGCTTCAAATTAGAACAAGAGGAGTTTAGGGGTAATAATAGCTCTTTCAAAGATTTCAGGATACTTGAGATATTTATTGTTTGCTTGAATTTCCTTTGAAACATCGAGTACCGAAATTTGTGATGTGAAGTTGTTTTAATTTAAGTTATCAGTATTAAGGATTTGTGTTGTGTGATGCTGGCAGTTTTAGTGGTACTATCAAAAATTAAGTCCTAATCGGGAATGGTGTTATTTTTACCGATAAAAAAATATTGCAAATCTGTTCAATAATATTAAATAATACAAAATTATATTTGTTGTTTATTTTTAAAATATTTACCTAAATTTCAAAAATTTCCAGATTGTGAAAAAAAACCCCTTATTTTTCCTTACTTAAAACACTCTATCTATTTTAAAAATCAATTTTAATCATTGTGCAAATAAACAACATTGTCTTCCTTTTAATATAATTCTGCATTGTCAATTTATCTGTTATCCATTTAAAAAAAGGTTTTAATTATAGATAAATACACATTAGTTGTTTCTGTGGATTTCATCTCATAAAAGAAAAGAAATTTTAAAGGACACAAATTTTAAAGTTTTAATTTTAAGAACTTTTTATTTCAATTTTTAAATTCAAACTTAAACTTTAATTTTGTTTCTTAAGTTAAAATTTTGTTTAAAACTGAAAACTCTTTAATAAACTAATTAAAAATTTAGTCTTAAAGTAACATTAGTATTGCACAAAAATAGAATTATAACCCATTATCTTTCTTTTTTTCATTTTTACTTATAAAAAATAAGTGAAAATGAAATTCAAGAAATTCTTAAATGTATAATAATGATGTTATTTTTAGCTGTTAATTAGGTAATGTATAAAAACTAATGATAAGAAAAAATATTCTATTAAATAACATGATAACCTACCTCGTTTTCAGAGAGGATGAGAAAAACAAAAAACATAATTTATCTAACCTTATTTTTCAGTTCCTTCATATTTAATTTTCTTTCTGGAAAACAAACTTGGAATGGACTCTAACCGCCTATCTGGTTTGAGACTTCACGGAACCAACACGTGACCTACAACTGAGCTTGCGATTGGTTACCACAGATACTACACTAGTAGATCTACTAGTGTAGTATCTGTGGTAACCAATCGCAAGCTCAGTAGGTCACGTGTTGGTTCCGTGTGACGTCAGACGGTTAGAGTCCATTGGTAAATTAAAAATTTCAGTTTAAGAAAACAATCTTTAAATTATACTTTAATTCAACACTCTTGTGTAAAAATTTGTTGATAAATGTAACTTGCTTTAATATTTCATTACTGTATGAAGATTATTTTCAGTACCTACTCACTCATAAACCTAAACCAGAACAAAGCATTCCTTTTCTCTAGTTTTCCTTTACGCCTAACCGTAATAGTAAAAAGAAAAATAAATTTTATGCTTTTATTGCGTTTTGAAAAATGGAAACTTTTGTAGCAATATATCAAAAGAATAAACTACTTCAAAAATAAATATTACACTCTATGTTTTTACAAGAAAACGCATGCATTGTTTTATATACTATTTCTGTGTACTCAAATGTTTAGGATATAATTTAATGCCTTAATTATATCCTTAATTACTTTTCCCTTTTTAGGATATTTTAATTTTTGAACACATGTTCTTTTTTTCTAAAGAAATCTGCTAGTATAAAAATATTTAAAAATTATTCTTCTGATTAATATTTATCATTCTTAAAAAACTCAACTTAAACTTACTTTAAATTTTTAAAATTATTTTCTAGAGTTTTTAACAGTTTATATTTATAAAATTTAATGTTTTTTGGCATGCTGATTTTTCCTGAACCCCGCTATAACCATTTTACCCCACCTCACACTATTTTCATATTTGTTTCTGTATAGTTATGTATATCAATACGTGACTTTTCAATTAGATTAGTTTCACTCTCAATTAGTAGTTGAAATGCATTCATTTTCCTTACATTTCAAAGTAAGTTTTTGTATTAAAAAGTAAAATATTTACAGCAATGCTGAAAATTTAACAGAATTTTTTGTGAACTGCAGACATTTCCAATAGGGCTAAAGCTTAAAAATACTTATTATTGATTAATTACTTATATTTGATTTCTTAAGGAAATTTACAACAACTGAATATAAATTAAAAAAAAAATGTATCATGAATAGTAAACATTTTATAAAAGGATATAATTGTATTTGTTTCAAGTTAAATGGTTTTTAAACAAAAATTTTGTTCTTTATTAAATAAAAAATAAAGTTTTGTTCTTTATTAAATAAAAAATAAAGTTTTGTTCTTTATTAAATAAAAAATAAAGTTTTGTTCTTTATTAAATAAAAAACATTTTTTATGGAATCGCTCTTTTCTTTAACTTGCACTTTTAACTTTTCTTACCGAAATTTCAGTGCGCTTCTGCATACTTTGAAACTGATGAATGTATTGAGTTCTCTATGTATTCTCAAAATAAAAATTTGCAAATAACAGTGAAAACATGAATAACAATCAATAGTATAAATGCCAGAGGTATTCTTCCTTATCATTTCCTCCCCTTAAAACATCAAAAATAATGGTACACCAAATGCATTTCACCCAGTCCGACCATAGCAATGATTAAAATGAAAAAAAAAAAAAAAAACCTTCCTCGTTTATTCCACTAAAATACCTAATGAAACTTTCTAAAAGGAAAACAGATAACACTCCCCAGTACACCTGCAAACCTAATTTAATCTTGGAATTTCCCTCACTCGAATGGCAACGAATTACACTTTCGAATTCTATGAAGTCTGGAACTTCTGAAAGTGAAATGATTATTAATTCACCCGCCGTTCTAGCCAGCGTGTTGGGTTTCCGATTAAAACAGATTTTCCATCCATTCGTAGTTTTAATTAAGAACACAGAACTCTTGGCAAGAATTTTCTCCCAATAAAAATATTTTCCGTTTTAGACTCGGAAATCAATTTCCGTCTGGAAATCGCTTGTAGTTTGCTCCTTGCAATCGACAGAAATTCGGCAGCCATTTTATGTGTAATGTTCTGTGAACTGTGGCCGCAGTTGTTTTTTAGGGGTGTAATTTGGGGTGGGAAAGTTGAAGGTGTTGGAGAGTTGGAAGAATCTATGAAATTTTGAATTTGATAAAGGATTGTTTTCGTTATTATTGGTACACTTTGTTATACATTCTATTTTAAAGGTTATGAACTCAAAGCAATGTTAATGGTAATGATATGGTAATAAAATAATAGTAGGTATAGTAATAAAATAATAACGATATGTTTAAAAAATAATAATATGGCAATAAAAATAATTAATTATAACTTATCATATTAATGTTGACGAGGGTTATAGTATAACTCAAGCAGTCAAACGGTAAAACTCCTCAATATATCATTTCCTTGAATCCTATCTTTTTTTGTTTGAAATCTCTCATATAAAAGCCCACGTCACTCACTGACTCACTGACTGATTCTGGAACGCTCGCACACTATGATGCCATCTCGCAATAATAATCATAATCATCAGAAAAATATAAAAGCCCACGTCACTCACTGACTCGATGCCATCTCGCAATAATCAGAAAAATAAATAAATAAAAGTAATTAAAATTTTAAAATAATATAATAGCTTTTAAATAAATATCTTTCAAGAAAGTTGGTTTACTTAATAAAGGTTAAAAAGTTACTTTTAGGGAAGTTGGTTTCTAATTCAACAATAATAAATTATTAAAGTTAAACTTCTTATTTAATGTTTAATTAATAGGAACTTGAAGTAGTAACGAGCGAAGCTCGCATAAAAGGCTAGCCTAGCTGTAAGACCCGGCTTTGCCGGGTCGTAACAGCTAGTTAAAATATAATAGTTCTTTAATTTTTTTTATTCAGAATGAAATTTAATTTGTTGTTTAAGAAAGGAAACCGAATAAAGTATCACTTGTATATATTATCAGCAATGCTGATGCTACTTCTGATGAATATAAAAGGATATTTTTATAATCAAGGAAATATGAAAATAAAGATTTATAACTTAAATGTGTTTGTCCTTTAAGTATTTTAAAAATATTTTGATGGTTTTCCCTATAATCTGCTATAAGATTTTTACTAAAATTCTAGCGAGTGATGCTTTATTCCTCTAAAATATCTGTATCAGTATTTGGAAGTTTGAATAATCTTTGCAAAACAATCCAGTTTGTAAAAGAAAAACCCATTTAACTACACTTCTTATTAAACCTTTTCCTTAGTAACAACAATTTCGACAGCAAAGAAAACATGTTCTGTACATGTTGTTTTTCCTTTAGAATTTAACTATTGCCGTGAAAAAAATCTCTCTGTTGGGAATGTGTTAAGTTTTAAATTTTAAAAGCAATACAGTACTAGCAAAACTTAAAGGTTATTTAAAGGCGGAGTTAAAAATATTTAATTAAGAAGTCATTTAAATAGGAATATACTTGGGCTTTTTAAGAAATGAAAAACTAATTTAATAATGATAAATAAATAAGTTGCATTAAAGTTTATAATTTGCTTAGTTGTATTATCAGTCTGTAAAATTAGTAAAAAATAATTATACATAAAGCGTAATTGTTCATAATTTATATTACTCATATACAAAACCTCAAAGAAAACAAATATGTATGTAAGGACAGTGCATAGAAAACATTCAATATGTACAAATAAATTTGATAAAACTATGAGGGTTAAATGTGTACAACTTGGTTTAAAGTAATGCTTATTTTGGGAGAAGAAAAAATTTATTAAAATTCGGAAATATGATTAAATAAAATTTTTTTTATTGATATAAGAAAGCTGAACATTCCCCCTCTTTGAACCACAAGATCAAATTGTATCAAAACATATAATTATTAAGAATAATGAATTAAAAGTATAAATTTGCATTTCAAAACATACAGCTATTTATGTACAAAATTAACTACCCTGAAAAAAATTATTGGTTCTTTTTTATGCAATTTTTTCTTTAAACGATATTTCAAACCATTACACAGGGTTTTAAAGTAGAATATCAGCATTTTGACGCCACACCGAAACAAAATCGTCACCTTTTCCAATCCTTAAAACCCTTTCCAAACAAGAATGGATTCGTGAAAGGATTTTCCACCACACAGCGCCGTCTTCCTTTTTCCCGACTTCTTTTCTAAGAAGTAACAAAAATTCTTTCCAAAGCAAAATATACGCCCCCCGTCATTATAAATATAGAGAAAAATACCTTCCTTTTTATTTATTTGTTTCCTTTCCATTCAAAATAAGAAAATAATAATAAAAAGGAACCATATTTTGCATATAACTCGAAGATGAATTCCATAGATTCCACTCAACAGAATTCGAACTCCAGGTGCCTGTAAAAAATCTTATTGGGTTTGTCTGCACTATTTTCTGTGTTCTTCCGCGTGGAGGATTTGCGGTGGGAACAGGCGTGATGCCACTGTTCGCTAGAGAAATATCAAACTTTTGGAATATAAGAATATGGCGGAAAATTTTGTTTCTTGCTTATTTCGGGGTTTTGGGTTTGTTTATTGAGGTGGAGCCTTCTCCCCTTCGTCTTCCGGATTATTTGCACGCGCGTGAACTTAGAGGGGAAAATTCTGGAAGAAATATTTCTGTTTATTACTTTTCTGAAAATGAAATGAATGGGTGGAATTTTAATTTAATACAACTGATGGAAGATATTTCTCAGAAATGAGGTAAAATATACTTTCTTATGTCTTGGTCGACGTTATTAACATTTTCTGAAATGTATCATCATTTCAAAACTTTTCACCACTAAAAGCATATTTTAAGTATTTGAAACTTGTTCCTATACATCGTATTTCTTAACTTGGTCAAACTAATGTAGTTTTATTAAAATTGGGATATTATAATTCTTGGGGAAAAAATAATCAGAAGCTACTTGCAATGTACTTGTATAGTGCTACAAAATATTTCTTCGTCTAAGTACCAATCACTGATGATGTATTGTATAACTATAAAGGTGTACCTATTTCATTTTAATCACATCGTAATCTATCCATAAGTACCAATTCTACATCGATACAATTCTTAACAATGAATACATCTGTCGTTATTATAAATACGTTTGTTTGTGGTAATAATTAATAGTTACTATTTAAAAATACATCATAATTTGAACTAAGTTGGGTTGAATTAATTTTTTTTTCTTTTTTAATGTACTGAATTCTATTTAAGTAGTTTTTCCAAACACCTAAGTTTTCCTTTTCCTCGGTTACAATGAATTTTATTTACTTCAAACAAACAAAAAATTCTCTTTTTGTTACACATATTTAAGTTTGTATATTTTAAGTTTTATGAACATATTTTTAAATAGTTTTAAATCTTACTAAAAAAATTTTACCAATTATGTTTTAAAATTAATTAAAAAAAATAAAGTGTGAAATTTTCAATTTTAAAAAACTCGTAAACAAGATAGGGATATTAAAGTTTAAAGGATCCTGATCACCTAAATTTATTATAGCTTCCATAAACTTATTCTATTATCTTCAAATTTCAGAATATTGTTTTCTGAACGTTATTTATTTTAGTAGTAGTATCCACAATACCTTAGTAGCTTAGTTTTAAAAAATCTTAGAATAATAATGTGTATGTGTTAGGAAAGAACTAGATATGGGCTTTCAAATTCTAAACTAAAGCATCAGAGCATCACTGTTTAGGACTCTCGTACACCTACCAATCTTTTTACGTAAGTAAATAATAATAATTACAGTATTTTCATTGAAAATGTTTAAAATAGAAGTTGAATCAACAAAATTAAAAAATGACCATCTTTGAAAGTTGAGGACGACTTCTTAAAATGTGATTTATTCAAAAAGATGGACCATTGAATTACTGAATTCAAAAATAAAATTGCATGAACAAACAGCGGTTAACCATATCAAGTGATCTTTTAGAAAGATGTGATGACAGCTTCTTATGACGTCATACAATGACGTAAAGCGATGCACGAGGAAACACCTCCGTAAAATTAAAACGTTAAACATGAAAATTTCATCAAGAAGGAAATGAAAATCTGTCATCTAAACAAACTTTTTGCGTTTTTCGTGGATTTACCGTCTGGATAATTACGTAATTTTAAATTCCCCTCCTGACACACTAGGATGAGCTTGTCACAGACACACTGTCCTATTAGCGGCCTTTCAAAGACTGTTGTTTTCATAAGTCATTTAAATTTTCTGTGTTTCTAGATCACAAATGTCCCATATTAAAGTTCTCAAAGATGGTGTCGTGTTAGTTTTAATACCAGAGTTCGTTTGATAACTGTCTAACTTTTATCTGACTTTTACGCTTAACTAACCTTTAAGGTTTATAAGTATTGATAATTAACATTTTGTTTCGTTAACTTTTCATACTTATTGAATTCTTAACTATTGTTTTGACAGTTTATTATTTTCTATTCAATTCAAGTAAATTTTTGCTTCAAATTTCCAAGTCCTTGTTTTAAACCCTACACAATCTATTATAATAATTTAATAATATTTTCCCTTTTGGTTTATATTTCTTTTTTTAATTGATTTTAGAATAATCTTGCAATGTGTCATCTGCTTACCCTTAAAAAATATTCCTATGTTTTAAAAAATTCTTTACCTAATTAAATTCAACTAATTTTGTAATACAACTAAATTTTACTTTGAATTAGCGAATCAATAACTACGTATTGAGCGATTGATGCATTGACACTGACACATTAAAGGGTATGGATATGGATGCAATCGATATACTGATAAGGTGAAAAGTATCGAAAATCTGTTTTATTATAGTACTCTAAACTCGTAAGAAAGCTTTACTAATTTGCTATTCTGAGGTCTTTTTTTTATGCCGTTGATACGTATAAAGAGAATTATTCCTTAACAATAATTTCATATCTTTTGGAAATTATTAAATCTTATGGCTTCTTTCAAAAACTCAAAAGGAAATCTTTATCATCTTAAACATAATTCTGTTACACATTTCTGTTATCAATTTTCTTATTTTCAAGACATTTAATCTTAGATATACTACTAAATGAATTAAAATTGAATTTTTTATACCCTGCTCGCCTTCCCCCGTCTCTAGTACCGATTCCTTTATCGGATGTCACATTGTAGAGAGTATGTGAAGGGTGACACTGTTTACACATTGTTTACACATTTATGACACTGTTTACTGAAAATTGACACACCAATGCTTACCTCATTAGAATCCTTTCAAAGAGATGCAATTAATCTACTGTAGCTGCATCAAGATATCTCAACTCGTTTAAGACTTAATTTTTCATAGTGAAGATGTAACTATCATGTGCAGAAATGTACACTAAGGGCGAGCGCGCACGGGCGACTTTTGTCACGGTGACAAAGAAAAAAACAACGTTGCTAAGGCTGTTGTTAGGGGCCGTTGTTAGGTAAAGTCATGTGATTGAAAATGCTCTATTGTTTTCTAGTGATATTTTTGATACTAGTAATCCTGGTCGCCGTGACTTTAGTCACTCGTGCGCGCCCAGCCTAAGGGCGAGCGCGCACGGGCGACTTTTGTCACGGTGACAAAGACAAAAACAACGTTGCTAAGGCTGTTGTTAGGGGCGGGACATAGAAGTATCCAATAGCAGCATTTGCACATGACATCACTGGAGGATAAAAACAACGGGCTGGGCGCGCACGAGTGACTAAAGTCACGGCGACCAGTATCACTAGTATCAAAAATATCACTAGAAAACAATAGAGCATTTTCAATCACATGACTTTACCTAACAACGGCCTTAGCAACGTTGTTTTTGTCTTTGTCACCGTGACAAAAGTCGCTCGTGCGCGCTCGCCCTGAAACTACAAAACGCAAATTAACGCCTTTTTAAAAATGGAGCAACTTATTTATTAAATAAATTTTAGGAATGATTGTAGTTTGTTTTCTTAATGAATTACACATAAATCTTGACGTCGCGGGAAACAGTCTTGCTTGCCAGAACCTCAAGCAAGACCTTGAAGAAACCAATGGATCTCCTCATTTGTAGGCCAAAACGTGAAAAATGCTGCCAATCGTGTGGTAATAATTAAGGCTAGCCCATCAACTCTCGAAGTTCCAAGTTTCTGGAAGATGGAAAAGATGCTCCACTTTTGCACGTTTCGACTCCTCCTCTGAAAAAAACTCGCCACAGTATGACTTCGGATACCCCGGGGAGTGAAACCCATACAACGAAATATAATAAGGAAGATTATGTGCGCATTCATGAAAACAGCCATATTCGCTGTAAGGGAAAATAGTTTCATTACATTTTTCTCATTAACTAATTGAGGTGCCTGTAGCAACAACGAACCAACTCCAACAGCTGTACATTGGAGTTAGATTGCTATAGCAGCAAGTGTCTCAATTATATGTTAACAATTGCAAATTTGTTATTACAAAACGTTACTAGCTTCATTTCCATTGCTTGACTTCAAAGAATCAGATTAGCAGTGAAAAATTTATTGAATCTAGTTATTGACATCATTCATACTTCATCACTAAATCTGATTCGCTGAAGTCAACATCAAGTTTCCAATGGAAATGGACCTCTTCTCAATAGCGTCGCTTCGTTGGTTTGTGGTAGGATGTCTCAATATCGCGGTTTAGAGACCTTGTCAAATGGCACATTATGTTTCATAATGGAATGGAGGGTCTCAATAGCAACACAATTTAATCCTTGTTGTAATGTATTCATCATTGGGTGCCGTCTTCGATTAGTGGTATTGTGGTATAGTTAGATATAAAGTTAAAGGGTCGTTCAAGTTAAGTAAGCTTATTTTTCGTAATTTTTGACCCCTTTCCCTTTTGTGAGCAAACTGCCGAACCCTCCCACACACAACGCTCTATATTTTTGTACGAAACTGTCATGCAAAATATAGCTTAATTAAAACTATCATCCTATGCATCCTTATTCTTGCGCAGTTAATATTCTAGTCCTATTTCTAAATATCTAGTTCTCTAACTTCCACAGGTCAAAACCGATGTGAAGAATGTGCCGAAAAATAACCTAATGTATGTACTATAGGACTGTATTGGTTGTGTGATATAAAATAGAATTGCTTGATAAGAAGGGTTCACAGATTGTAGCGAAGTGAAATTTTTCAAATAAAATGTATACGCTATACTGCAAGTGTTGTAACCTTTTTTTCTGATTAACCCTCGTGGCTATAAAAATGTGTCATACTTACTAAGAAAAGTGAGAGCAGACCTGCGCATAATATACCTCAAGATCACGTAAACTAAAAAAAAATATTATTATTATTAGCAATTAAAGAACGCGGGGAATCTAAAAAAGTAAAATGATAATTATAAGCAATTATATATAATATATTGTTATTTACTCTTAGCTTACAATTTTAAAATTTGTTAGAGAGATTGGGAAGGTAAATTAATGTTCATATTTAAATACCTACACATTAAAAATTCACCAAAGGCTTGGAAAAAATTATTGACTCTTCTATTCGACATTTATATTTCAGCTGTAATTTATACCAGAGTTTTTACTCTTCTCATATTATATAAAAGTTCTATTAGATTTTTTGTAATATAGGGCTATTACAATGGTGGCTAATGATGGTTGATGAATGATCTTCAATAAAAAATAAATTAGTTTACGTTTTTAAAAATAACTTTTGAATAGAAGTTGTAGGCTTGCTCAGTTTTGCTTCGTATCTTAAGAAATTATAAGTATTACCGGAACCCTATCATAAATTAACTAGTATTAAAAATTAAAACACAAGTTTTCTTTCTACCTGATAACACTGGGCTAGAAATTTTATTTTTTCTGTCTTTGGGAAATAATGGACTCTAACCGCCTATCTGGTTCGAGACTTCACGGAACCAACACGTGACCTACAACTGAGCTTGCAATGGACTCTAACCGCCTATCTGGTTCGAGACTTCACGGAACCAACACGTGACCTACAACTGAGCTTGCGATTGGTTACCACAGATACTACACTAGTAGATCTACTAATGTAGTATCTGTGGTAACCAATCGCAAGCTCAGTAGGTCACGTGTTGGTTCCGTGTGACGTCAGACGGTTAGAGTCCATTGGTTACCACAGATTTTACACTAGTAGATCTACTAGTGTAGTATCTGTGGTAACCATTGGACTCTAACCGTCTGACGTCACACGGAACCAACACGTGACCTACTGAGCTTGCGATTGGTTACCACAGATACTACACTAGTAGATCTACTAGTGTAGTATCTGTGGTAACCAATTGCAAGCTCAGTTGTAGGTCACGTGTTGGTTCCGTGAAGTCTCCAACCAGATAGGCGGTTCAAGGCTAAACTGGATCGGTTAACTGTGTTATATCAGGCTTGGACAATGAGTGAAAAGATCAAAGAAGCCGACGTTACTGGAAGTTTTCAGATCTTACCGCTTGAAAGCGCTGGCCACGTATAGGGAAATTTGGTTGATTGATTGGGTTGGGTTCTTGGTGCTTTTTGCCTCGGCTCTTTGGCCGGCATATACCTGGCATGGATGAGAGTTGAGAATCAGCCACCCGGAGATAAAATCTTGGGAGAGAAGGAATCTTTTGGTTTGAAGAGGGAAACAAATTCGATTTGTCAGCTCTGTTTGATCGCTAATTTTTTGTAGGTTTCTAATGATCTATAGTCTGTGTAAATAAAATTGGAGGTTCACTACTAGTCATTTTCCACTAGTCACAATGCACTGCCACATCGTTGGTCATGCGCGAGTCTCAATTCAAGCGTGACGAGTCGGCAATTTTATTAAAAAATGCCTTGAATGACAGATAGATGGCTCTGGCCACGTATGGCTCACTAGAGACATAATCCGTAACATCGCTTTTCGCTCATTGTCCAAGCCTGATATAACACAGTTAACCGATCCAGTTTAGCCTTGGGCGGTTAGAGTCCATTGCAAGCTCAGTAGGTCACGTGTTGGTTCCGTGTGACGTCAGACGGTTAGAGTCCATTGTGTTTTTTAGTTTCATCGTGTCTAGAAAAGGTGTAAAATGGCTATTATCTTGTAAAAAGTTTGCAGCCAGGACGATTCGTTGAATTTTGATATTTTCCCATTTCATGTAATAAGATGAAGGAGAAGAATATACCATATTCATTGAAAATTTTAAAATGATGGAAATCCTGAGGGGGTCTCCAAGGTGGTTTTATGAAGTTTTTTTTACTGTATTTAACTTTGGGATAGTAAAAAAACTTGATTTTCACAGCCATAAGCGAAATTTTCTCCTGTGAATGAAGTTTTTGATAGAACAGAACGTAGGAGCTACAACGAACGTGATAATTCCACCACTATACATCTATTGGGACTAAAGAAACAGTTTGCAAAAGCAGCTATTCGCTTTAACTCTGATGCAGCCTTCAAGCACTGGAAGACCTCTTTACAAAGCTCTCTGATAGAAAACTGGAAACCGGTGTCCCAAAAAAACCTGACCAAATTCAGCTTGGAACAGTATGGTGGTAGTGGTTAAAGGATTCCTTGCCAAACACAAGGCCCATGAGTTGCTTGTTAAAACTCTGGTTAAGAATGTTAAGAAATATGTCGAGATGAGTTGCAGTTGGCCTGATGTATCTAAAACTCCTAATTCTTATTTCTCACTTAGATCTCTTCAAGCCCATGCTCATGGCCATATTTAATCGCACATTTTTAAATTCTAGTCTCCGAATCCTTTGTTTTGTATTTCATCTGAGACACGACAAAAAAACCTCTTCAAGCAGAGCATTGGAGAATACTCAGAGGATAACAGTAAACACTTCCATCAAGGGAGCAATTCTCAAAGTGTGGGGCGCGACAACTTTAAAAGGAGGGCATGAGAGGGGCCGGGCCCCTCCCGAAATCCAGACTAGGTGTACCCTGTTTTTAAGGGTCAAATTTCTAAAATTTGTCTTAGGTATGACCCCCGAGACCCTCCTTCCATACTTGGAACTCTATTATCACTTTAACTTATCATACCAAGTTAATCAAAATGCAAATACCACCTTGCAATTTCTGAAAAGTTACGTTTTTTAACCTAATATGTATACATAGAGAAGGAATTAGGAATAATTTATCACGATATTATAACTACTAATTTTCTTCATTTAGACTTTTAGAGGATATTCGAGCCCTTCACGAAAACATTTCTATATACGCCACTGATAAAGAGCATAACGAAAAAGTCACAAAATTCAGGCCAGAACCAGTGGCGGGTCCAGGGGGCCCCTCCCTGCCCTCTCGACCGACCTCCCCGAGGATCACCAGACCCCTGTACCCTATGATCAGTGGTTTCTCACCGGTGTTCTTTACACCTACAATTGGTCATTGAGGGCTTCGATAGTGGTCCGTGAATTACAATAATTGAAAAGAAGTATTCTGAATTATTTGGGAACAACGTTCATTTCCAAATTTTTAAGAAATAACTTTCACTATTATCAATCACCAAATATCAGTTTTGAGGCGTCAAAATAGTACTTAGTAGAATTAATTTACGTTAATTTTTTAGTTACGTCTCTCCTGAGCTCAAAGTAAAACTGGCATATTTGTCATTTTCTTAACTTTTTAGACATAAGAAAGCAAGATTTACACTCACTTGCCTAAAAAAAAGAGGGTGATGCACAGTGTAATTTTTGTTATATGGTGTTGCAGATGTTGAATTCTTTTTCACTATTACATTCCAATTCTAAATTCTCTGTGAGCACCTACCATTTAAGAAGAATGTTTCTGTAAAATTTCAGGTTTCTTGGTCTAGTAATTTTAGAGATTTATTCATGAGTTATTTATGATTATCATATTTATTTGTCACACACAGTGAGTCCAATATTTTGGTACACTTTAGTGTAATGAGTTATTTTGGTTGTACTCTTTGCTCCTTTTGCGTTCAGCGGTATGGGGGTCTTATTTTATGTGATTTTTTTATTAATATAGAAATTTATTTTCTCTATGTTGTTTTTGTTTCCCGCTGTGCTCTAGCGAATAATGTAAAAAGGAGTGCTACTATACAAGTAATAAATAGTAATATAATAATGATAATAAAATAGGAGAAATGAATGTTTTCAAATTGTCCCCCTCTTAATTAAAACGATCCATCTTTACTATGGAATAACGGCCAGAGTTATAATGAATTTTTGTCTCTAAAATCACTGGAGACAGTGGAAAATGTAAATTACAAAGTTGCAGAGAATCCTAACTTTGGCATATAAAGAAGACATTAAGCAAAACCTTCGTAATATGGAGCCGCAAAATAGCTCTCTAGGGTAGCGTTTACTTAGTTGGTTAAACAAGACCCTGAACGACACTAAGCTTTTACAAATAATCAGAACATAGTCAGTTTAGAAACTTTTTTTCCAAGAAAAATCGAGCCGTTAATTTATAATTTAAAGCATTTTATAAAAGTTTATAGAGAAAAATCCACCAAAGGAAAACCATGTTTCTAACATCAGTTTCAAATAGACCGTGCATCGTCAGTCTAGCTGAAATTATAATCAACATCAAGGTCTCTCAATTCGGTAATGACGTCAAAAGGTAAACCGAATGTGCTGAAAGGTACTTCAAACATTACAAAGTCGAAAAACATCATCGAAATTGAAGCAGATTTATTAATGTATATTTATTTGGAGTGATTATAGTCTGTATTTATGATGAATTACACATAAATCTTGAAGTCGCAAAAAAGAAGCCTATCCCGTTTCAACACGCTCTTCTTAAAGCTCCAGCTCAGAACTTTCTTCCCAGAAGTTCAAATAATTCAAATAGTGGGAAAAATCTGAAATTGCGGGGAAATCTTCGAAGGAAGGGCACAACGTGAGGGCGAATCCATATCGCAAAACCAGGATTAAGGCCGAAGCATCAATTCTGGAAGTTCCTGCTTTCTGGAGTAGGGCGAGGAGGCTCCACTTACGGACGTTTCCCTTCTTTTTCTGAAGTGAACTGGCCAGAGAATTACCTCGGATACCTTGGGGAGTGAAACCCATACAGCGGAGTATCATAACGGCGATCAAGTGTACAACCATGACAGTGGCCATGTTCGCTAAAACCAAAAATGTTAGCATTGAGTTTCCATTTATTCTATTTGTTCGCTAAAACCAAAAATGTTAGCATTGAGTTTGTTTCCATTTATTTCTACTATATGGAAGAATTGTTTACAAAGCGATTGTATAGATAGGGGATAAAGTATACAGGGTGTTTCAAAAGTCTGTTTCACGGCTTTTATTTGGAACCAACGTCTCCTAGGGTTCTGGAAGTAAGGTCTACCCCTAGGTAAGTGACCCTGGAGAATTCATTGAAAGGACATACAGCGCCCCTGGCGGCGAAATATAAAAGTTAAAAAAATTAATTAAAAAACTAAAGGAGATAGAGCAAACACCTCAGTGAGAGTATTGTTGCCACTGTTATAAGTAACTCACTGAAACAAATTTCATGAAAATATCGCGAATATTCGCGGAGATATTAACATGTGAAAATAGCCGTTTTTTGGGCTTCAAAAAAGGAAAAGTTCGGAAATTTGCAAGTTTTTCAGAGTTATTATGTAGTTTTGTATCTTTTTAGTTAAAGGAAGTAAAATTTTAATCAAAAAATCAAAAAAACTTGCAAATTTTTGAACTTTTTCCTTTTTGATGGCTGAAAAAGTGCTATTTTCACATGCTAATATCTCCGCGAATATTCTCGATATTTTCATGAAATTTTTTTCAGTGAGTTACTTATAACAGTGGCAACAATACTCTCACTGAGGTGTTTGCTCTATTTCCTTTAGTTTTTTAATTAATTTTTTTAACTTTTTTATTTCGCCGCCAGGGGCGCTGTATGTCCTTTCAATGGATTCTCCAGGGTCACTTACCTAGGGGTAGACCTTACTTCCAGAACCCTAGGAGACGTTGGTTCCAAATAAAAGCCGAGAAACGGACTTTTTTCAAACACCCTGTATATAGGGCATAGATAGGGGGATACATAGTACAGAGGACCCCTATTTTTTCCACTGTAGGATAATTTTTCGTTAGGGGACATCCATAAATTACGTGAGGTCAAAAGGGGGGAGGGGGGGTCCAGGAAAATCTCACCAAATCTCACCGGGGGGAGTCAATTAAAATCTCACGTCAACTTTTAGTTTAGAAAATATACGTTTTTTCTTTAATATTTTTTAGCACAAGTTCTGAAAAAATGCTCTGATTAGTCAAAACAGCAAATCAACCAGCCAGTCGTGATAATTACAAGTTAGAACCATGTTTTGGATTTCAACGTGTTTTTGTATCAAAATTTTGCAATCTGGATGGTAATTTTTATGCCGATAAAACAAAACTAGTGGTTGAGAAAATCTCACGTGGGGGTGAGGGGGGGGTCCAGCAAAATCTCCCTAAATCTCACCAAGGGGGGAGGGGGAGGTCCAGATTTTGGAAAAAACACCTCACGTAATTTATGGATGTCCCCCTTACGAAACTGGCGACGTGAACATATTCATAGTTTTGCACATGTGAAAACAATCTGGTATTTTAGGATTAGCCGGGCGCAAATCTCACCAATCGAAGTATTATATTAGAAACGCTTTATTATTTACACATAAAAATATAACAAAAATAAAAGAAACACTGCTAGTTGAGGTATTTTAATGGTGTTATATTTTGATATTCGATTATTTTAGGCAATTTAGCGTAAAACTCGACTTTGGCGCCTGGTTAATCCTTAATCTCATACCTGGGTACCATTTTGAAAGTGCAACTAGTAGTTGTTTTATATCCATCTAAAGTAAGTATTGAAAAGTGTGGGTTTTTTAACACTTTTTTTGTAATCAAAGTTTTGTTTTAAGCTGCAACAACATAGGTAAAATTGATTTTCAGTTCATTAAAATCTAATTCCTTAAAAATATGCATGCATTATTTAATAAAATCTTTTAAAACAAAAATGATGTTGGTGGAAATACTTGAGCGATAGCATAACTTGTTGTAAAAATTATATGCAAGTAAAAAAGTAACTAACATTATTATACAAGGCTACTTACTTGTCATTTAACTTTTAAAAATGTTGGTTTTTTTTCTTCACTAGCTCTATTTAAAACCCCTTTTTCAAAGTTTAAGTATTATCATACGTAATTAATGCAATACTAAACTTAATATGGTGTTAAATTATCAATTTATTACTTATTTTAAATGTTATCATAAAAAAACATTTAAAAAATTTTGCTTTAGTATGCAAATTTAGAGTTTTATCAAGCATCCTCCCATTTTGGCCCATGATTCCTCCTCATGGGGATACTTGAGCCACAGCAGTGTAAAGGAAAATGTAAATAGTTTAGAGAACTGTTGGAGACATTTGCTGACCAAATTGGGTCGCTTTCGATGTAAATAGTTTTTAAGCATCGAAAAATGGTCCGAATAAAAACAATCATCATTTAAAATTAGAGAAAAATATCAGTATTTTAAACACAATAGTATTTCTTTTTGCTGTGTACTGGTTTAAAAAAATTATAAAAAATAAACTGGGTAAAAAGTGGCTTAAGTATCCCGACTCTCCTCTACTTTAAGGAAAGCATATCGCTAAATCATGGAACGAATTAATTGAGTCAATTCATAAATCCTTATAAATTACACATTACTTATAATAGCTGATTACAAAAAAAAAACTTTAATAAAATGTATCTAGTATCATACTTACTTAGAAAAGTGAGAGCATCCTTTCCAAACAGGTACCTCAGGATCGTGTAATCTTAAATAATTATAAGGATAGTTATTATCAATTAGGAAATGTAGTGTAATTTAGTATCACTTTCAATTTAAAACTTATTTAAAGAATTTTGGAAAGGTAAATTCAACATTTTATAGACATACTTACACACTAAATATTCAAGAAAAGCTTGTAAAAACGTACTACCTCTGTTCGGCATTTTTATTCCAGCTATTTATAATATAGTTTAAAACTTTTTATACAATTAAATTATTATTTGCAATTTAAGGCTATTTTAATAATTGTTGATGAATGATACTCTCAATGAAAAGTAAATCAGTCTACAATTTTTATTAAAAAAATTAACCAGAAAAACAATTTGAAAGTTGTAGGCTTGCTCAGTTCTGCTTCGTATCTTTGAAAAATATCTACATCAAATGAACTAGTATTCAAAATTGAAGACGTTTTTTTTAACCAAGTAGATAGATAATTTTTGGAAATGATATATAGTACCTACATACAATAGAGTCACTTTTCGTTGTTACGCACATTCTAAATTTATACCACCACACGACTTCAATAGAGTATTTTCAGGTGACGTCACAACCGGTTATTTTCTTTTAACTGTGTACCTTCTGTAGGGCTTTTAACTGTTGCTAAGGCCGTTGTTTATCTGTTGCTAAGGCGGTTTTTAGGTATGGGATCACGTGATTGCAAATGCTCCAATAGAAGAATTCCACGGCTAGTCATTTTCTGTAACTGTTAACCTCTATAGGGCAAAAAACTGTAACAATTCTGTTGCTATGGCCGTTGTTAGGTCCGAGTCATGTGATTGAAAATGCTCTATAACTGAATAATCTTTTGGGGAACGTATGCTTGAAATTTAGACATTGTTCAAATCTGGATGGCAATGTAAAAGTACCGATAGCTTCCGCCGATACAGCTTTTTCAGAAAATTTCCCCCTTCCAACTCACAGAACGAAAAAATCTGTTAAATTTTGAAATTTATCACATTTGTTGAAAAAAGTTTGAGGAATATATTTTGACATTATAATATTTATGTCAACATTTTTTTTTCGTCGGGTGGCTGAATGCTATTGGTTGGATGGTTTTGGATTCAATGGCACCAGGCCCAACTGAATGCCAATAAATTGTTCAAAAAGACGCGGGTTTGGGCAATCAATAAGCAATTGTAACAAGCAATTGGTTCAAGCAATTGTAACAAAAATTAGAGGGATTAAAGATTGTTTATTTCTGCTTACAACGTGGGAGAGGGTCAAAAGTTAACAAAAACATGCTTACAATATGTTTAAATGGGCCCTTATTCGTTAAACCACACATTTTTAAATCGCATAAAAGTAGAATTTAAGCACTAAACATGCTTAAAAGCTCATAATCAATGCCCAAATCACTTTCAAAACGATTTGTGTCTGAAAGAGTAGAACACAAAAAATATTAGCTGTATCTAGTGAATCTCCGTGCCTTTTAAAGAAGAGTTAAGGAAATAAAACGCTTCAAAGCGCTTTGGAAATCACAAAGCCGGAGCCGAAAACAAAATCGAATTCATCTTTCAGTGTATCTCACGCAGTTGATCTCAACCAGCCAGAGATAAGTCCCCATTTCTCTCTTTCACCGCGCAGATATTTGCTACACCTTTGACAAGCAGTCTTTAGGGAGGGCGACCTATCTTCCAGAAAAACCATTTCCTTATCTTTTCCTTCCTTTTCGAAGGAAAAAAAAACTTTCTGAAACATGACATTATTTGATGTCGGAAAGGAAGAGCCAAAAGAAAAAAAAAAAGACACGGAGCTAGACGCAAAAAGAGCTTCTTCAATCGAATTCTTTACCTGAGCTGTAAAAAATAATAATAACGCTGAAACTAATAACGTCAAAAAACGAAACCACTATTGTTGAGTGGGACGGTTCTCAAAAACAAAAATAAAACCCCGAAGAACAGTCGATTTTTGGAGGGGGTGGGTGGGTCATCAAACCCTCTCTAAATATATCTGGATCTGGAACTGAGAAGAGTCGGAGAATAGGACTAACTCATACCTGGTATGTTGACAGTCGAACCAACTTTTTCTAAAGTTGGCCACCCGTCAAATTGAAGACGGTCGATACGAGTTGCTATAAGAAATCACTTCTTGTTCTTCTGTCTTGAAGAAGGGGGGATCTTCACTGTTTCCTGAGGGTGGGTTTCATGTGAGTGGAGATATCAGGAAGGGGTTGAAAGGTATAAGACCCGGATGTAAGGGATTTATTTTTAGGGAAAAGGGATATTTCATGCGGTGGCTCTAGTTTTGAGAGTCGCCTAGAACATTTTTTGCTTTCCTTTGTTAGATGTTATTCTTAATTTGAAAAGTGTGTTTTATATTGTTAGAATATTATGTCATTCAAAATAGTTAATAAAATCTGAATAGCTTAAGGGGTCAGTTAAGTCTTAAACCATAGGATAACTCTCATAAACTGGCACATACTAAAATGAGTCCCAAATTTTTAAAAATAAACATATCAACAAAATTTTTTTGGTAGTGTGAAGTTAACTATATGTACCTTAATTTGAAATCTTCAAATAGCATATAAATTATTAAAATTAATAAAAATTAGTGGAAAAATTATTGACTTTTTTAAAAAAAATTATTTAAAGTACAATGCTCGTTACGCAGTCTCTAGAGCTCAAAAACAAAGGTAATTATTAAAAAGTGGTGTTAAATTAATCTTAAATACATCCTCTATAAGTTATACATCATTCAATACATATTTAAGATTTTTTTATATTTTTAAAAAAAATCAAAAAGTTGAAACTTAAAATTTTAGTAAAAATTTTTACTTTATAAAGGTGAAAAAAAAATTTTGGTTGAATAAATTTTTATAAAATGATGTATAACTTATAGAGGATGTATTTAAGATTAATTTAACACCACATTTTAATAATTACCTTTGTTTTTGAGCTCTAGAGACTGCGTAACGAGCATTGTACTTTAAATAATTTTTTTTTTTAAAGTCAATAATTTTTCCACTAATTTTTATTAATTTTAATAATTTATATGCTATTTGAAGATTTCAAATTAAGATACATATAGTTAACTTCACACTACCAAAAAAATTTTGTTGATATGTTTATTTTTAAAAATTTGGGACTCATTTTAGTATGTGCCAGTTTATGAGAGTTATCCTATGGTTTAAGACTTAACTGACCCCTTAACATTCTGTAGAAAATTATACAAAAATCTTATGTCTACTAGGGTGGGTCAAAAATTTTTTTTTCACATTTTCCCAGGGGCACAGCGACAAAAAGGTGCCAAATGGTCTCAAACTAACATGTGTAAAATTTTATTCCATTATAATAACTCTTTTTGCCTCCGGATTGACTTCAAAGTTTCCAGCAATGTAGTAATTCCGTGTAAAAATGGAAAAATGAAAATCGAGGTTTTACCTTGATTGCACGAATCCTTCACGAATGTAAATGTTTAGAATGGTATAAAAATCATCATTGAAGGGTATAAAATACTTAAAAATGAAAGCAGAGGTAAAATACTTCAGTTGTATCACAACATATTTTGAAATATCTCAATGAATAGAACAGGCAATCAAGGATTGCTTGCTAGAATTAAGTCTTCATTTGCGGTTGAATAGGATAGTAAAAACATTTAATTTAATAAACCACATAAAAATTTATGTGTCAGAAGGGTGGTATCTATTATGGCATATACGTTCCCAGTTAAAATTTCTATAATAGTTTAAATATTTGGGATTTCCTTGAAATTTCAGTGACATATAAAGGACAGTCCACCACAAGTGTCTCCAAACGAATCCCTATTGTCAAAAAATAAATTAAACCGCTGTTTTAAGAGTCAAATTTTGAAATATTTTCTTAAGGAGAGCGGTAGATCCCAGTTTTAAGCTTAAAGCTCCGTATTATCATCAGAATTTTGAAATTAGCTACAGTAATTTTCAAAAGATACCTGTGGTTGTTGTAACCATCTAAATTTGCTATATTTAAACAATATACGCGTAAGGAACTATTTTGGGTAAATGATCCCTCCAAAAATCATGGCCCTGGGTTTCAGGCCATTGCTACAGAAAAAAAATTAGGTAAATCATTAATGTGAAGAGACATTACTGATATTTGCTTATTGCCTATGAACGAACTATCCATCCGACACTTGTTTCACATATTTATGTGGTCACATTTGGATCCCAAGACACTTTAAAGAAGTTTAGGCAAAAGTTTAGAAACATAACATAAAATCTCTATTTTCCTTCCCTATTTAAAAGTGTATGTCAGCCAATTACACATTTTTTTCATCAAAGCCTAAGCACAAACAAAAATTATATTTAAACAGAATAGTGCCAACAAAACCTAGTAGAATTGTGTATCCTTCAATAGAATCTGCTTCTGAAAAATCTATTATTAGGAAGAAAGTTCTCATGTGGTCCAACTTAGTTGATTGCAGTCAAAATTCGCTCTTTATGTAAAGATTGATTACTGCAACTCGATATTTTTGAACTTTAAAACTTTAAACTAAACTTTATCCAGTATTTTAAAGAAACAGTTACTTCGCACACTATCAAAATTAATCAACCAGTGAAATAACAGTCCGCTGAATTTTGAAATCCTATAATTTAAGAAATATATACTATTTTCACTTTCTACTTTTAAAATTTAAAAGCATCGTTTTACAATAACAAGACTTGAGAGAGAATATATCTGATCTACCAATATTTAAAATCTGTATCAGTGACACTGACAGTCCATCCATTGTTTGTTGGCAAAAGCCTCCTATTCTATGCTTGTTTTGTTAATATGCTCCTATTATATTGCCTTTTTTATAAGTTGTTTTTGTATTAATAATGCTTTAATTTTACTAATATGATTCAAATTGGCTTTAAAGACCCATATTTTAAAGTTCTAAAACATTTTTAACACAAAAAATTAAATTTCTAAAATTAAAAAAAAAAAATGAAAACAATTACATCATTTTGTTCCATTTGAGGCCAATCCGGAGGCAAAAAGAGTTATTATAATGGAATAATATTTTACACATGTTAGTTTCAGACCATTTGGCACCTTTTTCTTGCTGTGCCCGATAGAATTTGTAAAAAAAAATTTTCGCCATAGGAAAATGACCCACCCTAATGTCTACTAAGTTTGAGATAAAGAGTCTCTACCTTAAAATTTACTTACCGGTTACCGCAAATGTTTATTAAATGCCTAATACGTATACTACCAGCTAGAATAATGCTTTAAATGAGGTACAACTAAGTAATTATAATAGTGCTTGAATAAAAAATAAAATGCAAAGTTGCATTGCAACTTTATAAAATTTTATAGAGCAAGTTATATAACTTATAATTACGGTACGTTAAATTTATTTACGTCCTAACGCTTGACTTACTATGAAGAGTTTTAACTAACCAGTTTTTGTCTTTAGATAATCTTCATACATGGAATTATGCTTTAATCAAAACTAAAAATTTAGTAAAATATTTAAAGCTTTTTTTTTTTTACAGAAATTGAATTTATTTTAAAAATTTTCTATAGTAAGACATCCTGTTTTGACCCATTTGGTACAGTGCATTTTGTGCTGTGCATCTATGACAAAGGGTTCACGGAAATGTCATGAATGAGTTAAAGACATTAAGGAAAAGGGACCCTAATTAACAGTTTATAACTTCTTTATAAAAATAACCTAATACTCAAGAGACCAATTCTCATGTGGGGAAGTTTTAACCAAAAGAAAACGTTATAATTATTTGAAGAGGTACTACTCCTTTTTTAAACCACAACTTTTAGAACTAAACGATGGCAACCCCAGAGGCGATTACTCTTAATATTAATCTTGATCTTCCTCCGGTGGGTCATTTGATTTTATTTTTATCTAATGCGGGCTCAAAGATCCCGAGTTCAGGGATGGGGGATGCTAAACAAGAAGGATGGGGTCTTCTTACCCAGGGGGACAGTCTATTCTGATCGTCTTCCCTCCCCTTTTGTGATAAATAAGACCCACGTCTAAGAGGTTGTAGAGAAGAGGAACTTTTCAAGAGTATAAAGGTTGTCTTTGGGAGTATATCAAAGAGAAATGTATGCTAAAATGACGGTTTTTTGAGTTAGTGCTGGAATTTGTTTTCTTTCATTTGATAACCAAGGAATCTTCCAAACTACAGAGAGAAACTTAGACTGAAGTTAGAATGGGAAAACACTTTTTAAAATAATTATTCGGAAAAACGTGTGGTAAATTTAAAGGACACTCTTTAGAGATTTAGCCTTAAGGGCAAATATTGATAAGACTAACTATGAAGGTCAAAGTATGAGAAATTGAAAATGTGATGTGAAATAGAAAGATAATCTTTAAGAGGGAAAGAAAACAGGCAGTTATAGATAGAGACAAATATATTTCTGATGACCTATTTTGTGCGTTCTATCTGATTCTGTTAAAAAAAATTGGGAAAATTGTCCTTTATTATGGCTAAATATAGTATTTCCTTTATAAATCTATACTTTAAGACTTGTTGAACGATAGTTGTAGTGAGCTGAAATATTTCATAATACGAAAAATATGAGTATTTTATAAGGTAGACAAATTAATTCCCTCTAATGAGGCCCGTAATAACATTCCGTCTATCATTAGTAAATAAATAATAAATGAGGACAATGTCCCGTGCACCATATTGAGCAGCATTACAGAATTAGTAATATTAGAGGGAATTTTATATTTTCTCAATGCATGTTTTTAATAATTCCGTAATATTTTTTCACTTTTTCCCACGTGCAAGATCAGTGCTTTTTTTACTTTAAGTTTTCTACGATTATTCTTTTTCAGCATAATACTTTTACATCATATAATAATCAAAGTAATAAGTATCTTTTATCATAAATTGTCATATAAGGTTTTGATATAAAATTGAAGATTAACCTATCAAAGTTAGGGATAAAAAATCAGCATACAGCTTAAGCCCCTACAGTACTGAAATCTTCTCTAACTTTTTTTTCTACATAACAGCCTCTGCCAAGAAATTCGCCAAATGCATGATTAGCTGCAACCCTTAACTAAAGGGCGAAAAATTAATCATCTTTCGTAATTACGTTGAGCACAAAAAGCATTTTACGCGAAGCATAACTACCACCTAACTTTCTTCATCAAGAAAAGCGATACCTCAAAAAATAACTGTACCTTTCACCAGAGTGGAAAGAGTAAATAGAATAAAGAAAAAGTGTAAAAAGGGTATAAAATAAAAGGCTTGGAAAATGGGACGCGCTTGCCGTAACAGCCATATGCCTGTCTATTAAGGCGTAATTCAAATCACTCTGGTCTGAGGCATAAAGTGTTACTTAAAAACCCATTTTGATAAATGACATCGAAAATAGATGGGTTTTATTTTTATATGCAACCAGTAAACAAAAATGCTAGCGTTGAAATATTTAATATTCGGTCAAAAATTTTTGAAAGATGGATTTTTCTTTTGCTTTTGATGCTTCCTTTTGAGTTTATTCATTCCGCAAAAGAATTTTTTTTCTCTTAATTTCTTCAATTTGAATGTCGGGAGAAGTAATTAAGAAACCGGAGCTGGTAAAACCTTTTATTTTCAAGCAAAAATAAGAATTTCTTTCCAAAAATGTAATTAGGAAAACTAATGTATGGTTTCGCTTGGGTTAAATTTCCATTCTCCCCTGCCTAGACATTCATATTCTATGATTCTATGCAATAGTATAGAATTTCTTTAATGAGAGATTCAGATAGTCTCTGTTTTCATGCATGTTTAATAATGCTGTCGCGGAGTATTAGAGGCTGAAATGATTAGTACAATTTACATTAATTATGGACGGAGTTTTAAATTTTATACAAAGTTTTTCCAAATTTCTCTAACCTAACCATATTAGCCATGTTTGTTGATTAAACTTTTACAATTATATTTATGGAAGAAAAATTTTAATATCATAATTTAATTTATGATAGCCGTAAAACGGGGTGAATCTTTCAAACTTTCTTCTTTTGTCAAAAACTGTCTAATCATGATTATTTTAAGAGGATATTTTGAATCGCAACATGTAATTTTAAAACCAGTTAAAAATCATTCATTATGAACGGATGATTTTATGTAAAGGATGTTTCGACAAGTCAGGGAGAGAATACTTACTTTAAAATAGAATTTGAAAACCTTTTCCCCCTGAACAGCGTTTATGTTCTACCATAGTTTAGTTTTTAATTTATAACCGGTAAATGATTGACACCATAGACATTCATGAAACAAATTCAATGATTCATTTTCACTTTTCTTTTAGGTTTTTCTCATTTTTATATTTATATGCTTTTAAATAAGTGAAAATATTATTTAAAAATCCACTGAAAGTTTTTGTTTAACCGTTTTTACCTACTTGAAATTTCATAAGGTGTAAAAAGGAAATAAACCAATCAACTTTCTTCAAGTCGACAAAATTCTTAATGTATATATTTTTTCAATTTATAGTCTAAATTCATAGAGGTGAATTTCCAGTAAAATTGGTTAGTTATAGTATAAAAATTCTATAATTTGTACTCTTTTTTTTAAAATTCAATTTAGTAAACTACTTAATTGAATTTATCTTATTAATGTATGTCCTGATAACTTTTCTTTTGAATAAAACAAAGATTACTCGTAGTTTCAAATTGTAGAAAACGTAAGTAATTATATTTATTGTTTGAAAACACATGTGATAAAATATACGATTGAAACTGTTTTATTATTAGTTTTGGCAATTTAAACTATATTCTAAAAGCAACATTTTAAAATAAATTAATTTTATATTTGGCTTCAAATAACTTATCCCTCATTGTAAGATTCTTTCAGAATGATGAATAGGATCTTTCTTAACCTTTGTTCAACACATACAAATTAAGAATGGACGTTTTTGAATTTTTCTACATGTAAATTTCTTGTTACACATTCCACTTGGGAAATTATATTTTACTTTTTTTTCCTCAGCCACATTTTTTAACCAACTATCATTCATAATCTTAGGATTATGAAATTTAAACAAATTAATTTCTTACATGATTCCTAATCAGCAAAGGGATGAATGAATTTTCTAATTCCTACAAAATTAAAACATTTTGAACATTATTATTTATACGGATCTTTTTCATTTTACTGGACTATTTTGTCTTAGGTTTCATCCACGAAAAGCGCTTTTTACAGTTAATCACAAGAAAACTATTTCGAAAATGCAGTCTAAATTAACTGTCTTGCATGTTTCTCAAATATCCACTCGCAAAGAGATGCTCTACCTTTACATGTTTCTTTCCATAATTCAAAGCAAGACTGCCATGCCACATTCCGAAATGATCTGAGACGAACCCAGTTCAGTTTTCATTTCAATTTTCCCGTAGTTTTATTTTACGATAACGACTCTTTCCTGGGTGGTTGAATTTCCATCAAAGAGAGTTCTCAATAAAAAGGAATCCTAAAAATCCATCCAATTTCCTCTTGTTGCCATCGGCGGCGACTGAAATTTCAAATCTGGATCGTTTCAAAAAGCAGACGCAGAGCAAATAAAGTTTTTTTTTGAGAATCCCTGAAAAGGAAACAGTGATATGCTGCCAGACGGCGCTCAAAACTAAATGTACATGTGCGATGTCCTTTTTTATATCGACATCATTTGCTCTTAATGCAAAAAATAGTTACTTTGTAAAACTCAACAAATCTAGTTTAAATATGCTTTATCTTCACCGAAGTGTGATAGTTTAAGTTGAGAAACGTTAAGAATATAGGTTGGTTTTTACTCAATCAAGTATATACACTTTGTTTTGATTGTGTCCAGTTCTTTACTTTATTTCATGTCACTTAGAAACTAAAGAAATCTGCGACTTTCAAAAGGCTAGAGAAATTTTTGTTTAGTGTGAAATGTATTTCAAAGTACATATTTATTTCTTGCACAATTACCCTTAAAAGCATGGTTCCATCGGATTTAGGTTCTTTTAGATGAAAACAAAATAAATGCTTCTGGATTTTTCTTGTAATGACATTTGTTATATATAGGAGATGTTTTCTCTATAATGCTCAACAGTTTACTAATAGAATAAAATTAATGCATAATAAATATTATTATGCTTTATTAGTAGTTTTTATTGTGATTGAATTTCAAAAAGGGTAAATTAAAAAACATCTGCAATCACATATCATGTACTAACAGGTTTTCATATTATTTATGTAGTTCGTTAAATGTAATTTTATGACAGCAAACTTGCAATGTGGAAAATTTTTTAAACCGTTTATCCGGTAGTAATACACTGAAAACGAAATTAAAACTTTTACCAACTAAATTGTGACATTGTGCATAAGATAGAAACTTGTTAATTGTAGAAAAATTTAATCTTTTCCTTCATCCAGCTTTTTAAATATAAACATTTATTCTAAAATACAGAAACGTTCATTTTGGAAAAGCTTTTAACTCCAATATAATGTTCGTTTCCATACGTCGTGAATTTATCACTATAAACATTATATAAACCATAACCGTATTATTTGTTGATTGTGTGACATTGTTTGGTTAGAATAGTTTCCAGTCATATTCCCCATTTGGGTATTTTAAAAGGAAACTCATTACACCCAAACAACCTATTTCCAAAAAAAAGTATTAAAATATGATTGTTACATTTCTCTTATAACAACATTTTACCAACCAGGCTTTACTCAATTTATTTTAACGACTCTTTTGAAAAGTGAAGCCATTATTCTGTCTCATAACTTCATAGAACTAAAACACAAATCCCTTTCAAGCCTAAAAACCCACAAAAGGCTTAACTAAGCACAGGGGAAAAAAACGGTAAACCCCTCATCCAATTCCTCTGCAGATCTGGCAACATCATTACGACGGCCGAAATTAGTGACATCCGAGTGGCAACGAAAAGAGTGACGACATTTTTTTTTCTGAAAGGGGATCGATCCACGGTTACAGAGAAATGCGTCCGTGCGCATTCTTCTCTTGGCTATTAATCGAATGGACCATTATGAGGAAATGAATGGAATATGTGTGTTTTCTGTTTGACCAATGAATGAATGAAACGTTCCTTTTCGATGAGTTGTTTGAGTAATGAGATGGTCCGTGGTCGCTGATTAAATTGCGCGGATTAACATAACAAATGTTTTATGTGACATGCATTAGCTCTTTGTTTGTTTGTGGAAGCCGTAAACATTTGAAGAGCACAGATAAAGGGCATTTAGAACTAATTTTCAAAGTTGTGGTTGTTTTATAAATGGGAAATAAAGTGCAGTTGAAAAATATCGGATAATTATGTATGTTGGGACCAAAAAGTATTAAATTGAAAGAGTAGGGTAAACTTATACCATACGCAGGGATTTGCTCCAACTCTAAGTTGTGAATTTTATGGTAGGGTTTGCCAAACTGTTCTCTGCGAAGCATCTCCAAGTCGTTTAAAATAAATAAATAACATGAAAAATACTAATTTGCGTTGCTCTGAAATATGTATAAATATATTAGCCTTTCCCTTCTGTAAGTTTTCTCTTTACGCGAACCTTTTTTCCCCAACTACTACCCTTAAAAAACACTTTGAAAACTAATAGGCATTACAGCGCCCAACGAAGCGAGCTTTAAAGTTTTGTTTTTGGTTGCTTTCCCGCAGCAAAACGTTAACTAGGCCTTATAAAAAGAGTGTACTACCCCATAGAGATCTAATAGTATACTATTAGATCTCTATGGTACTACCTGGTAAACAACAAGGCCTACTTTGAAAAAAAGTTACCTTTTATAATTTAGGGTTTAAACTGTTTAATTCTCAAAGTTTATTAAAAATTTTCTTTCAAAATCTTTAAAAAAAGAGTGCTTAACCAAAAATCCCGTTAAGGTATCTTAATGTTATGCTCTTTATCTTTACTCTAAAAATTGAAAGTTATTACTATCAGTAAATAATTATACACCTGCATTTTTCTTAAAATTATAAATATTTACAGTTCACTCCTTTTCAAACTAACATAACTAGACATAAGGTATATGAAAGTTAGATAAAACTCTTATTCCCCCTTTAAAACATCATAAATATAATCCTTAATTACGTTATTAACTATAGGACAGCGCATTTATGTCTTTCACTAAAAGATAAATCCATGCCATACCATCATAATCCCTTAAAATGGGGAATGACCCTGGTAACGACCCATAAATTTAAACTTTCTTTTTCAGTTGTTATATCTTCAATAATAACTTTTAGAATATTTTGCATGCGGGTAGTATTTTTGAAGATATTTTTTACCCTTTAAATATATATTTTAGTGCATTTTAAGTCAGCAGTTTTTCCTGTTCATTATTTCAAGAATTGTGACATTAGTTTCCTTTGAATTGGAGCTAAATTTTGTGTTGTAAAGATATTAAGAGCACTTTTACATGAGCAAATTTGATTAGTAAGGAATATTTTATTAAATTTATGCAAAATGAGGTGTAAAGCGTTTCTGTAAAATTAAACTAGCTTTCTTGTTAAGATTTTTACTTTTGTTTACGACAAAACATCTTACAGTGATAACATGATGTGAAGCAAGTAAACTTCATTAATATATCATTGTTTAGAAGACAATTTAAATTATTTACTTTATATGCTTTGTTTAATCAATTGTATACATGAAGGTGAGATATGTTCATAACAATTTATCATAATTCCATCAATTATTTTGAAAGCGACTAATTTATTACATCACAGGTACAAAATAATATAATAAAATGAATTACTTAATAATTTAAGGTTAAAATACTTAAAATAATTTTCGAGTTAATTTCATTAAATTCCCGTTCTATAGACTCCGATCAAGTTCACTGAATTTGTTTAGTTTCTTAATGTGAAATGCTAAAAACTAGAAGTATAGTTTTTTAAATAAAGAACATGCTTGTGCAAGAGTGAATTTTAAAACGTTTTAGATTAGTTAATATACCTTAAGACTTATTAACTTACATATGGCATAAAATATTGTTTTTGTAAAAAAAACAAAACCCTTAATTCTAAGTGCTACAAACCTAATAACGCAACGCAGATTAAAATTTTGCCTTTAAATCATGAGTAAAACGTTTTTTTGGCTGTAATATTTCCTCAAATATTTTTGGTTTTTAATGTCAATAATGATTGTATAGTGTCTATACTTCTTTTAAATGAGTGTTTGTTTTTCATGCATTCTTTTAATTGTTTTGTTACGTTAAATTTTATTTATTGTATTAAAGCAATGTAACAAATAAAAATGTGCATTGATGGTTCTCTTCCCAGTATATATAAAATAATATAAGCTGTTTTTTCACTCAAAACCTTTAATATTTAAAATGGGTTAAATGAATTTTGTATTCTCTCTTTTTTTTTCTTTCCTTTCCTTCTTTCTCTTCATCTCTCTTTCTTCCCAACCACTATCATCATGTGTTATTAGCTATCAAAATACAAGTTATTATAATTTTAAAACCAAACTAATCCTATATTACTGTGCTTGAGATGATGGAAAAATCACAGCACAGCTTATAATATATATATATATAATATACAACAATAATCATGGTTAGGGGAGAGTAAGAGTCAAGAACTGGTTCTATACTTCCATCAGAAAAGAAGGAAAAGAGAACATTCATTATACCCTGTAGTAAGGAAAAATCCCGCTGTCTTCAGTGCTCTCATGCAACTTAAACTCTGACATAGATTGTGTATTATTTTGCAAATCCATAAGTAGTCGAAACAAGGGGAAATTCTGTTTTTTGAGCCCCCAAGAAATGGAAACGCCTCTTTCTCAGAACCATTAATAATTACAGGGGCCAATTTTCTTATGAGTTGAAACGAAGCCCGGATTAGAAGGAACCGAATTTAATGATCCATGCCCAAAAGAAGGGAGGATTACCGGAATGAAAAGAAAAGGGGGAAAAAGTTCTTTAATTCCATCGAGTTCTTCCTTTTCACTTCATCTGCTCTTCGAAAGAGAATCTTCTTTCGCAGCAGTAATGATTTTCAGAAAGAGTTGAAAAAAAGTTTTTATCTTCATTGTGTGGTACTTAATTACTTAATTCGCTGAATTCGTTGGTCTTGGAAATCCCGCTGTGCGAAAAAAACCCCTGTTTTTCCTCATTGTGTTGGAGATTTTTCTGTTAAATGTAGTGGTTTGGAAGTTACATTCTAAATGGTAATGAAGGAGATTCTTCAATTTCGCGGGGCGATATTAATTGTTAAAAATAACACTCGGAATTCTCTTTTGCAGGCCGAAGTATTAAAGAAATATTAAAAATAATGATTCTGAATTGATAGTTTAGAGATGATTGATGTAAATTAATTCTTTAATTATTTGACACCAAATAATCACCATCGCACTTAGTATTGGAACCATAGGAGTAAATTTTGTCAGTGTCGGTAGGTACACACTTTTTTTCTCTCAAAACAACGTTGTTAATTAACCCTGAAGCTTTCAAATAGTACAAAAACCTGTTTGATTTTATGATCTCCCCTATAATAACTATTAGATACAACGATTTAATCGTATGAAAAGAGGTCATAAAATAAGAATAATTTGTAATGAACGGTTCCAAACACAATATACTTTTTTATCTCTAATGACGATGCGAAAGGTGCAAAAAATTACTAAAGGACCACAGAAAATAAGAACGGCTGTACTACACAGCAACTTGAGTTGACTCTATGACGTCACTAACAAACAAAGTAGTTCCAATCGTGGTGTCTGAATTGTGAGTGAAATGAAGAACGACAATTTAAAAATATGATTATTTTGTTAAACCCATGTATATCCCATATATAGTGCTTTTCAATCACGATTTGCGTACCGAAACTCCTCCTAGCAACCCAACAGTCTTTGTGTTGACTGATTTCTCCTTCCGCATTTGTGACGTACAGGGTTCAAGAAACGTTGCTTTCGAGTATAATATATACCATTCTCAGCTAACATGTAAGTAAACGTTCTGAGTCACGCCCACACAACGTAAAGACAAGAAAAAGGATCAAATTTGGTTTTTAAACTGACTCCAAGACACATCCCCATATTAAAGCAACCGAGACACTACGCATGTTTCCAGACTGGTCAGCAACTCTTGACAGGCAGGTCATCACTGTACAAACGGAGGGACACCGACAAAATCGAATAGTGCAGGGGGAACTTTACGAACCAGCAAACCGAGGAAGGATCAACATGCCCCTCATTCGAAAACCGCGAACCCTCTGTTTACCCGAGCTTCGAATGGACGGACAAACACTTCCACCCGGGCAAACACCCCTGGAGGAGTGTTCTGGAACGTCGCGTTCCAAGTCTCCCCTTTCTGTTGATTAATTATGCAGCGTCTTCGTTAGGTCGCCATTTCGGTTTTGATTTGAAGGATCTGAGTTACAGGAAGCGTAACACTATAAGGACATTCGTGGTACACAGTGTGTTGTGTGTTTGGGTTTGGTTGTGATTGTTCTTATCCATCTCGAACCAAGATCCCTGTCTCATGTAGCAACATTCCCAACTCAGATAGTCTAATATCTTTATTTTTTAAAAGTATAGTTTCTAGTAAAGGAAATAGTCCTAAACAAAACTATAAAGAAGTTATCTTTATTACGATTACTTTGGTTCCAATGATTTTTAACTATTAACATGTGTTATTATTACTATTAGATTGATATTGTCGTCATTAACAACTTGATAAGAAATAAGGGCAATATAACTGTAAGGATAAATAAATCACTACAGTATTCAGGAATATTTATTGGTAGGTACACTATAGCTGTAATTTACTGTTATCTGTCATTACTTTTATCGATATTTATTGTTATTTTGTTAATTATTTGTATAATAAAGTGTACTTTAATTTAACTATCATTTAGGATTACCATAATTATTATTTATAGTACATTTTAATTATCATTAAGATATCAATATATTGTTGTGATTATTTATTAGTACATTTGTAATCAATTATATATAATTGTGAATCATAATAATCATTATTATATTTATAATCATAAGGATGATGATGATGATGTTGATAAAATCATTATAATGATGATAAAATCATTATAATGATAAAAGAAGTTTAGAATAGTTGTGAATTTGTAATTATAATACATATTAATGAGATAATTATAAATGCAATGCCAATTTAAACTCGACATTATTATTATTTTTACCATTATCGTTATTAAATGTATATTATCTTTCACAAAATAATCACACCACCCTACTTTATAAGAATAATAACACACTAAACCAGTAAAGTATAATAGAATACAACTCCATATGGTTCAAAGTTGTAAGAAAAAATGCTCTTTTATATAAAACCAAACAACCACTGAAAAACAAAGCCTCACTTCTGTTACCATAAATCACCTTAAGAACACACAAAGTTTAAAATAAAATTCCTCTAAAATAATTAAACCTAAATCCATATCACATTCCACTCAATAAAAAACCAGGTAATAAATATTTCCCACCTTTCCTCTAATCTTCGGAATTAAAACTGTCGTAAAACAAACAGTAAAACAAAAAATTATTTATTTTTATCCCCAGCGCTGAAAATATATAACCAATAAAACTGTTCCCAGCGCCTCTCTAGCTTTTCTGGTTCCCCTGCTTTTCCTTTTCTCTCACGTACACAGAATGCTCCGTTTATAAGAGCTTCCCTTCCGAAATATTTACGGCCGTTGAAAATATGGTACGACAATGAACTTAACTAGGCAGAAGTAGTGCTTAGAACGCGTTTTTATAGTCTTTTCTTGCTTACATCGATAAACTCTATGAAAGTTTATTTTCTCTTGTGCGAAATGAATGAATAAAAAAATGAATAAACTAAAAAAAGAGTATTCTATTTTAGAATAGAATATTACAAATCGATTGCTTGAAATGGCACATTATATTATTTGAGGAAGAACGGGGAAAATGTAAAAGCTTCGATTTTTTTAGGCTTGTAAATAACATAAATTTATTGCGAATCAATTTTATCTACAGCGAAGATAATTTTGAAGATACATGCTTCATTGGTTAACTCTGAGTTGGCTTAAATTTCAAATGGCAAGAACTTAAATCTCGTTCTGCTTCATATAAATAAATATTGAGTGTTTTCTTTGAAAGTATAGATATATTTAACATTATCAAATAAGCTTTGGAATCAGTATTTTTTAGATCTTGATATTTTTCAGGGGTATGTATTTCAGGGAATGGTCTTACACAGTCAAATTATATCGAAAACCTATAATGAGTGTTTCAATAATTGAAAATTTTTGTTACTCAATAATAAGTACTGTAAGTAATATTTTTACTCATTTATAGGTTACTTCAAAATTATTTGCATCAAAATACTATCCAATTTTTAAAAAAATATCAGTATGTACCTAACTATTAATTACATATTTTATAAAAAATTTTGATTCGAGAATTAATTTTGTTTAAAAACTATATGTCGTTGTTCAAGGTGGTAAAAAGTACTTTTTAAATTATAGTTATTTATTGTTTGGATTTGTAGGGTATATTCTAACTGTATATACTAACAAAAAGGGTATTTAGAAAGTTCATGCAATTTCAAAAAAGGTAATTAAAAAGTTGTGATAACCCATCTAAATGTTATATCTGTTCTTAAACAATGAAACAAATTTGGATTTTATTTATGCAAAGGAATAACTATTAACACTTTTATCAACCTTTTTATGTTAGTTTTTATGAGAAGTTAAAATTATCTCAAATAAGAACAACGAATGTCGTGAGATAGAATAGAATGGTTAAAAACACCATAATAGGCACTCCATTAATATTAAAGAATTTTAGCACAATATTAAGATCCTTATTTAGAACATTTAAACTTAATAGTACTTACCTATTAATACACGACTAGTTCTAATTTAAATATACATTTACCTGGAGAGACCCTATATTCTTTACTCTTAAGCAATTAGTTTCGAGCTTCTTAGGTAATTTTGTTTTTATTTATTTTAAATATTAAAAGGTGAATTTTTTTTTTCATACAAATTAGTTGATTTGTCAAATGAACTAAAGCTCCTCTGCTCTAACACTGTATTTTAACGAGTCAAAAGAAAAATGTAACAAGTGGTAGCGGGGAAAAAAACTGTGCAACTGAAGTATAGGAGAAGGTTGGTATTGTGGAAAGAAAAATAGCATTTTAAAGTGTTTATAAGATTAAAATTGTTTTAATTTGTAACATCATAACTATTTTTAAGAAATTCGAAAGCCATTTAGCTTATCCCATACTACCTAACCTTCTACCACTGTTTTGTTCTTTTATTTAATCTAAGAAACATTTGGGTAAAAGCGTCAAAAAATAAAAAAGAAGGGTAAACACAATTTCATTACTGTTATCAGAAATTAAAAACCTAAGGAAAGTACTAAGTATATCGTGTCATCCTAGTATCAATAAATCCACATAAGAACTATTTGAATACGTGAGAAAAGTCCAGAAAAATATAAAATTTTTTACCCTGATTTCTGCTTTAAAGCTCTTATCCAAAGAAAACCTGGAAAATTCTTTCCGCCCCAGATTCAAAAAGAACAAAAGACTTCGACACAAAGAAAAAAAAAAGAAGAATTTTTAAAAATCGCCTTCGAATCGGAATTGGAATTCACGTCGGCAACACTCCGTTCCCGCCATTTATCTCCTAGATCTAGAATGTAACTTTTACCTAAAATAGATTGGCAACGTTAATCTCCTTCACCTCCGTCATCTGACGTAATCTGTTCAGCGGTGAGAGGAATTCCGAAGTTTCGACAGAGAATTAAAACTCTGATTCGAATTGAAAAGATCGTGCTCGGATCTGAATACGGAAGCTTTAAAATGATTTTTAGAAGTGGATTTTTCAAGATTGATAATTGTAATGATGGGATGAAAATGTTATGATGTTAAGAGATTTAAATAATAAATTTAAATATTGTTTCAATTTTTATATCTTATACTAAAAGACAAATCTGCCAGAAATTGAATTGCCAATACCTAACAGCTTTTATTAAGATTAAAAACATGCCTAAGAAATTGATGTAATGTAAATAATAAACTAATGCATTAAAGTACATGATTTGAAAATGTATTAAAATGCATCATTTGCTTTCTACTACCAAAATTTTATCATAAGAAATGTTTTAACATTCAGCGTATTTTCTGGAAATGGGGAAAAGCTATCTGCTTCATGGTTAACTTATCAAAACTGGTATAATTTATTATTTTGAACGTTAATTAGCCTTAATTTTTTCTAATAACAGTCTTGATTCCATTGGAGATATTATTTTAATAGGTAAAAGAAATACTTTTAGTTAGGAATACTTCAGATAATTCTTATACTAGTTATATTTATGAATTTGAATTTATATAAAATGTAATTAAACCTTATTTCATAAAAGTTAATGCAACGATATCTATACATATTAAAAAGAATGAATAAAATTTCCCTTATATTATTTTTACCAAGCCCATGCATTTAAGTTAGTAGGTATATTGTAATTTAATACTGCAATTATATTACTAATAAATACGGTTTACTGGAACGGATCATACCAAAAATACTATAATGCGTTTATTACGACTTCCTCATTGATAAATCCCTTAATCTGATTTAAAATCTTCGTATTTCCTTTTACGATAGAAAATCAGATTCAATGTTATCAGAAGAGAAGATAATACCATTCAGCCGCAAACTTTATAGATGTGATGTTGTTTACACTCCAACGATAGAGCTCTAAAGGAAAAACAACATTTAAAGGCGTTATTGAGTTTTCCCTGCAATGATCTCATACTATACAAAAAATGTGCCGCTATAATTTGAGAAGTGTTGAAGCATGTTATATTTCAGATTTGTATTAAAAAATGTTCAAAATAACAAAAGAGCGCCAACGCCAATTTTTATGAGTTAAAAGACACATGAATGCAGTGTACGGGGATTATTTATGTGTCTTTTGTCACGGTTTAGTTTAGTGAGTGTATTCTGAAAAACTATTTAAAATATTTTTCTTTTAGAGACCATCTTCATACATTTCAGCAGGCACCTTTTTTTAAGGGTGACCCCCAATTTTATTTAATTTTATTTAATATTCTGCAAAAGCATAGAGCATTTTCAATCACATGACTCGGACCTAACAACGGCCTTAGCAACAGAAGAGTTACAGTTTTTTGCCCATATCTCATAACCCTACAGAGGTTAACAGTTACAGAAAATGACTGGCCGTGGAATTCTTCTATTGGAGCATCTGCAATCACGTGATCCCATACCTAAAAACCGCCTTAGCAACAGTTAAAAGCCCTACAGAAGATACACAGTTAAAAGAAAATAACCGGTTGTGACGTCACCTGAAAACACTCTATACACAAAAGCCTAAAAAACAAATTTTTACTACACTAGGTTTATTAAATAGCTGTAAACCATGGAATTTCCGACTGAAAGGAAAAATTTTCCGCCTACATTTGTGAAAAAGTATTCAAACGAAATAGAAGTTTTTCCCCTTTTTATGGAAATTCTTTAATTTCTATGGCGTATAATTTTTGCATATTTTAATGAGTTGGTTTTTTTTCCGAATATTAAATCATCCCACACATTCATCACAATTTCATAGGACATTTTTTATTTATCTGCATAAATGCATGAGGAAAATACAAGATGAAAATTGAAGTATTGAATTAAAAGAAAAATACAACCAAAATTTATAAAGGAATCATTTTTGGAAACATGAGTTTAATAAAAGGGTGATAGTGCCATGGTACATTGATGTATTGTAACCATGTCATAAATTAATAAACTGCTTTTTTGGTCATTTTTGCCAAAAAAAAAATGCATTTGAGGAGTTACTAATTCGTCTAGAAATCAGGAAAAGTCAGGTCGGCGAATATGGCGTGTTGGTAATTATATTATTTCATCTGCTTAGGGGGGTAATTGCAATTTCTTAAGAGCAAACTCAAGACAAAATAGACATTGTTCCAACAGGGCATGTGGTGAGACATGATCTTAAATCCCTTAAACAAAACAGAAGCGTCTATATTAACTGTTTTAATGGCATCCTTCTCGTCTAATAGATTGTTCGATAAAACAAACTTGACTTAAATTTTCTCAAAACTATAACTAACGACTCTTTTAATGAAATTTAAGTGAGTGTATTTCCCCCTCTCTTCAGAAGACGTCTTGTCAATTTTTAATGTGAAAACATAGTTTGTTCATATTTAAATTTAAAATGAAAATTTTATTAAACATGATAATTTTGAGCCAGAAATGACGCATATCGTATATCCCCATATGGAAGCCAGTCTCAGCTGTAGCTTTCCTTCGATCACAGCATTACCACTGTCCCCCCCTCTATTTATTGTATCGTAACTTGCGTCTGTGATCATTCCTAAAACTCCATGATGGAATTTTCTACTAGGTAGAGGGCAGCACTATAAATGTCTGTGATTGAAAGAGGGGTAGGCAGTCTTAGAATTTGGTGATCACAGCTGTGATTAGCTGTGACTTGTTCATTTAATTTGTGACTTTCGGAGGGTATTAAAGGATTCGAGGAATGAGATTCTTTTTCTCCGCCTCTCGTGACGTCAAGACGGAGGCGTGAGTTTCACGAGTAATGGATGCGATCCCAGTGCCACTAGAGCCCCTATCACAAGGCATACCCAATGTTTTTTTTTATTTCCATCATCGCTTTTGGCCATGTACTCTCTGTTCTCTCTGAGGTCCCCTAAGGAAGGCATAAGAAACACATTCGACTTAATTAAAAGCCTTTAATATTTAGAAATTTGCGATTGGCTTGGTTGATCATTAACCTAAGTTTTAACTCTTCTATTGATTTTAGGTTATAAATGAGGGAAACGAACAATTTTGCTAGTTTTAAGAGGAATCTTAAAGGGTTAGGTGTTAATTTCCGTTTAATATTATTCAATCTATAAGATTCTATGAGGGAAACGAACAATTTTGCTAGTTTTAAGGAGAATCTTAAAGAGTTAAGTGTTAATTTCCGTTTAAAATTATTCAGTTCCTAAAATTCTCTCTATCCCGATGCCGTAAGGATAGCATTTCCGACCTTGAACTGTTATGATCTCAAGTCGTTTAGGTGTATTCCCCCCCAGATTTCATATATTTTAGACAATATCTTTTTATTTACGAGTTCACAAATCTAAAGGCTTCGTAAATGTATATAATAATATTCTACTCACGTTTCTCCTGAGTGGCAATGGTTCATTAAATTAGCTGGCGAGTCCTCAGTGAAGATTATGAAGCACAACAAAAGGTTAGTATAGTTGGTAAAGCTTAATGTATTTTAAGGTGAGTTCTCATTTTTATAATTAAAGCAAGATCATAGACGTGTTTTCAGTATTTCTACTCTGCAAATTTTCTATACTATATAGCAACTTTTCCTGACCCTATGACATCAATACGCGGAAGCAGAAACTGCGTAAACAGAAAGCCTATTGGGTTGCTAGGAAGAGTTTCGGTACCCAAATCGTGATAAAAAGACGCTAATTGTATACATGGGTTTAACAAAATAATCATATTTTCAAATTGACGCTCTTCATTTCACTCAAAATTCAGATACCTCTCAGGAAACTACTTTGTTAGTGACGTCATAGGGTCAGGAAACGTTGCTGTCGAATATAGTTATTTTGCTTTCTGGGTTCTTTGTTTAATGTCAACCACTAAAGATAACTTGCCATAAGAATGAATGAAAAATTTCAAACTTTTTTATTCAATTTGATGCGATCTTGTTTTTAACTATATCTAATGTTAACTAAAAGATTATGATCGCTTTGTTGGGTACCTTTATTGAACACTTTTTGATTTTTCATCAGATTCATGCAGAAAACATTTTTTCATTGTAAAGTTTGTATCATTAACTTCAGTACCACGCAAGCTATACATTAAAGATCATAAGCCCGATAGGAAGATAATATAGAGGAGAGGGGGCATTTGAAAAAAAGTACATTTTTTATTATTTCTCCATATTTTTCAAGTTATTGAAACAAACTGACTCTTTCATAATAGTATACAGTTTTCCTGAAATTTTAGTACCCTTTTTAGATGGATTTATCAAGAATTTCTAACTTGATTCATCATTCTAAAAATTGAGAAATTCTATACCCCAGTGTAAGAAAAATAAATGCGTAAAAACCTGACAAATATTTTAGGAATATCAAATAAACAAATTTTACATCTTTTACATGTTATCCAACTTCTATTATACTGGTTAAAAACTAAAGAAATCCTAAAATCTTTGATTTCAAAGGTTAATATAAAACTACTTAAAGTACTGACTTTAAAGTCTAAAAAGGCATTGAAAATCAAGAAAATGAACTTCAAGGCAAATTTAAACATTTCAAATGTGCCCCCATCTACCATCACAATCTCTAAGAGTAAAAAATATATATTTAGTATTGAAATTGGGGAAATAAAAAACAAAACTTTTTTGGACTTAACTTTATTGATGCCACAATAAAATGCAAGGCGAAATTTCTACTTAAACTTTTTTTATTGAATTTTCACATGAATAAAATCAGTTGAAATTTTACTTAGCACCCTCTAAAACAGGCAATTTTCAAACTGAAAGGGTTCCAATGGGCCTACTGCTCTGAAAATTCAGGCAAAAGATCGTACTGATACAGCTACCTATTGGTCCTTTTTTCAGATTTTTAAATATAATTTATCATTGAGAAATTTTGTTATTCTAATATGCCCCCTCTCCCCTACTTAATAAACTTCTTATTCTTATTTATTTACTTTATAAAATCATTAAAACAGGTGGTTACAGGTGGAAATTTGATCATATCTTCGAATTGTTTCTCATTTCATCGTTTTGTTGTTTTGTTGTCATACATATTTTATTTGCAAGAAGATTATATTAAAAATATTGATTTTTTTTAAGAAGTTTTTTTTTGTCAACTAAACGGATCAAGTGGGCTTCTTCGTTGATTATATTTTATTCGTTATATTTGTTTTTAAATATAATTTATCATTGATAAATTTTGTTCTAATATGCCCCCTCTCCCCTACTTAATAAACTTCTTATTCTTATTTCACTTTATAAAATCATTAAAACAGGTGATTACTATTGGAAATTTGATCATATCTTCGAATTGTTCCTCATTTCATCGTTTTGTTGTTTTGTTGTCATCATATTTTATTTACAAGAAGGTTAATTTTAAGAATATTGACTTTTTTTAAGAAGTATTTTTTTGTCAACTAAACGGATCAAGTGGCCTCTTTGTTGACATTTGTTTTTAAATGTAATTATTTTCTGTCAATAATAAATATTTTTACTTAAATTAGTTCCTCAAGTTTTACTGTTATACTGTACTGTTGTTTTGCAAGTTATTTTCAGAGTTTGACGTTTTCTTCTGAAGAGCTGATTTCACGGAAAAGACGGGAGGAGCTCACGACAGAAGGGTATAGTGATGATGAGCTTTGAGGGAAGAGTGGAGAGAGACACCTCTACTTGCTTGGTCTCGAGTACCTAACTTACAGCAGAAAATTAATGTGAGTTTTTAAGTCGTATTTCCTATACAAAATTATTAGTTTTATTTTAAGGGTCAGTGTTTCGGAACCTTTTGATTTGATTGTGGCATGCCTCACCGAATTTGTCATCTCCTTTATAAAGGACTAGCGCTTTCAGCGCTACACCCGGCGTTGCCCGGGAGCAGTAAAACTTTATATAAATTACCTATAGCGCACGCGCTATCCCGGCGTTGCTCAGACATTATTGACGGGCTGCGCCCGTACTAAGTTCCTTGGACAGAATCTCATACACTTTGAAATAGTTGGGAAGCCATATTTGTTAAAAAAATATTTAAACTTAAGGTGCAACAGATTTAGTAGAGTACCTAAACTGCAACACAAAGAGGCCCGTTGCATTACCGTCCATAAAAATGGATTCAAACAGTTAAATGAATATAATCGAAGAATTAAACAAAAGTCAGTAAATGTATAAAAAGCCAGAGTGATTTAAAGGCACAGCTCAGTGCCTGCTCTTATATAGCTCATTAATTCAAAGATTGACATTTTTATGGGTTTTTTTATTCTGAAGAGCGTTATCAAGAATGTGTTTCAAAATGAATCACTCCTTCTCTCAATAATATCAGCTTGTTTCTTTTTTTATTTTATCCTTATATTCAGTCGCTTCCGCAAGGTTTCTTTTTTTATTGAACAACGGATTTTTCGGCCAATCATATGCTTTATCAAAACAGCAGACGGATTTCTTCATTTTATATATTAAGATTATGGGGTACACCGTACAGCCTATCTCTAAAGATTTTTTTCTGCAAAATTTATAAATTCTAACTATTAAATATGGAAAAGGATCCTGGAGGGTTGAGAGGTACCGTAAAACGGGGTGAATCGGAGTACTTAGGGTTTTTTTTTATTTTAATTCCCTTGCAAATTACTGTCATGGTAAATGGACCCGTAGATTAATATTTTAAGGATGCAAGTTATTAAAATTAGCAAAACGAAATGCAAGAAGGTTTTTTTTTTGTAAATAGTATTATAATTAGTTAAGTGATTTAGTAAAAACAAGAAAAAATTAATGAAAAATGTCCTATTTAAAGAATGTGTTTTGTATATTGGATTTAATCTCCTTACTTTTATGAAAAAAGGTGACAATAAGGCATTTCTGAAGTTAATTAAAGAAAATATATAGATATTTTTTAAAGTTAAAGTTATCCTTAATAATGTCAATTACTAAATTTGAATCAGGAGAATAAATATTTAAACCGGTGTTCTGATTCACCCCTATCGGAGGGGTGAATCGGAGCAGCTTTAAAATTAAATAAAAGAGAGATTAAAAAATTTTAAAACATTTTATTTTTGTTCTAAATTGAAAGAACAGATCAAGAAAGAATATTCCAATCAAAATGTCCCCAAAAGTGTTGTTATTGCTTATTTTTACGCGTTGAATGTTGAAAAGTGTTCCCCGTTTACACCGGTGTACTGTAATTTTATCTGTACAGTATGTGTATAGTGAGATAGGGGTAATAAAATCCTTTCTGAAAGGATCTAATCAAAAAGTTTCCCAAAGTGGTTGCTGTGAAGAAATACTAGGGATACCGTGAGCTGCTCTGAATAGCATTTTTAAATTTCCTTTTTCTGTAGAAAATTTAAATTGTCAAGAAAAAATTTAAAATTAAAAATTTCCTTAAAGTGAAATATTTCTTTTTTTAACTATGATGTTTTTCGCCATTTAGTTTTTATACTCCCTGGGGAGGAGTTAAATCTTGTTCTTTAAGGTGTTATCAACCAATATATAGATAGTAAACTCACTATATAGATTAATATTTAATATTTATATGAGTATATTTAACTCATGGATAAAATGCTAGAGCACTGCTAAAGTTGGTAAAATAAATGAAAAATAGGTCAATGAGGGAAAAGGTTGGGGATATTAATAAAATTTCAGTGCCACTTATTGTATTTTAATTATTTATAAAACCTTTGAAGTTTTTATTCTTGAGAGGTAGTCTTTCAAAGTACAACAAAAACAGAGTCGGGTGGGGTAAAATGGAAATAGGGATTTTAACAGTTTAATTTATAAAATTTAATGCTTTTTTTGGCATGCTGAGGCTCAAGGAAAATCAGCACTAAGGTTTACAAATATCCCTAACAAATGTTAAAATCCCTATATACATTTAACCCCGCTATAATAATTTTGACCCACCTGAACCTTTTTTCCCCATATCACATTTTACCGTGGCTGAAAATTTGTTCCCTAAAATTGCTGAGATCGCAATTTAAGATAATTGATTAAGATCTAGATCGAATTTCCGAGTTTCTTAAATCCTTTCGTCTTAATAGTTTGGATAGTTATCAATGATTATAACTAAATATTGTATTCCCTCCACCGTTTATCAACATTTATTTACCGCCCGCTTTATTCTTAAACTAAATCTCCGTGAATAAAGGATGTGTAGAAAAATTAAGGATTTCTTAAAATGTCAATTTTTGTATTGAGTTGAAAAATTCAGTTGAATTTTATTAGTCTCGTAAAATAACTGTCGAAACTATCTTAAAAATTGAAATTGGGGTTTGAATTTAATGACGTTTAATTACAAAAACCTAGTTTAGTGATTAATTTGCCAGTAATATTTTAAAATCAGCCCTGTTTTATTTGTTTTTTATTAAAATTCAATGATTACTTTTGAATGACAAGTCTTAACCCGGATAAGGATTAATTCACGATGAAAATATTTTGATAATAAAGAATCAAATAGCTTCAAAAAATAGCTCACACCTTTCCAAATCCATCAATTTAAATTTTCAAGCATTATTCTTTATTATTAGTAGTAATTTTCCAAATAATCGAGATATCTGTACGAAGGCGAATAGCCCATCTTCTCGAGACAAAAATGATTTGTTTCTTGATTCAAAAACATTACCGAGAAAGTAATCCTCATAGACGGTAATTAAAAATTATGATCCCAGTGATGATAAAAAGGGGATGTTTTTTCTCTTGTTATGGGAAACTGATAAAAAAGGTCAAATTTTTAAAACTGAGCTAATTTTTAAAAATTTTGATAAGATTTTAGGTTTTATTTTCGTCTCCATAATTATCAATTTCAAACCCTGTTTGGAATATGACTAATTTTGTTTCCTTTAGAACCTGAAATTTTCTGCTCATAGAAAAGTATTTTTTTTTTTTCGTTTGTAAGTGCAAAATCGAGCTGAAAATCTTTGTTAATCTACCTATATTTGAAGAAAAAAATATAAACTTTATCTACATTTATTTACTGTTACATTTATTGAATGTGATTATGTGAACTGCCCAAACATTTCTTTTCTACAGGTGCTGTTTCGCTCTTATTAGATGAAAAATGGCCCCTGACGACTATCCCAGTTTCTTCCAGAAAGAAGTTAGCAGAAAATAGTTGTCCTCGTGTCTGTCGGTATGTCTTGAAGCGCTGATGTTTGGGCGCTTGGTGATGTAACATAGAAATATTTGTAACACAACTTGGTTTTTCAATAAAGCTGTATTTTTCTGTAAAAGTATGTTATTTTCAACTTCCACTCACTTGTTACTAGGTCCACGTCGCTCAGCCTGAGGATGCGCGTGGACTTAGTATATTCAGGGCGCGCAGGAAGCTTAAAGCGCATGCGTGAACTAGCCAAAGAGCAGGGGGTTGCTGGGATAGTGTAGCTCAAAGGTAACTAAGGTTGATTGAGAAAGTTCAGCTGCTTAGTTGAACTAATTATTTTTGGACTCTGAGAATATGATTTGAGGTTGTACTTGGTTGAAAAGTTAAAATAGAACTTTGAGTATAAAATAGTACTTGGTTGAAATTGAACTCTACTTTCTATTTTAACTTTTCAACCAAGTACAACCTCAAATATATTCTTAGAGTCCAAAAATACTCTGTTCAACTAAGCATCTGAACTTTCTCAATCAACCTTAGTTACCTTTTAGCTAGACTATCCCAGCAACCCCCTGCTCTTTGGCTAGTTCACGCATGCGCTTTAAGCTTCCTGCGCGCCCTGAATATACTAAGTCCACGCGCATCCTCACGCTGAGCGACGTGGACCTAGTAATAGAAATCCAATCTAAGTTCAAAAAATACATAGAATTAGTTGACATCAAACCTTTATTAGATTACCTACAAAATTTTACATTCAATTAATGTCTTTGAAAGAAATCAATATTTTTCCAGTTCTTTGAAGTTGCACGACATTGGCTGGAAGATCATGTGCTGAAGAACAAGTGATCCAACTTCCATTGCAGTAGAAGGGTCTACAGATGCACATTTGTCTTCGAACCTCCAGGGAATCACCACACCAAGGAATTTTTAATTACCTGAAAAGAAAAAAATTAAATAAAAAGTGACAAAACACTATTTTTAAGTTAAAACTGAGGAAATGTGGTAAATTAAGACAATACTCATATGCATAATCAATGTTTAACGTGGATATTCAGATCCCTTTCGTTACAATTGAAATTCCATGATTAAAAATACCTTGTTACCTGTCGAACCATTACATTGCTGTAACAGTAAGCACAGCTCATACCAAATATGTCATGATTACGTAACTTCAACTAAAAGTAAACGAAATTTGGCTATACATGACAAAAGTTGAAAACGAATCTTAAACATTTGTGCTGCTAGGGAAGCTTTGAGAAGAGTAGTGGGGGAAGATAATTAAATCAGAGTTCATGATGTCGATCTTAAATAAAAGCTAGTTTCCTAACTTCTGGATTTTATGTTTATAAAGTACTCCAATATTGAATAAGATGTGTTTGACTTATTACCGAAGAAAGAAAGCTACTTTTAACTTTTTTTTTAATTTCCATTAAGAAAAACTTCAAAATCACTCAAAAATAATAATCTTTAAGTGGTTTGTAAAAGAGTTTACAGGAACAACCGGCAGGATTTTCCTACCTAATTGCTCAGATTGTTATTTGTTTTGGAAAGTTTTAAACACAAAAGCTTAATGCGGATACTGCATTTTATCACTTATAAAACTATCCTAAAATATTTCTTTCTGCATGGTATTATCAAAACTAAGAACTAATTTAAGAACAATTCAAGTAAGACAACATTCAGAGCTTGAAAACTTCAAAAGATTGTGAAGCGTTAAAGTTTTAAACCGTACAAAGTTTTTAAAATGAATCATTCAATATATTTTCCAGCTTAGTTAATAGTTTTTGAAACGCATGTTTTTGTTTTCCTCTAACTGGTAATTGAGTACAGAAAACAAATTTCAAACATTTGCCAATTGTTTTCAAAATATTTATACATTATATCAAGTACAGTCGACTCCTCTTAATGTAATCATGATTAACGTTATCAATCGGATATTATCGAAATTGACTGGTCCCGATCACTCCTATTTAAATTAACCCAAAATTTATTGTTTTATATTATCAGTATAACGTTTAATGTTATCAAAATTTGGTGAAATCTAAAAAAAAAACCTCCATTTTTCCTGTTGGAACGCCAATTTTTAATACATAAACATTTAAAATGAGACATTAATGTAGTAGTTTTATGATCTGCTACTAAATTTTTCTTTAAGAATGTTTAAGTTGCAAAATACATAGTGGACTATCGTTTTAAATGCTTCAATTAAGACTACACACTACACAGTCGTGATTTTAATGTAAACACTCGAGTTAACTGTTTGCCACTTTTCATTATAGAGACGCTTATTATTATCAATCTGATATTGTTATCATTCTTATCTTGGTCTAATGTGATCACATTAAGCAGTCGACTGTGTATGGATCTGTATTAGAGTTAAGGCATAGGAAAAATATGGTTTTCATTATATTATTTAAAAAGTTTAAAACCATAATGCAATTTAATGACCTGTTCTGAACCTGTTCGCCAAGTTTAATAGATTTCTTAACGTTAGCAATAATTAGTACCAAACTTAAAAAGGCAAAAATAATTTTATCTTTTCGTATTACGCATTTAAATTCAAGGGAGATCGCTGACATTTTATAATTGCAACAAAATTTACTTATAAAGTTTATAACCCGTTAACTTTAAAATCACATGATTCAGTGTAAATCACTGAACGGTTGAAATAAGTTCCTTATTTTTACTTATGGTTATAAATGTAAAGTTAAAATTAACTTTGAAATTTTACACCTTTGAAAATAAGTTACTCCCGACAAAGAAATAAAAAAATTTTTATAATTACAAAGTACAGACCTTTGATGGACCCTAAAATGCCATTTTGAAATAAAAGATCCCATTTTTAAACCTAATTGTAAATCTTACTCGGGTTATTCCCCCATTCTAAATCCAACCTTCCGAGTTTCGCCAAATAATCAAATCCATTACGTTGACCTCACACAAAAGATTGTGTTCTGTTTATTTTTTAAAACTCAGTATGAAGTTATCAGTTTAGATAATTAGACAGAACTTCCCGCAACTATACCATTACAAACTCTACAAGTGAACGTAATTAAAACAAGGAACAAAATCATTTTTTAAAGGACGTAAAAACTTTAAAATTGCCCTTAAAATGCCCTATTTTTAGATCTTCTGAAAGAAAAGGGACCCTGCCTTTCCCTTACCATAAATCGTGGATCGTCCTTCTAGTGTCCCATTTATCTTCGGATTACTTGCTTGAAAGGTGTTTAGAACTGTACAGCCAGGAAGTCTCTCTTAGGACAACCATCGAAAATTCTTACTAAGACTTTGGCTTAGGGTGATCAGGACTTCTGGAGTTGTACACGGTATAACATCATCTAATAATTTCCTGCAAAAAATCCCATAGGATTAAACAGGCTATTAAATATACTTTTTTAACCAACATTTACTCAAGAATCCCTTTAATTAACATAATTAGTAAAAGGGGACTATTCACTTTTGATTCATACAATTCCTTCATTTATTCAAAATCCTCTGTTTATCAGAATCTCTATCATTTTAACTTTACTCTTATAACGGTATAAAACGAATAAGCATTAAAATTAACACCAAAGTTTAATGAAGACGCATTTTATACTTTTTAACCTTTTTTGCCTAGTGATCGAACCAAATAGTATTAGATACTTTAGTTCACGGAATGGTAAGTTTGGAATTTTCTTTTAGATTTAATAAATTGTTAAGTAATGATATTAAAAAAGCTCCACAAAATACAAATCAAATTTCTCTAGCCTGGTTAGGACAGAAACGGATGCCTGATTTAAAACGAATGAATTCTTTTTGGTTGTGGTTTGTTTCAGATCCAAGCTTATTTTTCAAGCTTTTTATTTGGATTTTCAAATAGTATTTATTTTGATATATTTTTTAAAGGTTCATACTTTTAACTTTACTTCTCTTTTTATAATTGACTGGTTGTATAACCGTTATTTATAATTATTTTAGGCAAACTATAATTATTTATTTCCATCGAATTTAACTAAAATCCTTTGACCAGAAATTAAATTCCATGGCCTTCTCCAAAATACAAGCGAGTTTAATGACATTTATATACTAGTATTATTTGGAGGGCTCAGAATCAAAGTGGACCAAGTCCACTTTTTGTCATTTTTGAGTTAGCAACGCTAAAATATGCACCAAGTATGTAAAATCTCAGTGCAATAAAGAACCAAGTCCTAGTTCTGATAATATCCGCAAAAAATGTTAATTTTAAAAACTGTTAACATTAATTTTCCTACGTAGCTTGAACTTTAAACCTCTGTAGCTCAAAAGTAGCTAAAGTGGACTTGGTTCACTTCTATTCTGAACCCTCCATTTTTGCGACCGCTTAAGGATATAGAATCACAAACCACGTACACCAGTACACCTAACAAACTAAATTACAGTAAACTCCCGTTAGTACGCCGTTCAAGGGGATTTGTGAAAACGTCGTAATAAGCGGTACGACGCTATATGCGGAATTCCATAAAACACCGTTTCGGCGATATACCTAATACCCGTAATACCTAATCTTACCTAGACACCTTTTTAAGCGGGATTTTATCACTAAAATAGAAACGAAAGAACAATGTCTAAAAACAGAACAAACATTCTTACCTTTACAACTTTTATTGGTATACTATTTAAATATAACACTTGAAAATCATGACAAAACAAATAAAATGGTCCCCAAAAAACTCCATTTTTTTTCCTGAATCTATCCAGCCAACCCGCAGTTCCACTAAAGTCTGTTACATTCAAGCTTTTACCAATTTCTCGTTGTTCTACTCGCGTTTTCAACGGTTTATGTAGCTCATACATTATTTGAAAGGAACTCGACGACGCAATAACCGGGATTTTTCTTCGGGGGACCGGAGAAAAGCGTCGTAATATGCGGGACGTCGCACTAAGCGGGGGCGTACTAACGAGAGTTTACTGTATCTCAAAACATGAATTTACTGAAATATAACATTACTTCCCAGGATGAAACCAAGATCAGTGCAAACACATATCAACACCAGTTCGATTCCTTCAGACTTTTCAAGGCAAAAGACATCCTTTAAAATCCATCTGGATGAATCCTTATTGTAGGCCTGATGAGGTGGATCGCTGGGTTTTTCCCCCATCATAACGAAACTGAAAATAATGATAGATTTCACTCTTTCACACCCAGTCTTTCAAGAGATTATGAAAGTCTTTAACATTTATGGACCTTGTTTACGCGAGCTTAACAAAACTAAAATCTTTATAAGATTTTGTATAGGGTAGGATGGAGAAAATGGGTCTAGTGGGGTAAAATAGGTCTAGGGAGTTTAACAGTTCATATTTATAAAATTTAATATTTTTTGGCATGCTGATTTTACTTGAGTCTCAATAAAAATCAGCATGCCAAAAAATATTAAATTTTATAAATATAAACTGTTAAACTCCCTGGACCTATTTTACCAGGCTAGACCGATTTTTCCCCCACCTAACCCTAATTAGAATTATTTCCAGTCTCCTGACTCGATCCTTCTAAAGAAATTTTTCTCACGGGGATTTTCGTTTCTAGACTTAAATTTTCAGTTATGAATGCAAATGAAAAGTAAATTTAAAGCCTTTTAAATCCCCACCAAAAAATAGTTAAATTATAAGTTCAAATTCTCTTCACCGGATCATTTTTAATGTACCTAAACTTAGGTTTTACATAACTTTTTCGAAATACAAAGTTTTCATTTTTATGGATTTTAAGTTTTATTCATAATACCAGGAACGTATTTCCAGTAATGCACTAAAAGGCAGTCCCTTTTTAAAACCCAAAGCATTTCCACTGTATAAACTAAATCTGAAATAATTTTTGAATTTTTAAAAATGGTTAGTATTCAAAATCATTAAGAAATATTTCTCTAGATGTTATTGTATATCCTCCTGGCCCTCTTGAATTGAAACCCAAGTCACATGTTTAGACAAATCCTTTTAACACTTGAAATGCTCAACGAAATTTGTAAAAAATACCTTCTACTGATCAATTTGGTACAGCTTCGATAAGAGTCCTCCAGCTGCCATGTTTACCCACAGCTCCCACAAGCTTCAGTGTTGTCATTATTTGGGCTGTGGGTAAACATGTCGGCTGGAGGACTCTTATCGAAGCTGTGCCATCAGTTTTTCTAAGCTCGTGTAAACATCCCCTTAATACGTCATCTTTAACATATTAGTATGTTTACCCATTTTCTTAAAGTAGAACCCCAAGAGAGGGGATTACATTATAAACAGAGAAACTTTAATTTGGACTCGCCTAGAAAGAGATACAGATTTGATTTACGTAAATTTAAAAAAGCGCAGAAACTGCCATTTCCCAATTAACTTTTTGTTAAAATCCGTTTCAAAATAAGTTTATTTTACTTTGATTGGTTTAATTACCAAAAAATGGAACAGATTTTACGTAGGTCGTCTCCGGCGAAAAGGGGAAGAGCTGCTTTTTCATATTTCCAAATTCTAAAAATCTTTACTAATGAACTTTATTAACATTGTCAGATGCGCTAAAAATTATAACCAAATTACAAAAGTCGATGGAGAAAAACTTGTTCAAATCCAATTAACCACACTACCATATAGCAAAACAATTTTGTTTACTTATATATTTTTAAAGAAAAGTTGTCTTTCATAAAACAGTTCTTAAAAGTAATGCTTTATTTTTGATACATCGTAAAACTAATATACGTTAGAAACTAACATGAATGAAACTTGCCTTTTTACCCCTATTGAGCTTTCTGTCCCTCTGGACCACCTAAAACTTCTCTTATTCATCGTTCTCAGGAAAAAACACCTTAAAATTTTATCGTAAAAAGTTTCCCTACTCAAGGTCAAGACATACATTCGTTTTTGCAATACACACTTATTTATCACTCTGTTGCCATCACTATAATATGATAAAATTGATTAGTTTATTGATTTCGAGAGGCAGGTAACGAATTAAGCCTCTTATCTGCTACATAATGAGCAGTGTGGTAAATTCAGATTAAATTCCACATTTCAGAGCATCAAAGCAAAGTAGAAAATTTTAGTTCTTAATTGATCAGTAAGATAAATTGATGTAAGATGAGTAAGACTTGACAGTTGAGTATATATATTAAACTACGATCAAAATAAATTAAAAAGTCATATTATTTTATAATAGAAAAAGTTGTGTGTGTGTGGCTCGATTCCGACACCAGGTTTGAATCAAGGAATGTGTATTATAATAGTAAAGTGTTGTGAATTAACTCACGATTCATTTAAAACTATTGGAGAAAATTTATCATACATTTTTGGACATTTTATGGTATCAAATTTTAAAAGTAAATCAATCATTCTGCTGTATTTTAGACCAGTTTATTTTACCGTTCATGACAATGCATAACTTATTTCTTTACACAAAACTCTGTAAATTTAAAGCAATGTATGGTATATACAAAATTACCAGTGTTAAAAAGTAGATCAATCGTGTTTTAGACAAGTTCATTTCACTATTCAGAATGAATCATCATTTTTTTTATTATACATAACTAATAATTTTATGCAAACATTTGTAAATCTAATGTAATGTATTAATGTACTTATTTAAATCAAGTTCACATTAAAATAAATTCAAAAACAGGTCGAGAAAATTTCTAACCTCCTTCATACTATAAAAGCAAAACTTAATTTCTCATTTGCACGCTTTTTTTTCGCTGTTATTTCTAATTTTTCATAATGAAAATAAGTAACTTTGTTCCCCGAGTCCTAAAAAGAGTCACTGGAGTAAAAGCCTTCCCTTAACAAGAGCATTTTGTTAACTTTAATATAATTTGCTTGTATAGGTTAACTTAGTGAAAAACATTTCCTGTTTTAGTTTGCTTCAACCAAAAAACTTCTCCCGGGTTGAACGAAAGAAAAAAAAAGTGAAAATGAAAAGTAACATAAAAAAAGCATATTTTCAGCACATCGAAGGAACTACATCGCTGTCTTCACCTTAATAAAATAAAATAGCTTCCAAAGATAAATTCCATGCATGAATTCATTCCTTAATACCATTTTATTTTCCCCAGACGTTTTTATTCCCTTCTTTTCCCTCCGTCATTTATTATTAGATTCACCCCCTGAAACAAAAGAATGTCGGAGGAGAAAACGCGGAGTAAAAAATCGACCGACTTCAAAAAAATAATCTTCGACGTTGTGGAATTTGCATAATTATTATAAAATGCGTAGGTCCCATTCCACTGTAAGGTAAACGTCTATTCAACCTTGGGAAAACGTTAACGAAAGTGACATTAGCCAGATGAAGGATGAAACAACACTGATGCATATTTAAATTTCCTGTTTCAGGTTTTTTTTTATTCCTCAAAGTGACATGTAATTATAGTTAATGCAACAATCTTATGAAAAAAGAAAATGAATGAATATATCTGGGTTAACTAGTTAAAGCTGCATCAATCTTTTTAGGGAAAAGAATGTTTTGGACGCACACCGCCTATTGTCAAAGAAGAAAAGGTTTTCTCGTTATTATTTTTCTGCTTATTAAAAAGAAATGAAGTGAAATAAAAATTATCTCAGTGTTAAATGTTTATTAATGTATCATTTTCCTTAGATCAAATGGGGCTTCTCAACTGACGCAACCGTCAACTCATTTCAGCATATCAAATAGTTGAAACGCCCAAAATAGTGCCCAAAGTTTCAATCCAATAAGTCTGACTGCTTTCTTTTCTAATTTAATGCATTAATTTTACTTCAGTATTTATTTAAAAGCAAATTAATAACGAAGTCATTCACTTCTCGAATACTATTAGAATGATTTAGCACACATCTCTTAAAGAGTTTTTTTTATCAGTCTTTATACAAATTGATTAAGTAGGAAATTATGATTGCAAAACTTAAGTTCGAGTTTTTGATTTAGTGAGTATTTACGGCAACACAATCTCAAGAATTTTCTAATTAGTACAGCTCGATTAAATTGGACATTAAGTTGTCCATCAAACTTAAATAAAAGTTTTAAATTTTGTGAGTATTTATAATGAAAATTGTTTTGTGTTTAGTTTCCTTCACTAATGCACTACATGGTAGAATTGATTAAAAGGAGATTAGAGCAATTTATTTCAGTCGTTGAGTTCAATGACTTCGTATTGGACTTGTGCTATCCTCATCAATTCGTTTTCTAGTACTCCTTTACAAGGGAGGAGTATATACGCCCTGATTAATTAGTTCATTGAACTCGAGAAATTTATTGCTTATCCTACCTCATATTTTTCACAAGAAGGGCATACAACTCAGGTTCTTACGAAAGTAAATTCAGAAAGAGATACGTCAACGAAGAAGAATATATTATATCACTTTTCACAACCATGACAAAAATTTTATGAATCAGGAAAATAAAGATTTTGGGGAAAAAGCATATTTACGTCAAATAAATATTTCGCCTTTCTTCTTTCTTTGTTTGTGATGATTAGTTAAATAGCAGCTTTCATTTTCTTCAAGCAAAAGAAGGGTGTAATGTAATACAATATTTGTAAAGTTATAAGTTTTATAATTTTAAATGTGGGATAGTAAACACCAATATATTAAGAAAAATCTGTTAATCTCTAAATCAATTATTATCTTGCGAGGTCTTCAACTTTTAGAATCTTCTAAACAGGGAAATTGTCCTTAATTTAAAACTTTTTACTATAAACTTTCAGTCACATATATTTTTTCGTAAGTAATTTAACCGTTTTTTATCAAATAGGTCCCACACAACCAAATTAGCGGAGCTAAATATTCCTCTCATCAATCTTACTGATAAGACGGCCTTTTCCACGCACCGCCTTCTGCCAAAGCAAAAACTCGATTCCATCCTCGTTTCAAAATAAAAAAAAACCCGAACTATAAAAACACCTACAACTTCCAAAGAAACGTATATGCGATTCGTCTTGAGTCAACGCCAGGAAGTCAACTGCTACTTCGTCAGCCGCTGAAGGTGTTTTTACGGAGTTTTCTTCTTGTGCTCGTGATCGTATCTCGTTTCTCTGTCATTCATGGAAGAGAACTCCGAGATTACACCTCTGAGAGCAAGATCCGTGTTTCTCGAAGGAATGGAAATAGTAGTGTTTGTCGCGTATTGGGTTTTTTTTTTTGTGATGATGTAAAACGGTTGTCTGACTGAAGCTACTGTGTTGATTGAGAGTTAGGTGTAGTTTTCTAGTGGTGTTAGATGGAGTTAAAGACGTGATGATAAATATTGTGGCAAAGAGTAGAGGGGTTTGGGCGGTATTTTGATTGAAAAAGTGGAATTTGGAACATTAACAAAATACTGAAGAAAAAATTACAAGAAATATATTTTGTATGAATTAAAGAAATTGAGTTCCTCTATCTAAAGGTTTATAATCTTTATATCTATCTATCTATACAATAATTGATTCCATAGGTGAATGACCTATGGAATTTAAGCTTACCATAATTCGAAGCTGATAATTCAGAAAAGAAACTAAATTGTTAATAATCAATTTCAATGGAATTCCAAGAACTGTGTATATGTTACGGGCAATGTGATAAATTCAGTAAATTTATGATTGAAATTTATCACTTTGCCCGCCTCCACTTCGGGCATTATTAATAATGCCCGATTAATCACTTTGCCCATAACATATAGTATATCTTTTCTGGATATAGGAGGTATTGCTTCAAAGAACAATAGATTCATACAAATACCAATATTTGGGGGAAAATGAGTGAATGAGAATATGTGAACAATGGAAGTAAACCATACACATTATTAATATGAAATTTATAAAATAATAATTTGACAAAGTAAAGGCTTTTAAAAGTATAAAAGTTTTCAACTTCTTTACAGAACAATGAAACCATTTATATCTCTTTGCATCCCTTATAAATGCTCGTCTAGAGAAAATGGTTCCCATTATACTCGGAACGCCATTTATACACCCTAAAATATCATAATGTTATAAGTAGTAACTGGAATTGCAACTTCCCTGTCCTAGAAATAAGTTTCATCAGCAGTGACATTCCATGAAAATAGATTTGATGTATGAAATATTGTATTTTAGGACAATAACAACTCCTTTGGATTGGATTTCTATTTCTAAGCAGCTATTTACTTATTTCAACTCTACTAGTAAAAGAGTACCCTGAATTTTAAAACTAATAAATAGAAGTTAAAACCACTATGCCCATCAAACAACATTCAAAAATATCCTCAGATCATAAAATAATAGTAAGTAAGGGAAGAGGATTGCACGAAGACCTAACAAAGAACTAAGAACAAAGTTTGTATCCATAAAGTCTAAATGACTTTATTTACTGCTGGTTCCTTTTATTATTATTTTGGTCATTGGGATTCTCAGAATGCATAGTTTAACTTTTCTAAAGAGTGTTAAGCTTTCGAGTTCGTGTAAAACTAACTTTTAAGGGAGGACCTTTTCTACAGTGTTTTGGAAGCAAACTCATCAAAAAGAACCACATACCAAACTTGAAAGAAACATGCTTTAAATTACAGCTGTAAAATGGATCCCGACAAAAAAAAAACTTTCCAAACATCCAACCCATTTCACGGCGGTGGATATGAATGCTAACGCCGGAAGATTCGCACCGCAGATCCTACGAGTTAACCGCCTGTTCCATCTCATCATATAAACTCTTCCGCTGCTGGCAGTAGTTAACCTTGCCAGAAGAATCAGAGCGTACTGCCCGACACTCGGAATCGAATTTTTAAAAGTAAAAATACCAGAGAAGACACCTTGCGTGTTTACTTGTATGCTCTCTGAAATTTTTGTTTTTTGAATTCAGTTTATTTAGCGTTTGTTTAATTAATGTACTTGGAATCCTTTTAAATTTTAACGAATCATTTTGTTAATTTCAAAATTTTCCTCATCCCAAGATTTTTCAGATACTTTTTTTTTAATATCTATGTTTTAGTGATGCTTTTCTGCGTTATTTAAGGAACTAAGTAGAAAAAACCAGTAATGCAATATTTGTAGTGAAATTTGAAGAAAAAAATTTCGAAATAATGAATACAAAATTTTTCTGTTAATTCGAATTACTTTGTGCTTGTTGAATTACTAGACATAGGAGCTCTTGTAAAATTTAACGAAGAGCTTTGACATTTTTAGATTTTCCATACCTTGAAATTTTTTCTATGCTTATTTACCTATGTTTCTTCTATTTGTTTGCAATTTATTAAAAGGAATATATATATAGCGGATATTTTAATTCAAAGCTCAGCTTCAAAGCTTCAATTCTGTAACATATTCTAGGTACCTTCGTTGTCAAAGTCTAAGGGGAATTAAAAATTTATAATAGAAAAGGTTGAAACCCTATCATAAAAGTTAAGAGTAGAAAGGAAGGCATGTACCTATATTTAAAATTTATATCAGGTGTACAAGATCGATAATATCTACCATCATAACTTTAAGACTAGGATTGATATCAATTATGTATCATTATATTAGTGATCAATATCAAGTAGTAGAAGATGTAGTTAACTAGAGAGCAATTACTAAGTTGTGATAGTTAACTTATATAACTAGTTAAATATAACTCGTCCAAGTATTTAATACCGACAATATTATCTCTGTAGTAACATATTTCAGCTCAATCTTAAAATATTTCCATTACTATTGTAGCTTACAATAGTAATATAAATATTTTATTATTGAAGTGTTAGACTCTTTAGAGCGAGTTTTTCCTACAATTTGTAGGAAAAACTTCCTCTAATGAGTCGAACACTACTGCAATAATTTCTCCTTTTTTTTTCTCCCAGAAAACACTTCTGAATTTTCATCTCAACTATAACTCAACACTAGTGTATTTGACGCCTTTTTTCTTCTAAAATTAGTGATTAGACCTGACTTTTTACTCTTTTGGGTGTGTGCTGCCTCAAAGCAACTTCATTAAAAATCCATTTATCGTTCGACTAGTTTCCAAAGAAATGCAAAAGGAAATAATTACTGTTTTGCGTTTGTTTCCTTTGGCTGCTTTTTTGGGGAGGTCTTTGAAACAGCCCTGAGATTTAGGAAATGGAATAGACGAAACTTCATTATTTTTAAATGCACAAAAGCTATTATCAAGATTCTTTGAGTGATTTAAAAACTCAAAAACTGTTTTTGCTGTGGAAACATTTTCTCATTCGGCTGGATTTAAATTAGTGTTGGTCTTATCTTAAAACAATGTTTGTGCCGTGAAAGAAAAAGGAGATATTTTAGTTATTTCAATACTCAAGATTCGAAGTTAATTAGGTTTAATTAATTTTAAACCTGTATAGAAAGTTATTTTTGTATAAGGTTAAATTATGCAGAAACGGCTTTTATCATATCTTTTAAATATTATTAAAATCGAACTGTTTTTAATCCTTATTATACATGATTTTGTACATTAGAAACTTCATTCATTCATCAAATTTTTAGAATTTTGAAAAATCTTCACAATTTGTTTTACCATGAATATGAATTGAATTACCAGATACTCTAAATTGTTTTTAGAAGCGATTTTTCCACTTTTAATCGTTTTTAGTATGCATGAAGTATGATACATAAGAGTCGATTAGTATATCAAAACAAATTAATCAGAGAGGATTAATTTTTCTTCAAAATAACAAATTTTTTACTTTAAATTATTTAACAAATTGTAAACTCGATCCACTCCATTTGGAAATTTTCAAATTTGGATACTTTCTGACTCGCATCGAATGAAATAAAATCTTAAATACGTGGGTTTGAAAAGGTTTTGATTAGTCCTTAGCACATTTAGAGGAACTGAAAATAATATGATACCTTAACAGATACTCAAATATCGATACCTAAAAGTACTTGTCATGCTCCTCTTTTCTACCATCCCACCCCCTACTTAATAAACGAACAAACATCCCTCTCAAAGGCATTGAGCAAAACCAGATGGAAATCATTCCCTCACAAAAGGATCCAAAAGAACAAAAAAAAAAAAAAAAAAAAAATACATTCCACGCCCCGTTTTTCCGGAGTGGCTGTAAGTAGCCACTGAGGACCATAACTCTCCAACATGGCGAAGAGCGAGGGTCCTAACTCAATTAAAACATCAACTGACCATTATGAGAATAGGAATTTATGGGGGTTCGCTATCTCCCTTTGCTTTTCTTCTTGGGTCGTTTCTCTGGACATCATTGTTATATGGAAGGGAACTGTTGTTGGAAGCTTCACATTCTTAGAAAGCGAGACCATTCCTATATGAACAAGAAGATGCAAAGTATCCGGTTAAATAGAGAATTAAATTTTCCCTATCCCTTTCCCTTTATTCAAAAATATATTCCCTTCATATAAGGTAACTCAACAATAAATGAAAGTATCTCTACACGTTATTGCGTAAAAAAGTATATAATTTTGTTGTTGCTACTCTTCGAAATGTTCTACATAAAAATTAGATAATGTCTAAAATTCTCCGTATAGTACTTAGTTAGTATAGCATTAAGAACCCTCAATATGATCTTTTCTCAAGCATATTAAACATGTATAAGCAGCAGGTAAATCCATAATTCACATAAAATATGCATGTTTACAGAATAAATAATCATAATTTTCTCACAATATGTTTATTCTGTAAAATTAATTTGAATTCTACTGATATATTACAAAAACTGCTTTTTTACATACGAGTAAAATGTAAAAAAAGTATTACTTATAAAAATTCATATTTTTTTCCCAGTATACTGCACATTTATGAAATATTTAGGTATTTTGAATGCGCTGTGATAACATTAGTGTAGATGTAATGAGTTTGAGTAATGAGTAACATGCCTTTATAAAATGGAAAGATTTATCATCCCGGTTGGTACCCTATCTATAGTATCTTGTAATTTCAAGTTGATGTTTTATTGCAAAATGAAATTCATATTTTGTTCAAGATTCAAAAAATGCTAAAACCAAGTATTGGTAGAACATGAACATTAAACACCAAACATATTGAAGGTGCTAAAGTGTTTCCTTATAAGTCCTAAACGACCCCTCATTCTTTTTACTCATTATTACTTTAAGCCTAAAATGCATGATAACATCTGATCAAAGAACAAGAAAAAATCCAATAAAATTTAAATACAACACAAACTCAACCGTAATAGGAAACAATGCCAATTTTAATACATACTACGGAATACATAATGAGGTTAAAACGTCCTTTGCATTCATCAAAGACAACTGGAATACGACAGTGCATCTCTACTACTAATAAAAAGAAAACACAACTGAATTTAATGTACTACTTAAATTCGTATTTGACGTTTTGTTTAGCGGCTGCGTGACCCGAATTACGACTAAAACTGCCTTGTGACCTATATACAATTGCTTAAGTGAATAGTAATGAAGCTTCTCCCGTGATTGCATTCATTCAAAGATGTTATAGGCTTTAGTGTTATCTATTATATATGATGAGGGTTTAAATTGATCATGTCTCTATTTTGAGAATATAGAGTGTTTTCAGGTGACGTCACTACCGGTTATTTTCTTTTAACTGTGTATCTACTGTAGGGCTTTTAACTGTTGCTAAGGCCATTGTTTATCTGTTGCTAAGGCGGTTTTTAGGTATGGGATCACGTGATTGCAAATGCTCCAATAGAAGAATTCCACTGCTAGTCATTTTCTGTAACTGTTAACCTCTGTAGGGCAAAAAACTGTAACATCTTCTGTTGCTAAGGCCGTTGTTAGGTCCGAGTCATGTGATTGAAAATGCTCTATTAATTATGATTGTAGTGACTGTTTGATCAATATATTGTGATTTTTAATGCAAAATTGTTTTCCTTTTTCAATGAAAATGTTTTTTTTTCTAAATTCAATGTGTTCTGAAGAATAAGTTAAGTTACTGAATTTGGCTACTCAAAACTATAAAAATAATGATCAGACTACATTTGACTATATTTGATGGAGGCTACGATAGAGGCCTGAAGATAGAAGCCTTGAAGTTTTCCCAATTTGTAACAATTGTTTTACAGTAGCGCCACAACAAGCCATATATTGGAATGAGTTGTCTTCTGCTCATCAGCAGATACGATTGAATCAGAAAACCTTGGGTTTTCTAAGAGTGGGCAGAGCTTAATGGATTTTGTATAGCTGACGCTACACCTGGAGGAAATTTAAACAACACATGTTGCTATACGAGATTTTAAAGAAATATTTAAAACATTTGGAATGCAGAAACATTTCAAGCAATAACTAAAAACCCAAGTCATAAGCATTTCTAATATCTTATAGTTCTTCTTCTTATTATTATTAGAAACGCATCGCACACTAGAAAACTTCACTGCTGAATTAATATACCTATACCTCCCACTCCTTTTCTCTAGGATTAGTAACGGCTCGTTTCCTGTCTTCAGTATCCTGAATAAAAAAACACAAATGACACATCTGAAAACGGTCGCAGCCAAAATCCCCAAAACCAAAGAACAAACCAATTACCACTTCAAAACCCAATCAAATTACCACAAACACATTCCCCACCCATTGAATCAATCACGAAAATACATTCTCACACTCACCAACGGTAATGAAAATGGAGTCATTACATCTGAGAAACAAGTGTACGACTCACATAATGAAGTAATACTGCTCCCTGAAAACTCAAATGGATGCGCTGCAGAGAAAAAAAGAAACGGGAGGGATCCCCGAGAGACAGTTTTCCCATTTTGACACATTATTAGATTTTCGCCATATCCATCCGTTAGTATTCACTTTTCGCTGATTTGTTGTTCCTTTTCCTTTGTCTCTCTGATTTATACAGATTTCGGCACACACTACCCTTTCTCCGATCTTCTTCGTTCGCAATTTAAATCCACTCTCGTAAATTGAATATGGTATTGAGTCGTCCCCTTTTTTTTTGTTTGGAGGGGAGAGTTATGCATTTTCGTTCGGAATTAGCTCAGAGTTTTGAATTGTTTGGAAAGGGGTCCATGAAGAGAAGAGGGGAGTTTGAGTGACATTTCGGTAATGACACTTGACTTCTATCCGGCATCTGGTTCATTTTGATTAATATATTTTATTTGTTGTATACCATAAAAATGTACTTCAGATGTGTGCCCATGAGCATGCAATTAGTTAAAATTTTATCATATGGGTCAAATTAGAGCTTATCTCGTAATTAAATATTAAAGGCGCCGATTTCAATATCTACTCAAAATTTTCAGAACTTGAATGCATTAATTTAGTTACTATGGAGTTGGCAACCTATAAGTCCGCTTGGCGTTTGAACTAGGTTCTATGAACTAATTGTGTAATGTAAAATGTTACTAAAGTTTTTTTCAAACCATTTTCAATAAGTGTTACGAATGTAAAATTTCATCCCCAATACTGATGAAAAGTAAATTGTTCTTATAGCACAGTGATCTTAATGTGCTATAAGTATTACAATGTATTGTAATTGTACATATTATATCTGGGTACTTCAGGATTAGCCGGGTGCAAATCTAGTCCATAGGACTTTATTACCGACGTTTTATAAATTACACATCAAAATATTAGCAAAAATTAAAAGCAACACTACTAAATGAGATATATTGTAAGGGGTCATTCATTTACGTAAGGATGATTTTGGCAATTTTTGACCCCCCCTACACCCATGTAAGGGTACGTAAGATTTTTCCAACCCACCTCCCCCTCGGGACCCTTACGTAATTAATGAATGACCCCTAATGCTTTTTTATTTTGATATTCGATTATATTTGCCGATTTATAATAAAACCAAGAGCTTGCGCTCGGCTAATCATAAAGTACACCTATGTTTGATTTCGATACATAAAATGAGAAGTTTTCCACCATATTCTTATGAAAAACAAATTATTGAAGGAAAAAATCTATAGGTTCATTTTTGACCTCTTGATCATATTGTATCAGAAATACATAGTACTACTGTATAATTTTCATAATAATTTTCCAGTAAAGTTCAGGGTTTGCGCAAACATGGGCTTAATGACAGAAATTGAGAAATGAACGCAAAGTGGGTTTTAAAACAAAGATCGAAATATATAATTCCACATTTATTGAAAGGGCATTTTACAGTAACATACTAGCTAGTTTTATACTAGCAAATAACATAGTACCAATACTTTAACATTCAAAAAGCCATAAATATTTCAAATTTAGATAACATTGAGGAACACAAATTACATGTTACAAAATTTCACAAGTACCGTGAAATGCCCCTAATGTATTATAAATGTTGATAGGTTACTATTATGTTAATTTGTTCATCGTTAACAAAGAGACAAAACGTTGGAAAAACAAACGAAGTATGGCATAAATTACTCAAAAAGTACAATTTAATGTGGAATAATTACATTTGTAGTGGGAAAAAAACGGTAAAAAAGGGTAATTCTCTAACCAAAACAAATAATACAAAAGAATAGAACGGCGACTGAAAGAGCAAAGAACCCAACACATTTTGTTTGAAATGACGCACACTTTGAACGTTGGTTTTATAAACGTGACCAACTTTTTCGAAGTTCCGAAAGAGGGGCCTCCTCAAGGGATTGAAGGACTGTTTTTAATTTTAATAATGGAAGCTTTAGGGATGAAGTACCGACTGGTTGAACAGCCGGATCCTCATCACCCTCTAGAGAAAATTAACGGGAGCTGGAGGAACTTGATCGGGCTCGTTGAAAGAGGAAAAGCCGATATAGTCCAGTAACTAGGTAGTTTTTTCAGGAAAAAAATACAGAAGTTTTTTTCTCAACGGTTTTATATGTTTTCGAGGGTGCTGAATCCGAATATCAACTTTGTTAACAAAATTTCGCATGGGAACATTGAAAAAAATCGAAAAAATCCTAAAATTTTACCCCTTTTTTTGGTTTTTTCCTTCTAGCACGTAAAGTATAGATTTCTCAGAGAAAAAGTCAATGCAAAAGTTGAAGTACTCTAAACAAGCTAAAAAAAAGTCAATTACAGCATTTCTGTCAGACTAATAGTTTGGCCGCTAGAGCGCGCTGAAAATCAGACAATTTCCGCCCCTGTGGTGGAAAATCCAAAAATTTTCACTTGCAGCTCGAAAAACCCATATATTTTAGAATACAGTACTATAAAAGTATACTTTAAAATGTTTTACACGTAAAAACCTTTCAAACTAACCTAATATTAATTGATTAAATGTTTTATTATTAAGGGTTTTCTCTGAAAGAGCATATTCTATAGCAATGTACAGTAATACAATCCATATTGTTATTCACAAAGAAAAAAATGCAGAAGTTATTATCTCATCGGTTTTATACATTTTCGAGGATGCTGAATCCGAATATCAACTTTGTTAACAAAATTTCGCATGGGAACACTGAAAAAAATCCAAAAAATCCTAAAATTTTACCCCTTTTTTTGGTTTTTTCCTTCCAGCACGTAAAGTATAGATTTCTCAGAGAAAAAGTCAATACAAAAGTTAAAGTACTTTAAACAAGCTAAAAAAAGTTCATTACAGAATTTCTGTCAGACTAATAGTTTGGCCGCTAGAGCGCGCTAAAAATCAGACAATTTCCGCCCTGGCGGAGAAAAATCGGGAAAAAACGTACTTAACTGCGGTGAAATAAATAATACGACCTAATTAAATGAGGACATTTAATTTAATTCTGGACATTTTCTTGAAACCAAGAGTGGAGAAATTTGTTTTGCGAATAGTTAGAAAGAGTAAAAGTTTTTTCAGAGTTTTACAAGCTTCAAATATTAAAGACTATTTTTTTCCCAAAGATGAAAAAATCCAGATAGAATCAACAAGGGTCCTAAAACACCTTCATGTTTTAGGTTAGGGTACTATAAAAACATACTCCATAATTTTGTACATGAAATAAAACTAAATAAAATTAAAAGAAATGATTTATTATTGAGTGATTTCTATGGAAACGGAATTGCTTAAATAAGAGAGTATAAGTAATCTAATTACAAAACATATTTTCACTCAATTCAAAAACTGATAAAACGAAATAGGGAATGAATAAAAAACAATAAATTGCATTGAAAGTTCATGCATTTCTAAATGATGTGTTTCGTGATAACAATGTACAATATTTTCTTCCCTCAAAAATTTGGCAGAGCGTTTTCATCTTCTCGAATTGGAATATCCTGAGATAATTGAAGAAAAATTTCATTAAATACAATTCTAAATGAATTTTCGAGGGAAGAAAATATTGTACATTGTTATCATGAAACACATCATTTGCTACTATCATTTTTGAATTGAGTGAAAATATGTTTTGTAATTAGATTACTTATACTCTCTTATTTAAGCAATTCCGTTTCCATAGAAATCACTCAATAATAAATCATTTCTTTTAATTTTATTTCATGTACAAAATTATGGAGTATGTTTTTATAGTGCCCTAACCTAAAACATGAAGGTGTTTTAGGACCCTTGTTGATTCTATCTGGATTTTTTCATCTTTGGGAAAAAAATAGTCTTTAATATTTGAAGCTTGTAAAACTCTGAAAAAACTTTTACTCTTTCTAACTATTCGCAAAACAAATTTCTCCACTCTTGGTTTCAAGAAAATGTCCAGAATTAAATTAAATGTCCTCATTTAATTAAGTCGTATTATTTATTTCACCGCAGTTAAGTACGTTTTTACCCGATTTTTCTCCGCCAAGGCGGAAATTGTCTGATTTTTAGCGCGCTCTAGCGGCCAAACTATTAGTCCGACAGAAATTCTGTAATGAACTTTTTTTAGCTTGTTTAGAGTACTTCTTTTGTTTTGACTTTTTCTCTGAGAAATCTATACTTTACGTGCTGGAAGGAAAAAAACAAAAAAAGGGGTAAAATTTTAGGATTTTTTTGATTTTTTTCAGTGTTCCCATGCGAAATTTTGTTAACAAAGTTGATATTCGGATTCAGCATCCTCGAAAATGTATAAAACCAATGAGATAATAACTTCTGCATTTTTTTCTTTGTGAATAACAATATGGATTGTATTACTGTACATTGCTATAGAATATGCTCTTTCAGAGAAAACCCTTAATAATAAAACATTTAATCAATTAATATTAGGTTAGTTTGAAAGGTTTTTACGTGTAAAACATTTTAAAGTATGCTTTTATAGTACTATATTCTAAAATATATGGGTTTTTCGAGCTGCAAGTGAACATTTTTGGATTTTCCACCACAGGGGCGGAAATTGTTTGATTTTCAGCGCGCTCTAGCGGCCAAACTATTAGTCTGACAGAAATGCTGTAATTGACTTTTTTTTAGCTTGTTTAGAGTACTTCAACTTTTGCATTGACTTTTTCTCTGAGAAATCTATACTTTACGTGCTAGAAGGAAAACACCAAAAAAAGGGGTAAAATTTTAGGATTTTTTTCGATTTTTTTCAATGTTCCCATGCGAAATTTTGTTAACAAAGTTGATATTCGGATTCAGCACCCTCGAAAACATATAAAACCGTTGAGAAAAAAACTTCTGTATTTTTTTCCTGAAACACCCCTTTTTTGACACCTGGTTACTGGACTAATATAGCGATATCATCGATAGCAATGAGGTTCGATCGCACGGATGTGGTTGACTTCACAGTTCCTTACATGTACTCCAATATCAACTTCGCGACTGATTTACCTAGACTGCTGCCAAGAGTGTACGCGTATGTGCTTCCGTTTGACCAAAAAACCTGGGCATTAATTTTGGCAGTCGTTTTAGTTTTACCGAGTGCTTTCGTGGTGTTATTCAAAGCTAGGGATTGCTCAAAAGAGTGGCTCTGCATGTTCGGAAACTTAGCGGGCCAGTCGGTCAAGCAGAGGATATCTGGACCTTCTCAAGTGATTCTCATTGTAGCTTGGTGGTTCGGGACATTGATGATTTGCCTGTGTTACTCCTCTATGATATTTTCGTGTCTGTCCGTCCCGATATTTGATGCACCGCCTAAAGACTTCCAACACCTAAGGAAAGCAGTCGAAGATGGCGAATACAAGGCTTTTACTTACAGAATCGGAGTAGTGAGATATTTCATGGAAAATTCCCCCGATACCGACATTCGTCGCATTGCGGAAACGATCAAGAGTAAAGATTGGTATCACAGAAACAGCATGCCCGATCGGGCTCTTTTCGCTCCGCGTTCCGCTTTCATAAACCACTCTTTTTTCTTGAGACTGCAGTTCGGGAAAACTCCATTTTTAGCGAAATACCAGTCCGAAGGGGTTTACAACTTCTTTTGCGGAATAATCGTGAATAAACGCTTGCGCCGCCTGAAAACTAAACTGGACGGAATCATTTTGAGAATTTTGGAAGCTGGGTTGCTTGACAAGTTTGTGGAGGATCATTTCTTCAGACTGTGGTTGTCGTATTCTCAGCAGGAATCGAAAAATCCGATGAATCCCTTATCTTTGAAAGATGTTGTGGGGGCATTTTTGATTCTTGCTTGTGGATTGTGTACCTCAACTGTTGTGTTTATCTTTGAAAAATTTATTTTTAAGATAAGGTAAATAGGGTGTTGTATTTTCTTGATATTCAAAGTAACTGTACTTGATGCCCATATTTTATTGATTGAGCTTATAAGCTATAATGGTATATAGGTACAATACAATATACAATGGTAATAGTAATGGCGAGAATAAAACATTTTTGAAATGAAAAATATTGATAAATTTTTGGGTGGATAAGTTTTTGGTTCGAGAAAAATGATATATTCATTTTCATTTTAACATTTGCTTATTCTATAACTTTACTAATACTTAAAAACATTTTATATTTACTTATATTTAAAATTACTTGTTTGTGTATATTTCCATTCAACACCTATATGCATTCGTTTGCAATGGACTCTAACCGCCTATCTGGTTCGAGACTTCACGGAACCAACACGTGACCTACAACTGAGCTTGCAATTGGTTACCACAGATACTACACTAGTAGATCTACTAGTGTAGTATCTGTGGTAACCAATCGCAAGCTCAGTAGGTCACGTGTTGGTTCCGTGTGACGTCAGACGGTTAGAGTCCATTCCTTTATTTTTAAGGAAAACTTACGAAATGTTCTAGTATATGTAAATATAACACATTAAAATATAATACAATTTATTTAGTTTTGACCCTAATAAATGAAAGTTAATTAATGCATTTAATAAACAGGGATGCAGACTTCTAATCTAAAAAACTAAACACACGATTTAGGATAAAAATTGAATCCACAACTGTGCAAAAATACTTACTAATTAATAAAAGACAACGTAAATTTCTTTGCACATTTAAAAGTTTTATTTTAAAAACATACGAATCGTTTCGGAGATGAGCAGATCTCCTTCGTCAGTGTAATGAATTAATTTTTTTTAAAAATAAAACTTTTAAAAGTGCAAAGAAATTTACGTCGTCTTTTATTAATTAAATGATTTAGGGTTTTTGATTTCTGCATAATATCTACTCTTATTAGTTTTAAAGATTTATATTTATTTCGTCATGTAGTTTTTAATGGAGGAAACTTGATGCTAGCAGTTGTAATTACATTCAAAGGTATAATACCAATTTTAACACAGGCCCCTGCGAAAAAGTTCTTCGAAAAACATGACTGGGATTTTTTTTGGTAAATCTTATATTTTATCTTAAGGTGTGCTGATTACAAAACTTACCTCCATTTTCTTCCATTGCGTACAGTTCATAAATATTAATAACTATAAATAATACATTTTAAACCTCTTTGTAAGCGACATTTCCTCCTAATATGCTGGGTTTATTTTGTTGTCACAACAAAATATTACAAAACACAACAAATTTAAACAAAACTCTCCACCTTGTCACAAAATGATAACGACTGATAATGATTTTAAAAATAAAACTTTTAAAAATGCAAAGAAATTTACGTCGTCTTTTATTAATTAAATGATTTAGGGTTTTTGATTTCTGCATAATATCTACTCTTATTAGTTTTAAAGATCGATATTTATTTTGTCATAGCTTTTAATGGAGGAAACTTGATACTAGCAGTTATAATTACATTCAAAGGTATAATACCAATTTTAACACAGGCCCCTGCGAAAAAGTTCTTCGAAAAACATGACTGGGATTTTTTTTTTGGTAAATCTTATATTTTATCTTAAGGTGTGCTGATTACAAAACTTACCTCCATTTTCTTCCATTGCGTACGACAGTTCATAAATATTAATAACTATAAATAATACATTTTAAACCTCTTTGTAAGCGACATTTCCTCCTAATATGCTGGGTTTATTTTGTTGTCACAACAAAATAAACAAAACTCTCCACCTTGTCACAAAATGATAACCCCCCTCTTTTCCCTCCAAGTGTGACATCATTTATGAACTGTTTAAAAATCTCACTGTTTGCTCGTCATCATTAGTTCTAAATATCAAAAGAAAGCAGAAAATTCGATTTTTTTTACTGGCAACCTTTGTTATTTTAAGCAGTTTGTTTGACTGGCAGAATTTCAGTTCCTAAGGAGGGTACACTAAAAAAAATATATCATTTTTAGATCTATGTTTGATTTATTGATTTTGCCAGCATCTCGCACAGTAAATGGAAATCGGTTTACAACCACTAACATTCCCAATGCCTTATCCAGCCCACATTAAGCGACCCACTCCATCTCACTAACCAAGCGGACTCACACAGAGCAGTCCCTGTTCTTCATTCATCTTTCTCCTATTCATCCCATTCTCTTCCAGCAGAATCTCTCCCTCTTCGGGGAAGAGCATTCATTAGTCATTCTTCATAATCCCACTGTGTCAGGCCTTTCTCCGTGGATCGGCACGTCACTATCATTAAGCCTCCAAAAATTAGTCGGCGAGAATTGAAGGAGCTAAATGAACAATTACACTTTTGGGAAGGTGCCATAAAGATTCGGCTACGCGTACTTGGATCGGCTAATTAACATTTCTTGCTAATGAACTGTATCGGAAACTGCGCTTTCTCTTGCTTGCCCGCTTCGTCATTGTGTTGTCTCAGACTGACTGCAGAGAATTCTTGAGGTGCACTTTGGGAGTCATTATTGTTGATGATAGGTGTTAATAGGAATCGAAGGATGCTAAACTGCAGCGACTTATTTATTAAAATTTCTAATAGAATCTATCAGTATGAGTCGTTTTGTCAGTACTAACAGTACATATTCTGATGTAGAAGTGGTTTACAATCGGGGGGTCCCGGAGAGCTTTGGGATTGGTCGGAGAAGGTGTCATCCAACTAATAAAAAGAAGTTGGATGATGGGTTTTTGAGCATTAAAAATACGCTGTGGAACCATTTGAGGTGTCTTAAACAATACATTGTAGAGGCTGTTATGGATTGGATTGGATTTGGTTTACATATATTTTCCGGTTTGCGTGCTTGATACAAGGATCCGCTTATAAACTTTAGAGTGGCTGTCAACGGAGTTGCTTGATTTATATAAAAAATGTTGAACTACCACACTTTAACGAAATTAATTAAATGTAATGCTTTAAAAATAGTTTGCAAGATTATTTGTATTATAACTTTAACTGCTAGGTATATAACTGGGAGATATGTATGCAATTTTATATTTATACCTACTACATATATTTAGTATTTATACACAAGTGCCTACAATTTCAAGAACAAGTTTACTACCTTAGTGACCCCTGATGATGAAAAGGGGATGAATAGCTGGGTTTGGAATCAATAATTATGATAAACTAAACAAGAAGTTTTTTTTACCTGGTATCAATTTGTTAAAATCTATTGAAGATTTTTAGCTTTAAAAGCTTATTTTATATTTTTAGCCATCTTTTCAATCTAATTTTTTGTTATGTAACTATCAATAGTTAAATTATTTAATTTTATTTTTATCCCCAATTACTCATTATTTTAAAGAAATAAACATTACTTTTATTAGTAAATTTAACAAAATTAATGTAAATCAATGATTGGTTTTAATTTTTACTCAAAAATCAGACTGATTTTTAAGTTAAGTGATGTTTCTAATATAATCATTGTTGATTTTTTTTTTCAAAATTAATCATTGATTTCAAAATTTGGTAAATTGTTATTGATAGAAGGATAAAAATATTAGCAATTTAGTGTGCAATTATTTATTCACCCTTTCAGGAGAGGCATGTGAACGGCTTCCCTTAATTAATTAGTTATATTAATTAATGCATAAAATAGATTAGAATATAATACAAAATTATTATACTATATCACATAAAAATTATAATATCAATTTTTTTTAATAAGTTCCACAAAGAACAGAACTGTTAATTTATTTTTATAAAAAAAATCTGATAAAAATAAAATATTAATTCGATTTTTTTTTATTTCTTTTTAAATAAAAAAACAGCAACCCTGATATTTAGTGGTGTGAATAAATATAATACACTAAAAATAATTATTTATTTTGATATTGGTTTATAGAAAAAATTCTAACTGAAAAGAAGAATCCTTTTAGTGCGAGCGTGGTTCAATTTTAAATAAAATGGTCTGCGTTTTCTACGGGTAGGGAACTATTGCTGTAAAGACATATTTATTTGGTTAAAACCAAGAGGATGTGTACTGAAAAGAATTCTTAAATGCGAGTAACGAAGAGAAAAATCTAACCCTGAGAAGTTTGTTTGAAATACACTTCTTTAAATAGCTTTATAGCGAAATGCCTTTTACCTCCGGTGTACAATTTGAGAAAGATTCGCATTTTCGTATTAAAAATTGGCTTCTCACTTAAAATTCTTCCTGATTAAGAAGAAGCGAGGATTTATAAACGATTACATAAAAGAGCGCACAAGATTAAGCAGAAGAATTACTTTGGCGGCATTAATTTTAGAAGTCTCCAAAATATTATACTTAATTTAAGTTATTTTTCTTTTCGTTAAATCTCTGTAATCTAAAAAATAGGAGCTTGAAATCATAATATAAAGCATCTTTATACTTAAATCCCATAAGAGGAGAAAAGCATTGCTATTCTTACGCAATTTAAGAGAGCTATTTTAGCATTTTGGATACTCACGCCAAAGCTTCATTGTTATCAAGTTTTCCCTCCATCTTTATAATGCTAAATGACTGTGATAGCATCTATCCTTGTATAAAATCTAACGACATGGGTTTTTAAAGCTCTTTCCATGAAATCCCAACGGAACGCAAGTAAAAGTCTTTTCAAGATTTCCTTTCAAAACGGGAAAATTTTACCGTTCATAAAAGAGAAAAGTAGTTTTAAAACTAAAAAAATTACTGCACTTGAATTCACCATCGAAGAGATTCTTCGAGGAATCGCAAGTCTGATTTCAATCATTTGACTTCAAAATGGCATTGATTGTTACACTACTCCGGTCCGTTCTGAAACTCCAAACCTTGACACATGCGAAAGTCTTTGGCAGCGCATTAGAAAGTCAATTAAAACCTCTCCGAAGCGGAACTGCTGGAAACTCTGACCTCTCACTTTCACAAAGAGGTCCAATGGTCCGGAAACTCCATTCCGCCGAGAAGGTGCCTTCTTCCGGAGCAAATAAGGAGTCTCTCTCCTCCCGCTCTCCATTGCTTCCTTCCGGACTTCCCTTCCTGCCTCCCTTCGATTGATGACGGTCCTTTAAAATCGTTTGAGAAATGTCACCTTCGTCATCGTTTCTACTACGGAATGTTATTCCTAAGGCGAGGGTATATATGTCTTCTTCCCGTAGAGATGCATTATGAAATGATAAGCTTATTCGCGTAGAACAGAGATGGCAGTGGCGTACATAGGAATTTATTTCGGGAGGGGCCCAAAAATTACTCCCCAGCCCTTCTACCACATATTTAATAGGTCCAATATAGCTTTTTAGGTGATAATTTAGGTCCTGAAAACTTAATATAGGAAAAGTTGTTATTAATAAAAATACAAGTACCAAAGGGGGGTCTGGGGGTCCTCCCCCAGAGAATTTTTGGAAATTTGACTAAAAGAACCAGGTTTTTAACTAAATTTGGTACACTAAGTCCGAATTTTGGATGTACATTTTTATGAACTTAATATTTAAAAAGTTATTAAAATAGAGTTTCAAGTACAAAAAAGGTTCTGGGGGTTCTTCCCCAGAAAATTTTTGGAACTTTACCCCTAAAAACAGGGTTTTATCTTGTTTTTGGTACACTTAGTCCGAATTTTGGACATATATTTTTCGGTAGGATTTGGATTTTGATGAACTTATTATAATAAAGTTGTTAATAATAAAATTCCAAGTACAAAAGGGGGATTTGGGGGTCCCCCCCCCAGAAAATTTTTTGAATTTTGACCCTAAAATACAGGGTTTTAACTGGTTTTGGTACACCTAGTCCGAATTTTGGGGGGGGGGGGCCAGGGCCCCCTCGCCCCCCCCTTATATACGCCACTGAGAGATGGCCAAAGCGTGGTCACAGTGTGAAATAATTAAAAGTTAGATCACAGGGGAAATAATACAGAATAATAATAAAACATTTTACATTATAATGCAGAAACTACAGATACTACTGAAGGCAAAAATAATCCGAGTTAAAATCAATTAACAAATTTAATATTCATCTTTGCAGAATTCATTTAACTAATTTTTTTTCAAAGTGACAGAAAAATGCTGATCTTTTCACAAATTCTTTTTCAAATTTTCCGCAAGACGTTATATTTTTACCCACTTGAATTCCGAACAGAAATTAATGACCAACTGCCCCCTACAATAATGAAAATCAAATGTAAGGGACTGGTTTTGGCTGCAAGGGATCCATTTTATAGATTTTGCTAATAAAACTTAAGTTTGCGTACTTTTTTCTATTTACTTTATTACTTTTTGAAGCTCCACTACACAGACTTACATGAACAAAAAATAACGTAAAAAGATAATATTAGGCAATAGATAATATTTTTCGCTCTTCTATATCTCCTTTCACGCATATTTTCTTTTCCCAAATAGAGGAACTTATCCCAAAAAGTTTGGCCTCTCTGTTGTAAAACTAATCAAGGGTGCTTCACCGAAAATCATCGAAAATTTAACCTGTATGTAAGTAGAATTGAAACAAAATATACTACCTGTATGTTTGAGTTAGTTTGGAGCAAAATTCGTAAAAAAAAATTCAAATAATTTTTAATTCAATAAAAACAAATAAAATTTCTCAGCTTGTGGAATTTAACTTTTTTTTCTGATAACATCTAATATTTTTCCAATTATTTTTAGACGAGGAAAAGTAAATTCTCTCTCTTTCATTCAAAAATTTTAAAACCTCTAAAATGGTGGTAAAATTATTTTTATATTATTTCCCTGGAATAAGCAGAACTATATAATTTCATGACGTGATATAATAATACGTGAAAATAATCTTGAGTATTTTCCTAAATATGTATATTTCTTGGTCAAATTTCTTCTGAAATGTTAGATTTTAAACAACAAATATCAAAGGGTAATTTTTTCATCTATATTGATGTGATTAATTTTTATTGGGATGAAATTTTATACTTTTTGTGATGTTCATCTTAAAGAAATCAACATTCTGAAAAATTAATCAAAAGTTATGTACTAAATGTTTCCTATTCTACTGTCATCCAAATGCTTTCAAATTACATTTAAATTAATTGGTGTATAAGAATGATTTAAATACATTAAGGTGAATTCTAAATTTTAATTAAGTCTTTTTAGAGTGGTCTACTAAAATTTCAAGCTTTTAATAGAAATACATTGAGCAAGAATTATACAACCTAAAATATTTATCAGTAATTAATTTCAACTGGATGGTTAGGCTTCAGACCAATTAATTATGTTTCATAAATGTAAAACTTAAAAAAAATCAAAATCTATCTAAAAAATTGACAAAGAACAATTTTTCGCAAGAAAACTATGAAACACTATAACTATGTTCTTTATATTTTAGAAATTGGGTAAACATCCTATAAAGCTTTTTCAAGCAAGTAATGCTTTCACGTGACGTAGCAATAATAATGAAGTAATAAATATACATGCAAATTCCTCCTCTGAAACACAGCTTTTCTTCAATCCCTTGAAAAAGCGTAAGCTGTTTAAAGTAACTATAAGATAACAATAGCTGAAGTTCGCACTTTCACTTCGTAAATATTTATATTATATAACTTCATAAATTATGTATGAATCTGGGAAATAACTCAAAGATATTCATGAAATCATTACGCTAAAAAACTCTTATCAACATTTCAAGCTCCCTTACAAGTTGATGCCCCTCATCCCTTTAGATCCATGCTTGAAAGAGCTGTGGAATTCATTTTTACCCCAATATTTCTTGCCTCGAAGTAACTCAGTTCCCAGAAAACGCCATTTTTGTTATTATAAGAGCAGTTTCCATTTAAAGTATTTTAAGTTGGCTAGAAGGAGTTTTCACTTTCATATAAATAACTCCTTTAGCGCGACACCGGCCGATATTGGAAATGTTTCCATGGATACTTGGTCCGGGAAGTGAGTCAAGAACTGATCTGGATTAAGATCATGATTTCCGTGCTTAATATCTCTTTCAATCTCTTTCAACCCACTTAATCTTTGTACTAAAGCCATAAACATTTATTATTGTCCATAAATAAATTTTGCTAAACAAAAATAAAGTTTACTCGGTGTAGGTACTGTACTTTGGATTCCAAAGTACAGTACCTATACACCGGCTTAAACACCGGTTTTGGAAAATGCGTTTACTCGAATTTATTTTATTCAAGTATTTTCTAGAACAGTTTTTTAGGACCAACTACGTATATCAATATCGCTATATGTGGTGGTTCCATGTGATATTGAAATCTTACAATTTTAAAAGTAAGTACTACAAATTCAATAGTAGTACCTACCTTGAACTGTTAGATATTAATTTTATCAAACAGTTTTTGAGTTGTAAAGATTGAAATACTTTTGGAGAAACAATTCCATCACATTTTTAAAAAAAGTATTCAATACCTAAAAATAATCGGTACTTTAATATCGATAATTTATAATTATCCTTTTAGTGCCGTTTACATGAGCCAATTACCCGGGTAAAAGGCGGCTCTTACTCCTCTTTTCTACCCGGCATTCCCTACGAAGGGAAAAAGATAGGAAAAAGCCGGGTAGGATTCAATCCTAGTCAATTGCCGGGTAGTACCCTCCTTTCCCATGATGCATTTCGTGTCCCATCCCACACTACCTTGCGTGTTGTGTAGTCCGCCATTTAATTGTTTGTGTGTGCTCTGTTGATTGTTTTGATATAATTTGTAATGGACATCAATAATGTAGAAAGTAGCAAATGCAGTTTGAAATGTGAAGATAAAACGTTAAGTTTAATAAACATCCATTTATTTTTTAAGACAAGCACAACTTACAAACATGATGAAAAACGGAAATCAAAACAATAAACATTGATGGAATTGAAACAATGTTGCCAACACAATTTTGTATAATTGTATAAGTGTTACTAGTAAATAAACAAAATATTCAACAAATAATACAAGATTGCTTTCATACATCTTCGCAGGTCTTCGGTAAGCAAATCTGCTATCATCCGTTGATTTTTTGCATATATCGCCAACGCTCTTTTAAAATTCATTCTGATGCTTTCTTTCAAAAACAAAAATGAGATATTTGTTAACAAACTTGGAAACCATGGAAACAGGCAGATCACTTTTCTTACCACGTGACCGAGAAAAAGCCGGGTTAGATCATGTCTCATGTAAACGCCTTCAAATTTCGTTACCCGGGTAGAGTTGGAAATTCCCTTCAACCCACTTTTTACCCGGGTAGCTACCCGGGTAGCATTTTTCCCATGTAAACGGCACTGTAAACGCCTTCAAATTTCGTTACCCGGGTAGAGTTGGAAATTCCCTTGAACCCACTTTTTACCCGGGTAGCTACCCGGGTAGCATTTTTCCCATGTAAACGGCACTTTTGTCTCTTCATTAATTACTACTAGATACACGATACACACATTTGTTTTTCAAATTTGATTTTTCACTTCCGATCTAAAACTAATATTATTTCACTGAATTTTATGTCACAAAATAAAAGTGTGTAATTGAACAAAATAATTATGTGGATTATTTTAATATATATACTTTAAAAATTTAGAAAATTACAAACGTCAGCAAAAAACGTTCCTCAAAAATTTCTTTTCAGATTAAAAAAAGAATTTGTGTTTATTCTAAGTGGAGCCGTGTTTCTCTAAAAGGTGCCCCATTCAGCGGATATCTAATGAATTTTCAAATTAATTTATTTAATTACAAATATCATTATACATTAAGTTATCAAATCCTTTTCGTTTACCATTATAAATGTCGCATAGAAGGATGAAAGTGAGAAATTTACAGTGCATAATATTTCCCCCACTTTACTACTTACTATTTTAAAGTTTTAAAAGGGGGGAATACTTTTAAAATTCTTCAAATATCCTATCCCTTTAAAACAATTAGCAGGATAAAATGTATATTAATAAAAAATCCATAAAATAATTAATTGCACCAATTTAAAATACTATAGGGTATAAGTTGTTTTAAATTCTTTTTGCATTGGACTTCAATTCCAGGGATTTGTTTCCCGAAAGTGGACAAGCATGACAAATTTAGGCAAACAAAATCTTACATTGATTTATATTATATATATATATATATTTTTACTATAAACATCTCGAAAGATATGCTCTACTTTAAAAGCATAGTACGTCCGTAAGCGTGTGCAAAATTTATTTCACAAAACGCGTCAGAAAATAAGCGACCATGAAAATTCCTCTCCGCCAACATCGCTGTAGTATCATGTTGCGCCGTGAAACTGGAGCTTAGTATCCCGATCATCCACCGAAAAACAGCAGAAGAAAAAGAGCGGGTGGAAAATAAAAACTAATAAAAACCTCCCAGAGATCATTTGTTACGAATTATTATGCGAAAATAAATCGCGACCTATCGAAAATTATTTATCGTCGGATTCGCATAATAATATCGATCGCCGGATCCCAGCCGGCGCATGCGGAAAGGCTGAGTCACGTGATTGACCTGACGTCACGATCTCAGTGAGTGGATGGATGAAGAGAAAATAAAGGAATGCGGTTGCCGCATTTGGCAGTAAATCGCCTCTTTCGGCTTGAGAGTATTTTCACAGTCTCTCGATTAGGCTAGAATTTATCGAGTCCGCTTGTTAAATTTTTACAATATTCCATCAATTTTCTTTTGGAGGGGAAAACTTGGAAAATAGAGTGAGTGGTTCGAATCGATGAGGGAATTTTCCGCAACATATTCTGGTCTTTGACACTGTTTAATGATCTCACTCATTTTTTATGAGTTTTAAGAAATTTGGAATTATGATGAATAATTCTTTTAAGATGAATGGGGATTTCAGTTAAACCAGGATGTGTAGCTGCCATGTTGAAATATGTTGGCAATCTAAACTAGATACTTCTACAAAAACTGAGGTTTGGTTGAAATTCGAAATGTAGTATCTTCTTGAAAGTGTGTGCGTGTGTTGTTCAGTTCACAAGTTTAAAATTTAGCATTAAAACGTCTAAGACTAATAGCTATATAAGGAAGAAATGGGGAATTATGAAGAGCTTAAATGTGATAAAGGTACTCAATGTTATAAAAACAATAAATTCTTAATTTTAAAGTTCCAGAATAATTATAAAATATAACAAGTGCTTTTGGGTTCAAAGTCAGGGTTTTTAAAAATTTGTATTTATGAATTTTTAGTTCATAATAAAATCATTGGGGGTAAAAACTAAGCTAATTTTCACGAGAACTTTCTATTACAACTAAATTTAATAAATTTATTACAAGTAAGTAATAAAGATATTTTATTATAAGCAATAAAATTTTTCAGGGGTGGGCTTATACTTTACAACCACCTAGAATAAAGATCCTACAACGTGAATACAATGTCACCCTCTATTAAAACTTGAAAACCAAGCTTGAGCTATTGTGAAATCCGACATCAATTCACTGAAAAATATCCATCGAATAAAATACCGAGAAAGATTCTTAGAAAATGATTATGAGAGCACATACCACAGAAAGAATTCAAAATAATTATGATCTAACTGAACTTTAAAAACTCACGAACCATTTCCTTTTGGATTTGAAACAGTCTGGACTCCGGCTCAGAGAGATTAACAGCAGCTGCATTAATTTCTGCCCGTCATCCAAAGAAGAGAAAGAAAATGGCTATATGAATGAATGAACGCAATTTATTCTGTACCGGTGATTCGGCGTTATTAGAATCGGCTGAGAAAAGAACGGATTTTCTGGAGGGCAAGGAGAAATTGGATTTATTGCAGAGGGAAAATAATTACAGATCTGGCAGTGACAAGTTACAGACGATAACTTTTCATCATAATGCCAAATAAAGAACGAGACCAGACTAATTCATTAATTGAGCAGGTTTTTTTTTAAGAGCTAGGGAAGAAAAGAATGTAAATCTGTTTGGTGATAATATGTTCGAAATGAATTAATTACTATTTTTGGTTAGAAAAAGCAATTAGCTGAAATCGCTGATTAAAGAAAATATTAGGTCGCATTTATCAACTTAATATTTTCAGGTTGTAATTAATACAAGTTTAAAAATGGAATAGAAATATAGAATTAAATATAAGTACAGAAAATAAACTGAATTTCATGGATGGAAAAAGTGCATGGACTCCTAGGGGGTTAAGAAAAGGACAAAATGCCCTGCTATCTCAACCATTTGCTTCTATTCCCATGAGTGAAGAATAAAAGAATAAAATGATAATTGATTTCTCCGTTACTTTTTTCTTGACCCCCCCCCCCGAATTTTTTAAATTCAAATGTCTGATATTTATTTCGATGCGTTTGAGAAAAATGGTATGATCCTTTGGTTGAGTATTAAAGACTGATTTCTGATTATGCTTTTATTCTATTTTGAGAAAATCGGTATTGTTTCCAGTTTTTATACTTAATGAACATAATTTATTAAGATAATGAATGTTTCTAATGAATGTATCAATAATTTTAAAAATAGATTTTTAAAAGGTAGTCTCTAAAACAAAAGATTGATACTAACTTTCTTTGAAACAACTTTAATCTCATTATTGATTGAATCATTGAAAGCAAATAATTTTTTAAAAATTGATTCATATTGTAAGAAATTTGAAACTTGATCAAAGAATATACAGGGTTTTTAATAGAAAAAAAAACATTAAACGTAATAAAATTTTTTAAATAATATTTTCAAAGATCTTCCAAGACATTATTACTGGGGGAAAAAGTTCAGGACGAAAAACAAAGTTCATTTGATGGTTTTGTTAAACCGTTCAAGTTCTTTAATTGAAAAATATTTTCTGCTAAGGGGACGTCCAGAAATTACATGAGGTCGAAAAGGGGGGAGGGGGTCAAGCAGAATCTTACCAAATCTAGCCGGGGGAGGGGTTCAATTAATATCTCAATAATGAGTTTTTCTCTTGTCTTTTTTTCGCAAAAGTTTATGAAAATGCTCAATCAGTCCTAACATGGAATCATAAGCCAGTCAGTCGTGATAATTACAAGTACATAAGATCACAGTTTTAATTTCAACATGGATTTGTATCAAAATTTTTTGGAATATTGGAATGTGTGTGTGTGTGTTGAACGTCTTGTCGACAAGGAAAAAAAAAGTGACTAGAACATATCAAGAATTTTTTTTTTGTTTAAAAGTTATTGGGAAAATCTCACGTGAGATATTGAGGGGGAGGGGAGGGTCCATCAAGGATTCTAGGAGGAGGGAGAGGTCCAAAATTGGGAAAAAACACCTCACGTAATTTATGGACGTAACCTGTGAAATAAAGTCTCTGAAACAAGGTAACAGAAAATCAATAGAGACATTTAAAAATAAATAAATGTTTTATACATCTTGTCTATCCGTATTACTCATACTAAAATTATTTTATCCTTCAGAAAAGCCTCAAAGATGGTAAAGGGTTTGATTTTTGTGCATACTCACGGATGGAGATACACATAAAATATTCCCCTAAGATAAAATAAAATACCTATACTTCTTCAGCAAATCCCAAATTTTCAGTTGGCTGGCTCACCGCGTTGATTAAAATTTAAAGCTCAGCGCTCGAGTTGACACATTTAGCGCAACAAATAAGTTTGACTTTAACAACAAAACAATTTATCTTAAAGAATATTATTAAAAGACCACACAAATGACTCATTACAGTTTTAGCCCTTCTAATTGCGGCAGAACACTGCTCTTACGTCGTTAACAACAAAAAAAAGAAACCTTCACTTCATGCAATTAAGGCGACGTTAATATCACACTCTGACGTTGCAGAGATTGAATAATTAACGCCAAAATGCTCAAGAAAATTCGCATTCTTCAGCCCTAAAAATTGCGAAGATTAATCAGAAGTTAATAATTAATTACGTTCCACAGACGTGTCACCGAAATCTGCATTGTGCCACAGCTTGGCGACGGGCAGAAGCATCGGTGGCGAGTAACCGTGTCCTCACCTGCGGCAACCCTGCGGATTCCGAAGAGAAGTGAAGAGAAGAACGCAAACGATCCGAAGCAGTCGGTAGAGCTTGTGCTGTTTACTTCGGCAAAAAAAGACTATTTACATCCAAAAACAATACTTTTGACATCTTCGAACTGGATTAATTGTGACCACACATGTTTTGATCATGAAACAGCTTGGAATTATCATCGCGTTCTTGGTCTGCTCTGCTCTAGCTAGAGGTAAGTGTATTTGTTTCGACTGTGTGAAGGTTTTTTAACGTCACATTCGTACCTGATATTCCCCATATTCGGGTCGGATGCGGTTTTTCGAGGTGCAAACTACAGAATGCGATGCTCGAACACACCTGTCTGAGATTTATCCAGACGATTATCCGTGCTTAATGTGTTCGATCTGGGAGCAGTGCTTACCTTCTCTAAAGATGGAAAAATGTTAGGCTTAGTTGTTTGATACCTGCTTGAATAATTAAATATCGCTTGCTAATTTGACATGTATTTTCTGAAGCGTTATTCTCATGTGGTTCCTAATATTTTTTAACATGGGAAAATATTTGATCACAAATCGAACTCTTGGATTGTTTGTTGTGAACTTTACCCCTCCAATGATAATGAATTAAAATTTTTACGGCTGATTTGCTTAATTTATTAGTTTATATTTTCTTTTTAAAGATGTTTGATTTAACTTGATAGTTTTAAATATATACTGAAATCAACCCCGATTATTTCTGCCTTTTTTTGTGTTACCTATACATTAGAAAATCTCAATTTTGTGAATTATCTTCTTGTTTTTTTTTAAATTCCTCTTCTGTGCCATGTGGAAATTGTTAGAAGGACAATTATTCAGCGTGGTAATTAAATTATATACATTATAAAATTTTCTAGAGAGATTAAGTTATAAGTTGTTTTTTTTTGTATCTAGATTAAGTTTTATTACAGAGCTATAGTTGAAGCCTAAAAATATTTGGGTTCTGGCCAGTGGCGTATATAGAAATTTATTTCGGGAGGGGCCCAAAATATCTTAAAAAAAATTAGCTTTTAAAAAGCCGAAAGCTAGAATTTCGCACTGGGGGAGAGGACCCAAAAATATTCCTAAGCCCCCCTCATGCATATTTAATCTATTAAATATATTAAGAAACTACATTGAATCTATAGATTCAATGTAGTTTCTTAATGTTTTCCAGGCATGATTTGCATCTTGATGAAGTGAATATTGAAAAATTGTGAATAATAGAGTTCCAAGCACAAAAGGGGGGGGTCTGGGGGTCCTCCCCCAGAAAATTTTTGAGAATTTGACCCTAAAAAACAGGATTTTAACTCATTTTAGGACTCCTAGTCAGAATTTCGGGGGAGGGCCCGGGCCCCGTCGGCCCCCCCCCCTTATATACGCCACTGGTTCTGGCCTTCTAATATTATGTAATAAGCTTGTCCTCAAATATATTTTTAGGCTTTAACTATAGCTCTGTCATAAAACTTAATGAATTTCATTTTTATGTAGGATATCGATGTTACCTAGGAATTTTGTGGAATTTTGAAATCATACTTTCTATCCCAACTTTGTTTTCACTAGAGGGCACTGCCCCCTGGGCCCTAACCCCTGAAACATTGCTTTTGCAATTGAGGCCATTGGGGCGAGAACCAGGTATCTCCACTTTCAAACCAAGTTTGTTTGGTACTTGTATAATCCTGTTGACCGTGCCGCTGGATCCAAAGTTCATTACCAAATCTCATAGACTGTACCACTGAATATGACGGTCGCTGAATGGTCGACGGCATAATATGTAAGAACTGTTTATTCACCTGTGAGATTCAGCAATGCACTTCCAATCATTGTTTACCTTAAAATGCAGATCTTTGAAGCCTGTTTTGCCAGATATGGGGTTCTTAAACTGCAAGTCAGATCCTTTCATCTTTAAAAAATTTTGAAAGTCCGCAGAGGAATGTGTAAAAAAGAGCTTTTTTGAGTAAATTATTGCATGTTAGCCTGTTCATCGAATCCAAAAATGTTATTAAAACCTGTTAACTGAATAGCTTTGCCACTGAACGGTAAATACTTAAGTTTCAAAATGTTTATCTTTTTAGTAGCAATAATGTATTGTTTGTGGTGTACCTGTGAAACTTTGGTGTTATACTAGACTGCAACATTTCCTTTTCCTGACTCTATGACATTACTACTAAAGTTTGTCTGTCCTCGCTAGGCACGAGCAAACCTAAAATCAGTACCCACAGCAGAAAAAGCAGTGCCGAGTGCAGGGTATCGGGTATCTAATAGAAGTGAGATAACCATCTTTATGTCTTTTTTAGTGCACTCGCCACTGTTTTTTCTGCTGTGGGTACTGACTTTAGGTTTGCCACTCGTGCCTAGCAAGGACAGACAAACTTTATGTGGAAGGAAAAATTGCATAAACAGAAAGCCTGTTGGGTTGCTACGAGGAGTTTCAGTATGCAAATTGTGATAAAAAGACGCTTTACAACATGGGTTTAACAAACAAATCATATTTTTAAAATTGACAATTCTTAATTTCACACAGCACAGTGCTGAACTACTTTGTTTTATTTCTCCAGGGTCCAGTAACGTTACAACAGCTTAGTATACTTAAAATATACACATTTAATCCTACACAATTTTTTAAGTAATTACTATTTTATGCTTTGATTGAGTTGGTCTTGGTCCACATGAACTAGAATATTCAGAACTCTACTACTTACTATTTCAATTTATTTTATAAATGCTTGTTTGTTAAAACTGTAAAAACAAACCAATAATATTTCGCTCACCTTAAAAAACTTATCATTGTTGTGGCCAGTTAATCTTAAAAATATTAAAGTAACTTTAACAGAAGCAGTAAAGATAGAAAATTCGTTTCCTCTTGAGCGTATTAACCTGTCAATTGTTCAGTGGCACATCTATGAGATTTGGTAATGCTCTTCCGATTCAGTGGCACAGTCGATGGGATTTTAAATAGACAAGATTCAAAGATTCAGAATTTTCTTGTAGAAAATGGCTGCATTCTGTTTTGAATTTATTTTAAAAATACAATGACAAATTCTCTTTATCTTATCTGCAGCTACAAATATTACGGCAAAAATCTGATGTTAGGCTAATTTTTCTTTTATAATTGGTAAAAATCACTTAATATTTTCCTATTCAATATTTCTATCTAAGGATTAAATCTTTGTCAAGTCAGTCTCAGAAAATATATATTTCCCTCTAAAAAAGTATTGGTTTTTAGTCTCTTGTGACATCATTGAAAAAACTTTACTTTAAAACTTGAAAAAACAACATTAATTCATAGTGAAATCTTAGTGAATGTGTTATTACTAAGATTTCAATTTTCATAAAGTGCCATCTTTAATAAAGGTAATTAATATTTAAAAAATATATATGTTACGGGCAATGTGATAAATTCAGTGAAATTTATGTGAATGAAATTTATCACTTTGCCCGCCTCCACTTCAGGCATTTAATAATGCCTGATTAATCACTTTGTCCATAACATATATATAGGACCTACTGTTTGAATGCTCATATATGCCAATCTGGTGCAAAAATAAAAAAGAATTTTTTAGGGGATGTAATATGCTTTTAGTATACTAAAATCTGAGAATTTTTCTCAAATTTCAATCTCATACTTAAAATTTTTACTTGTTTTTTTCTTCACATGTTATGGCTCTTTATTGTTTAAATCAGATTGTGTGTCCAAAAGAAGGATGAAGCTGGTGTAAATTGAACTGCATCATTTGGCAAAATATGCACTTACTTGGCAAAGAATCAGTTATGCTCATGAGAATTCGATATTCGACCTTTGTTAAATGGCATTAAATTACAAATAATTTTTGTTTGCCAATTAAACTTGGAAATACTTTTTACGACTAAAAACTCAATTTCAACAGTGATGATATTTATTATAGATAATTTTTATAGCTTAATCACAATATTTGAAAGCAGGGTTTCTGGATTTATTTGATTTAAATTGCATTTGAAAAAATTAAATCAGATTTTTTTTACTAATAAAAGAAGGAATTAACAGTTCTATATATTTTCTGAAGTTGGTTAAAATATATTGATATCATAATTTCTATTTGATAATAATACTTTTGCACTACTTAATTTAATATTACATTGTAAAATAATTAAAGTTATTTTATGCATTAATTATGTGAAGTAGTTCACTGTGTGCCATCTTTAGGTGAGATGCCTGTCTTACATGGATGAATAAATAAATGTACTATTAGAAACTTTTATCCATCTTTCTATAACTATTTGCCAAATTTTAAAAATCAATAATTAATTTTGAAAGGCATTGAGTTATATGTATTTACTTTAGCCTTCTTCAAATTAGTAAATATACTATTGTATAATTAATTTTTACAAGTGAGAGGCTAAGAGGGATTGCATTGGTTCAGAACCTCTTATTTATTGAATTTTATATCCAAATCCATTAGTCTATGTTTCCTATCTACACATCCATTTAAGTCGAATTCCTATTTCTTATCAATATAAGCAGATATTTTTTTAAATTTTTGAAACGGCACATGTCGGGGGAAATTGATGTTTTGATCCCATATCAATGAAGTAAAGATGTTCAAACAAAACTATCATGGCTTGCTTCTAAATTTCTTTCAAAGCACCTAGTAATAGCACTGAATGAAAGTAAGATAAGTTTGAGTTAGTTGGTTTTTAAATCTGCTTTATATAAAGCTTATTTTTTATTATGACAAATTTAATATTAATACCCCTTTTAAAATAAATGTACATAAAATAGGCGCATCACTGGACTAAAACGCCACACAGAGTTGCAATATAAGAGTTTCTTTGGAGATATAATTTTTCGGGTTGCTCTTACCAATCAATTATTGAACTTCTTATATGACTGACGAAAATATATCCTTGCTTATCACAGTTTGTGACTTAAGCCACTGTGATTCAGAGCAGATTTCATGTTGCTCATCTGCCATGATGTGCCTATCATTGTTCTAGAAGTAAAGAAATACTTAATCCCCTTCCTAATCTTTAGAAGGGGATTAGTATTAAGTATAGGCTCTCACAAACAAGGAATTACCGAGTAACTATTTTTCTTTACCCGATCCCACATCTGACCATTTATGACAGAGTGCAGTTTTTTTCCATAGCAAATAAAGCATAGCCGTTTTCCAAATGAGATCATGCAGATGAAGAGAAAGCATCTGTGGCCTTAAAACAGCTTCTGAGACGTGAAATTAAGGGGAAAAAAGGGAAATTCGGCGGACCGTCATTTGTTTTTGATTACCAGAGAACAATCTTCCATTTGTCCCTCGCACACCGCATTAATTTTGCATTAACCCGAAGAGAAAAATCTTCAGCAATGGCCCCTCTACGACTAAATAATTCATTAACTGCGATGACAAAAACGATAAGCTCTGTTTCTAATAGCTGAACAAAATAAATGATGCCGTAATTTCCCTGATGTTGGCCGGATTCCAGGATCGGGATTTTTTCCCCCTTGCTTTTCCCTTTTTCGTCCCCTACGAGGTCAAAAATTATTAAATTCCTGAGGACACGCCATGTTGGGTAATTTTTCTGGCAATATTCCCCGTGTCGTCGGTATTGTGCCTTTTCTTTTCCTTTTCGGAAGTCCATTTTCGTTGTTTGGTGTACTACAGCAGCCCTTCTTAATTAGCCGAACAACGTTAACTGCCAACTAACGTTGTCGTATTAGAGTGGTTGATTAGGGCGGTTAATCAGTGCTTTTTTTTTTCGATCCGAAATGAACGATTTTCTGCTAATTGAAATTAGATTAGGTGGCTTTTCCATTTTTTAGTCCCATGCAAGGAGCTAACTGATGGTTTTTCTGAGTTTCTAGCAGTAATTATTTATCTTATTTTGCTTTGCATCTATAATCGTTGAGCCTTCCGGCAGGATATCAGTTTCGTTAACAACGGCGATTAAATACAATAACGGCGTTTTTTTCTTGACAGGTATCTTGAAGGATAAGTCGATGATAATTGTATTGAAGATAAGGGTTCTCTGTGCTTATTGGATTTTGATTATAGAAGTTTTTCTATTCCTCGTCCCTTGCATATCTCCAATCTAATTATTTTCGCAATTTTTTTTCTTTAATTTAAATAATCACGCACATTCGTAAATTGATATAAATAATGATAAAGAAAAATAAAAGAGTTGGTGCAAAGATTGCAAGTGCTCTGTTCCTGAAATAATTAGATAATGCGGTCAAAACTAAATGTGATTAACTGACCTGGTAAATAAGGTCTTGAGTTACCGAGGTTTGAATGGATTACTGTTTTGATACGACAGCGTGTTTCTTTTTCCTATCAATCATCTGAATAAATCTGTCCAGTTTCGAATGTTATTAGTGAGCAAAGCATTCGTAATGGAGAGAGGCCAAGAGGTGCATGTTGCATTAAATTGTTTTTAAAAATCCAGATTAAAATATAATTTATTTAAAGGGAGTATTTGGAGTTTAACATTACAATTAGAGCTTATAAAAAATTTTATTAAACTTGTACTACTTTTCCTCTCTAGGGGTTTGTCCAGACTTTTTGTGAAGGGTCCTGTTTTTGTAAAAATTTTGAAAAAATCTACTCTTAATTTTGTGAATTTGAAGTTAGCATTAATTTCAAATTAATTAATTAATTAAATTAGGTTTTTCAGCCATTAGCCTTTTTTTTGTGAATTTGAGAAATAAGGCCCCATATTATTTTTTGGAGCGTTCGGGGGGACAGACCCCTGCTCTCCTTATCTCAGAACTTTTATTATGTTACATGCAAATACAATTACAGAATACCATGTTACCCATTATGAGAATTTAGAGACATTACATGTAATTGCATTCTACTCGTGGGCATTAATTTTGAACTCAATGACTAAATTATCAAATATCTGAGGAAACCTCTTATTTTTAATTCGGTCTAGTACCTGTACTTTAGTGTGATATTCTCCAGTCAGGTTATAAATAATCCGTTTTCAAGGTTAAAAGTTTCTCTACAGTTACACACTAACCAGGTTAAATAGGAAAGTTGAATTCCATGAGTTTGTCACTTACCTGGAGAAACCATAGAGAGAAACAGGTACGGCAGGTGACGATGCAAAATTGTGTCATTAATTTCTGACCTTTGGCAAACAGGTGGACTCTCATAAATATTGAAAATAGTTTTTCGGCTTTTAATTTAGATGGAAATGCTTACGCAACACCTGCTTCGAGTTGTTTGGTGAATCAGATGGGAACATCTGCTCTTTGCTAGTTTTATTTTTATGCAGCTGATTTTGTGTTTATAGAGTTGGTGTTACTTTCCTTACTTTCTTGTTAATACTACTTACATACACCTGTATTCTTTGTATCCTCTACTGCAGTGGGTTCATTCATTATTTGCATCTTTTTTTACACTTTACAATTCATTCACTTAATTACTTAGTCGACTAAAAGAATAGTTGAAAATGGTATACCATCAGTTTCTTTTTTTTGTTCCCTACCGGATTTTCTAGACTAGAGTGTTCGATTTGATTTGGCTATATTTAAAATATCATTTCAGTTAGTTAATTCGGTATAATATAATTAATAATTTAAGATTTTGTGTTAAGGTTTAGGTTACATATCCCCTTGTCTTGTTGAATTTGAACTAAAAGGCATTATAAGTCCTCGGAAAAGATACACATTTAATATTCAGTGATAAATTTTATCCTGTCAACTTTCTCTCTTCGAGATACTGACAAAAATGTTATTTTGCGATACTCATTTATCTTATACATTAAAACCTTTTAATGCCTTGTTTATGAAAGATAATGTTCCCTAGCGTCGGATTTCTCTATTATTATTTGAAAATCTAAGCGCAGTACTTCATAAAATTTTGTGTTAATTAAATAAACTCTATTTAATTTAATTGCCCTAAAAAGAATGCCCTGATTCTTTTGAGGGCAAGTTCTTTCGCAAATTGATATTTCCTCATTCCATTCATAAAATTTTGTGACATTGCCCTACCATAACTGTTCGTGTGAATTGCCCGTAATCGTAAAACCTTAAACCCCGACAATTCACTCTCTAGTTCTTCATTTCATCATTGTGTGTTGATCCGGATTTCATCAATGCATGTGATACCTGTGCTGTTCGGAATTGAATCCTGGTAGCCATGGGATCCGGTTTGTTTTTATTTTCATCTCCGCCTCTGTTGCGGACTTTTCCACGAACACATTTTACCACCAGCTGATGTCCCGTTATTCGGAGATTGATGTGGAAACGTTGCCGATTGGGTTATCGATCGGAAACACATCTTTTCGTTAATTTCTCTATTTGCTTGTTGTAGGCTTCATGTAGTAGGCGAGCTCTTCTGTTGTATTATCGGTATTCGATTTGCCATGCGTTCGTTTTTATGTTTTTCGCTGCCAATTTCGTTTCGAAAGGTTGGATAAACGAAATAAGGCATTTTCGTGTTTGTTTCTTGATACTCTTTGTATTTATTGATCTGTTACTTGTTTTCAATTATTGAAGATCTAAGCGGCTGTTGCTTTCAACCAACGTGGTTGTTTTGAGCTGATGATGTGAGCCTTCGTGTGTAGGTATTAAATGCATCTGAAAGTTATGCATTTGAATGCTTTTCGTTCAGTCCGGTTAAAAAGCAGTTGAAAATAAAATATCAATGACCATTTGAAACTTTGGTAATCGTGTAAAAACGTCAATAGTATAATATTTTAACTAACGTTGTGTTCCTAATGCTTTCGTTTGTTAACTGTAGTTTCCATCTTTTGTGTTACAGTTACCCCTTTTAGATAATTTTTCGGTTGGTGTGAGGTTATTTAAGTCTCACAAGAAGCATTTCCCCCCTGTAATATTGAGCGAAAAACTAGTTCAAACAATGTATTCAATCCTTTTTAAAGGCACTCTTCTTTCTCATCTGTAAGCTTTCCGAAACCCGCTCGCGTGCACCATTCCCGGGCAAATTTCCGGCACAGGGCAGTTGGCCAATATTTGCCCAGGCAGTTTCTTTTGAATTTGACGTGTTTCCATCCTACTATTTGCTCTGCGTTATCATTCGGAGATTGTACGGGTTATCTGCTGGCCATCTATCGGGCCTGTATGTGGGTTTCCAGCCTTCCGTGGATATAATATCGTAAAACAAGATTTTTCAAGGTAGGTCGTGAGATAAAATTGTCTTCGTCGCTTTCTTTTGAGTCAGGATTTCGTCATCAGGATGTTTGATTGGATAGTGTTATCTAGTTCCGTTGTTAAAACGAGAGTTTTCATACTATTGTTCTTTTGATGCGAACGGTACCGGAAATTAAGCGGAAGTAATGTTACTGGAGCATCATTACTGTATTTAATATTAATTGTAGCTTGAACTAAGTCCTGATTTTATCTGAAATTTTATGAACTATGACTAACTAATAACCAGTTCGAACCAATATGATCTATTTTAAAGAATCCTGAATTTTTGACCTGTGAGTCAGAAGTTAGATTGTCAGACAGGCCCGAGTGTTACTCCATTACTGCTAACGGTGACTAAATTTTATAGAAGAACAACCATGATCATAATAGTAAACCGTTATGTGAACAAGTGTTTAAAATTCAACATTTCCGCTCTTGCTTGCTAGATTTTCAAATCTTCTGTTCTCTCAAATATAAGTATATGACCAAAGCCAATCTTCGGTCTTATTATGCATGGGCAATCTTCTCTCGAAGAGAGGTTTTTAACTTTCAAATGATGGTCTTTCTAATGGGAGTCCTGAACTCTTCTTTAGACCTGTTTAGAGCCACATGATCTGAAATCTATTCCGCCCTAGCACATGATGTCACTTTCCAGACAGGAAAGAGTGACAAAAGAGATTCTATCCTCTTCAGGCGATTCCCGAAACGAAATTTCAAGGCTCAACCACAACTGCTTGGCCAAGGTTAGTCATAATGAATGATTCATCGATTATTTATTTTTCCCCTAGTTAGTTCTTGGAATTTCGCTTTTGTTTTAAAGGCGTTAATTTTTTTATGGAGGTAAAGGAAATTTTTCGTGTTTCCGTTGTTTTTTTTATTTATTTAGATGATAATCTTCATTAAACGTAGTAAACTAAGGTTTCAAAATTAGCGTGTTAAAGAATAGGGAATTGTCACGAAGAAAGAAAATTTCTCCTTAAATTGATGATTTAGTGCACAATTTCACGATATTTTTTTGTCATAATAACAGGGTGGCGACAGATCAGGGAAATCAGGGAGATAAGGGAAAAGTCAGGGAATTTCATTCATCTGGAAAAATCAGGGAAAAGTCAGGGAAATTCAGAAAAAAGTTAAAAAATCAGGGAAGATTTTAGTAATTCACGCCGCAAATACGCGCGATCCGCGATCGCATCCTTCACTCATTTCAGTGGCTGGGAAAGTCTGGAATACCTATAAAAATCTGGAATTTCAATGAAAAATTCCGGATTTCTGCCGGAAATTCGGATGCTTCCGGACGTTTGCCTGTAAAGTTGGCATTTTTACGGCGTGAACGCGGGCGGAAAAAACAACTCCACGGTAGGTTCGCGATCGCGTTTTTCAAACTTCGCGTCAATATCCTTGGCTTTAAATGCTTGTTTTTGGAGAAATTTTGGAGATTGGTAGTTCAAATGTGATGAATATTTAGCTGGCAAATTAAGAGGTTTTTTAGAGGAATTTCCTGTTGTTTGCAAGAAGGCAAATAGAAATTTGTAGTTTGAACTTTAGAGTTTTAATATCAAAGAATTACAAGGTGTATTGATAATAGGATATATGAATATTTTAAAGTATCAGAAAGGAAATCTTACAAAATCTTCCAAATGGGTAATTTTTTGGGGTTGAAATTAAACTTTTTGGACTTAAGTTTTTTTATTCCTTTCAGAATGTTTTAGTTTTTCATTTTCTGCAATTTATACATTTTGAGTCAGTGCATTTGAATAACTATTGATCATTATTTATAGTTTTATTAAAAGTATAAGATAGTTTTTAATTTTTTGAAATTAAATCTGTCTAACAGTGGCGTATATAAGGGGGGCCTTGCCTCCCCCCCCCCCGAAATTCAAACTAGGTGTACCAAACAAGTTAAAATCCTGCTTTTTGGGTCAAATTACAAAAATTTTCTGGGGGAGGACCCCCAACCCCCCCTTTTGTACTTGGAACGTATTATTAATGACTTTATTATACTAAGTTCATCCAAATCCTACCTAAAAATGTGTGTCCAAAATTCGAACTAAATTTTTCTGGGGAGGGCCCCCAGATCTCCTTTAGTACTTGAAACTCTGTTACTCATAACTTTTTTAATATTCAGTTCATCAAAATTCAAATCCTATATAAAAATGTATATCTAAAATTTGGGCTAAGAGATGTACCAAAACTAGTTAAAAACCTGTTTTTTGAGTCAAATTTCCAAAAATTTCCCCAGACCCCCCTTTGGTACTTGTAATTAATTATGCTCCTCACAACTTTTCTTATATTAAGTTTTTTAGGGCCTAAATAATCACCTAAAAATGTATTAAAAAGCTACATTGGACCTATTATGTATGTTTGGGAAGGGCCGAGGAGTATTTTTGGGCCCCTCCCGAAATAAATTCCTGTATATGCCACTGCTGTCTAAATAGGTTCATTTATTTCAAAATTACATGAAAATATTTTGTTAATATTATATAGCGTAATTACATTTTTAATCAAACCCTTTTGTGTAGCTAGGAACTTATATGAAAATTTTCTTTTATTAAACTATTTAATAGATATAGTTGTACGAAATGAAACACACACATGTTCCTTAAAAAATATTATTGCAAACAATATCGGTCAGCCTTGAAAATTTCATCTGGTAGCCTGGAAAAGTCCTTGAAAATCCTTGTTGAGTTTTTTTTTCCTTAAAAATTGTGTGAACCCTGATATTATAAGCATTAAATACATAGAATTATTGAAAATAATACAGTATATTTCCTACTTGTATGTAGCTGAAGATTTTAATAAAAAGAATATTCATATTTAATCAATATGTCTTTTGATTAAAATTTTAAAATATTCTATGTATTATTTCTGCATAAGAAATATTATGTATCATTGTAATTAATATTTTAATATGCTTATTACGTTCGAGTATTTCTTAGTTTATATAACTTATAGTTTACAAATTACAGTTTATTAATATTTATCGTTAAAAAAAATTTGATGTAGGTATATCAGGGAAATTTTAAAATTATAGTCAGGGAAATCAGGGAAAAGTCAGGGAAATTTTTTCCACAGATTCTGTAGCCACCCTGAATAAGCTAAGTTACACTTATAATTCACTGTGTCAGGTAGATAGAACTTCTTTCGTTTTTCTTGTGCAAAGATAACAGAGAAGTTGTCATCCAATATGTCAGAGGCCCCACGAGAATTCTTACCTTAGTTCCAATTATAGAACTTCATGTCATTGAGTGACATTCTGGAGACGCAGAAATTGCATGGAACGTTGAAGGCAGTAGAATTGCATTTTCAAGTTGGTTTTTAAGACATCGCAAAAAGATGCATTCTTCTTTGTCATTAACAATAGTTTTTAGATTTGATAAAAATTGTTGGAAAAGATTTTCATAGTTAGGAATCTAAATTGATTAATTCTAAAATAACTTTTTTGACCATCTATCTCTTCTATTCTCTCTATCTAACTAAATATGTTCATCTTACTTTACTTAACGTTTTTATCCTACCCAGTATTAAAATTTTTCTTCAGCAGGACATTCCTACCGTTAGTGCAGGTATTTCCAATTACACTTCGACACGATTAACATCTGTTCCTCCAAATTTTATCGTCGCTTCCAGACGTAGAAAAAGACTGATCCATTTATCGACCCGTACCTTTCTCAGCGCCTAGATGATATTTTTTCGGAAGGACCCGCCAAAAATTATCTGTCTCCATCCCGCCAAAAGCTCACAAGTGATTAATGACTTTAGAATCGATTTTTTTACGTGCCCGTCGTAAATGGATAGCAGCCCTCGTGGAATTTTTATTACGTAGCGTGGAGATTTTTTCCCTCGAAATATTGCTAGGTGTTGTGACGAAGCTCTGCATGATTAGCCACCGCCTTAAAACAGTTTTAAGTCGTGACGGAGTGCCAATAAAGTATGTGCCGGGTAACTGGGGCATCCCGATTTTTCTTTTATTGGGGCGTTTGGGATTCCGAAGACACGTTGTGAAAAAAGTTTTTGATGTGGTGTTTCTGCGTAGTTTGACTTAACCGTTTTTTTTTTATATCTTTTTGCTATTGTCAGTAATGGGATAAATTTATACTGTTAAAAAAACTGTGGTTTGGGTTGATGTATTTAGGATTTTTCAAAAGATAGATTATGTATTAAGTTTATAAGTTCATCATTATTTTAGTTTAATCATAAACTTCAAAACTACTGAATTATTAAAGCTTTATTTTATTACTTTATCTCATTATTTAGCTGTGTTTGATACTGCATGGAGAAAAAAAATGCTCGGTCAACTACGTTTTAGTTATAAAGCTGTGTGTAAAAAATAACTCACTACTTCATACAATTCTCCTAATTTATATAAATTTAATTTGTATTAATTTGTAAGTTATAAAATTCGACCTTTTTTACTTTTTGCAGAGAATAATCAGTTGTTAAAGTGAATTATTGGATCGTTCGTATAGGGGAATTATGTGGTAATCAAAAAATCATCAGACATCATTTCGTACGAAAAATTAATTTATATTTATAAAAACTAATTTAAGTTTCATTAATTTATCTAAACTCTAAAGCTTCTTTAAAAGTCTTTATCTAAGGATGTGTTAAATTTTTTAGATCCTATATAGTCATTATTAATAGCAAATATTACCTTTTATTATCCTTAATTCCCCTTAAAAGTTCTTGTGATGAAATAAATTACAAAGACTATTTATCGAAAATAATCATTCCTCATTATAACCCATGTTGAAATTGGCGTAATGGGAAAAGTAATTACTCAACTTTTTATGTCTAGAGTTTTATTTAGACGCCTTCCATCAACTATTGTTCGTAATATTTCATTAAATTTCCAATCCAAATCCGTAAACTATTTGCGTTTTTCGTTTAAAACGAAGCCAAGTTTATAATACTTAAAAACTCAAGAGGGATGAAAAAGGTTTAACGATAAAAGAAGATTAATTAATTCCTTAATCGTAATTAATTGACTGGAAGTTAAATAACGGCCTTTTGCATTTTACTTAATTAGCTGGGAATGTCTGGCAATTCCAAATTGCTCCGCAAAATTGGATACGTACACACTCATAGAAATATTTAATTAGAATCTTGGAGACTCACAAAATTGTCCGATCGATAAACTGCAGTTGCCATCTTCTCCAGAAGTTGTTTCATTGTTCTCTCTCCCGATGTGCAAACGACAATTCTTTTGCTTATGATTAGATTGGATTCAATTTCTGCCTTTGAATGATTCGTTTTCTCTACTTAAGAACTCCCTAGAAGGGACGCTGATTTGTGGGTAGAGGACTCTCCAATTATTCTTGGTTGAATTTCGAGGAGGGGAGTTAACATTGACACGTAAGGATAGAGGTTTGATTTTTTGTAGGGTGTCTTGATTGTGTGATGCGTCCTTTTGAGGTAAAGCATTTTTCAACAAGGCCGAGTGTGCAATGTTCCATAACGTTCACGTTTTTATGTATTTTATTTGCTTATCATTTCGTTGAGGAAGATAGGAAGATTCTCGTTGATATGTCATGAGAAGGATGGAGGGGCTTTCAGTCAGACAGTCACGTAGGCAGGTGCTATTTAAGCCTTAAAATACTGCAGAAACATATTAATTGAAAGATACTTCAATTTCTAGTGAAAATCGGCAGTGTAGTCTGTGTAAATAAAATCGGCGGTTTCACGTCATGCTTTACCATGGCAACGCATGGAAAAAAAAACATGGAAATGTAAGAAAAATGGAAATGGAAGAAATACATGGAAAAAAAACTCAAGGTCAACCGCCGATTCTATTTACACAGGCTATAATTATGTTTAAAATCCATTGAAAGTACTTAAAAAAGGTAAGGGAATCGTATTGATCTGATTTCTCCGCTTTAAGCCAACTCTCGATTTTACTAACGCTTAGGAATAGTATTTAACTAAACCAAAGAATTGGTTTATAACGATTCCGTGTCCCTTGTGTGTGTGGTCCTTACTCTTTGGGCATTGGGAAAAATATGTTTCGAAACTTTTGGCTCAAGAAATCAAACACAAAAAAATAGGTAAAGTAGTGTACGAAATTTTAAAATCTATCCTTTGAATATAAAATACTTGAACTTAATAAAACTCAACGTGCTACAAGACGATGTTAAAAATTCTGAAAAACAAGTGTGCTTACAATTAATAGTTATCAACCACAGGATTGTTACATTAAATTCTAATGTTTGAATGTGGATTAATTCATGTTAGTCTCATCATTACGCATGCTCGTAACTATTTGAATCAGTCAGACAGTATAAATGGCTATTAAGTTCACCAGGGCTAACAAAACTAATCCTTTGATTAGTATGATTAGACAGTATATCGTATTTAAATCAAAGCATTCATTGAGCCTTTCTCTCTAATAAACCGGGGTCTAGACTACTTATTCAGAAGGATGAGGCAGATTGTATGGGGGGCTAGCCAGACAGTCACGGAGGAGTATGTCTGCCATCTCCTTATCGGGTGTAATTAATCTGCAGTGATGCTGCTTTATGAGATAGATGTATAGCGAGGAGTTTAATTAAACGAAACAGGTTTTAGTTAATTAAAAGAGGGTATTCTGACACCTGTCTCTGTGTTTTCCTTTTTGATCGTTGTTTTCGGGTTGCCAAAGAAAATGGACACTGACACTGGATGAAGTAATGGAGTCGAAATTAATAGTGTAATTTTTTCACTGACGAGTGATGAGGTGAAAGGAAAAGACGAATCTGTATTATATTCCATTTTAAATGGGTGGTATGAAAAACAACAGTTTTTACAACATTTTAATGCTGTTCCTACATCGCATGTAAACATTCAGTTTCATTTGTGAGAAATTTAATTTTCCATTTGAAATTCCTATTTTAAACGTAGATGAAAGTTGTACTGGGTAGTTAAGGAAGGGTGTGGGTCAAAATCCCGACACTCAGAATCCCGACGGATCAGGTTCCCGACGGTCGAAATCCCGACAGTTCAGAATCCCGACAGGATCACAATCCCGACAGTTCAAAATCCCGACAGGGTCAAAATCCCGACAGGGTCAGAATCCCGACAGGTCGAAATCCCGACAAGTCAAAATCCCGACAGGGTCAGAATCCCGACAGGTCGAAATCCCGACAGGGTCAAAATCCCGACATGTCAAAATCCCGACAGGGTCAGAATCCCGACAGGGTCAAAATCCCGACAGGTCAAAATCCCGACAGGGTCAAAATCCCGACAGGTCGAAATCCCGACAGTGTAATGTCATTCTTAAGCCGTGAGAGCACGAATTATTGAATTTTTTTGAAAATTTAAATTTTTTAAAATTGATTAAAAAATGGTTTAATACTACACTCCTGTGCGTGCAACACTTTTTCTGGGCTGTTTTTCAGTGCTGATTACAGATGTTTCTTCGATAGTGTAGTTTGAATGATTTTAAAATTTTAAATTTTTTTAAAATTGATTAAAAGTTGGTTTAATGCTACACTCCTGCGCGTGCAACACTTTTTCTGGGCTGTTTTTCAGTGCTGATTACAGATGTTTCTTCGATAGTGTAGTTTGAATGATTTTTAAATTTTAAATTTTTTAAAATTGATTAAAAATGGTTTAATACTACACTCCTGCGCGTGCAACACTTTTTTCTGGGCTGTTTTTCAGTGCTGATTACAGATGTTTCTTCGATAGTGTAGTTTGAATGATTTTAAAATTTTAAATTTTTCAAAATTGATTAAAAAAATGGTTTAATACTACACTCCTGCGCGTGCAACACTTTTTCTGGGCTGTTTTTCAGTGCTGATTACAGATATTTCATCAAAACTGACATATGAAAGATTTTAAAATTTTAAATTTTTTTAAAATTGATTAAAAGTTGGTTTAAAATTTTAAAATCTTTCAAACGTCAGTTTTGATGAAATATCTGTAATCAGCACTGAAAAACAGCCCAGAAAAAGTCTTGCACGCGCAGGAGTGTAGTATTAAACCATTTTTAATCATTTTTAAAAAATTTTAAATTTCAAAAAAATTCAATAGTTCATGCTCTCACGGCTTAAGAGTGATATTACACTGTCGGGATTTTGACCCTGTCGGGATTTCAACCTGTCGGGATTTTGACCCTGTCGGGATTTTGACCCTGTCGGGATTTTGACCTGTCGGGATTTTGATCTGTCGGGATTCTGACCTGTCGGGATTTTGACCCCGTCGGGATTTTGATCTGTCGGTCGGGATTCTGACCCAGTCGGGATTTCGTCGTCGGGAACCTGTTCTGTCGGGATTTTGAACGGAACCCTTAAGGAACTTGTCATTTAATTCTGTTGGAAAAAACCTCACTAGCATGGAATCTGAAATATGAAATGAGAAATAAATTTTTACTAACAATAATTTTCGAACGATGTTATTAAAGTCGTTTTAAAAAGCATATGTCAATTCAATCATATATTCTCTTTTTAATTAGGTCATTGGCGTATATAGAAATTTATTTCGTTAGGGGCCCAAAATTATTCCTCAGCCCTTCCCATGGCATATTAAATAGGTTAAATGTAGCTTTTTAATGCATTTATGTAGAATTTTCGTCTTAGAAAACTTAATATAAGAAAAGTTGTGAATAATAATTATAAAGTTTCATGTACCAAAGGGGGGAGGCAAATTTCCAAAATTTTTGGGGGCTTCGTTATCTATGGTAGGCCTCTGTACCATATTTTCACTCATAGATGATCCTATGACATGAATTTCATTGATAAGGAACTAAGATTTGTGTAATTATTCCAAAAAATAAAATTATCATTAATTTTTGGACACGAGTGTATCCTATATCAGTTTTAGAGCAGCTTGGAATCTTGCTCCGCATTATCAGCTCATCTCACAGCTGCAAAATCTCATTAAATTCTGGAGGGGAAGAAAAAGAACCTCATCACCTTATCTGATCATCCCCTTCACCTTTGTATACCTGTCAAGCCCTACCCAAAGTTACCGCCGACTGTCTTTACCTCAATCGGACTAGACTACCAGAAGAAAGGTAATTGGGAGCAAACGTATTGAATTTTCCACCCTGGTTAAAAAAAATCTCGAAGAGGGGTTCACTGACCAACTTGGAACACGATATAGCTCTGAGAACAGCACTGGCACGCCACCAGGAACTGAGTCCAAAAAACGAACGACCCCTTTTGACACCTTTACCGCAAGAAAAGGTCCAGGGGCTCTACTTAGATGCCTTTGGAATTATTCCCCTCCGGAATATTTCCAACAACCGAAATCTGGAAATTCCAAAGGCAAGATTCCGGAAGTAAGCGAAAGTCGTACTTAGATACCTCCGGAAAGCGGGTTAGGAATCGAAGAGGGGCATTTTGGGTTCGAGACTACTTTATTTCCCACTCCGGAATAGCGGCAACCAATCAGAGCTTTTGTTTAGTAAACAAGAGATGATATCGTGTCGTTGACATAAATTCAAGTTTGATTTTATGTAGGTCCACCTGTGTCAAAGGACACTTTAAAGGATGACAGAACAATTAAATATGTGCGCGATTAACAATCCATCGCCAACGAACCAGCAACTAGAAGCGATCCGAATTTTGATTGGTGTGCGAACAGATTAAACATACAAATTAAATTCACTGTTTGTGTTTCATTGCTAATCTCATAAACTAAGTTTGATTATACAGTGAACCCCGATTTAACGTCTTTCAAGGGACCAAAGAAAAATAACGTTAAATGCGGGAAAACGTTAAATCGGGATAGGACAATAACGTAACACTGAACAAGATGCAAGTACGCTACAATCAAAGGGAAGAATCTGGGAATTATTGTAGCCAATTCCTGTTCATTTATTATGTAGAACTCTTATAATTCCAGTATTAATCACTTTGCTATAGGAGAACCAAGAGCGATTTGAATAAGAACAAACAAAAAGCACAAGAACAAGAAATTCCGAAATTTTACCAAAGCTTTTATAATTCTGCTAGCATAACGCAATCCTTTCGCACAGCTGTTGAGGAACAAGAATATGAAAATAATCTTTTTTTCTTTCATAAGTGAATGTTTTGGAAAATTTTCATAGTGCCATACTTCTTTAAAAAAAACGTTAAATGCGGGAAACTTTTCAGAGTGATAACGTTAAATGCGGGTTTTTATAGCACTACATGCATAGGAAATCATTTGGGATCAATGAAATCTGACGTTAAATGCGGGAAACGTTAAATCGGGGTTTCACTGTGTTAAGATTAATTTATCTGGTTTTCAAATTTCTACAGATTTTCAGTTTTCTAATCTTGTCACACTGAGCTTTTTTAAAAGATTTCAAGATGCTGAATTAAGCATGTCAATCATCTTCCAATATTATGAAAATGTTTCTATATTTTGTTTTCTGCTTAAAGGTATTGTATTTCACAACAGGTATTAGGAAGTGATGGAGTATATTTGTCAACACTAAGAAACTTTACATTAGTTCTGAACACTTCTATAATCTAAATTTCTTAAAATTGGAGGCTGATAGAAGTGTTTTCTTGCTTTTGTTTCTACCTATGATGACACTAAAGAGGAGAAAATTAATAATTTGTTTCTCTGTCTAAAAATAATAAATTCTCAGTAAAGGGCAATGCAGTATTCAAATTATTACTTTGATAAAGTTTTTTCATAACTTGTCACATTAAGAGTTCACTGAATTCTGGCATACTTATTAATTTATTTCTATGATTTGACCTTTCTACAGGTATGACTTCATTATCAATTGTTGGCTATGTCAATATCATAACAAGCAGTGCTGCTTTTAATCTTCTTATATTTTATTATTAAAATGCTGCCTATAAGTTAAATAAGGAGAACCCAGCTAAAACTAGAGAACCTTTTTCATTAGCTACAAGAAATGAACACAAAGTAATACTACTAAAATAATATATTTTATTAAAATAACAACTTTATTCAAAAAAGTTAACTGAGCACTATCAATATTTTTAGAATTATCATTTGAGCAGCTTTTTTAATCTACATGTTCAATCAATTTCACACAATAGCATCACATTCCAAGACATGGCAGAGTCACAACATATGTCCTTTCAGTTTTAATGATCTTGATATGAAGATCCATGCTCATTCTAAAGATGAATTGTTAACTGAATCTTTCGTCGTTGTGGTAATTGGGGTTCCCCAGCCATGGGTTACTCGGGTAGTAGATGTTGCCCCTGTATAAAAAAACAAAGAATGTTATAAAAGTTGTTCACAATAACTTTATACATTTCCCATGTCCTTTTCATTCTTGATATTTCCCCCTTCTTAGAAAATGTTTTAATATGTGTGTGAAAATGTTAGTTTTACTATAGCAATCACACCTATCTCTATAAAAGCCACATTATCGAGAAACTTGCACCAGACAAATTTCTCTGTTTCATTGAATGGCCTTATTACACCTACAGACATTTCCCCCAATTTCTGTACACTGAAAAGCCATTTCACTGAATTCCTTAACACTAACACACTTTAATTATTTGACCATTGGCCGGAAAGACAGGTGAAATGTAATGATCAATTCGTTGAAATGATCTGCTGGTGTTGTGGAATTCAGTGAAACTTCTTTGCAGTGTACTGGAATATGGAGAAGCATCTTGTTTGGAACACATTCTGTGTTAGTGTAATGGCCCATTTTGAGAAATAATTTGTAGGGGAAATGTAATGATTTGTCAGTAATTTGGATTTCGGCAAAATGAAATAAGAGTATCATGCTATTTTTTACCATTTCTTTTCCATTCTTACTGCCATAATTCTTCTAAATCTCAGACAGGTTATGGTTAGCCAGGCTCTCTATGGTTAGCTAAAGTTATGTTTTTTTTTAATTATTTGGTTATGCAGCATGTAACTATATCAAAAAATACTATACTACTGTATTATAATAAGCGAGGAATCAAAATTAGCATACTTTAAAGATAATTCAGTTATTTATGAAATGGGTAGGTTTTTGGGGTATTAAACAGTCCACTTTTTTTCATTAATGTTAAAACTGTCACACAAAAAAACAGAAAATGACATATAGATAGATGAGTACAGCATTGAATATTTTTTAGCAACTCTTTTGATTTTGGCAAATTGTACAATGGCTTCTCACGTAAGTACCTTAAAATGTTACACACCAAATCAGTGATAATCCTTGATTAAAATTTTGATTTTACAATTTTTTTATCAACATTATTTTTTGTCTAAAAAAGAATGATAAAGAATGCAAATAAAACCAACAGTGTCATATTATCTAAAGCAGAAAACACACATAATAATATTTATTAATTGTAATATCTATCAGCAAAACTAGAAACTCATTAAATATTTTCCTATTCCATGCAAAGTACATAATTATATTAAAAGCATTCTACTTATTCACACTCTACATTACAATAAAATGTTAATTTTTACCTTCTTTCAAAAAATACTTTGTTACTTCTGCAATAGTTTTAGTCTGAGGTCCAACACATTAATAAAGGCTGTGATAACAACTAATAACAACCACATAGAACCTAGAATGGAACAAATGCATTTACTAGCAGAGAATTTTTTAAACAAAATATTAGTAGTACATTTCATAAATCAATTACTTCTATTATCACAAATAATAAGTAAGAGTTCAACTCTGTTTTCAAGTAGAAAATCTTCTTTTCAGCTTGCTGATGTGATTTAATATTTATGAACCAAAGCACTCTTTAAGAGCATATAATATGCTTAAAAGATACCAATTTACTAAGTATTTCAATAACTTTTGATTAGCTAGATATTATTCTCTGGAAGTTGTTCCGTTCTTATATTTCAGCAATTTATTTTATGAACTGTATATATATTACGATAACCAGAGTTGGGGAAGAATTGTTAAGACATCTACCAAATTAAGTAGAACCGTAATATTTGTTTTGAGTTACATTTCAATAAATCATGGACATGGTTAAATTGATCGAGTCAAAACTCCTTATAGAATAAGTAATCAGACGGTAAGACTTAATTAAAGTAAAAAATAGTTAATTTTAACAAATTAATTGAAAAAAAAAGCTTACCTTGTTTTTCTTTCACCACAGAATGATATGTTGTTCCGATGGCTTTATGCTGTTCTTTTCATTCTTCTATTTTGACTATTTTAAAAATTCTAATTACATTTAGTCATAAATTTAGGATTAATTAGACCTTTTGCAGTCTCTTCAGTTAAAAATATACAGAGATTGAATGTTTTAATTAGAAAAGATGACCCTATTGAAGTGTGTTTACTTTCGTTTTCCCACACGGGAAATAATTTCACCAAGCTTTCTCCCGCCGAAAAAATTCCCGCATTGCCAACAACTTATTCCTCAAAATTCCGGAAGGGAGATGTTTTCGGTTGCATCTAAGTGCCGCTTTTGAGTTTTTGTATCACGTGACTCCGGAAAGTCACGTGGTTCCGGAATTTTTCCAACGGGGAAATAATTCCGGAGGCATCTAAGTAGAGCCCCAGGTCTTTTTACGTCACATCACTTTCACGTCAGGTGGTCTTCCTCGTGGGCAATTAACTCCCGAATCGGAGCTTTAATTCTGTCGTTTGCGACGTCACGTGGGGTATTTCGAAGGTTAATTACCCCCCGTTGATTGTTTGGGGTTTTTTTTATTTGTTGGGGAGAAAGCGACCTTGGGATTCGAAGCTTTTTGTTCCGTCTTTGGCGGCTGTTTGGGTTTTTTGTCTTGTAAATGTCAACGGTTGTGTGCATGGTGTAAGAGTAGGGTTGATGTTTTAAGTGCTTGCTAAGGTTTTTTTATTTTTGAGGAAAGTCAAATGGAAGGGCGAATGATGACGAAAGCTTGATTTTAAATTTGTTTACTGTTGGGAAATTAATTTTTGATACAGGCTCCGTAATTATAAATTTATTTATATATCAATAATAATATAGTTTGTTGGTTAAGTTTTTGAGAAAAAAATTTTGTCTGTGTATTGAATTATTTGCCTATCACTATCAAATTCTCACAGCCCACAGGTGTAACCAACCTGCATCTCACGGGCCTCTTGTGTTCGATAAAATTTCGGTAACGGAGGTATTCCTGAAGTGGAAACACAGTGAGATATGGCGCTTGAAAAGAAAAAAAAACCTGCATTCCACGAATTTGTAGACGAAACTCCTTTTTTGACAGCTATAATTCCGTCCATTATCTCTCCTGCGTTACGCAGAGAAGCTAAACGTTGTACACCCCACTCTGGTATTCATAGGTGGTGAAGAATAATGTATTTCCATTGTCAAAAAAAAAATCCATTACATAAATTAAACCATCCTCCTTCAGAACTATCAGTTCGGCCATTGACATTGTTACCACACGAGCTGACTCGCAATTGATTAGGAGCTATGGTCAGTAGCCGAGGCATCCACCGTTGATTCGACAATGACTCCCAATTTATATCAGCTCGCTTCAATTAATATGCCAGCCATGCTGCCCGAGTTAATACGTCGGGATGAATTGTTTGTGGTCAAGAACGAATCCTGTGTGATTACTGTTGATGAATAGGTTATTGTGTCTGGCCGGTTTTAACATTGTTTGACATGTGTTTTCATTGAAATTCATGTTTGGGTTTAGGTACGGGGATTGTCGCTCTTGACATGTAAATTGTGTGGATTTACTTGTTGCATATCGACATCTTTGGTATTCTTTTTTTTAATTGGTTAGTTGTAGTTTGTTCCGCTCAACAAAACTCATTGTGTCATGATTTTGTTTTGTTATAATACCCGATGGATTCAATTGAATCTTCCATCTAAATCTCAACCTTATGGTGCTGGTTAGTTGATTATTCATTGTGATAAAAACCACCTTGCATTACAATAACTTCTTACTGTATTTTTAAATGTTAGTCAATCAGTTTAGTTAATTTTAATGCACATTGCACATAGCATATTTATATTCTCGGTTTCAATACCCTTTTTAGGGTTCGATTCGGATGGCGTTAAAAAGAATTTTTGCCCCGAGGTTGTGCTTGGGAGTTTACCTTTTGTATTCTCGAGGCCTCGTGGTGACATTTTTCTTGTATCCTTTCTATTAATTAAGTCCTATCAGCTATTCACAGCTGGTAGAGATAAATAGTATATTTTACTATGTAAATATAATTTTAAAACATAGAAATTTTTCAGTGTCTATGAACTCTGAAAAATATATACCTACACTTCGTTTTAAAACAACTGATGTTTTTATCAGCAAATTCAAATATAACTGAGTCTGTTATTTAACATGTAAATGTATTGTGAAATTTTAAGTGTATTTTCTATAAAAGGATCTTGGATCTTTCTCTACATTTTAACTTTCCCGATATTTAGTGCATACTTTTAACTGCTGGGTTTTTTTCCCATTGAATCCCTTCTTATTCATGCCAACATCAGTTCAAAATTCCCTCGATTCTACATGATACACTGTATCCTTCTGATATCCTTTCAAAATCTCTTCCATACAGACGATCCAATCCCCTGCTTTTCATAAAGCTCGTTCTCCCAAGAAAAGAACCGTTTTCCTAATTCGAAAACTGGAGCTCTATTACGATGCCGGGATTGGCAACCGGATTTGGTCCGGGACTCCTGGAAAAGTTATTCTCTGCATCTAATCTCCCCGGGGGATGATCCTAATCCGGAAAATTCTTTTTTATTCTGTCCAGAAATAAAACCTCCCACCCCTTGTTTTTTATTCTTCCTGGCCGTCTCGAGGCGAACTTTCGTTTATTTATTTCTCTCCAAGACCGCTTCCCCCCCTTGCAAAAGATTTTGATGTGTAAGGGGGGGCTTAGATAAAGGGGGACGGTTCCGTAGGATATGAAAATAGCCTCGACGCAGATCACTGCGCGAGTGGAGTGGAGTTGAAGCAGTGCTGCTTGCGGGGAGATCACGTTCTTGAGGCTGTGCTTTATATGAAGAGAAAGGGATTGTCAAAAACGTGGACCTAAATATATTGCTTTTACATCGTCTGAATTCAGTTTCTTTTTTTTTTGAGAGGGGGGCGAGCTTGTGAAAAAGTGGAGAGGAAATGTCTTTTATTTATCGTCGGAGGTTTTTCGGTCGAGAAATGAAAGAAACATGAAGGTCCATAAATGTGGTTATGTTCGGGGCATGCTTGTTTTAGTGATTTTTCTTTGCAACTTCGCTTCTCGAGCTCTATAAGACGGGGGATGTTTCCCCCCGTTTGTTGTGCTTTTCTTCTATTTTTCTCGGTAGATTCTTTGGTGCTTATAATAATAGGTAAGTTGATCAATCAAAACGATGTTCTTTATTAGACTTGGCTATGAAAGGGACCCCCTCTTCCTCCCTTACTGGCAACAATAACTAACTGGTTTTGGGTTTTTGAACCTAGGCTTTCTAGTTTGAGCATAAGTATTCGAAGAAGTTGAATTAACTGAGAGGTTTTAGTGAATCTTCCGTATTTCCGACAAGTATAATTTTTATGATTCAACCTCTTAATGTGCACAAGTTGCTAAACCAAATTTTAAATTTGTCTTGGGATTTTATTTCCTCTGGGAGTCGACGTTCTACGTTCTTATTTGATTCGTTCAGACGATATTTTATCTCATTCTATCCTATCGTATCTACATCCAGCAGCAAGCTCAAATGCACCCTCTCTAGCCTTTCTAATTATAAAACCATGAATCTATTAACATTCTCATAATTCATTGAACTTTTACTTTCGTATTTCACTACTTGCTCGAGGGTGCCCCAACAACAATGAGAAAGAGGTCTGGATCGATTTAGTTGGACAAAATATAATCAAGTAGCATTGGTTTATTTAATTTGTGGTACGGTTTGGCTTGCTTCACATTTTTCTTGCCTTGGGGGTTTATCAACCCATTAGCTTGGTTAGGTGTCAGAAATAGCTGCGCCACTTTCTTTATAGTCAGACAAAGTTTTCCAAATTTAAAGACTGATAACTATTTATATATGCACCTAAGTATGCAAAGTGCGTCTTTCAATGATATTTGCGTTGAAGTTCGTAAACCCTATGATTAAATGTTTTTCAAAAGCCAATTTCCTTCTTAAAAGCAATTTATTACATTTTTTAAATTTAAAAGGGTCTATTCATATCAGTAGTTCTTTAAAGCTTTAGTGTCGTTATGGATTGTTTTGATTTCAGTTCTCAATCCCAGTATGGTTTGTGTTTCTCATACATCTTTCGCTCGAAAAGTTTTTTTGCTACTTGAATTGAATGATCAAATGCATTTGTTGATTTTTGTCTTTTTGACCGCGACACTAAGTTTCAGAAAAATTATATTACTTTTAGAAAAATGGCAACAGCTGCGGGAGGCGTGGAATGAAGAAAACGATTTTTCCATTAGACCACGCCCACATTTCATTTCTCCGGGTATGAAAATATTATCTGGCGCTTGGTTACATGGCCGAGAGGCTTAAAAAGTGGTTTTATTTTTATTTACCCTTTAGAAATACAACTTTATTTCTCAATGCACCCGTCGTTTCTTTTTTTCTTCTCCACAAAAACTGTTTTCTGTTTGCCCTCAAAGAAAGGACCAGCAAAGTAATAAACATCGGGGGGAAATTTCCAATTTGGAAAAGTTACATGTCTCCTTTGTCGGTTATTATTTTTTTTATCTCCAGGAACGAATTTTTTTTTTCACGACAGCGGCGAAGAATGCGTTTTTAGCCGACGAAATTTCTTCCCAAACGGAAAAACCCGCATTCTTGGCCGTGCCATTTTCGGGAAAGAATCCTCCTTTTAAGAACAAAATAAGAGCGGGAAGAAAAATTCGAGGCGTTCCGGTATTTGGAGAAGCGAAAATGGCAACGCGACACCTTTTGAGGGAAGCGAAGTGAAGCAAAAAGGAGCGAAGTGAAATGAAATGGAAAAAATTCCTGTTCATCTCTGTCCGCATTGGGGGGTTTTGACGCTGCATCTCTCTCTTTCGTCCTCCGTATTCTGTTTGTTTTTTGCATATTCATTTTGGCAGTGATGTTTTCTTTGCACTTGTTTTTCTGCTCTTTTTTTTTTTTTTTTGCAAGCACCCGTTTAAAATTTTTATGTGAGCGTGATGTATTTTTAAAAAGTTTATGCGTTGTCTTTGTTCAAGAGTACTTTATTTCTTACTTTTTTTTTTGGGGGGGGGGCTTTCGAAAACCCGTACCAACTTCATGGGAAAGTTTGGTAGTTATGGTCGGTGTTTTTTGAAGCATAAAAAAATATGGATACTTTTCTGATAACCCGCTTGGGAAAAATTTTACCAATTAAACATAATCGTGCCTTTTTATTATAGGAAAGAAATTTTCCACTTTTACTCTTACACTAACATGTTTCATCTTGGAGGTCAGAATCAATCCTATAACTTTCGTATGCTATCTGGCTGTGGTAAAATCTAATTTATTTCGGTTTAGATATAGATTAGTTATTCATCGATCAAAATCTAAGCTATCCAGAGTTGTTTAAGGTACCGATACCGAATACTTGTATAATATACGCGAATTGCGTTCGCAGAAAATTTGCCCTCTGCAGAAAATTTTCTGCAAAAAAAGTACAAAAAAAATTTTTTTATAAATTTTTCTGCAGAATTTATTTTTGATCGATAAATTTTTCTCTGCTTATCCCTTTTCTTAGGATTTTCTCAATTTTGGCTCTTTTATTGAGTAAAATTTGGCTTTTTTGTAAGGCTGGGCGAGTCTTCACGCGCGCTCACCCGGTAAGTTTGCTTCTCCTCGTGTTCCTATCCGATCGCAATGCGGAAAAAACAAATCGAGCTTTTTTCAATTCAGCTTTATAATATCCTGCTGAAAATGTTGATGGAAATTTAGAAATATTTTTTAAAGCTATAATCAAAATATTAGATCTGAAATTGATTCCAAACATAAATTTTAAATAAAATAGTTTGGGAAAAAGTTACAAGATAGTCAGGTAGCACAGATAAAAATGATTATGGTACCAATTTGAGTATTTAAGAAAGAATGTTAAAATTTCTAAATGTGTAAATTCTTGCAGAAATTTTTTTTGGAAAAAAATTTTAAGTGTCGCAGAAAGGTTTTCATTTTATACAAAAGTATGTTTATACAAAACTTTTGCTGTGAAGTAGTACCCAGCTGCAGGAAATATAGTTCATGAGAAATCACCTGTTTTTGCCCCTTATACTACTAATTCAGATGTATTATTTCCTGAGTTCCCTATATAGTATCTGAATACTTTTATTTCATTAGCATAAGACTGAAAACGTTTTTTATAATATATATTTTATTATAAAAAGAAAGATTTTTGTAATAATGGATTTTTATTTTATCCTTTTAGAAATTTCTATTGAAAACATTTTTTAGTACAAACCTACCAAAGATAGTTTTGCCACCCCACACTGGAAAACTTTTCTTAATTCCCTTCAATTGTAGCCATTACTTTTCTCCTTTTTGATTTATGTCCACGAAATCGCTTTATCTTAGGCCATTAATCTAATCATCGCTGCACCAGACCGGCCTTCAGCTTCCAATTGAGGCAGCCGAATAATCATTTTTCTTTACAAAAGAACCAAAAATAATTGTTTTCTATCCCCTCTCTTTCCATTTCATTTGTTTTCTCCCGTCTCCCTTATTTTAATCCCTGGCTTAGAACTTAATCTTGGAAATTTATTTCTCCCCATTCTGAAGTTATTGAATTGGAATGGTCCAATAGTTTTCTATGTTTATTTTGCGTTGAAATGATTCGTTTTGCATAAGCGAATCATTGGAAAGTATAGATAAATCATAACACGATTATTTCTTTTTTTCTACAATAATAATATTAATTCAATCTATTTGAGATCGCTTAATCCTAGCAGTTTTACGGAGGTGATTTTTACTGTATTCTATTATTTATTTTTAAATTCAGAAGTTTTTCTCATCCAACATGTAAGTTTACATCGATTTCTTTATTTTCCTCAGCTGCATCGTTTTAAAATTATTTTATTTCTTACTTCTATACATTTTAATCCAATTCTGAAACATCTTAAGTGAAGTTGAAGGTCATCCATTTATTGCGTCATAGATTTCAGGAAAGGATCCAACGGGATCTGACGTAAGATCGCTATTGTAATGTTGAGGAAAAATTCTTCGGCTCTTTAAGATAAGCATGACGTTAAAAAGAATGTTGCACGAAAGCGTGACAACAAAGAAGGAAAATTTTATACAAGTCTGAACGATAGCTAACTTATTGATTTGTTTTGCATCATGGTTGTTTTTTTTAAACACTGTATAAAACATTGTTTAAAACACATTTATTGTGTAGTACGAAGGAAAAATTTCATTATCTGTCCCATTAAAAATAATCAAATTATTTTGAACACAAAGAATTCAAAATTTTTATAGTTTTCATTAATACCAACTATAAATTAATTGGTTGTTGATAATTTTTACCGATATATTTATAGTCTTACTAGGCGTTTTAAACAGTTAGAATCGCGGAAAATTATTGTTGAGTCGTTTAGTGCTAATTATTTCTTACAATTAATGTTAGTCATTCAGATTAAGAAAATATTTTGTTTTTCTCTCTTTTTTTTAATGATTTTTTATGTATTTATTCCTAAAGGTCTAAAAAATAAAACGTTTTTTTTTCTAATAAAACTAAAACAATTTCCCAACTTACCTTGTGTTGCATAATATGCATGTTTTTAAGGGAACTCTGGCTGGTTTCTGGCTAGGTGGCTTTATAAAGGTTCTTTTATGTCAATCAATATATGGAAGAACTAGAACGTTTCTATTCCATGCTTCCATTTTAGGTTATTTTTAAGGTAGTATTTATTTATTTCCATTGGTATATTAGTTCCATCTCTATCATTTATCTTGTATAACGCAGTGGGCAAAAATTTTGTTTCCTGAAAGGACATTTATTAATTACCTTAATAAACATTTTGTTGCATCGTCATTGATTACATCTTTACATTGATATCTTTTCATTCTGCCGTGTAATGTTTTTTTGTAAACTCAGTAGAATTTAATATATTAGGGAAAGCAATATTTATCTTGTCTGATATACTGGGCCAATTGGTGTGTGTCATAATTGGTATTATTGCTCCATCTCGGACCAACCAATGATTTTACAGTTTCGTCTCATTTAATCAACTACCAACATGCTATTTATGCCTCATTGTGTTGTGATTATAATCTGCCAAGTATTGTTTCATGACAGCCAACTCAACTTGTTTTTTTTAATAATCTATAGTTAGTAATATTGGAATATCTTCTACCTTTTCACTGTATGGTTTAGTATTTTGTAAATTTCAGTTTTCTCGATTTTTTAATATTTAATTAGCACCCCCCAAATTTTTTCAGAAGAATGACTAAAGTGGATTCAAAAGTAAACTAAAGTTGATACTATTGTGAATTTTTATTTTATGCAATTAGTTAATTTAGCAATCCATATTTATCTCCATACCTTTCTGGTGTTTTCCCCCCTATAGATTGTCATATTTAGTTAATGATGTATTTTGCAAAGATTAAAAGAGACTTTTTCAATCGAGAATGGAGAAGTACTCTCCATATGAAGATGAAAATCCACTGTTATCCAAATCGATGTAAGTGCGCTTTCTGACTCTTACAAAGAGCGAAAGCTTCGCGTTTCTCGAAAATACGTCTTTCAGGCTGCTTCATCTCGAGTAATGTATGTGTTGTTTTGTCTCTTCTCATATTGATTTCTCTCGTTGCCTTTTCTCATACGGACAAAAACGGATATCGAAAACGATTCCATTCTTTTCCAATCTGCTGCTGCCAACGCTCGTTCCGAAATATTCAGCTTCTTGTTAAGTGGAAATAAAACTTTCGTTCCGAGAACAACACTAGCAAAATCGCGCAAAACCGATGTTCGTTCGCTCCCTTGCAAGCGAGCCGTATGCATTAAAGAAGCTCCTCTCATAGGCGAAATCTTCCTTCTCATACGTTTCCGAATAAAATCGATCTGGAGACTAGTAGCGAGGGTAGAAATAAGTTCCCTTCCCATTCTGTGCTGCGGTAAAAGAAAACGTTTCGTTACGTTTTCTTTCTCCCCCTTTTTTAAAACAAAAAAGGGGGGCGTTTTAGTGTTTCTCCAGGTAGAGAACAAAATTGAGCTTGTTTGTTGTCGATTCCCTTATGCTCTTGTTCTTTTTAACCCTGCTTCGGAATCGTACTGGTGGGATAAATTTCAGGCTGGGATTTTTCTGCTCTGGAATATGTTTTGCTTTTTTAAGTGATCGGAAAATTCGTCTTCCCCCGGCGTTTGCTGTTGTGTTTTTATGGTAATGATTGGTTTGCGTTCCGCTGTAATTTTGTGTAATGGCTCCCAGAACCCTTTGGGGTTCGGGTTTGTGTGCGCTTTTTCCTATGGAGGATTTTCTCTTAATGATTGTTTAAATTCATCATTGATGCTTTTGTTTCTTCTACTAGTTGTGTTCTTTGTATTGGAATGTTTAGGTTTACTCCCTTTAGACGTACGGTTTATGTTATTTTTAATGGTGTTTTACACGATTGGGTCGAGTTTTTTTTTTCCTAATTTCTGAAAACATTCGATTGTTCTGATAAATTAATTTTGGTGGTCAAAAAGCTTGAAAGACTAAAAGCCGTATCTGTAGCCATCAGCGTCGTTGTTTGTTAAGGAAGGTGGCAAAGAAGGATTCCACCAATCAGAGTCAGCGAAAAGCTATTATTTTTTTAACTGCTGGTTAGCACCAACGCTGATAGCTGTGAGTAAGGTTATACTTGAATTTAATCAATAAAATTTCACACAGTGTTCTTAATTTTTTCCCCTCATTCCATAGAAAAAAGTGAGTAGAGGTTTAGATGGTCAATACAAGTGGTCTTGAGCGAGAGGTCGACTGACTGAAGGACTTAGTTATACGGAGTTCCGGTATAACTAAGTCCAACCCGTAAGATTCCTGATTTTATCATTTGATTGTGAAAAAGAATTTTCTGTGTAGTACTTCATTTGGATCTTGTAAGAAACAGACTCTTTACGTTCGGCCGAAATTTCCTTTTAGTAGGCGTTACTTTAATTGTCCAAAAATTCCTAGATTTGCCGTTGATAAGCATACACTCGCTGTTTTGTTCCAGTACAGTGTAAACTGTCTGAAATTTACCAAATAACAACCAAAAGTGTACGCACTTCTGACGAATCCAACCGAAAGCGGGCGTACTTCGGACGTTTCCGCCGTCCATGCGCTTCAACGTCCCGCGTTGGTCCCTAAAAGGTGCCGAGTGGGTCATGTGTTGATTTGATTAATTTTCCGCTACAGCGTCCCCCGCGATGGGCGTTGGCCTGCTCCTTGGGCGGGAAGAGACGTATTGATTGATGACGTCATCCCCTCGGTTGCCAGGAGACGGGCCGGATTAAAGCTCGGACTTCTCCTCTCTGCCGCTGCTGTTGTTATTATTTCGCGCGCCTTATAAAAGTTTGGGAGGCCGGACGACCACCGAGATTTTTGGCAGGGAGTTTTGTTTTCTTTTGGGTGCTGCCGTGGCGGGTTTATTTATTTTTTTGAGGTGAGGTTGTGAACTTGGGTCCTTGAGTTTTGGGAGGGAAGGATGTATGTATGATGGAATAAAAAGAAAGTTAGATGGAGATTTCTCTTAAAACTATGATATTGCTGGAGGTCTATCATTTTTTGATGAAGATTTTATTTCGTGCCAGTTTTTTGTACTTTTGAAGGAGACGAACCACAGGCCTAAAAGAGAAATATTTTACTTAGTTTCATCGATAATAAAAGTTAATATTTGCTTTAGCTTGTTTGGTAGTAGGCTAATTTTCTAATTTCTTTTGTTCAAGATGCTATATTCTTTTGTTTTACTCCACTCCCTGTGTAAATCTGAAGACTCGCGCTTTTTAATGGACTTGAAGAAAAAGTACCAACGCAAATTAGACTTTGGCTGTGCCAACGTTGGTGCCCTATTGAAAGAATTCAATTTGGTATTCAAAACACCTACTCTGTGAAAGGTCACACTTATGAGTGTTAAGGGAAAAAGAAGTAACATCGTGGAATAAGCATTTAGGCTTGAAGCTGATGAACTTAATAGAGAGAAAAGTAGTAGTAGTACTAGTAGTACTTAAGTAGAGAAAAAAATTAATTCTATTTCAATTTTATTCTACGATATGACTATGAAAAAGTATAACACGGTTTCCCTTTGATACAACCGTTTCTCTCCATTTCATTGTTTCTTTCAAATTTAACAAAAGCGAGTGAAAGCCAAACCCGACTTTGTATTACTTTTATATTTCACAATAACAAACCGAGAATGAAATGTTTCTGAACCACCTGTGAAAATTCCCTTCTTCCATTTTCTATTATCAAATGACACACTGTCCTCTCTCTGCGCCCTAGGTGCCGCAATAAAAATCGATCCTCCCCCAGACGAGAGAATCCCAAAACCATTCAAATTGATTTATTCGATTCTTTCCCGGAATCGAATCGAAGACAAACGGCCCTAATTCGCCATGGACGGAGAGATGGCCAACTCGATTAAATTTCTGGAAGTGGATATTAACGGTTCTCCGGGCAACTGGCAATTACTCCACGGATTTACGGCTGCTCCATGTTTCTCTTGCCCTTGTTTCCCCTCTAGGAGAAAAAAAAGGCCCTATAATCTGGTTTCCCCGCGCTAAAAGTTATTTCTTTCGAGATGATGATGATGGGAAACTGTTGACTGTTGTGGATGGGAAAAAACGTCGAAATTTCATTACCTGTCTTTCCGATTTCTTTGGGGAGCCCTGTTGTGTGTGTGGAGAAGAGGGCCCTGTCAGGGTATTCCGGTTTAATCAGGCGGCCTTTTTTTATAGCTCTCTTTTGTTGCCCCTTTGAATTGCGTTCTGTGTTTGGCTTTTTTATCTTGGAGTTTCCAGTTCTGGCTGAATTAAATAAACATTTCGTTGGGAGCCTGTCTTGGGGCCTCGCGGTACCGTGTTTGTCCATGGACGTTTTCTTAGGGTTGATGCTCGAACTTAATAATACTCAGTCTTTATTTTATAGAAGGAAAGATATTGTTTGGAGAGCTCTCTATTGAATTTCGTTTAATGTATAGTTTTAGTCATTGTGATTAAGGATTATTTTGAATATCTTCGGGTGAGTACTGAAGCTTCTCGTATTTAAGTTAGCTTTGTAATTACTTGTAAAAACATAATGTAGTAATTGCATTTTTACGTAAGATATTTCTCTGTTGAACACTATACCTAGTCAGAAACTTGTTAATTACAAAAGACAAAAGGTATGCCTGTTTAACTAGGAGAATCAATCGTTTAAGTATTTATGAATATTTGGGATCTAACTTTAAAACTGCTGAAATAAAAATCTTAGAAAATCTTCCTCTGCCGGAATCATCAATATTTATTAAAGAAAATCTTGTGGTTATATGCCGTGGTCCTTGGACCAGAGGATGTCGTCCGGAGTCTGGGAATTATGTCCACGTTATGGCCCTGAAAGTTTCTTCAATAAATATTGAAGAATCTGTTTTAAAAACTTTTTAAATATCTCGCCTTTGTTTTTACTTCAATGTAAAGAGTATGTTACCTGTTAGCCCCTCTTTTTGGTGTAATTAATAAATGAATTGTTTTCTATTGTTTTTCAGGAGGGAAAAATACGTGCAAATTTTGTTTATTCTAATAATATAAGTAAGGGTATTAATTTTTATCTGATAGAAAAGGGCATAATATACCATTTCTTAGCCGTTAAGATATCACACTTTTACGTTGTTAAAGGGTCCTAGATCTATGAAATGATCTAAGATTTCAGTCAAGTGATTTCTGAAGAACTATACCCCTTGCGTCTGTTCTTCTAAAGAAGCGATGTGTAGATTTTAAGAGCAATTTTTTTTTTGTTGTTGTCGTCACCGATGTGGGACTAACCTAAGTCCATCCGGGCCTCCCAAGGGTACTCCGAGACCTTGGATCTAGAGTGGATTAGGGGGAAAACGCAGAAAAAAGCAACACACGCTTTTGTTTCTCCGCCGCGATAGAGATTGCTGCGGGGACCAATCTCGTTAGCCGAGGCGGGATCGATTCTTTTCGCCCCCCGAAATAACGATTCATTTGTCGGAGGAGAATCGTCATTAGTTGTAGGCGGATGAGGTGAATAATTTATGGGGATTTCTTGATCCACCTGCGCTCCCCTGGGAATGGCGAAATCTGCTACTTTTCTCTTTGCTGCTTGCCTCTTCTCTTCTTTCCATGTAGCTGTGATGTTTTATTGATTGATAGTGTTACTTGTGCGGCCACTCTTGCTGCTATTACCGCTCGCTTCTATGGTGAGGGTTATTCTTTTTTCAATATGGACTGGTTATTGGATTGCTTTCTGTTGTTGATTATCTCTTGATTTGGCTCATGCGCAATATAATTACTAAGGATTTCATTGCACCGGTTTTAAGAAGGTTCATATAATTCTTGGTTCATGAATGAGAATGTCAGTTTGAAAAATTCTGGTCGATTGTACATATTGAATACATACATTAGGTGTTCATTTTATTGTTATTACAGAGAGTGAAGTGAGGGTTCTTCAAATGAAGGCGAACTTTTGCTAATACACAATTGACTTCTAAAATTTGAAGGATTCTTTAATTTACGTCATATTTTACATTAACCTCCTTTTTTCTACCTTCTAATGATAAACTATAGCCACATGATCAACGTTTAATTTTTTCTTAAACATTCTACTTGCATGATTACAACCATACCATCATAAGCAATGGGACTTTCTTTTTATAGTGGATTTTTTTTTTCAAAATTATGTATTTAGAACTAAATATTTAGTTCGTATTTAATGCATCATAGAAAAACCTTATTAGGGCACAGTTCATTTTTCCACTCTCAAAAAATATCTTTTGGATGAATATCTGTATATAAAAGACATGAATTTTCAATTTCCTGGCGCATTTTCCAATCAGTACCACCTCGTATTCCCCTTCCCGTTCATTCATCAACATGCCATTCAAGAAAGACCAAACCCACCCCCACCCATCGAAAAATCTCTTCTCGTGTTCCAATCCCAGCCTCGCGTGCTTATGTCGCACCGGGCAGTCCAGATTAGTTACACCCGCGTATGTTGTGTCCGCTTGTTCGGCCTGGATTAAATACCATGTGGGCGATCAATATACGGCGTAGGGAGAGCTTATTATTATAATAATTTATCCCTAATAGGCTGGCTGGCTAAGCTTGCGAGTGCTGCGAGCGTACGCGGATTGCGTATTCCCAAAAGTGCCCCCGAGTTAGGGCCGCTTGGCGATGTGCGGGAGGAGAGTGGTCGGAGTGTGTTTGTAAACAAATCTAGTAAGTGTGGACTCATGTGGCTCCACCTATCTATAATAATGGCTAAATTTTCTTATGTAGTGCTTGAATTCTGTCAAAGGAAAGGATTAAAATCACAAAGTTTCTATTTAAAGAGTATTAATTAAATTATTAAATGATGCCAATTTACTAGTTTTTTCACAAATAAATAAGAGATAATATAAAATGAAAACATAAAGATTCTTTATTGTATAAGCTTATAATACAATTTCATAGTATTTTTCAGTATAACAATGACTTGCTTATAACAATATTCTTTCAGGGTTCAGGGTCCTCACACTCACAGTATTTAATTACAAACAACTTTCACTACATTTTTAGGGCTGTGCTTTAGAATTTAAAATAAATTTTATTGAACAAATATTTAACTTTATTATTTGGTATTTATGTACTAAGCTCATTGACCATACTGCAAATTAGTAAAATCAGACACCAAGTATTTGGGAAAAGGTTTTAATGTAGTAACTACCAAATTTAAATTTATAAATTAAGCTTATGAACTTTACGCCATTCATTCATTCCTTAAATTATAAATATGACTTAAAAATAAAGAAAGGAAAGAAAACAAAAATTAACAAAACCAACTCAAAATTTAAACTATTGTTTTTTAAAATATTTAACAAGTATTAGAACTAAATAATTATAATATGTAATGTTTGTTTAGTAAAAACATTATAATGATTTAGTACTAAATTAATTAAAAACTAAAATTAAATTAATTGAATGATTGTTTATAAAGTTCTGCAAAGTCCATTTGAACAATTACTTGCTAAAGAGCAAAACGTAGCACTATGTACACACAAGTCTGTTTGAACAAATTATTGACTGTATCATAAATTTCTTTTTACGCAATATGAGCAAAATTACCAGAAAATTTTTAACCGCTCTTCAACGTGGACATTATAAAAATGAATAAATTATAAACGAATATTATAAGTATTATAACTGTATTTAGAAGCTATATATCAAGAGGAACACTTTTAAACTAACTCAAACCTGCGTAATGAAAATCGGTGGACAGATTATTTGTTTACGCTTCCCGCTTTCTGAGCTCTACGGATTTGCGCCAAAGTTTCCCAGAATGGCGAGTTATTCCCATAGGTTATTCCCCTCTCCTCCGGCGCATCGCCAAGCGGTCCTAACTCGGGGGCACTTTTGGGAATACGCGTCCGGATTTGCTTACCGATGCCGGACGCGTGTTCGAGTAAAGAGAGGACTAATTGGTTACAGATGTTCGATGTTGGTTTTGTCTGTGTGTGTATTCGAGGATATTTGTGGGGTTATGTTTGTAGCGATGAAGGGCCTTGGTTGCTTTGGATTCAAATTCTTGTGACAATGGTTTGGTTTAGTTTGTAGGTAAACGCACAGAGTACCGAAGCGGAGGGTTCATTGCCATAGGCGGTGATGGAAATTCGGCAAATCCTATTGCTGGTAATTGGAGGCACTGCGATCGCTTCCCTACTCTTTGCGTAACCCTGATCATAACTGATAGTAAAGTCGTCAAAAATGAGGAATGTGTAACTGAATGGCCAAGAGGTAGCCAATCCTATTTGATACGAGTCCAAGTGTTTCTTAACTACAGGCTGATCTGCCCCTAAGTGTACAATTTTATCATTTTTTTCCTTCATACAACCACTGCTTTCTTTGTTTTTAGTGGATATTGCAAAACTTTCATAGTCCAATAGACAAGAATCAACATTGAAAACTGAAATAATAAATATTGCATCTTCAAATCAAGTAATAGCCAAAGCCAGTTATTGCTTTCTCTCTAAGATTGTATTTCTTGAACACAAACCTAATAATGGAAAAAGGCTCATTAATTTAAAATTTGATTTAATGGTCTCTCGAACAAATCGAAATGGAAGAAAAGAACTCAATCCGGCTCTTTTGTAGAGCCCTCAAATAAATAAATCTGTGCGTGAAGACGATTCATTTTTATTTATCTCGCTCTGGAAAAGCTTTCCGATTGACGAAACAAACTTTCCCCTCTCCAGCTCCGTCATCCAATGAGAAACGTTGAACTTCTCATTAAGACGGTTCTCCAGAACCGGAACTCTGGAGCAAATCACCGTTGCTCCGATCTTTTGCCGCCCGAGAAAACGAGATGAAAAGGAGGACTCGCATTCACCCAGCCGTCAAAAAATATAAGCAAATAATAAATAACTTCGCAAAAACCTCTCCGATTCGCGAGAGGCAATCATACGGTAACGAAATTTCCCGAAAGGAAGAGGATACAAATGCAAAAGCGGGGTCAAAAATTGTGGAAGAAGGGGAATTCTTTTATGGAAAAGATTCTTTTCGGTAGCTTGTTCCCTGAAAACTCGGAGGTACCCACTTTAATTTCCCCTTTCCGATGTGGACTGGTGATGCAGTAAGAAAAGAAACCGTTCTTTTTCTCTCCCGTTTTGCATTTAAAGTACCATTAGCGGAATGAACGTGGGATATTTCGGGTGGAAAATGGCAACAGTAGAGGTTTTTTAAGTTCTTTTTTCTAGGTTTAGGTTTTTTAATTGGCAGCGGTGGTGCGCTGTGTTGTCCCGTATCTGTTGCAGAGTGGGTGGTGGTAATATAGTGTACGTCGTTGGGCGTTGAGTGCTACGATAACGGGCCTCTTTGCGGTGTTTTTGGAAGAGAAGGGGCTGAAATCTTTATGGGTGTTGTCTTTTTTCTTGGAAACGTCTCTTCTATTTGTTTCGGTTACAGGAGACTTAAACTTCGAGTTTTTTTTTAAAGAGGAGACTAAAGGCCTCTTTGATTCTGATGGGAAGGAAAGCTTATTCCTTTTTTCATAAAACTCTACTACTTGCTAAATTATATTAAAACGAACAAAATCGTATATAATCAGGTTCTAGATTAATAACGTTGTTGTATACGATGATATCTGTAGGAGTTGTTGAAATATTTTTTTGACTGGCCTGTATTAACAATAGAATACTCACTCATCTCTAAGATTAGTAGGCTCAGAAAATAATAAAAAGTCACCAAAACATCTTAAACTTCATCTTAAACATCAGTAAACTCTCGTTAGTACGCCCCCGCTTAGTGCGACGTCCCGCATATTACGACGTTTTTCTCCGGTCCCTGGTACCAATAGGCCTTTTATCATTAAAAACTATCCGCTTATAGCGACCCCGCTTATAACGACTTCCCGCATATTTCGACGCTTTTCTCCGGTACCCTGAAGAAAAATCCCGGTTATTGCGTCGTCGAGTTCCTTTCAAATAATGTATGAGCTACAGAAACCGTTGAAAACGCGAGTAGAACAACGAGAAATTGCTAAAAGTTTGAATGTAACAGACTTTAGTGGAACTGCGGGTTGGCTGGATAGATTCAGGAAAAAAAATGGAGTTTTTTTTTGGGGGGGGGAATAACGTTTTAGTCTCACAAAATGAAATAAGAGAGACACCATTTTATTTGTTTTGTCATGATTTTCAAGTGTTATATTTTTAATAGTATACCAATAAAAGTTGTAAAGGTAAGAATGTTTGTTCTGTTTGTATACATTGTTCTTTCGTTTCTATTTTAGTGATAAATCCCGCTTAAAAAGGTGTCTAGGTAAGATTAGGTATTACGTATATTGCCGAAACGGTGTTTTATGGAATTCCGCATATAGCGTCGTACCGCTTATTACGACGTTTTCACAAATCCCCTTGAACGGCGTACTAACGGGAGTTTATATTTCAATATCCCATCCAAATATTAAATTTTCCCACTTCATAAGATCCCTAATTCACTTAAACCTGTTGCCTCCCAAAGGAATAAATCCTCCTAAGAGAACCCTGACGCAACGCTTTTCCTTCTCGATTGATCTAAATCGATCCACATAACCCCCGAAGATTTAACTCATTTATGCCCCACTCGATGTTGATGGCTCTTGCCTCATCCTCCCTCCACTGATATATTTATAGGTCCGTGGCTGTTGTTAATTTTCCCCCGTCCGTGATTTATAACCGACCGGTAAGCTATCTCGTCCGGTCCCGGAATTTTAATGCCGCGATGACCCTTCCGGTCAGTTTGGGAGGCTCGCTCGGTCGGATTCCTTCTGTTGCCGCGGTCCGGAGTGTTTTAATTGAAAGGGGAGATCGGCTGTTTGTGGGGTTTAATGCTTTACTGGAATTCTATTTGATGGAGCGGTGTTTTCGCTTTGAATGTAGATAATGCTTGGTGTTGTTGTAATTTCTGTTTGGGATGGTTATGGTCATGTTTAAATTCAGCTCTGTATTGAATGGATTTTCAATATGTTCTGTGAATGGAGACGTTTTCTCCTTTATATGTGTTCTGTATGATGCATGTTGTTTGGCGTTTTTTGTATTGTATTAGATGATAAAGTATTGCAATATGTTCAGAGATCCAACTACTTGCAGTTTAAGGCTCATTGGGATCAATTAATTTTTAATGTCTCTGAGAGGGTCACCTTTAAGAAGTAACTTTTGTTTTAAGTTCTATATAAAATTCAATACTGGAAACTACTTTTTCTGTAAAGTGTTAATGTAGTGTTTTATAATAGTTCTGTTGGATGCCATTGAATAGCATAGATTTTGAATATTTATACGGGGCAGAGGTTGAAAAAATAGTGATTCTATGGATGTGTCGTTCTAAAAATACTTTATAATTATGTTCCATTGAACAGACGGAAGGTATTCGAAAGTAAATGATGTGGCTATTTTTGGCTATTAATTTTTTTATTTCATATTAGTTATTTCATATTACATTTGTCTCATTACCTTGAATAAAATTAACATTTTTTTAAACTTTATGTTCCCTTTATTAATCTTTATTTTTTTTCTTTTCAGGTAAGTTGTTTTCTATGTTACTATCACACGGGTTTTGTGAAGAATAATAGTGGAAAACCATTTTAAGTCTTTACAAGTAAGTTGTGTTTTTTAAAGTCACTTTTGTATCAATTTGTTATCGTGTATATAATACTTTTTAGGATGGAATTTATCTTTCTTTATATCTTGTTATACATATGCCAAAAACTATTTCGCCTTTAGCTTTTTTACTGGCAAAATATTATCTTATAGTTACCTAATATTTCAAAATTTATAAAAAATTTATTACTAGAATCTTATTAAGGAAGACTAATGTATTTGACTCGGGTAGCTTTAGTTAGAAGTTTGACTATAATAGTATAGTACTCATTTCTAGGTAACCATAAATACATATTAAATAAGAATTCTGGATGTAGCTCTATGATTCAAACGAATTAAACTCCGTTGAGGTTACTGGCGCGTGTCTCGTGTCTTTTTTCGCATTCAAATGCACCCATTTCTTTGTGTCATTGCAGTTTCTTGTTTCTTCAGTGATACAACAAGGTGGATACACATCGTATATTGTTTCTATTCATTGTTATGTAGTAAAATATACTGCTCACAATTTTTTTGGTTTTGTCACTTTTGTCTCAAATTCCCTTTCAAAGTTACTGAATTATTATACCAGTTGGAAAGATGTAGTATTAGAACAACCATTTCTTTTGTTGCAGCGAGTTTCCTACCTTTCTCTTTTATAGAATAAGGGGCGTGCTTAAATTCCATCTCTGGAACTGACCTACTTTTAGCTAGCTCCTCCTTTTATAAATTGCTTGTTCTCTCGCATGCAATCGGTCTATCACTCATTTCTCTATGACGTCGTCAGGCAAAAACAACAGCTAAATGTTTACATTAATGGTCGATGAACTTCGGACGTTTCTACCCTGGGTTCTTTTGTGTACTTACTAGGACAGTTTTTTTGTGAATGAGTTTTGATCGAAAAAGAGAAGTAATAGTTTGTGCCATAATTAAGTTTGTCAAAGAGGAATTTTCATTTTAATAGTTTACTATGTTGTGTAATATTGCGACGAGTTTATGTAAAAAATATATATTAATATTTTTCAACGGATAGTGCTACTGAAGTGTTTCCTTGTAAACACGATTGGTTCTTTTGTGTCATTCATTGGTATATTATGGCACATGATTAAATTATCATTGGTTGTTTTGAAAATGAGCTTACTTACAAAACTATTCAAATGTTGGGGCTTTACAATAATTTATGTGCTGTGAATTGTGTCGATCCTAAATTGTTTGATTTTGTTTTCTCAATTCGCTATAATACTACTCGAAAAGTGTCTTTCAAAATGAATATTTCATGGGTTCTATTGTTTTCCGTCTAGACGTATCTATGTTTTTTATTGGCAGTAATAGTTGTAAGACGTCAATTACTAGTTCTGAATAGTAAGGAAGTATCGTCACCCTAGTTAACGAGTGATAGGTCACTTACATATATAAGTTTCAGCTTATTGTCTTACTATTGCCAGTGACTGCGGAAAGGTCATGGTTGGACAATCAAACACAACTTATACATTTATTGAATCAACAATGACTTCAAATTTCTTTAATAGCTTTCATTCCTGCCTTTATATATTAACTTTGAATTGTTTGGTTGTATTTTCAATTAAAGAAAACGATTCAACACACTATTTAATAAGTTACTAAGGATTCTTTTATGGATTCAGGGTACACTAGTTAGTAGATTTCTAGTAATTACTATGTCTGAAGATAGAAAGGTTGGTTGGTTGGTTGTTTGGAGTTTTATGGCGCATGACTCAAGAGTGAGTATAGTGCGCCAGACACAAGACAAAATTAAGCCAATAAATATTTCTATAAAAGCAACTAGTATAACTGGCCAAGGGCCATTGTCGGACGTACTCTATACGTCAAATTTAAAAAGGTTAAAATATGAAACTAACGTGGTTAAAACTCAGACATGATGAATAAAACCAATACTATGAATGAATTTTAAAACAAGTCTCAAATTAGACGAATAGGATAAAATTTCTGACAAGTTAAAAGTTGAGCGCTTAAAAACAAGATATCTCTGAGAATTAAAAACAGGACACTCACAAATTATATGTTTTACCGTAAAGGTGACCCCACAATGAGAACATTGGGGAGCCTGCTCCCCAATGAGTAGATGACGATGTGTGAAACGGGTGTGGCCAATTCGAAGTCTGCTGATTAAAACTTCCTCCCGACGATTCAAAGTAGAATCGCGGCGAGGAGCAATCAATGGCATGACCGAATGAAGCTTGTTGTTGGAAGATAGAAAGGGGTAACATTCTTTTGTATAAGCTTCATAAAGACAACTTAAAGTTCCTTTCAGAGTACAAAAGCATAGATGAGTAGTGATTTCAAAAACCGAGGCTTTTCGAGCTTTTTTAACATTTTGTGAAGAAGAGAGAAATAAATGTGAATGAAGAGGAAACTTGAGGTATCTCCAAAAAAAAATTTTTTTTAAATATCGTTTCTGCCAGAGCTCCGAAACCCAAAAACCCAATTCTCAAAATCTGAATAAAATTTCCCTAACCCCAGAAAGCGTCTTCGCCCGTGAAGAAATTCCAAGCGGCGAAATAAAGAAAAGCAACAGTTGCGACTTTCCCAGGGAACGACGATGGAAGGAGTTAAAATCCTCCCCCCCCTCGTCTCATATTCTCTTCACTTCACTTCGGAGGAAACAAATTAGCATCATCCCCTCGTTTCAAAAATTTTTCCTGATACACGGGGAAAAAAAGAACAAAAGAATGTTCCCAAAGTTTCTCGGTATGGGGGAGGGTGAGGAGCAGCGGGTTTTTTGACTTCTCTTTGATGGAGGTAATGGTGGTGGGTATCGATTTTTTTCTGCAGGGGAATTGTTGCTGCTTTGGAATTCCTGTTGGGTTCTGAAGTGGGGGGTCTTAAAGAAGGCTTGTTGTATTCGTTGTTTGAGGTCAAGGGCTTGGTTCGACCGCTTGTAAGGATACATTTAAAAATTTGCCACCTTTATTTATGTATGTGCTCTGAATTTTCTAGGGGAAGTTTTATAAATTTGTGGCGAACCATGAGGTTCGAACCCTACAGTTCGATTCCAGCTGACTCGGTGTTGCAGCCGTCATCAAGTCAGCCGATAAGGTCCATTCAATTTTCTCGAGCTTTCTTATAAATACAACTGCAAAGCAGCACAGGCTGCTTTATAACATTCTTTTAATTCCCATCGCCTATTGCGATTTTTTAAATTTGTTTTTTAAGTAAGTTTTTATTCACGTCTTTTAAATCATTTGAGGATGCCCTCAAATTAAATTAGATTTGACCTTACCAGTTTCTCTTGTCTTAAAGAAAGATGATTAAACCCTCCTCCTGATCATTTTGTCTCCAGCTTCAATTGTAATATTTTATATGATTATGTAACTGTATTACTGTAAAGAAACCTTTATAGCTTTAGGTTATGATTCCAAGCTGTTCCAATGTTACGTTATGATTCTAAGTCCTTTTTTTTCAATCAACATTTTATGCGTAGAGAAGGAAGAATATAAAAATTTTAACTTGGTTGTTTCTTAATTATCCTAGGTACTCAGTTACTTATGGTTCTTTCGAAACGTTTTTCGTCCTGTAACTTTTCCTAAGTATCAAAGATAAATTGGACATTGAAAAAAAGATTTATCAACCTCAAGGCATTATCTTCTGCTACTTTTTTTATCCACACATCTCTGACAACTTTTTTTTCCGTCGTGTAGGTAACCTTATTAGCACCGCCAGACTTTTGGATTCGAGAAACCTGTTCCTCACGATCACTGGAATTGATTTCGGGGAATGGTGAAACTTCACGACATGTCAACTTTACTCACTTAGGATGTCGATCGAGTTATTTTATTGCCTTAGCTGAGGTTTCTTTTTTTGGAGTTCTCGTGGATTAAAATGCCATAAATTTTGTACGAGTTCCGTCTCTTGAAACTTCTCCCGTCTTTCCTTCTTTTTTTTTCTGTGAGATAAGTTTCTTTCTATTCCAGTAGGACATTATTCGATCTTTCTTTGGCGTAAACCTTTAATTTCAAGCTTTTAAAACGGTTTACACTTCTTAAAACATATCACTTAAACTTACGACCTCGTTGAATGTGCCTGGTTATGAAATCCTTAAACCCCTCCAGAAAATCAATCAGAACCCACTGGCCTAGAAAAGTTTTGCATCGTAATGGAACATGGAATTTCCTGGAATTAATCAGAATTCCTCAGATCTCCTAATTCCAATTTAAATGGGAAATCGTTCCTTTTCTAAGTTGAATTGGGTGTTGCATTCATAAGGCAGCTTGGTTGAGTTCCAAAGAGTTCTTTGGCATCTAATTTAATCAGGGTTTAGAAGTGATATTTAGATGATATTGATAGATATTTGATATGCATAGTTGGAAAGTAATGTATGGTATCAAGTGTAAAATGCTTCTTTTATCACCAACCAATATAAAATGCTAAAAAATAGGTGTTAGATGGAATACTTATTATGTGCAAGTCCTGTTTGGACAGCTGAAATGTTAAAATTTGAATTTCGTGCTTGATTTTTAAACTGAAAGGTCTTACTAAATTTTTGAATGGGAATGCTTGAGTGATCAAATAACTTTTTTAAGTGATGTGTTTTGTCCACCGCATCCATATTTAAATTATGTTTATTGGAATATTAAAATTTTTAGTTTCTCCCTTGCCTTGATGGTTTCTTCTAATATACTTCATTTTTCTTCCCAATATAGTTTTTCTACATTTCTATCTGCTTTGAAAAAAAGTGAGCTTTACCAGTTTCAAAGTCAAAATCGTTCTTATACATTGTTTTGCCAAATTTACGACGCCAAATAACACTCGAAATAAACCCACAACTCTAAAAGAACCCATTCAATGCCGTCTTCCCGTTCCCAATACCCTCTCCGTAGAACCTTGTTGCCGCTTCCAAACAAAAAACTCGCATCAAAAAATCGTCTGCGAAGGGCGTAGAGCAGAGTTGTTTCCCTCCTGCCTACCTGTCCATACTCTCGCTCCAGGAAGTCTCTTGACCTTCTTTCTTTCTCTCTTCCTCTCAGAACCGACGGCGGCCAATCTTGACAAATCGGGGCTCGGAATATATAAAAAAGTATCGTTTGCGTCTTTTTATTAGGGGTGGGAAGAATAGTTAAAGTCGTGTTGTGGTGGTGCCTCTTTGTTGTATGATCGTTCCTTATTTTTTATCGTTAGAGGGTGGTTGGAAGGATTTTCTCTACGCCCTCCGTGAATGTAATGTCATTTATCATCCTTTTTTTTTTACCTGCGCGCGGTACATCAAAGGGTGTGAGTTTATGACTCAAAATTTTTTTTCAGTGTCTGTGATATGTGATAGGTTTGGGTTTTATGTCCCGTTTGTTGTTATTTCGGGGTAATGATGAACATGAGAGCGTACGTAAGAGTATCTTGTCGGTATTTATGAAAGGGATTTGGGAGCTTTTCCGGACTTAAATGCATCAAGTGCCACTGCCAATTCGGTATTATTCTTGTTTTCTAGTATAATTCTAATGCCAATGCGGCTTTTTTTTTTGTTTCCAAAGTAATATGAGAATGTACTATAGGCACTGTAGGTTTATTTAAAGTAATAATGTGTAATGAGAAACGTTTTATATAGCTTTGAGAATTAATTCTGAACTGAAAGTATGCGTTTCTCATTATTACAGCGTTATCATAATCTTAATTTGCAACTCAAGCAACTACATTATCTTAAATTATTTTAAATGCAATAACAACTTAGTTTTAAATAAATCGCGTTAAGAAGTGATTATGTGACAATTCCACTGATTCTAACTGCGTAAGTTTTTTTTGTCATTTATCCCAGTTTACCACTGATATTTCCTTCTTGTTCATATTTTAATGCATCCTTTAAAGTAATTCATCAAAATTGATATAAAATTGTTTTTATTCACTATCTGTATTAAACCAAAACCGTGTCTTCCTTTCGAATCCCCGAAGAAAAATCCCCGTCCTTGGGGATTTTTCTAGATAAAATTCAAATAAAAAAAACTACGTTACGCACTGCCGACGTTACACACTAGTTGACAAGCATTTATTGAGCCATTCCCTCTGAAAAAAGGAGTTCTTCTAAACTGTTACGCAGTGCATCCAACCATCCATTGCTTTGAACACACCGCCGCAGTTGTCGGATTTCTCTTTTCCTCCCAGGTGTGGACAGGTAGACCACCGGTCACGCGGCCCTGCTTCGGACCGCCCGTATCGTTTGGCATCCGATACCTTTCCACACCGATCCCTCCTTTGACCCGAACGTCACGACGGGAATGTCCTGGATGACATCTAGACGTCGTCGGTATCGTCGTCTGTAAAATAATTGAACGTACGGTATCTTATGCATGCCGAGTGATACACAGGCTGGGAAAGGCATTTTAACATAGCTTACTAAAATTCCCCGACAGTCATTGAATATACTCTTGACTTGAGTATTTTTTATGATATTGAGCTTTTGGAAATAAAAGGTCCTTGATTGACATAATGTGTTCTTGAAGTAGACACCAACTAACGCTGAACACCCAAAACAAAAATGATATTTATTATAAATTAGAAGAAACTCTATGGTTCTCCGCCCAATATAATTAGTAAGTAAGTTTAGTTGCTAACTTCTTTAAAAAATTCTTAAAATCCTTCATAGAATACTACTTTTATGGAATTCTTGGTGACTACCATTCACTCCTTGGAAACGATATTACAGACTACAGAGGATCGTTGCAACACAACCACTGCTTCGCCGCGAATGTTACATGTTTAGATCATCCCAGACTGCTCCTGCCCAATACCTACACGTATTTGATCCGAACCACCCACCGAGATTCAATCGGGATCAAACAGAACGTCTGGAGCCTTACCAAACGGTACATCATCACTTCCATCCTAACACCCTCCCATTCGAATCCACACCTCATCACCGTCCTTGTTTGCAATGCCCCACAAGCCCTGGCACATATTGCCTCCTATCTGTCTGTGTGTACCGCCGGTCTTATATTGCGAACCGAGAGGAGACTTGGCTAATCTTTGTGAGGAATGCCTTTTAATAAGGGGGTCGCCGTAAAAAGGCCCGCCGCCGCCGCCTTTTACATGCTAATGAGCAGACTGCTAATTAGAGTTGGGAGAGACGCCAGTAATTAGTTGTTGCGGGGTTGTTTTCCCGAGACGGCCCCTGGGGGATTTCTGAGGGGAGGAGATGGTGTATTGTGTCGTGATGGAAAGGGGTGTGGGGATGTTGAACCCACGGCTTGGGAGGCGGTATTGGAGAATATATATGCTGCTGGATACGTCCTATGCTTGATTTAAAGGTTCACGTCGTATGTGATGAAGTTAAGTTTCCTTTGTAATAGCAATGGATTAATTTTGTTTCGAAATAAACTCTTATTTGAACATTTTAAATTGATACTCTTTAATTATTAGAAACTGGAAGGAACATCAATGAAAGTTTGAATTATCGGTTAACCTTAACTTCAAATTCCAGGTTATTTCAATTAAATAAAAAAAGAGAAAAATTTCTTCTTGATATAATATTTAATCCATGGTTTCAAATAATGGAGGAGTTTTTGGACTTGAAAAAGACCGAACCTGGTTCAGGGTAAGTCAGCCTTAAATATTAATTACATTGATGAAAAGTCTGTAAAAAGTGGTGGAAAATAAAATTAGGTTTGGGAGAAATTCACAACCTTTTACGGTTTCGAAAGTTCGAGCTATCCTTCCTAGTTCTACAATAAGTAAGAGTCATAAGTCTTCAAATCCTACTTATTATAGTTATAAGAAGCCTTTTAGCCAGTAGTGACGGATCTGAGAAACTTATCGACAGAGGACGAGGGCAAACAAAATGTAACCTTTTTTAGGAATTTATTTATTTTAAGTAAAAAAACTTGCTTGGGACACAGATGATGCACTCTAACAGCCATTTTCACAGTTGTCGGCAACGGTGTTAACTAGCAGCTGAAGAAAGAAAAATTAGTTTTTCGCTTCTATTGATTGGTGGAATCCTTCTTTGACCAAGGATTTAACACCGACGCTAATGGCTGTAAGTTGTCTTTCCGATGATTTAACCAGTTTAACTGCCCCAAAGAATATTAGGTTGTCCAATTAAAGCCATTATAAATTTATCGTGAAATGAGAGGAATGCCTAAATTTCACAGAGAAGATTCAAATCCCCTGAAAATGTTTGTTAAATCCATGATGACCCTCCCCCTCCCCTCTCCTTTCCGAAAACCTGTAACCGAAATCGCTCTCTCCTCAAAAAATCCCCGCTATTCCGCGAACAGTGCATTACATTTCATTGCATGGAAATCTCCCGTCACAGAAACACTCCAGCATTATGCAGATGCAGGCATTGAATAATGCATGCTGCGCCTGTGCTAACTGCGCGCCAGCTGCGGAGCTGCGCTGATATTAGATTTCTCGGACCGCGGTGGCTACTCTGTCAAAAAATGTTCGATTCCCTCTCCCTTTGTTCTACTATTATTTTTTTCTTCTTTCGGAATGTTTTGTCACTCCCCCACTCATCGTCGGGAATATCGGATGTTGAAAAATTGTAAATCGTTTTACTGCATTTTGTTGTGGAGGGTTTGTGTTGCACATTGTCATCTCGTTTGTTCTATTTTTTTTGTTGAGGGGGTGGGGTGTATCGAACTCCCCCTTGCGTTCGAGTTGTAAATCGAATTGTGTTTTTCTACTGCTCTATACCTGGATGGGAAATTGTGTTATCTTGATGTTTGTGTGCTGCGGCTGCTTGAGCGATTGTAGATGTCGCGTTGGTGTTTCTTGACTGTTCAAGGGGATTGAGTTTGAGTTGTGTAGGGTGTTGACATCTTTTGTGTGGGTTTTTTTTCGGTGATTTTTTCAGAAGTTGATGTTCTTTTTCTGGGTTACACACTTTGCTTGAATCTGAATAAAAGTTTTAACTGTTATCAATTTCTTACACATACTCTGCTGAATAAAGTTGGCTGTATATTTTTCTTAGGTGAGACTAAAAAGGCTTGTATTCTTTTAGCTGACGTAATCGTTGGATTCTTTTTACGCTTGAAAATTAAAACTTTTTTTAGTGAGGTATTTGTAATTGTATGCATATCTCTTCTGTTTGGTTTCCTTCTAATAATAAAAAAATACTATCAACTCGCACTAATGTTAATTGAAAGAAATGGTATAGTGAATAATAAGTGTAACTGCGAATCTGTACCAGGAGGAAGTGAAGAGTAAGTTGGTAAAATTATAACCTATAAAAGATGACTGCCTTGAAGGGAGAAACTTTCACTGACATTTCCTCAGATAGCATAATTCCGTTACCTTTATCTTAATAGGATATGTAAAAACTAAAAAACTATATCAATACAGTAGAGCCCCGATTATTCGCGGAATAGGGTGGCAAGGGTACCGCGGATAGCGAAAATCGCGGATAACCCGAAAATAGGCTAAAAATGAGGTGAAAACAAGAAAAAAAATATTTAAGCATAAAAACTATGCTTTGTACAAAAATCATGATATGTAAAACTTTTAAAATATGTACAGTACAGCAGAAACCTTTGCTCTACTCTAAATCACTAAAAATACATCTAAATCACTAAAAATACATCTAAATCACTGAAAATACATCTAAATCACTAAAAAAAATTTTTCGTGGCACTCGCGGATAATCCGCACCGCGGTTCATCCGCTCGCGGATAATCCGGGCTCTACTGTATCTTAATAACTGCTTTTATTGCCTGTACTTAAAGATCTAAACGTACGCACGTTTTGAAATAAACAAAAGATTTACTCAAACAGCTATGCTTTTGTAGATACCAGTTGAATATTTTTTTTTTCGAGAAAAATAATGTAATCCCATACCAGTTTTCTAAGTTTCAATACTTGAATGATGAATTTGAGGAACTAAAAGTATACAGTTTTACCTTATGGAGTAATTCTTGAGCAATACCTCTGTTGTGGTGTCATTCAAAAATATTTTTTGTGTTCGAACCTTCTCTGTTAATCGAATATCCGAATTTAGAAACCCACAATCAGTCCACAGCATCAGTGATCTTTTCCGTCCTTCCAACTCCATTCAAATTAAAGTTTTTTTTCGTATCCAAACAAGTTTTTCCCTCAGAAGCCGGAAACTTCAGAAAAACCTCAACAGCATACTCCCACGTCGACTTTTTTGACTTCGAAAAATATAATAAAAAAATCCCCTATCTCTCCCAAACGAGGACCGGCATCCTCATTTCACCTCACTTCCATCATTACGAGGCCTAATGCATTTTAAAGTAGCCCCCGCCGCCCTTCGATGGCGGGAAACGCGAGTCCTCCCCTATCTAACGATATTGAAAAGGAGCTTGCCGTGGCTTTTTATCACCCGCCCTCCTCCCTCATTCTCGTCTGGATGCTTGCTGTCGTCTCCTCAACTCTACTTGGATGGAGATTGGGAGAAGTTAACTCTACTTGCGTATTCTTCCTCATCACAGAGGGAGATTTGTTTAGGTGACTTTGGGTGTTAGTTTAGGGCAAATTTTTCTGATGTATTTAATTGAGTTCTTCAAAAATACATAAAATGCCCTATTTTAATTTCTATTTGCATATTTCGGGCTTTTACACATTGTGTTAAATCTCTTTTTACAATATTTTTCTATCATAGAGGTTTTGTACTATCTTATATAGTTTTTGAATCTATTTATCTTCAGTGCCTTTGTTTGTAGAGTTTTTTTTTGCAGTTTGTTCCGTGATTTGCTTCTCTTGGTGATTTTGAGAAACTTAAAATATTTTTCGACATTACGCCATGATGTAACTTCTATATGCAGGGTTCGTACGCGGCCTTGAAAACCTTGAAAGTCCTTGAATTTCAAATATTCGATTTCAAGGCCTTGAAAATCCTTGAAAAAACGTATTTTACCCTAAGAGCCTTGAAAATCCTTGAATTTTATTTAGGCCTTGACATTTTTGGCCAGAAAAAGATTTCAGGGTATCTGCTGATTGTGTAAGTCCTGAAATCCTCTGGTCCGGAATTTCAAGGAAAAATCCCGAATTTTATACATCCTTCCGGACGTTTGCCTGTAAAGTTGGCATTTTGACGGCGCGGACGCAGGCAGAAAAAACAACTTGACGATCGCGATCTCGTTTTTCTTTGCGTCAATATCCTTGGCTTTAAATGCTCGTATTGGGAGAAACTGTTCACTTATTGTATTTCAAATGTGTCCAATATTTATCTGGTAAATTAAAAAAAAAATATTAGAGGAATTTCTTTTTGCAAGAAGGTAAATAGAAATTTATGGAGGAGAGTTTTAATATCAATTGAGAGTTACAAGTAATTGAGAGTTTTAAAATCAAACAAAGAATTAGAAGGTGTGTAGATAATAGGGTTTATGGAAATTTTAATGTAAATAATATTATTTAAGCATTATTTAAATTTTTTATCAGAAAGAAAGTCTTACAAAATCTTCCATATTGGGTAATTTTTGGGGGTTGAATGAGACTTAAGTTTTTTTACTCCTGTCAGTGTTTCAGTTTTTCATTTTCTGCCCAATTTATACTTTGAGTCAATAAAAAATATTGATCACTATTTACAGTTTTATTGCAAGTATAAAGTAGTTTATTTTTTAAAATTAAATATGTTAAGTTCATTTATTTAAAATTTACGTGAAAATATTTTGTTAATATACTAATACTATAGCTTAATTAAAATTTCATTCAAACCCTATTTTTTTGGAACTAGGAACCGGTATGAAAATTTGCTTTATTTAAACTGTTAAATAGATAAAATTGTATGAAATGAAACTAGAGTACTACTTAAAAAAAGGTTACATACAATATCGATCAGCCTTGAATTTTTCATCTGGTAGCCTGGAAAAGGCCTTGAAAATCCTTGAATTTTTTTTCTCAAAAAGTGTATGAACCCTGTATATGTTACGTTCTAATGCGTGTTACTGTTACCTACTACATTAACAGGGTTCCCACTGTCCTTGAAAGTCCTTAAAAGTCCTTGAATTTTTTTCTGTTAAAATTAGGTCCTTGAAAAATGCAAAAGGTCCTTGAATTTTGAATCCACTCAAGCCGCCTTTCGCTGATTTATCTAAATTTCCTTTCCGCATTTGACAGCAATGTTTGAAACCGTAAAACTATGATAGTAACGCCCTCTACATCGGTTCCGCAAGTGAACAAACTAGGTAGAACATTAAGTTGGAGTCAGTAGGCATTTTAAAAACAACTTCAATTGCTCTTGAAAGATTATAATTTTTAAGTGTCTGCGAAAAAAGGTCCTTGAAAAATTTTGTTGAGGTCCTTGAAAAGTCCTTGATTTTCAATGTTTTCAAAAAGTGGGAACCATGTTAAGCAGGAGTTCAGTTATCCATCTCAATATAATACTGATAATTTCACTAACATGCTTAGAATTCAAATTTAGCCGCACCATTCCAATGTATGTATTTTTTCACGTAACCAAAATGGTGTTTCTTGCACTGACTGACTAATAAATCACATCACTTTGACTTAAATAGGTTTCCATACATTCTCTTCTGTCATATAGCCGTGAAAAATATGGAAGGCTTTACAGATGTCAGCCGGAGGACCCCACATTTGTTACCACATCGTCTCATCTCCTACACTGGAAGCGCTCCCTGGGCGAAACGCTTTTCAATATTTACGTCGACCAGAGCGATGATATTTCCGAGTCTTCTTTCTCCATTCGGGCAGCCCGTGAGGAATGTTTTGTCAAGGGACCCACTCCCATCCGAATCTTCGAGATTATATTCCCGAATATTTATCACGGGGATACTGGCATTTCCATGGGAACTCCGCCATTCAACGGAGGGAATGGCGATGCGGACGGTTAATGGAATAGTACCGCGGCATTTCTTTTTCCCCCCTTTTTTTAATATACCTCTGCCGACTGAATTTTATTTCGGAGGTATGATTTATTTTTTGCGATTTTTTTTTCTTATTATTGCCGAGGTGCGTCATTCGTCTTGGTATGAGGACTTTTTCTATTCCTGGGGTTTGAAAGGAGGTGAGGGATGTTTCGCAATTACTTGTCGAGATCTATTTTTTTTTCTCCGGTGCAGAAGCAATCGGTTTCCATTGAAATGCATCGGGGCACAATTCGGGTGTCGAGAGGGTATTGATTTCTGGACTCGTTCGTTCGTGTTAAAGGGATGGGATAGAAGCATCGTTGGGTATGAAAAGTGCGTATAAGGATGAATTGAGTGGTCTGGGGAAGGTTTTTTTTTCTGGGTGGGGAGAACTTGATTGGATGAGGAGTTTCGTCTGAGAAATGATGTGGTGAAGGTGCGCGAGGAAATGTTGAAGAACGTTTAAAGCAGTCGGAATAGGTATGTAAACTCTTGAATGTGAAAGTTGATTCAGAGGGAATTTCCGTGTTGTTTACGTCTGATTGGAGTTCCATTCATGCTTTTGGATGTCATTTCGTGTTCAAGAAGGTTGCGAGGAAAGTTTATCTCAACTGTGACCTTTAGCGTTTCAGGTCGTTAAATTTTATTGCGTACATTTTTGCCTTTGCTATTGTATGCATTGACGTGCATAAATTCTGCAATTTCCGCAAAATCTGTAATAAATAAACTTCGAGTGTTCAGTGTTAATTTTTCCTTCTATAATAATTTCTGAGGCGAAATATTTGGGCATATACTTTTATTTTCTAAGCTAACCTCATTGAGAATTTATTTCTTCAAGCCCTTTTAATTACAAAACTTAAGTACAGTAGACTAATGTATCTGGCAAAATTGATTTTAAATTATCTTTTATTTTTGTACTATGCAAACTTTGAAAAGTTTTACAGTAAATGTTAATTCAAAGCCTCCTGCCTTTTGTCATATTCCCTACTCTAAAAAATCAATATAAATAAGCCGAGAATGCCGAAAACTGAGCATAAAAAAGCACCTCACATTTTAAATCCATTGCTCCAATCGATATTTATGACGCCCATAACATCACAGTTATCGCCCCCATCGTAAAAAAAAACCTGAACCTCAAAAAAAAGAACCCCGGATTTAAGAAGAGAGAAAACTGCAAGTCCGTCGGTCAGCTCATAAAGAGAGAGAAGAGCGCTGGACAATGCAGTTAACGCTGCCCATTGTCTTGGGACTCTGGGTGTGTGATAAAGGCCCTTAAGTGCCTTGTTTGCGAGGCATTTTTTGGGGGTCTTTTTTCCCCTCGACTTTATCTGAAACAATATGCAGGCAGGGACTAGAGGAATTTGGAGTATTTGTGTAAAATAAAGGATGGGATAAAAATGTGTTGAGAGGGTTAGCTAAGTTTTTAGGCTGTTGTAATTTTGTTAGGACCTTTTTTTTAAGTTCAGAACTATTGTTTGTATAAAAACAATCATTTTGCTATTTTTTTAGTTCTTGCCTTTTTTGTCCCGCTTTCTCTGATATTGCCACTCTTTTGAAGCTTTCATTGTCATTGGAGATTTTAAATTTAGATTTTTTTTACCTTTTCAACTTTTAATTTGATTCTTATTTCTATTAGAAATAAGTGTTTTAGATCCGTACAACTCTCGGCTGGTTATTGTTTTTTAACTTAATATAAATCTTAATAGTAGTTTCAAGAGTTTTCGTTTGCTTGGTCCTACTTGAGTGGCCAAGTTTGTCTCTGTGTCTTGAGTTGGTCTTTGACTGAAAGTTAGAGGGGTTTTTTTCTTTTGAATCACTATGTTACAAGTTTAGTAGTAACAACAATTTTTGTTGGTGAAAAATGCGAAAATTTCTGAAAGTGCAGCTTAATTAAATATTTTGAACTTGTAAATATAAAATACTATGAATTGTTTGCCGGATATATAACATTATCCTGTTCCATCGTGTTTTCGTTGCAATTTTTCTGGTCTTACTGTTGTCGGAATAAAACGTGTTCCAATAGTGATTTATTCACCATTCACAGGGTTGATTGGTTGGTATATTCATAAATCTTTTAAATGGATCATCTAAATTGCAAATCCTACAAAATCCTCTCAATAACATTACTTTTGATCCGATGTAAAACATAATTCAACTGTTCAATAGGAGTGTCATTTAATCCAGCTTGATCTATTTTACGACTCCAAGCATCCGACCGCGCATTAAAAAGCCAATTCAACTCGAGATAGATGCACTGCCTCAAATCGAGCAAATGCGGGTAATTGCCCCGTTTGGCCAAATGCCCCATTCCGATGCCCCGGCCACCGGGGCGAATGTTTACGTCCTTAATATCCGCTCCCTCCGAGCCGAGATTTTTGCTGTGGGGGCGGTTCTTTTTGTTCTTTGCCAAAGAGGTGATTTGGAATCATGGTTTTTTTTTTATCAGAGTGAGTGCAATTAAGGCCATGATTAGAGCGGCTAGGGCTTTACTGCTGAAGATGAAGTTTCTTTTGATGTTTATGAGGCTTCGTTTAACGCCGATTTGAGAATGCGTTTGTTGATATTGATGCTTTCTTTTTAATCATTTTAAGTCTATTCTCTATTATTTTTCTCGCTGCGAAACTTAGTGCCTTAGATAAATTTCGTCGATTGAATTTTCCTCTGTATATTTTGTTTTGCAAATTCTCAAGAATGTCTACAAATTTCCTATCAAGTGTAAGTGATCTTGAAATATTTTTTGACCTCTCATGTGACGTTTCAGCTTTTCTAGGTGAACGTGCAAATATAATCATCATTTACCCGTCCTACACAGTGCTCCTCTCTAGTTGCGATGAAATTAGTGGCATTAATTGGCTAAGTTCGTCATGATTTTCAACTCTTTAAAGAAAGTCACCTTAATTATCTAACTCATCGCATTAAAACACGGAACAAGCTTCAACATTCTCCGTTGTAAACAGTTAGCGTAACTGCTAATATCCTAGAACTGCTTTCATGGCGGAGTCTCACTATCCGATTTCGGATGTTTTCATCAAATTAGAAGAGCAGACTCATCGCGCGTGTTAATGTTTTGGTGTGATTCAATAGCGTTTTTAATTCTCCTCTCTGCTAGTCGAGTGTGCATAATCTTCTACCCCTTCCTCCACATTAGATTAATCTAATGTGCCGGCATTAAATCTCGGAAGCGGCCTCTTTAAAGTCTTTTTCGAGAGAACGTCGACATTCGGAATGAATTAAGAAGAGTCTCCTTCCTTGGGGGAGGATCGAATTGCCGGGTGCGATGTTCGAGAACGTGCTCTGCTTACCGCCTCTCTCCCTCTCTCGCTTTGATTGAGTTCGAAGATTCTTAATGAATTCGATCCCCGTCTTCTTTTGGTGCACGTGCTGGCTGCGATTGGGTTACTTTTCATTCGGTTAAGGAGGGGGTGTCGTTTGGAGGATTTTAGGGAAGGTAGAATGCGAAATCGAGTTGAGAAGTTGGGGCGGCCGTGAGTGTCGTGTTTTGGTATTTAAGGTCGTTTGGAATTGATTAAACTTCTCTGGTGTAGGGAGTTTATTTTTTAGGATAGTATATGGGTATTAATTTGTAAACTACGGAAGTGTATTCCCATTTATAATCAATCCATTAATACTATTTAAGTTAAAATGATAATTCTTTTTATTATTAGTGTAAAGTATTTGATTAATTTTTATGGCAGTTTGCTATTTATTTTTGAATCTTAAAAAGTTTATGGTTTTAAAAAATCCACAACAGAATTTTACTATTCCAAGCGTCCTTAATCCCTTTTTACTTTTTCCTATTTGATTAATTCTTATCAACCCAATTAATGTTTTATAGCCCCTAAATTGTTTAATAGAATTTGTAACTTTGTAGTACAAATAATTTGTTTTACTCATTTAAGTAAGAATCGGTATACTTGTAGAATTTTTCCTGTTTACAGCCAAATTGCTAGTTGCTTCTCATGTCATTAATTTAAAAACAATGCTTCGTAAGCTTTAATCTCTCTCTCCACCAACAACTAACCATTCTCTTTGTTGAAACAACTACACCCGTAAAATTAACGTTACTCGGTTCCTTTTAAACCCTTTCTCCGTCGTCCAATTAACATGCGGAACCGCGCGCGCCTCGACTCCTGGCCACCTGGCACCTAAATTCCTCATAACAGGATGGCAACGAGTTCTTTAGGGCCTTTTAACGCACCTGAGACCCGCTCGCCGATTTTGGCGAGTTTTAATTGGCCCTCTCCTGGCAGGTGGACTTCCCTGCTGTGCACCTTGCCTAGGAAATGACTACTATTATTTCTATGAGTTGACGCTAATTTTCCTTTCGTAATTCTACCTGTGAGGCTGGTACGGTGAAAGTGAATCGCTTTACCCATAGTTTTACCGCTATTCTTCCTTGAGCATCTGCCTCTGAATATTTTTTACATTATAAGGGGCTGTTTCTTTTGAGGTCCTTCACCTTGCCCCTTTCTCCTTGAGTTTAACCAAAATTCTTGATTTCATCCAACTACTACATATTTCTGTTTTATTTACTTTTTTACATTAAAACGTGAATTTAGAGAATTTATAATTGAAGATAAATGTTTGTCTCTACCAGTATATCTCCTGTCTTCCTATTTTTCATTCTCTTCTTTCTCTGTATTTACACCTCTCTCATTTTCTGGCATTCCCCTCTGATTCTCTCCTTGCCATCTTGTACTTAAGTACTTAAGTTGAATGAAGAAACTAGGAAGTTTAGTGAGAATAAAAACATTAGTTATTTGGCCATAGTGTGATATATCTTTAAGTCATTTCTTATGTACATTATACAACATTCGGGGAAACTGCGCTCACAATCCTCATATTATCATCCGTATATTTTCAATACTTGCGATCTCATCTTAATTACCTACCGTGGCTGTTGCTGGGTAGTTTTTACTAGTTGTAAATATAAGTATTCTGCATAACATTATTGCACAATAGTTATCCGTTGGTTTCCATTCATATCACATCTACTAACTACTAAATTGGACGAATATCTAAAGAAATCGCCTCAAAATTGTGTCTCGTCGAGCGAAATAATTCCCTGTATGAAGTCCATTCAACGAAAACCTAGATGCCCACTTCCATCCCATTATAGGTAAAGTCTCACAGATACCTACTTCAATCCACTGCATCAACATCTCACTCAATAGCCGGTTTCATCTTTTCAAACAACAAACCTCCAAAAGCCCTCCCCCGATCTGGGTCACCGAATAAAGGCACGTCTCATTATTTTGATATCCATTAATCACTCGAACGAAAATATCCATTGGATAATGGATTAGAGCTTTTAAAAGCCTCGACCGTTTGCTTATGGATTATTTCTGCGTTGAATCCAGTTCGCCTGGGGTGATTATGATATTGGAAAATTATCATTAGGGCTTCTCCACTGGGGAGCCCTTGTGTAGGGAATGCTATTAGTATTATTCCTTTTAATCGTGCTTATTGATTTCGAGGGCCTTTGGGGCTTTACTTGGAGCTATTGTTTGAAATAACGCTTAAATTAGTGGTGTTTTTGTATTTTTATCAATGGTAAACTAATGGGATGTTGATAGTATTGTATAGTATGAGATACATTCTTTCTGAAATGCGTTTATAGTATTTCCATACGTTAGGCATATTATTATCTTCCGTGAATCCACGTGTGTGTTTTAGTAATCCCTTTTTAAACTTTTTGTACTCTTATGTAATACCTACTGTTCAACCTTTTATCCTGCCTTAAAAATATGTTGGTTGAAAATTGGAAATAAGTAGAAGCATTAGAAAGATTTTGCTATATGTTGTATTCATATTATTTTAAATTCACTGAATTTTAAATTACATACAATGTTATAATTAATGATTGTACTCTCATTCACACATGAAAAAAAGTCTATTGAGTGGTTTTTTTTTAATTCGCGAATCTTTACTTGCAAAGATACACATTTTTGACGTACTCATGTTTTTTATATTGTTCCATTATCATAACCTTTTTTATACTAATTGACAAATTTATTTTTTAGGTAAGTTGAATTCCTTCTTTAATCAAAAAATGCCAAACAGATTTCATTTTGGATACACAATTTTCTTTACAACCTGGTAAGTTATAAATTTCTTTAAAACACAATGGTAGTATCTCGAATAATCTCTTACTTACACTGTGGCGTCGTTAATATTATGGACCTAGTTACTCAAGTTTTCCTTTGACACTTTTTTATCATCTAATATCCTCACTGATTCAGCCCTCTTTCCAGACTCACGAAATTAGCGTAGGTCTCAAAAATTTTTTCATTAACTTGCCCATTTCCTTGCAAACGAAGCTAGAAAGCAGCCATCTGTTTATGATTTTCAATATACTATGCAAAAATTATCTACAAATATGTAGCCATTTTTATCACGTCGAGGTAGTCCGCAAGGTTTGTCATTAAAAATGGAGAGCAAAATAAACAAGAACTTTTAAGATAAGGTGACTTGTAGATAAAGATTCGTTTGTTAAATATTCTGGAGGGAGATAAGCATCATCTTGGAGTTGTCCATCTGTTTTTAGAATTATCTATGCTTGCGTTATTCTTAAATCTCAAGTTTTAAAACAGTAAACTTTTGTTTTAGATTTAGTACTCTTAAGTTTATGTATAATATTGTTGTGGAGATTTATAAAATTAGTTTAGTAATGTATCTGTGAAATATTTTACAATGCTTAGGGTTCCATTTATGTTAGTATTTAATTTCTCCAAGTGTTAGTAATAAATTATACATGGTTTTAATTAAAAATATTTGCATTATTGGTTAAAAAATCAAAATTTCTAGTAGAAAAATTAAATGCGAGCTCAAAATATTTGTGCCGTTCCCTGGTTCTGGGAGTAATATATAATGCTAAAAAAAATCTTAATTTAGGTACTAAACATACAGAGGCAAAAGCATTGCTTTTGCTTCGAAATAAAAATCCACTTGTTGTAATTGTGTAATTTTTTGGGGGCTGTTAAGATTTCTTGCTGTTATTTGACCCAGTCGAAGCAAAAATTAAAACATTAAATATAAATAAACTTTTTAGAGCTTTATATCCTATAAGTTTTAGAAACGTCAAAATAAGCATCGGGACTAAGTAATTGCATAATCTTTCCGTTCCTATTTCTCACTCTTTCAAAAGTTAATGCTAAATAGGAAAGGAATATGCAGTTTTCAATAATAGTAGTCATTAGTTCAATTAGTTTCTATCGGAGAAAGATTTGATGGTTTCTGTAGTGGCATCACAGTTTTCCTCATTACCTTGATAAGTCCTCCATGCCCTCAAACCCGCATGTGTGGAATTTTTTTAATGTAGCCTCCCATTCTGAACCTGCCTCATCGGGGGTGGAATATCCCGTCGCGAAGGTGAAGTCGGTGTCTTTTGCGGATTTGTCGCAGGAAACGGAAGGGAAGGAATCGAGTGTCGGGTTTTTTTTCGTGGGGCTTGGGGTGTCTTTTAGGGGGCTGTCAAGTGGATATGGGGGGCTTTGTGCTGCCGGAAGACGAATATGGAGAGTTGTTGGAGTTGTGCCAATGTTGAATGTCTTTTCCTGTCGTTGTTGAAAAGCTATGTTGGAACTAATAAAAGTTAAGCTATTTTTGAATTAATGACAGTTTAACTCCTCTTTGAAGTTGGCTCTTTATTGCTGCAGGCTCTTTAGTCATATTAATCCGTTTTAAAATTAAAGTGGTTTTAACGAGTTGATGTGTGGGTTCCACAGACCCTAAACATTATTTTTCTCATTTACTTATAATATACACTATATAGTAGATGTTGAATCTAAATTTGTTTTGAATGCAAAAGTATTCATACGTTTTACTGATTCTCTTCCCCACATTTTTAAATCGTAATAATTGACCTACCTTCATCTAAATTTGAACACATTAAACCCATACGCACGACCAATTCCAGTTTTAATTTCTCACGTTAAGTAAACATAATCACCTACATCTCGAAACGAACCACCCAATTAGAACCCCCCTCTGACTTAATGACCTCGATTACCAACACGACCGATTCCTGGAAATTTAAAGGAGGGAAAAAAAGCGCTTCGCTCGCATTTACTTAAATTCGCGGCCCTGGATCTTTCCCAGGGTAATTACACTGTTTAAAGACAGTCCAGGGAGTTTCTGGGGCTACTCGCACTGCATTCCGGGATTATGGCTTGAGCTATTAGGGTTCTTTCCATTTCCCAGACGGCCCCGGATTAGGGAGGAAACGGGAGAAACCGGGATCGGGAAAACATTCCGTCTCATTAAGAGGGTCGGAGCGGCGTGTTTTTGCCGGAGAGAGCTTTTTTGTTCGCTGCATTTGGTTCTATGGGAGTTTATATGCGAGGAAGTGGAGATTGGGGAAAGGACGTTGGTTTCTGCTTCTGTTAGTTGTTGGGAAGGGTAAACTTTGTTGCTTTTACGTGGTGTTCTTTGTTGAGGATGTAATGGGAGAGACAATATGAATGGAATTTCTGTTGTGTAAAAAACTGAATTATAAAACTGGCCTGAGAGGCTCTTTCTCCAAATATTTATCTTTTAACCTTATAGAGACATTTATTAGATAATTAAAAAGAGTGAGAAACTGAACACTTTATATGACCTTTGATTACATTTGTAGTTGGCAATACGATTTTAATTTGAGCAAAAAATATTGAAATAGGTGCGGGACATTGAGGTAAATGGGAGTGATTCAAAGGTTCCTTTTCCCCTCTCCACATGACATTGTCCCTTTTAAGTTATTTTGACTTTCTAACTCATTATTTGTTAATATAATGTCATAATAATAATGTCAATAATAATGTCATATTGTTATCATAAATGTTATTTGAGCCATTTTCCCAACTATTAGCGAAATTTATTTGTTGCATCCGCAAAAGCCTTTTTGTGACATGAAAAAAAAAGCAAATGCGACTCCGCTATTCTTACATAAAGCACGGATTCGTTTTTAATCACCATGAAAAGCAAAACCATTTTTGTCACTTTCTCTTTCCTCGCGAATGGGGAACTTTTTAAAGACCACCAACATGTACACGAGTTATGATTCGCCTCTTTGTGCAACGCCATAAAAATTGTTTACGGTCGCAGGTAAATAGCATCTTTTATGTCTTTATGCTTCCAACACCAACTTTTCAAAGCGCCACCTTTCTTTGTGTCCGTTGTAATCACTCTTGTCGGGGGCTATTAAAATAATCTCGCTCCTAATTTAAATATTACTCCAAAACTCGACTGCGCCAGTGGAAATCGGGATAAAAACAGTTTTTATTTCTGCATTTCCCCATTGAGGGTTTCCCTTTCTCATAAAACCCCTATTCCCTGAAAGCCGCGCCGGATTTTTAATGAAGCCAGGTTAAGGCATACCTTTCGTTCCGCCCGACTTGCGCTTTGAAAGGTAATCTTTTCGTTTCCTCGGAATGGCATCACTTTTTTTCTGGTTTAATAACTCTTTGGTTGCCATGGCATTAATTGGAATGCCTGGTGAAGCGGAAGGTGATTGGACCTTTCCGAACTCGGCTTTTTTTTATTGGACGGTTTTGGTTAGTTAGGGGAGGGAGAGTTACGAAATCCCCCCTCTCTGCTGATATGCTTTTGATCCCTTGAAAAACTTAATTTTGAAGTTTTGCTTACAAGTTTTAATTACTGTTGAGATTAGAGTGTGGTGTGGGTAATTGCTCTTCTTTCGAGATTAGGTGACGATTAATTTGCATATATTTTGATAAACTCGTGCGTTTCAGATACGTATTTTTTTTTTACTTTCGTTGGAGATTGAATTGGAGTTTTATCATTCTTTTGTCCGGGTTTTTGATGCGGTGACGGTAAAGGTTATTACTCTTCTAGTTAAGCTTTTTGATTGAGTAGCCATCTCTGTTTTATCTTGAACCCTTTTATTTTATGGGCCTGGAGCTTCTTAAACGCCATTACTGGGAGTTGGACGTTTTATCTGTTTTTGGTTGTCATGGTGATGCTGATGATTAAAATGAAACGTGTTTCAGGAAATTTCCTGTAGGGTTAATCTGTTTAAAGGTTTTATCCGTTCTTTTAATTAAAAGAAATATTTGACTCCATTTAAACAGTAACCTTTTTCTTGATGGTCATGGAAATTGGTCTAAAATACGTACGTATTTGTAAACTCTTTTGCTTTTTATGCATTCTGAGTCATTGTGAAAATATAAAAGAAGGGAAAAGGTTTATCTTTATGTAACTTAAGTTTAACTGTGAATTTGTGTAAAATTTCTTATAATTTTGTGAACAGTTTTATTTGATTGAACATATAAAACGTATGTATGTATTGCATATTATAATGATAACATGAAAACATATTTGCGGTCAATTAGTTCCAAATGTATTTGTGAACTAATGACTGATGAACTGAATTTCACTAATAATTTTTTTGTAAATATTTTAGTTAATTTCAGAATACGTTAATTGCGTCAAACGCTTCGAGAAATTTTCATTAGTTTACACTTAACCGACAAGAGTCTCCTTCATGTCCAGAAAATTTTTAGACCTAACTTCTTGTTTAGTTTTTTATGATCAGTATTCCTCCCTTAATGCTGCTTTAATTTTTATTTTTAATAGATGAGCATTTTCCGAAATGTGTACTTTCTTGGCATTGATTTCTCCCAATTAATTCACCCTTTTCTCTTACGTCGTACTAGTATACTATTGTCTTAGGACAATTCGAAAGACTACATTAACTTGTATTGCTACACCGATAGAAGACAAATTAAGTAGGATAACAGGAAGAAGTTAACAATAGAATGAAATGAAAAGCTTTCTCTACTCTGCTTTCACAGCGCCATCTCTTGGTCAGTCGCGAATGTTTACTGTTATAGAAATGCTGCGGTCGCGATTCCCTAACATAAAACTGTTCAGAGTGCGGTTCCCTTTCAGGGAAATGATTTACCTTGATTGAAGAACGATAGCGTTATTCTTGATACTTAAAGAAAACAATTCAAGTGTATGATTATTGAACGAAGTTTCGGAGGTTTCTCCGAAAATTATAGCGAATCAAACCTTGAAAATGGTGTTAGTATTTTATATAATGTTTTTTTTTTTTTATTTCAATTGAACATAGTTCTACTACATGGGTGGTAAAAATGCACAGTTTGCAATGTCCTTAAAAAGATCTCATATCGCCGTAGGATAGGGCGCCACTGAGTTGGGAATCACAGAACCACTGGGCTTAAAATGCTAATTTTTAGACTTATATAGAGTTCTTTATTTTACGCTGAATTTAATTCTTCTCTAGTCTGTAATTTTTTTTTTGCACTTAGGGGTAACAGAATTGTACACAAGGGGAAAAAGTATCTTTAAAACCTTTTTGTTGAAAACTACTGTTTTTCGAAAAGGTTTTATTTCTTTCCTTAAGGTGTCGGCTGCTTTTTTAAGTAGCTGGTAGCTGCTCTTTTGTGGGAAACTGAAGTTTTGGTTTTGATTCCTATCATTTCTGACGTCTTTCGCAAAATTTACGGGCTGCGCCATTTTGTATTTTTATCCACCAAATGTTTATGGATTGCGTTTTATTTAATAAATAAACCATCTTTTTATGTCTGAAATAAATAATGGATCTTTATGAAGTTCCGTAATTTTTTTTTAGTTTTAAGTATTTTACCTTTAGTTTATTTGTTATTTTAATTAATATTATAATATTAATTACAGATTTTACTAGACATTATAATGTCTAGTAAAATCTGTACGTGCTTCTAACCTTAGAGTTTCTATTTCATTTCCAGTCCTTTCTATCATTGAACAAGGAAACACTTTATCCTTGAACACATTTCCTGAAAAAGGAACCCTAACTCTGTTACTAAATAGCCCAACAACTTTGCTTACGTCATTCCCAACCATCTCATTCACAAATCTTCCGATCGTGTTGACAGTTTCTATAGGTTTTCTTGCCTGCCAATGTGCACGTTCTGGCGTTTTCAACCGACTGGAACGCGAAGCTGTCGTTCTCTCCGTGATCAGCCCTTCGTCATCCCACTTCACTTCCATCAACGAGGATGGAGAGCACCCTCCTAAACTGCTCCAAACGCGCCCTTCTTGCTTATTTATTTCCCTACGGTTCGCACTTTCTGTGGCAGCGAGCAGCCATCATGCTTCGATTGGCACCTTCTAATATTTAGCCTTCGCCTTCTTGAAATATGGAGTAAGACTTGGCGGAGTTAGTTCAGTCTAGTGGAAAGGGAATGAGTTCTCGTGTCGTTGTATGAATGTGTATTGTGCTCTTGGATGGAGGTGTCGGAACAGTCCATTTTCTTCGTCGTAGTTGTTTTGGTGTGAAGTAAAGGGGTGAGGATTTACAGCGTACACATGTGGTGTTATAATCAATATATTGATAAGTAAATTAATTTTTAATAGATTTTGGTTAGTATTTTGATGTTTTTCAAAAGTTTGAAGCTGGATAAAGAAATACACTTAAGCCATTGTGGGTTAGAAATCAAAAGGAGTACTAGTAACTCAACAGTGTTAACTTCAATATATCGACAGCCACGTTGTGCAAAAGCATGTAAGAACATTTTTTGGCGAAAATAAGGTTTTGAGTTGTACTTGTTAAAGATGACCTTGCGCACATCTCAGTGCCACCAAAATCGGCCAAAGACGCTTCAAAACTTCTCCATGACGATTTGTAGTAAATTAACCTGTAAGTTGAGAACCTCCCAATCACCAAGCAAAACTCTGTAAGTTGCAGTGACGCTGAGGGGAAGCCGTGTCGTCCTCAGAAAAACGCGTTTTGCGTTATTTTAAAATGCTAATCATCAAACCATCGCCATGCTTGCCAAGAACCAAACTTGCGATAGTTTGGTTTTTTTCGTCTCCTGAAAACTTGGAGGTTTTGCACTTACAGGCTTTTGCAACGTGGCTGTCGATATGAGGTGGGTTGACATACTTAACGAGGTATTTTTTTTTACTACATCATACGGGCAGTTTTGCCTCCCCTTGTCTTTCAAAGGTATTTGAATCAGATTGCAGAATATACTATCTAACAAACTTAGAAATTAACTAAAATAATTTTTAAATACATAATTATACTTTTATCCTCCACGCGTAATAAACTTATCACTTGTAATAAACTTATCAAGTAATCCCTAGATTCTCAACCAACGACTAGTTGGTGCGTCTTGCTAATATCTCCGTCCGTGTTTGTATAGCGCTGACTACAGCCACACATAATTCCCCCCTTCGAAAAAATTATCTCCATCTAAACACTCACGCTAATGAACTTAATTAATATTAACCGCCTCTTCCAATACATCCCGCATCTAATAAAAAAAACTTCCCCGGCTCCTCTGAAATTACATTACCTCTCAATGCAATAACAATACCTGCAGGCGGCTTCATTGTTTACCCTGGCGACATCCAAGCGCATTATTGCTGCGATAACCGCGCTTTATACGAATTAATGCACCTCGGTGTCTCTGGGGCAACTCGCCGACCCGAAAGAATCTCCTCCCTATACCCGGGTCAAAATTAATTACCCGGGTGTAAATATCCCGGGCTTCCCGACTTTTAATGGACGGTGCTTGTATCCCAGGTAAACATTTTTCTTGGCTTTGATTGTACCGTGAGTGCTCGCCCCTCTCATCTTTCGTCAAACATGGGATGCTTTTAAGCGAGGTTGCTTTGTTCTGGTCCCTCCGGGTGGGGTCTTCCATTTGCTTTGAGAATGGGGATGGAAATGGGCTTTTTAAGGGGTTTTCTGTCGATGATGGAGAGGGAGTAGTGGGATTTGATTGCTGCTTCGAGGAATTGCGTTTTCTGAAGGGTGGTTCCCAACTCTCAACGACCCGAATTTCCAAGGAATCAGTTGTTAATTTCAATTGTCCGTTGGGAAATTTCGTTTTCATGTGACGATCAAAACTTTACTATTTCCTTCCAAGGCGTGCGCATGCATTTTAAACATCTTAAATAAGCAAAGATATCCAAATCTTAGGTCTTAGCAAAATATCCATGTAACCATGTTTACGTTTTCCATAACCGATTTTCTCAAAAACTTAGGGTCGTAGAGGTGGGATAAAAATGGGGTATTTTTTATGTAGGTACTATATGCAAGGAAAATGGCTGTGCAGACTTGTTGAAACTCCCTGGATATCTATTTCATTCGGCATTTTTAATTTTTTGCATTGACTCCATCTGGAACCATTTTGTTCATATCTTTCCCATCGAAACTACACTCACCAATCATAAAGTTATAATTTCTGATAATTCTCTTTATCAGTCACAAAATCAATACACTCTTTAATAAATAGACTGATTAAATTTTCCCTAATAACCTTGCTTATCCTGTATAAAGATGGAACAAAACTATCGTCCGAGTTCACGTACTAACCCAGACAGAAATCCCATCCATCATGAATGTGTCGTTCCAAAACAATTGCTTTCGCCGCCCGAAACGCTATTAATTAATATTCACAGCCCGTGAATATTTGACCGTCCGGAATGGTTATTCATTCGAATCTCGGGGAATGGGCTGTCCTAATGTCCTCCGATCCCCCATTATTCCGCCCATAGGCCGGGCTTAATGGATCGGGCATTGGACCGTCCGGAGACAATTAGTTTCGTCACCTTGGCGCGGCTGTTTACTGCCCCGAAAGGTGTTGCTGCAGTGATTACGGGGGTGTATAGATTGGGCGCTGCTTCCTCCTTATATGCAATGGCTTTGCGAGGTTTCGTTTCTAATGGAGCGTGAGTTGCTGAGGTGAGTAGTTTTGAGGGTGTTTTCTTCTGGGGGTGGGGTGTTTATGTGACTTGTTGCTGGTGGTGGGAGGATTTAGGTATTGGGTAGATTAGGCATGTCGGAATGTCGTGATTGTTCTAATTGCCCATAAGTTATTTATTCAGTGAGAATGAAGAATGGGTTTGATTAAAATATTGATGTTTAGTTTTGCCCCTTTACGTTGTTTAAAATGAAAGATAAATTAAATGAATCAATCATTAGATCTTCTCCATCCAGAAATCTCTCCTGACTAACTCTCACAGCTTTACTTTGGAGTTGTTGCTACAGGCACCTCAATTTATAGTGCCTTCGATAAGCTGGGTCTATTCTTTAGTGATTCCTCTTCATTTTCAAATTCTCGTATGTTAAAAGGATGCACTATTTCTATCTGGACGTTCATGACACCATGACATAAACTAAAAAAAAGTGAAAGATTCTTATAAGCACAGTGTTTGCGGTGAACTGTTGTCAACCTGAGTCCCAGGGACCCACTAAAATTAAAAATGTGGGTCCAAAAGCAAAAAAAATGAGTCCCTAAAATTTTACGGGGGAGACATGTTATTAAAACAAATAAAATAATATTCCACACATATTAGAAAATAGGAGTAGGAAAATAGCATTTATTTGTTCTTACAAATTTTATCTCCTATGACACATATTTTTGTTTCCATTGCACTAGCTAGATAGTATTTATTTTTCTTTGCTACTTTTAAATTTGGCTCTTGCAAACATATCATCATTAAATTACTTAGTTAAGTTTTTCCAATCTATTTGCAAACAGTTAGGCTACGGTAGTTAAGACCCCTCTATTGTCATGTGAAATTGGATTTCAACTTGCATAAAACTAGTTATTAATATTAACCTGATTAATATCTCCATACTTAGAAGAATACATTATTTCAAATAATATATATCTGCATGAAAATAACCAAAATGTAACTAAAATCAAATAAAAGTTTAGGAAATTAGTTAATACTAGAATAATTTAATAATTACTTAAATTTTATGACCAATATCATTTTTGCTTTGTAAAGAAAAAGTAAGAAGTTTATTTTTGAAAGTATTTTTAAATCTAAAATCATATTACTTATCTAAACAGGTTATGATCTACCAAATTTTTTAAAAAACCCACTGTATTATTATCTTATTAATAAAATTAAATTTATTATCTTATTAATCCTTCTTCAAAGCGACCTTTCACTAAAAATATACAACTTAGAAAAACCTCATGAGTTGAAAATATTGACTAAAATCGAGAAAAACGCGATTCTGAGAGATAATACTTGACTAGACTTATTAGGCTGCTCTGACCTCAGTAAAGTTGTTTTTTCCGCATCGCGATTACAACGTGAGAAGAAGACAACGTCAACAGGCGCCTGTAGGAAGCACTCGCGGAAAAAACGGAACTTTCGCGAAAAATCTCAATTTTTCGATTTCCGGAACATTGGACTTGTTGGCTTCTGACCACGCTAAAGTTGTTTTTTCTACATCGCAATGACAATCGCCGACTTCAACTTGGCGCCCGCGGCCATCCAAGAAAGCATCGCGGGAAGAACGGAACACTCCGGGTGCAAAACGAAACACTCGCGGGATGTCGCGATTTTCCGACCCTTTTTCTTGGAAATTTTCGGGTCCGCGTTGCTTCCGGAAGTTAGGACAAAATTGCGTTCCCTGTCCGAAATTGTTTTTTTTTTTTGGCTTTTTTTTTTCTCGGAAGCGGACCCGGTATTTTGCCGGAGTTGAGTCCCACTTTCGCAAATTTGCGTAAAAAACCCGCTATACCGGGTAAACGCGAACCCTGAAGCATTTATCAAGGGGTACTTCAAGAATTGTTTGTGTTAACTGCTAAATGGAACACTCATTCTGCATCCAATGTCTACTATAGATAATTCTAACCCTAATTCATTTATTCCGCGTATCTACGCATACCATCAAAGTCAAACTGGTTCCAAAAGCACTCTGGATATCAAATCACCGCCCCACTCTACCGATTCCAAACCTTACTCACCATCCTCCATCCCATCCCTGCAATTTCGATAGCCATCTATAATCTCCGAAGAATAAGCGATGGGTGTCTTGCTCAAGGGAACACAACAATGCTCCATTAGGGTCAGATGGGGTTCCCTTAAGAGGGGGAATAAATCCCTCGACTTCATCTTCCGGAATTAGGTTCATTAGTTACCCCGCCGGCTGACCATCGGTCGAGTGCCGGACAATTCGATCAATGTCCTTAACGAGGTTGCTTGAGGACGCCCCGAGTGGATCGGACATTGATTCTGCTGGCCCCGGGAAGTGGTAAATAATTTTGGGCTTGATTTGTGGGTTACTTAAGAGCTTTGTTTGTCTTTTCTTCCTTGAGTTACTACTGCTGGGAAGATTGGTTTGTTTGGCTTATTTTGTTGGGGAAGTCTTTAGTTCTTGTAGAAGGATGGGTTGCTAATTGTCCGAGAAACGTTTGTTTCTATCTGTGAGCCGGGTCGTTATTCAGTATCGATCTGAGGAGGAACACTTTATTGAACTATAATTAGCTGTACTTTCTACCTTAACTTTTAAAACAAAGCTTAAAATTTACGCTACGAGCAGAAATACATACTTCTTAAGGGATATTTGGGAGAAAAACTAATTTTCTATGGACCTAAGAGCAAATTGTTCTTCATAACATAAAATTATCTGTTTGTGTTGTAAACGAAATAGTACATATAATAAGCTTGAGTTATTTTTCCTTTCTATTGTGTTCAGTGTTCTCTCTATCCCGCTTTGTCTTTACGAAGCTTTAAAAAAATGTTTATTTATCGTAGATAGTACAAATTAATTTAAAATACCCTTTTTTTTTAATTTTGATATCTTAATTGTACTCTTTACAATTAAAACTTTTCTTTTTATTCAGGAATGTATTAGTGTAGTTATTCCTAAAAGAACTTGGTCTAATTTTAGTTAATCTCACTCCTACTCTATCCCCATTATTCCCTCCTATAAAAACACAGTTGTCATATTTTGAGAATAACGTAATAGGGTAAATTGAATGAGATAATAAATCACGGAGGATTTGCTCTAGAATAACAGCAATGAATTGAAAGAGGAATAACTCTGGAAGAGCTCTAGGGAATCACATCTGAACCCTACTGTCATCTTCTCCGTCTTCGCTGTCCTTTTATAGCCATCGCCGTTGTCTTCCCCACAGCTGTGTCTTCTAATAAGCGCCCCTGCGACATCTGGTAGTGTTTACCTACCCCGTGCTGTCTGTCTCCGCTTCGGTCTGTCTTTTTTGGGGGGACCCACCTCATTTTCACCTACCTTAGCGCAAAAATAAGGGCATGCGTCCGTCAAGGAGATGGAGGGTTTGCAAACAGTTGAGTTGAGGTGTTTTGGGTCTTATCTTTGTGTGGGGGTGGTGTTTTGGGAGAGTTGAGTTGGATTAAGTGAATTTGGGAGGTTGTGATATGTATGTAAGCTTTTGTTGGGTGCAAAAGTAGTTTTAGTATAGTTAGTTATTTTGAAATAATGATAGAATGATATCTAAGTGGATAGTTTGAAATAGTATTTATTACATTTGTTCCTATTCTTTGCTTAGAGGTTTTATACCTTTATTAAATGGCTTATAATGCAGTTAACATAATTAACTTATAACTACTTTCAATAGCCTGTTATTAAGAGAAAGAGAAGTTTCTGCTATTAGCATAAGCCTTCTCGGAACCATCAAAAAATGCCGAAAGATTGCCAAAAAAATAACTAGGATTATTTATTTTATAAACTTTCTGTGTTTATTAATTGATTTATTCTGTAAAGAGCCGTATTGTTATTGTCATTCGCTTAAAATTGGATCTGATTGGGCCGTTCTTTTATATTATGTTTTACCCAAATTGATTTTATCTGGAGAAATGTTCTTTCCTTGGGGAAAAAACCGGCTTTAAGAAAATCCTCTTATACCAAAGTACTTCATAGCTCCTCTTTTGCTTGATAATCTTGGTAGGGGTTTGGTATTAAGTACTACCTCTAATCTGCTCGACCTATATGAACTATCTTGGATTGCGCTGGCTTACATAGCAGCACATCTTTCTGTAGCTCATTTATTAACTGGAATCACTGCTTATCTTAAATGTATGATACGTTGCGTAGTTAATACTAAAGATTAAGACTTATTCTTTTTCTTAGTCAAAAATTAAGTTAATTTTAGCAAACGTATTAGCAAGAGTATTTTTCCAAAATTGTGAAAACTAGAATTATCCTATTATTTTGTATCGTAGAAATTTATCATGTTTAAATTAATATTTACTATACCTTTGGGTATCTATTTTTTACATCTGTTTGAATTTTCTCTTTCATTTTGTATTCCCTATCAAACATTTTTACACAAAAGATTTGAAATGGAACGCATTATTCTGTCTCATTGTTGTATTCACTTTGAAATTAAAATACTAATATCCACGTCTTATCCATCTTTTCCCATATCCCATCCCATACAAAAACTTGCATTTATAAACGTTGAAATCGCTATACACATTTAGCTAAGCACCTTTTTCTCGCTCCTGTTGTAAAACATCCAGCCTTTAATTTTTAAACCAGCTTTATTTTGTCCGCCCGAAATGAACATCCGAAGAATCCAATCCATCTCTGATCGCCCGGCATCTCTCCCTATTAACCCAGTGTGATCGGCTTTTAGCCTCGAGACTTAATTACTTCTTCGCCTCGCCCCACTTTTACCAAGCCCCGTTTGTTCCATTCAGTTTCACCCTTTCTTCCGGGGTAGCCGATAATATCGTGTTCTCCAGCGAAAAAGTTTCTGGGAGTGTGAAAGAAGTCCCCCGGCAAAACCTCCCTTCGCTCCCTCTTTCCTAATGTGAAATCGATACGAATTAGGGCGATTGAAGATTGCCGCTGGAAATATAGCAGTGGTTACGTACCGAGATAGTTTGGTAAAAGGTTTAAGGCGGAGGATTTTTTTTTCTTTATTATTACCTACGACTGTTGGTCTGTTCCAGCTTTATTTTGTTCCGTTCCTGGTTATCTTTCTGCGAGGTAGTTGTAGGAATCTATTTTTTTTATCTGTGGCTCCAGATGATTTTTCTCTCATCCGTTTGTGTTTTGTTAAAGAATAATGAACTGTATTTCGATGGGTTCGATTGTTTTTATGAACAGTCATTTGAAGTCGGAGAGAAAATGGTGGCGGAAAGTTGTTTTTTCCTTCTAGCTTCGTCGTAACCGTAAAACCTTCTTTGCTGCGAGTGTAGTTTGTATGCGCGGAAAACAACCTTAAGAGTTCGTCTCGGGGATTGCTTGTGTGGGAACGAAATTGCGATTGATGTTTTTGTGTGCAATATTTGGGGGGAAATACTGAGGAATTTCTTTTTAATGAGATTAAGGAAAAAGTTAGTTTGAGTTTAATAAATCATTTTTGTTTTAATAATAATAAAATAAAAGATTCTTCTGTTTCGTTCTACAATCTACTTGTAGTGTTATAAGAAGTTAATGTTTGATTAGCACGGTGTTTTAATAATGTAATATAATAAGTATTATATTAATGCATCTAAAATAATTTATTTATTTTTTACTTAGATTTGTTGTTGTACCTGATGATAAATTTGAATTTTCTTTTTAGGTAAGTTGAATGAATCTTCATGTTTACTGTGGATTTATTTCACTAAGTGTGTGCGTTGGCTATATAGGAATACCCTTTTCCTGTTCGTAAGTTGTTAAAAAGGTTTAATTTAAAAACTTTGTATGCCATTCCATTTTATTTTTAGACTGTATTTATATTAGGCGTTCTTTACTTGTAGTTTTGCCTTTGTGTTTCTTTGTTCTAATTGACTTAAATTTATGGAACTGAGTTATTGCATTATAGTGTCGAAATTTGTCAACCTATATTTATTTCATAAATATGTTATAAATTTATAAATCCCATCTTTTTAAAAAGTTATTTAAATTTAAACCCAGATGTCGGACTCTTGAAAAAAGAAGTATTTTACGCTTATCTATTCGATTCATTCAATTCCTTCAACCACCCTCGCTTGTTCATTTAATAACACAATGCCATTGCGTCCTTCACCCCTATTTACCAATATTGGACTTCTCCACGCACAAGCGAAATGAACAAACACGTTCATCCCTCTTCCAAGGGCGATCCCAATCCCGACATTAGGGTGGGGAGCAAATCCAATTCCCTCCGCATCTCCTCTTGCATGGCCAAGCGGGGAGAAGAGGATATCTCCCTCGGAAACGTCTTTAATCAGATCCCAAACGGGAGTGACCTCCGATGAGGCTTTTTCATCAACTGATGCGGATGCTGGGTTCTTCTTTCTTCTTTTTTTTTTCTTGTGCGAGACTTGGGATGTCAGGTGGAGATCTATTTTCCTAATTGCATTTTTTTTAGGGAGGTTGGGTTATAGGGTGTGTCCAATATCAAATAACGTTTTATCTTAATCGAACGACGGTTGTACGGATAACGGTTTATTTGTACTCTTATGAAGTAAATTAAATTGCCTTCCTTAACAATAATGAAATAATGTGTTATATTTATGACTTTTGGATAAAGTTTAAAAAATTGCCTTTTTTCAATTGCTTGAGATATATGAGTTATTGTTATTTTCCTTTTTTGTTATTATAACTTATTAGTTATTTGTACTACTTTATTGCAATTACTGACTAAGCAGTCCTGTTAGATATCAAATGAAAAATGCTGCGTTCTTTAAGTACCGTTTTATTGAATTATTGTTACTGGAGTGATTTTTTTAGTTGATATGATAGGATATGTTACACAATATATTTTTATAGGAAAACTGACGTATTTATTTTATTGTACCTCTTGTTTACTGTCTGATAAAATTAAGTCACTACATACCTCCCTTAATAAATTAAATTTGTCTCAGCGCAAGCTAACAAATTGCTTAGCTTTTTCTTTTAATATCCCGTCTTCCTTTGTGAGTCGTGTCATAACTTCGTTACAAATATTTAATGCATAAGAAGCTGTCTGGGACAATTTATTTGTTACTACAAAAAACTTTCTTTTTATGGTGTGCAGCTTATTAAAACACGGCAAAGCTGGTCTTTTGTCCGTTAAATGTCAGCTACGCCTCTCTGTTATGAAATTGAACTTATTTTTATCTTGTCAAAGCGTATTTTTTTTATCCGCTGGCTCGTCTTCATATCAAGATTTAAGAACGAGCTTTTCATCAGCTAAAAGCTCTTGATCATCGATTACTCTCTCTCCGAACTTCCGTTAAAGTTACGATCAGAGTGCAAAAGCGCGGGAAGAAAAAAACAGCTTGCACCAACTGCTTCATTAACAAATCGCTTTGGCTTCTGCTCGCTCGACTGAAAAAGAACGCAGCAAAGGAACGTTTTCGGAACAAAAGAACATTCTCGTGCCGGGGCGTCTGACCGAATTTAAATTAATTCTCAATGCGATCTTTTGATAGTTTAATTTCGCACTCTTTTCCATTGTGTCTGTCGGCAACGTAATTTCGGCGGGGCCTGTTTTTTTTTCTTCCGCTTTGAGTTTGCCGTCCAGCGAAAATTAATTTGGTTCGAGAACAATTCTGGCTTTTCCCCCTTCCATTCGTTAGGAAATTTTTGAAAAATGAGCCTTTTTAACTTTTTAGTTGCAGAGTTTCATGAATTTTAACCCTCTTTTGTGTTTCTGAATGAGTTTTATTATTCCCTTTTCCTATCTCCGGAAGATGGAGGCTTTGACTATTAATTTTTATTCGAAAACCGTTCTTTTTCCCATGCGCGTCTGTGTTTGGCAAAAGATTCTTACCGTTTTCGTCGTAAAAAAAAAGCATTCGTTCGAGGTTCTGTTGAGTTTTAATTATTCTATTGATTGGACTTCTCAAAAAAGTGAAACTAAGTATTCCCGAATGTTACGTTCCCACCTTGATTTTGAAAATGAAATTTTATTCATGGTTATAAAAACGTGGCTGACTTTTAATAACCTTAACCCGATTTTTCGTTTTTAGTTCTCGCGGTTATGTAAATTTGACGGCGCGCTTGGTTTTTTCAATATAATTACTTGAACCTCAAATTTTTATTGGAGTTTTATTTTTCTTTTGGAAAGATCCTCAATTAAACTAGCATAGGTATGAAAAAAGGTTATATAAAAAATGTCGATAATTTGTAATTCAGGTATCTTTATTGTTCATTTCGTTTCATTTTAGTATATTTGAAAGGTCTTTAACCGAAGGAACAATTTCTTATCTTTTAAAACTGTTACTAACATAATAACCACTTGAAATATCTAGAAAGTGTGTTTAAAAACGCGATTTGAACCCCTGGAATTCGAAAGATTCTGCGCCTTCTTTACTCCTTTACTTCAGACAGAATTTGTTTTTACCAGAAACTCGGTTATTTATGAAAACCATTCAAAAACGAGTAATAATTCCGAAAAAACATTCAAAGAATTCCCAAATCCCCCTCATAAAAATAAGTCCCGAGCAGACAAATCCTGCGTAATGTCGCAATAAAGATCCCGTGTTCCAGAATTCCGCAACATTCCCCGAAACCCGCCGCGTTTCCGGGATCCTCCCCCCTCCCCGAGTGAAATATCGGAACACCCCACCGAAAACGTTCGTTACAAACCGCCGAAGAGAGAGACCTTCATTAATTATGAATGCCTCCCCCCTTCCTCGCACTGTTCTAGAAAACGGCCGTCATTGTTGCTCGGCTAGGATTTTCATTTGTATTTAATGGCCCTCCGCCATTCGAACACATTTATTTGTTCGGAAAGAACCCCTTTCCCATTCACGGGCGTTTTTAATGATGCCCTGCTCATTGCTATTGATTTAAGCGCGGCTGCGTTGTCCCGAAGAATAATTATCTGTTTTCAGCCGCGACTCAGCTCAACTCAACTCTTTTAGCCCCATTGAATTCCCATCGTGCCTTTGTTTTGGCGCGAAGAGGACGGCTTTTGTGTTTTAGTGGGTTCTTTTTCTCTCTCTCTCGGCCATTGTGCCTGTATGGGCTCTTTCGGAAGGGTTCATTTTTTAGTGGGGAATAGTGTAGTATTGGGTTTTATGATTGGGAGCTTTGTTTCGCTGGAATTCTCTCTTTTTTGCTTGTTTACGAGGCTTTTAAAGTGGTGGGTTTTTGTGCCGGGTGTAATTTCCTTTCCTTTTTTTCCCCCTGAGGCGTAAGAAAATGCCCGTTTTTCTCATATATTGTGTTTTTCCGATGTAATTTAGTGCCTGGTTTGAATTGGTGTTTTTGAGACAAAGGAATGCGCTTTGGAGAAATGTTTGTTTTTGTAATTGCTTCTTCTGGTCGTTAAACTTTTTTTGCTGTGTGAAATGGATTGCGAGCCTCGTTCCTCGTTAGGCCTCGACTCCTTCACTAGAAGTGTTTTGAGGGCTGATAGCTTTAAACAGAGTTTGAGAACAGAATTACAATCAGGTATATAAATGTTGTAGAATTAATTTTTAACCCAAATATACTTTTTATTTGTAACAAAACACACTAGTACTATTTAGAATGTTTTGTGTTGAATTCACCGGATTAAATCCTGAATAATATATGGAAGAAAAGATATAAAGAATAATTATGTTAAAAGTTGGAGTAATTATGGAAATAAGGAATAATGCTAAAACAATCTTCTATTGTCATTGAGGGGTACAAGTGCTGAAATTTCAAAAAGATTTATGGTACTAAAGTATGTTTTTTTCACATTTAGGGCTGTGAAATGCCACTTTCTATTTCAGAAACTATTTCCCATCCATTTTCCAACTTGGTAACATACACGATGAATAAATAAATACTTCCCTGCTGTGAAGAAACGGGAATAAACTCAATAATTTCATTTTGATATGCAAAGGATCGGAAAGCAATGTTTCGGCTCATATAAAATGTTTCAATGTTTTCAAATGTGCAAGTGTTGGACCGTGTCCAGATTTTAACGGAATGTGGGTCAAGTCGAGGTTCTGTCGTTGGTCCAGTGCCAAGTTGTTCGTTATATAATGACATTTAGTACGAATTCTTACTTATGAATCCATTACTTCATCTGATGTATTGAATACGGTTCCTTTATATGGTGGGCTATCTGAAGTTTTTCTTGAGAAGTTTGTGGTTAGAGTTATGTTATTGATGAGTTTTGGGACCTGTCTGGCTGACCTCATTGTTCATCCCCTAATAATGGAATTGCGTTATAAATGTTTTATACCAACTTGAGAAGCTGTTTCTTTTAGATGTATTACTGGATCTCTTGAAGGTTTTGAAACATTGTCCAATGAGATTTTTCGAGTAACTTTGTCGCAGAACATGGAAATTTTCAACGTCCTTAACCTTTTTAAGTGAATCTAAAAAGTATGAACAAGATTGTGGTGTTTTTTTTTAAGGATTAATTATTATTGTGAAGGGACCCCCCAAAAAAAAAATGTTTAACAGTGTTTTAAGCATTGCTGAGGAAATGTTAGTTTCTTTTACAAACTCCAGTAAATGCATATGAATTAATTTTAAAGAATTGTGTGTGTAGTTTTTTTTTTATTTCCTTCATGCTTCGTAACGGTATGTGAATGGTTAATAGAGGTCTCTATAAACCACTTAAAACTTGATATTTCCTCTTTACTTTTCTAAAGGCGCAGAAATATTGGATGAAATTAAATATTTTTGTTGCTTCGATCATTAACTGGGTCATTCCATTTCAAGTGGTCCAAAAAAAGTAAAATTGGTTGCTCGACCATTTTTAAAAAATCTGAAATTTTTTGTACATCAACCCTAACCTAAAAGAAGATCAAAACAACCATTATTTTTAATTTAACCTATTTTGCTTGTCCGCAGCAGCCATGCAAATTTCGACGTTTTAGCGGTTTTTGCTAATTTAAGCGTTTACGGGATTGGAAATATCTCCCCTTTAAAATCTCCAAATCAAATGGGGTTTGAAGCAAAATTGTTTAGAATAAAACGTTCTAAAAGACTAGAGCAAGTATATTTTTCTAAAATAAACCCTTAGGGGTGAAATTTTAGTTTAAACTTGAAATTTTTTTAAAAATATCTGCCCACTTTAAGAAGATTTTTTTATAAGAAGGAAACCTGTCAAGGCACCAATATTTTTTTTATTAATATTCCAAATACATTTTAGGTCATATGCAAAGTTTTAAATCTGAGCCTCAATTTGTCTTTATTTAAAAAAATTTCAAAGTCGAAGATTTGTCAAAATTTGCAATTTTGAGGGTTAAATATCTCTGGTGGGGGACCAGTTAAAAATTTTAAAATGGTTCATTCTAGAGTACTATATATTAGTGTTAAGCTCAAGAAGTTCATAGGAGGAGATTTGACTACAAGCCGAGGTATGATTTTTACAAGGTGCCCCCAAATGTCGCAAAATTTGGAAGTTAAGGATTTCTACAAAATTTGTCTGTTTTCAAGAGAACTTTTTTATAGGAAGGAAACCATTCAACACAACACATATTTTTATACAAATAGTCCAAATGTAATTCAAGTTACACGCAAAATTTGAAACCTGAAACTTGGTTTTTCTTTGCTTAAAAAAATCCCAAAATCAACGATTTGTCAAGAATTTCACTTTTTTAGAGTGATATCTCTCTGAAGGAGCAGGAGATAAAAATTTGAAACTTGGTCATCTTAGAGTATATTATGGTAGTGTTATGCCCTAAAAGTTTCAAGATGGAGGATTATTTGGCTACAAACATAGAAATGGCAAGGATGATATTAAACTTTTTTTTGTTGAAGTGATTAATTTACTTTACAATTATTTTGTAAATTTTATTAATGTTTTATTACTTTTTAATTTTAATGATACAAAATACAGCAATATAGAAAAGCTTAGCAATGAACTTTATGAATTAAAATCTTTATCTCTATTTTTTACCAAACATATGTTAAAGTTGGGCTTGATATAAGTAATTATATTAACTACTTAACCTTAGCATTCAGCCATTGACAATCTTTACAACCTGAGAGACGGAGAGGGAACAAGACCACCGCGATGAGAATTGTTTTATTGCATACTGCAAACCTGCACCAAGATCGGAAGAACATTTTGATTCACCAATGTGTTTTGTTGTTGTACCCATGTTTTTTTTATTAGTCGCAAGTTCATGTTAAAAAATGGATTGTGATGTGGGTCAACTTATCAGCGAAAATTGTCACAAGTCTGTTTAGGGGATATCCATAAATTACATGAGGTCAAAAAGGGGGGAGGGGTTTGGAAAAATCTCACCAAGGGGGGGAGGATGGTATCTCACGTCAACTTTTTAAGTTAGAAATTATTCGATTTTCTTTGTTTTTTAAGTATGAGAAAGGAAAATAATTTTTATAAAGTTGTAGGTAAATCTCACGCGGGGGGAGAAGGGGGGTCCAGCAAAATCTCACCAAAGGGGGAGGGGGGATTCAGATTTTGGAAAAAACACCTCACGTAATTTATGGATGTCCCCTTATGGCCCAGTAACTCTTGAGGTTAATCGGTTAAGTGAACTAAGGGAAGATCATCAAAATTTGATTGTTCTAAGGATCAATAAATCTGTCAAAAATACATGCAAATATCATGAGAAAAAGTATTTGTTAAAATATCATAATCTCTTTGGCAATACTTGCTCGGATCCACTAAAAATTCATAAAAAAAAGCTATTACCAAAGGACTTAATGAAATTAAAATAGAGCATTTAAAAAGAGAAAAGATACCCGGATAAAGATATCCTCCATCTTGAAACTTTTAGGGCATAACACTACCATAATATACTCTAAGATGACAAAGTTTCAAATTTTTATCTCCTGCTTCTTCAGAGAGATATCACTCTAAAAAAGTGAAATTCTTGACAAATCGTTGATTTTGGGATTTTTTTAAGCAAAGAAAAACCAAGTTTCAGGTTTCAAATTTTGCGTGTAACTTGAATTACATTTGGACTATTTGTATAAAAATATGTGTTGTGTTGAATGGTTTCCTTCCTATAAAAAAGTTCTCTTGAAAACAGACAAATTTTGTAGAAATCCTTAACTTCCAAATTTTGCGACATTTGGGGGCACCTTGTAAAAATCATACCTCGGCTTGTAGTCAAATCTCCTCCTATGAACTTCTTGAGCTTAACACTAATATATAGTACTCTAGAATGAACCATTTTAAAATTTTTAACTGGTCCCCCACCAGAGATATTTAACCCTCAAAATTGCAAATTTTGACAAATCTTCGACTTTGAGATTTTTTTAAATAAAGACAAATTGAGGCTCAGATCCAAAACTTTGCATATGACCTAAAATGTATTTGGACTATTAATAAAAAAAATATTGGTGCCTTGACAGGTTTCCTTCTTATAAAAAAATCTTCTAAAAGTGGGCAGATATTTTTAAAAAAATTTCAAGTTTAAACTAAAATTTCACCCCTAAGGGTTTATTTTAGAAAAATATACTTGCTCTAGTCTTTTAGAACGTTTTATTCTAAACAATTTTGCTTCAAACCCCATTTGATTTGGAGATTTTAAAGGGGAGATATTTCCAATCCCGTAAACGCTTAAATTAGCAAAAACCGCTAAAACGTCGAAATTTGCATGGCTGCTGCGGACAAGCAAAATAGGTTAAATTAAAAATAATGGTTGTTTTGATCTTCTTTTAGGTTAGGGTTGATGTACAAAAAATTTCAGATTTTTTAAAAATGGTCGAGCAACCAGTGCTGGACCACTTGAAATGGAATGACCCAACTGTGATCTAAAATTCTAGTAATTGATTTGTAGATGAAATAAATTTCTTTATCACACATACTTAACTTCCCTTAAGTTTTTCTTTTCATCCCTTCCATAAAATATGGAGGACTCGGATCCCCAATTCGCCCCTCTAACATTTTAAAAACCTATTAGTTTAGAATAAACATGAAACTAATAGAATAAAAAAAACTTCTTCTGAGCGTCAACCGCCTTAAATCACGCATGGAATATTAGCGCTCATTAACATTTGCGTGAGGCACCCCCTCCTGAACATCGATCTTGTTCCAACGACCCCCCTCTGAGCCGTTACTTGCACCTGTGTACTGTGTACTCCGGTCCCATCAAGAAGACCCCGGCAAAACGCAAATGACTGATCGTTAGCGCGAGTACTTGACACCACTCCGTAAATTCATTAAAATAACCGCGGCAAAGAGAGCCGGACTCCAGCCAATAAGCGGCCTTCCTTTCCGAAATGGGGTAAAAATTTTTGAGGGTGCGTTTGATGATTATATATTGAGGGACCGTCGACTGCAGACCTGCGTGGCGTACATCGAGAGTTGTGAGGAGAAAGACTTGTTTTGGGAAGTCGAAGTCCCATGGGAGTTATGATCACAAGTCAGATAGATATACAGCGACAATAAATGTATGGCGAGATATATGGTGGAATTTCCTCTGATAAGTTTTTTTAATAGTGGAAGGGGGTTTCGGTTGTGTGAGACAATTTTATTTAAAAACGTTTGAATATCCTCCACTAGTGGGAAGTAGACATCCGTAGCTTTGGTTTCTTCAACATAGTTTTTTGGTTCAATTCCATTAACTGTCCCCCTAAATATCATCAAGCTGTTTTGAGCGTCAGAAATAATAAATATTGCTAATAATGGGGACTTAACTGATAAAAATATACAGTTAGTTATCAATGACAATAACCATAAAATTTTCTAGATATTTGAATATTTGGCTCTAAAGCATCTTGTCGATATTTAACGGGCCAGTTATCGGAATTTAACCAATTTTTTTTTTACCAGATAGAGTTGTTAATTAGTCTATCGCTCAATTCCCAATGTGGAGGACCAGGATGTTCCTCTTTCCTTGATGTCTCCCGTGTCCGGCTCGGGTTACCCTACCATTACATTAGTACAAGTCATCACTCTAGAGATCAACATTACACACAAACCAGTAAGCTGGGTGCTATGGGTAAAATGAACCCTTATCAATTGAATTTGTTTTTACCTGGTATTTGTAAAAGAAAATCCATATTTTTGAAGTAAATAAGGAAATGAAGCTTGGAAGTCTTTAGTTTTCCCCCATAACCTCCCATGGGCGGATTTACGAGGGAGACCTTGGGGAAAGCTAAGATTTGGAGAGGCAGACTGTCCTTAATAACCTTGGAAACATAATTTTAAAGTAATGACCTCTTTAAATCCTCTCGCGCGTCATCTTTATAGATTTTTTGGGTTTAGAATACGAATTGATCGGAATCATATTTATGCAATTGGGACTTGAAATGATACCATTGCTAAAGAAACAAACTATATCTTCTATCTTGTTGGTTCTCGCTTTCGTTGGCAGGGAGAAAAACGCCAGCACAGTCGATTCAATGAAAAACGAGGTGCTATGTGCTCCCTGTATCTTCCAACTCTACGGTAAAAATCGATCATCTCCTAACCGGTACGTAATTTGCTAATTAAAATCCGGCGCACGTGACTCTCGGTGTTGATCTTTTGAGGGAGGAGGGGGAGTAAAACGTTCGAATGGCATAAAAATATCGTTTGGCGCGCTGCCAGTGGGCCGGGGTGTCAAAAGTCTTCGACATTGTGTAAACGCTTGTCGACGACTGTGTGGATGCCTTTTTTAACCATCCGTCCTGGACATTTTAATTACAGGGGTCTGGTTCCCGGGAACGTAACAAGAAACTCTTCCGGCGGGGGGAGGGGAGAAAAAATCGAGCGAGTGGCATCGTCGAAATTAATTGCTCTGGTATCGGCTTTGTTTTTCCCCTGGATTCCGTTTCGCCGAAGATACCGTTCGAGTGAAAGGTAATTGGATATTTTAGGAAACAAAGGAAGAAGTAATCAGCTGTGGCGCTTTTTACCTTCGTTTACGATGGAGATTAATCGAATAGATGAAGATGTGCATTTATTGTTGGACGAGATGTGATATTAAAGGAATGTATTGCTTTAATTGTCTGATCGTCTCGTGTAAATGTCTCGCGTTGTTCCGTAAATTGTTTAACATGCAATAATCTCGTCTGGGGGCGTTACTTAATTTTCTCTTAATAAGCAAAACTGTAAGGTTTTTGGGGTACATACATTCAGGGTTCTTGAATTTCGAGTACAAGTATAATCAGATGCTTTATGGGCAGCCTTTTGTTTTGTCCATTATTCAATAAGTTATTATTATTAATTGAATAAGTGGTTTAGAACTATGCAGAAAGTGTCTTTAGACTGAGTGAACTGAAGTTTTCAACGACTGAAAATGAATTGCTTTTATAAAATTTAAATAAACAAAAAATGTCATATAATAATAAATAGTATTCATAAGAAACCCCATCAAAATACCCTTTCCTTTTATAAAAGCGAATTGTTACAACGTTATTGGGATTATACTATTTGTATTAATATTGTAGTCTCCCTTTTTCTAACCTCACTGTTTTATAATGCATCAGCATTTTCACTTTTGCTTGGTTTGACTGTTAAGGTTTTTCTTTCCCATTGTTATGAATCCACAGTTTTGTCCCTCGATAGCGTTGGTACCTGAGTAGCATCTACAAACAACCTTTTAAATTATTTGTAAGATTTCCCATTTCTAGTTTATCGTACTAAAAAATTCAGTCCTGCGAAATCTTGGGAATCCTAAGGATGGAGAAAATGAAATCTTTTCTGAGGTCCTCTGAGAATCCCCAACCTATTTGGTGCTCAAAAATAAATCTCTTCAGCGGGCAGCATTTTTCTCTCCTGTTATAAACTAGCTTTCTTGAACTTTCCGATTGTGGAAGATTTACGATTTGTTTTATATGCACACATACCCGACCGTATGTTTTCGCTGAAAAATCGCGGCTGCACAAAACCATTAAAATACGCATTTAATTTTCTCTGAAAGTCACGATATTTCCACGGACGTTTCCAGTTATGTAATTTGTCTTCGAGTTTTTCTGGTCTTCTTTTCTGTAAAAAAATTGTACTCCACTGCATGTGTTAACTCTAGCTTCTTCTCGGTCGTGAGTTATTGTACGCTTCATATCGAAGGGATGATATTATTTCAAAAGGATTTCCCTCACTACTCTTGACAGGGCGTTTTTGCATTTCCCGTGAGTGATGGTTTTCTAAATTCCTATTTACTCTTATCCTTTTGGAAGGAATTCAGAGAATGTATTTCCTGCCAGTATCCATTTCTCTCCAACAATCCGTATCTGTGTTTTGAAAAGTTGCTCTACTTCAAGCTTGCCTGAAATCTGAAATACATCATGACAGTTAAAATAATAATATAAAATCTAGCTGCTATTGTATCTGTCATTTAAATATTTCTGCATAATGTAGAGGTGGGTACTGAAGACTTGGATTTAAATGATAAGAGTTAGGTGCATGAAATGACTTCTTGTAAATTCATAGACATTCAACGGCACACACAACTATATTTTACATATGGTATACTTTACTGTGTCTTTAATATCGATTGCTTCTAGAGTTTTATCTTCACATTTGTTTATTTTTTACGTTATTAATGTTTCCTTTTACAAATTTCTTAAATACTCTACCCTACCTGGAATTTTGAATTATCCTTCTTATACTCAAAAAGATTTCCGTTACTTATCTAAATTAAAAATAACTATTTTACTTTTTTTTATTATCTTAAAATCTCAACCTTATCCGAAGAGTTTGGTTTTATGTAAAAAGTTAGAAGGAGTCGATGATTTTTAAAATACTACTTAACATCCAAATACGGCCCTTTCATAGATGCTAAACCTTTGGTCAGTTTGTTGCTCTCTACATGAAATAAGCACTCCCTCGAGCATTGATTCAACACAACAAGGGTTCTCGTAGTGGACATCTGTCCCGCAGAACCTGACAAACATCGTTCTGATCCAGTTCGTTTTCCCTTCCACCTGTGCCTCCCTTTGTAGTGGAGAGGGGCCAGATGGCTGGCGGATCAACACTTCCTCGCGTAAACACCTGTTGGTAAATGGTGGCGGCATCATGCCGAGGTCGGGATAACAAAGACGCTCAGGTAGTGCCGAGAACTTGTACAGGGTGGGCAAAAAGTCCATACGCTTTTGGAAATTCCATAAACACAGGGGGAAAAATTGGAATGAAAAACGGTTTTAAGTCTCGACATCCGTTTTTTTTTTTAAGGCAATAAAAAAATTAGTTTAAAATTATGTTAATAGATGGAGCCAACATAATTCACAGGGTGTCGTGTTCGAATTGAACAGGGAATCAGTGTATCAGATCACGGAACCGGGAATCACATACCACATACAAGATAGGATAAGAGCAAAATCGTTTCTTGCGGAAGTATGGGTTCGATTTCGGCCATGAGGGAGGGGATTTACGGAGAGACGTGAGGGAATTTTTAGTAAAAAGTAATAGGTATTTTAATAAAAGAGTGATGGTGTATATGTTATGGGCAAAGTGATTAATCGGGCATTATTATTTATTAATAATGCCCGAAGTGGAGGCGGGCAAAGTGATAAGTTTCATTCATAAATTCCACTGAATTTATCACATTGCCCGGGCATTATTAATAATGCCCGGATTTATCACATTGCCCGTAACATATATACCGTAGACTTTGTTCTATAGAATAGCTAATTTCGTCTTGATTTAGTTTAGTTTTCCAACATTTTCCCGGTATAAAAGTTTAAAAATATCACCTTAACTTCCCTATTATAAACCCGTTTTCCATTTACACCAAGGCAAAATATGGCGTTTAGTGGTAGACAATTATTTTTTTTTATATCGGTTGTTTAAAAATAACATGATTTCATTTGATACTTAGTTTTAAACAGAAATCTCCTAAAACTTATTTGTAAAACGATGTTGACATAAGTCCTTTAAATTGGCAATATACATTCAGCTTTCCGATTTCATGGAAAACACCCCCACATTCTGAAAGCCAGACAGTTGTAGTTTTCATTTTGCATTATATTAGTTAGCCTCAATATACAGCTGGAATTACATATCTAGCTCATAGAATTTTCATTACCGTCATCTCATTACTGGGAATCAAATTTCAAGCTATGTTGGTAGATGGTAGAGTGGATATTATTTTGAATATTGAGACGTAGTTTGTATGTTCTCCGTGCATAAACCCTTGTCCCCTATTGTGTTCCTAAGGCAAGGCTATAAGGCTTAAAAGGCTTACAAATTTGGCTTGAATTTCGATTTTCGTTTTATTTGTTTGCGATGTTTTGCTGGATTTAACTCAAACATTTAAAATGTTTTGAATGAAGATATGTTAAAGACTCAGACAGCTGAGGCATTCAGTTTGGTCATGTAGAATCCAATTTAAATTTATTGAAATCTTGCAGAAAAGTTCAATTGCAGTTTTGCAGCTTTTAGGTTGGATTTTCTCATCTAAATTTTTAGATTTGAGGGTTTATTTAACTTTTATTTTAAAATAATTCCATAAATTAAACCCCCATTTTGGGTATTTTATGTTTATTTCTTCCCTTCTCAAGTATGAGAGATTTGCTATCTATGGCTTTTTAAATAGCTTTTTTAGTCAAGTTTTTAAATGCGCTTTCAAATAATACTATTCAAGTTTCCCAAATTTTTAATGTTTAAATTTAAACGTTTTGTAACTGTATGTTGAATAAAATACTGACCTTTTACGAGATCCCTCTGTAAAAAACCCCTTTATCAAGTCATTTTCGAAAGCTAAAAAGTTCCATATCCTTATCTATAGAATAAACTCACTGTCATGGCTATGTAACATACAATTATTATATTTCCCCGCCCTTCAGCATATCCCTGCCTTAAAATCTGACAGTCATACTCGGAACCCACGGAGCTCGTTTTTGATCAAAGTGTCAGTTACGAGAACTCGTAAGAATCCTCCTCTATCCCCAGAGAACACGGATCGAGGGAAAAAAAATCCAGGAATGAAAACCCGCTCCTTGAAGAGTTTATTTCCCTCTACGTGGCTGTCACTCCGTCCAAGACATGGTATCGTACAAGGAAGGATATCCTATGTGCGGCGGCAGCTGGCGTTGCAACAGAACCGCCCCCAGCTGCAAAAGTGCAGCTGCTCGCTCCTCGAACCTGCACGCGCGACCTTGCAGGGGCCCTCGCGGTGGAGAAATCGAACCTGTTTGACCTCGTCTTCATCGCGATGATCGCCGTGTCTGGAGTGTTTTGAATTTTTTATAATGATGATGGTGAATTAATGCGTTTCATCCCACGGTAAAATAATATAACAGTGGATAAGGGTGTTTCAGAAGTCCTTTTATACCCCCTCTTTTACTTTGGAACGCATTCAACCATACACGTAAAAGAATCTATAGCTAAGTGTAGTTAAGTGCCTATTTGTTGCTATTTGATGACACCGCCTATCCCAATTACGAAAAAACTATTTGAGATTGAGATGCAAGAAAAAAAGTCTATCAATAAATTGTAGACTTACTACTGGTTTAGTGCGACATACATACCTTGTGCTTCTAATTTCTAAATGGTAAGAATAGAACCCATTAAACATTAAACAATCTTTTATTAATTCACAACTGTATACAAGTATACATTCTAATCCAATGCGTCACATACACGTACATCATGAGAAGCATTGAGTTTTCCAAAGTCACATTTATTGCGTTTTCTACATATTTTGCATGTCAGACTAGCTAGTCCGTAGTTTGGGAACCCCAGTAGAAAATCTGTATCTGTTATAAAAGTGACTTATCACGGTCAGACAGAATATACTATTTCGAACGGGAAGTGACAAAGAGTAATAATAAAAAAAGAGCTGTCTCTTCTACAGCGAAGACTTCCCCGCGTCGTCGTTCCTTGCGATTTATGATCCCGCTTTTGTTCTAATGATCCTCTCCCGTCGGACACGTTCCCGCTCTTCCCATGATGCCGTTGCCAACGCCGAGGAGCGAAATTAATTTGTTTTTCGTGGGAGTAATGAGCGGAATTGCGTTTTCTTCCTCCGCCTCTTTTGCCGAGATGATGGGTCCCGATTTAATGACGGGATGGTGTAATGGGAATGAAAATTGTGATTTAATTTCGTTTCGTTATCTGGAGATGAGACATGCTTCCGTCGGAGTAGTGTGTGTGTAGAATGGAGACTTGGACGCTGAGTGGATTGGGTTAATAAATTGCATGTGTAGGAACGATTTTCTTTTAATTTGGCGACGAAGATCCAATATTCGTCGTCCATTTAAACGTGTTTGAAACACGTCGTTAATTTCAGCAGCCATGTTAACCGTGATTCGAACTAGATGTAAAAATAAATCTTAATCCATTAAAAAAACTTGTGTACCATTAGTTCAAATTAGGTAGTTTTTTTTCTATTATTATAAATTAACTCTTAAAATCTACCAACAATTCTATCACGAATTTCCATCTATAAATATTCAGAAAAGTTGTTCTGTAGGAAGAAGGAAAGAGTCATAATATTGACATAATTATTGTGCTACTGGTTGTTTTTCTTTTTAAAAAATTAGGTGGATATTTCTAAATTAATATAATAGTAGCTAATGATTCTATTCAACGAATATTCTATTTTAACTTTTCATTTAAAAGTATTTTCTATCTGAAGAGCTTCTTAAAGACCTGAAAGGTTAAAATTGTTTCCACTGAATGAATTCCGTTTTTAAAATTGTCTTACATACTTTATTAGGGAGAAATTATTTTACGATTTTTTCAGAGTCGCATTTTCCCACCCGTGTTTTAAGGAAAACTCTTGGTTTTTCGTTTTACTCCTCTCGTTAAATTTAATCGTTAATTGGCCTTAATGATCTTTACAATTTTGGACTCTTAGTTAATAAAATAGAAAATATTTAATTATGAATACAATTTATTACATTTATTCTATCAGTTGTGTGTTGTCTTTTTAGTGGTCCCTTTTGTGTTTGAATGCCGTTCGTAAAAGTGTAAAATTTACAGTTATGTTTTTCCTTAAAGAGTTTAACAAAGCACTGTTTCTTGGTTTGATTATTTTATCAAGAAAACTCACTTAATAATGTTCACTGAGTACTAAATTATTTTAAAGCCCTTCCATGTGTTCCCTCGATGTTTATTTACGACTTCGACTTAAAGCTTTTTAAATAAACAGTTATCTTAAACGGCGTTTCGCATTTCACCGTGTATGACGCGTTTATTTCAATTTCATTGCACGTTCGGGTCCCATAAATAAAGGCGATAAAAGCCATTTGTAACTACCGCACGGCCTCCATTCAAGAAGTTCGATGAAGCTGGTGATTATTCTTTATTCATGATATGGTGCCATTTCGATTCTTGTTGGAAATAATTCAAGCCATCGCTACAATTAAGACAAAGGGCCAAGCACATTTGTATTGCAATGGCCATATCCATTTATTTAAAGCACTTTGGTGAAATTGTAAGCGTCCATTCCAGCATCCTGAATTTTAAATGTGGCATTAAAATGCGGTCTGGTACTCCTCCCCTTGCCTTTTTTTGGGTGGCAAAATGGTCTTTACCAAGAACTAATGCAAAAATCAATTTGATTACTGCCACTGTCTGTTTTTATTTCTTTCCCTCCCCTCTTTCTCTCCCATATTCTATTTGTTTCGCAGTAACAATGCGATTGCCACCAGATTCCGTTAAGGAGTAAGACCGCGGTTGCAGTTACAGATGGGGATTTTTCGAAAGCAATTTCCGCCAGCTGTAGTCCCCCTTTTTTCGGTCTCCACTGTTCTCTTTTGCCTCTGCTTTTTTTTTTTATTCTAACGCTTTGCGAATGAGAAATTTTTCTTCCTTCTCTACTGATTTGGAAATTGCTGAGTTGAAAACACTTGGTAAAAGAAATCTAAATTACTGGCGAGTTTCTATATAAACCAACTTATGTTATTGCCTCTCTTAAAATTTTCTTTTCTTCGAGTTTTTGTTAAAAGCTTTTGATGATAGCTGTAAGTAGGGGTCATCATTGCAAAAAACTTAAGTGAATAAAAGGACACAAACTAATGTGAAATTTTAGTTTCAGTAAAGTGTCTGATTCCCCTTTAGTGGTCACCCAAGTTTAAAAACTACCTCTCCTAACTTCTTTTTTAAATTGCTTCTCTTTTTTCCTGTTATCATTTTAAAAGTTTTTGTTTTTCCTTTTATGAATTGGCTTTGGTTGACATTAAGTCGATCTGTGATTTTAATTTACGTTTGAAGTTTAATATATCATTTTATGCTGAAGATATTACAAAGAATGACACAAAAATTCAACTTATGATATTTATTTTAACACACTTATTACTTTACAGGGTTCTCACTTGTCTGGGAATACCTGGAAAAGTCCAAATTTAAATATAGATGAAAAATGAAGTCAGGTATATTCACTTTAGCAATATTGCTAATTTTTGCCAAAAACCTGAAAAATCATTCAGAAACACCTGGAAAATGATAGATTTTATAAGTTTGCTTCTCATTTTTTACTCTGGAAAGGTAAAAAAACCCATACGATGTATAGAAATGTATGCTCAAAAAAGCAAGTAAAATCTGAAAAATACTGTGGATTTCTAGTTTTTTGATAAGAAAAAAATCTTAAAAATTAACCCGGAAAAGTCGGAGAATTTTATTACCGAAATTGAGTGTTAACCCTGACTTTTTAACTTACGTTTTCAGCACATGATGCTCAACATAAATAACCGGAAAATCTCAAAACTATCTCTTTTGACTCTGAAGTACTGACACAATTCCCTCTTCTCTTCCAAGAAAACACAACACTCCCTTCCTCCCACATTTCGATCGCACAGAAAGTGTCACCCCATGTGCCGGATTAATGGCACCTCTCCCCGCGACCGAGCGATGCAGATAAAGAACCTTCCTCAGCATTTATTTGTCTCGCGAGCGACGTGACCAGGGGCCTTAAAATTTTCACACACCAACTCCTTTCCTTATTCATAGACGGGGCGACGTGAGTAGGAGCAGGGATGAGATGAGACGCGTTGTGAAATGGACTCCCTTGGATCATCGGAAAGAGACTCGTCTGTTTGTGGAGATAGATGCAAACCGTGTTTGCGTTGTTAGGTTTTTTTTTTATTTTTTGGTTCGGAGTTTGGGTGGACTTAGATTGAGAGAAATTACCTGTGGGTGTTGACGTGTCTGTTTGTGCTTTGTTCGCTGCCGGCGTTTGTTTTATTGCGCTGTCGTCTTTGGGTTTGAGATCGGTGTCGTATTTCTGTCAGACTCCTGTGTAGTTGACCTTTTTTTTCTTTTTTAAATAAAAAATAGCTACCTCACGAGTGAAGAGTATGTTCAAACGAAAAAGGGTGGTTGTTGCTTCTTTACTGTCATTTTTTAGTCTAAAGGTTTGAATGTGAAGAAAATCATGTTTGATTTCTTTTCTTAAAGCTTAGATTAGATAGATATCTCGAAAAGTTCAGGGGGGAAACATTTAAAAAGCACTTCGATTTCAGCCTTTTGGGTGTTTATAGAATGAATTATACTGATAAGTTTCTAGAGCGAAAAGTGATGCGACTATTTTCATTGCTATTTAAAAAAAAATATAGAGAGAGATAGAAACCTATATATAGTGATAGAGATGTAAAATTCTCGGTAATAATCTTTTGGAGAATATTCTTGAGAATATTCTCGAGAATATTCTCCAAGAGGAGAATTTTCGAGAATATTCTCCTAGAAGCTACTAAAATAATTTTTTTTGAATTTTTTTTTTTATAAGGTATATATTAACCTCAAATTCGAAGAATATTAAAGGTTTTACAATGAGAAGTCATCATAAATAAAAGAAAGACAAATTAAATTGAAAAATATTTTAAAATCTCTACTTAATTGATAAGACGACATGTTTGATAGCTAAGGCAGAGTAAGCCAGTTACATTCTATTAATTTAAGATTTTCCAACTTTAAAATAGCTTTTTTGAAATGTATATGAGAAATGCTTTTCTGGAATTTATTTTGTTGAATCTAAATGAGAATATTCTCTTGAGGAAAAAATGATGAGACGCACTTAAAATTATAAGACATCTATCTAGTGAATGAAAATTTGAAGATATAATTATTTCACGAACACAAGATGAGTAAGATATAAATTTAATTGTAACTTTGAGAATATTCTCATAAAGGAAAATATTAATGAATCTGAATTAAAATGAGGTATTTTCACGATTTGAGATTAAATTTTATTAAAATAGTAGATAAAAAACCCATGAAGAATGACGTTTAAATGAAGTTCCTGAGTTTCCCAGTTTCTGAGATATAAATTTTTGAAATTTCGTTTTGGCACAAAAACAGAAACACTGTTGTTTACAAGCGCTATGACGTCACATCCAATAGTATCCAGTTTTCCGATCATTGAAAAATAGTAAAACACTAGTTTCGAGGCTGCTGTGATGTCAAATCCCGTTTTTTGATCACGTGACTTTACTAGTGTTTTGGCAAAAATAAAATTGAATTATTTAAAACATATTTTTGAACTTAAAAATCTGATATTTGAGAGTTTTAAACTATAACGTATCAAAAAAGTGTAAAATTAAGCAAATCACTCCCTTATGCAAATACCCCATAACGCAAACAAAAAGTTAAGACAAACTATTCATTCACAAATAGTATTTTTAAGTAGACAGTAAATTAAACTGCATCTGATAGTAATTTAGAGTTCTTTGAGAATATTCTCCCGATAAATTATTCTCTGTAAATGTAAAATAAATATTATAAAATTATTTCAAATATTTTTCTCAACAGATAATTCTAATGTGATATCCCCTTCTTTTAAGAATATTCTCCTAATTTTACAAAGTTCTATCATAATTTTAGCTAAATGTCAGATTTTAAAGGTCCTTCAGTTTGACAACTATTGGTATTACCTTTGCTTTTAACAACTATATAAAAATAATTGAGACTCCTCTTTTAATTGTATGAGTATTTTCTCCCAGTAAAACTTGCTTTGAATATTTTAAAAAATATTTATTTTGTATTAAATAAATTTACTTATTTAAAAAAAAATCTTGCGAAATAATGAAATTACAGTTCAGAGAATATTCTCTGAACTGTAGGGTGACTTTTAAATGGTAAATTTCATTGAATTTGTTATTGTTTTCAGGTTTCCAACACTAATACTATATGACCATTTCATATTATCAAACATTTTTACATTTATTAATCAAAAAATAGAATATTCTCGATTATTCTCAAAATTCTCGCCCCTGGAGAATATTCTCAGAATATTCTCGTTCTCCGAGAATATTCTCCGGAGAATATTCTCGACTCACATCTCTATATAGTGACTTAACTTATAGTGACTTTTGTGGTAATCAAGGTGTTTGCTAAATGCATAATAAGTGTAATAATGTTAAAAACCATATATTTTGCTTCCATGGTTATTAATCCTTTATGTTTCGCCAAACCTCTTTATACTTTCTGTTAAATACAACTCTTATCGGAACATGTCGGATATCTTACTTTCACCACCAAACAACATATGAGCTCGTAAGGTGTTTTTCCTGCCTTCTAAGTCTTTCGGCCGTAAAAGTAGTTTTACAGTATGCATCCATGGAAAGCAAAAATCAGTTACGATTTCATGAAGGAAATTAAATGCCTTGTTACAATCCTCGTATTATGCTTCTTTGCGACTAGCTGTAAGAAATTAAGCTCTTTTAATGAAGAATAAGCTCTTTAACTTTTACAAGCTCTAAAAAACCGTCCTGCTTTAACAGATGCTAACGAGTCAGTTGACTGTTGACGCATTCATTTTTTATTCGATGAATGAAGTTAATTTTTAAATAAGGCTATTGGGCTGAAAAAATTGATGGAGAGGATTTAAAAAATTATTTGACACTGTCTAGTCATAGTTTTTTATTTGAAATACCCTTGTTTTTTAGTGTTAATGTCTTATTTTTCCTATTGAAGTGTATAACATATTTAAAAATAATCATTTCAGGCAAATATACATTACTAAAAATTGCGTAAAAATCATCGGTTTTTCCTTTTTTGCACCCATCTTTCATCACTTTATTTTAGTCATACGTGTTTCATTATTTATTGCACAAAGGGATAAAAGTTTTAATCTTAACGCAAATTTTGATTTTGCGCGTACGTTTTTAATAAAGATTTTTTTTTTAGTACTCTTCTATTTTAGGCATATCTTTTTACTTTTCAATGATTACTTTATTGTGAACTTACATTCTGTATATATTTAATAAAAACAGTAGCTTTCTTTCTTACATCAGTCCCTCAAATCTTAACATTTTTACGTTTTATTCAAATGATTTATTACCTCAGAGAGCTTTCTAAACCAGCATTTCTTAACAATTCAATTTACTTCAAACTCTAGGCCATATTGTTTTCCCTTGGCAATTTAGTTTATCGTTTCGCTTTTTACTATCATCTCAGCTACCCACACAATTAAAGTAGAAACACTCAATAGTTAGCCGATGGATGTAACCATGGCGACCAAAAAAGGAACAAGAGAAGAGAAATGCAACCTTGAGACAACCACGCAGAATGTGGAAAGGAATATCTTCTATTGATTATGTATTGTACTTTTTGTTGGTATTTCAGGCAAAATCTTTAACCGTCAACTAACGAAAACTTTTCTGTAACTAATAAGATATCTCTGCAAAATAAAACTTTTGTTCTAACTTATTCTTCTTATTGTCAATAGGGGTGACTGAAAACAACTGATATATTTTCGATATAAATCTGCCTGGGATTATATTCCTTAGAAAACTACTGTATCAAATTTATTTTTGCTTAACTTTATCTTCATTTTGTAACTTTATCATAATCTTTGTTCGTAATAAAATCTATTCTTGTTATTGAGACTATAACCTAGTACTTTTTAGTACTAAGTGCTCTTAAAGTTACATATATTATTAATTTAACTAGCTATTTATAGCAGGATTTATTTTAATACTATGTCTCCACTACTATGTTTTTAAACCTTTTTTAGTTATAAAAATTGTACGAATTAATAACTAATATGCTTCAAAATAGGTAGTATGAAAATTACTATTTTAATTCTTAAAAGCTTAACAAATTGGTTTCTGCTCTGGTTTAGGGGAGTTCAAACAAATTTAACGTATTTGTTTTTTTCATGATCAGTAAAGAAAGCCTTTTTGATGACTTTGATCCCGACTTAGAAGTGTGATGTTTTAAAAAAGATGACATTTACGGTGGGAAAAAATTGTGTACACTTCTTATACCCCTCAGGTTGAAAGTTGCGAGAAAATACATCCTATGGGGGTAACTAAATAAAGTATTCCTCTAAACACGGAGACTCTCGATGCCTCTGTGACTAAACAAGTAAAATCCTCTCAAGCTTTCATCGCATGCATTTCACATTACTTTCTTTTTTGGGTTTTTGGCTCGACTAGCACCTCCTAACACCCAACTAGTTCACACTCAGCAGGACTGCTGTGTGTGTCTTGGCGTGATCGGTAACTGATGAGGCTGGCAAGAAGCCTCGGCTCTCCATTTGTTACAACGTGTTAATTCGTCACACCGCGTTTGGTGTCACGGGACTGTTGTGCCGAGTGAAGTGTTAGTTCATTATACGGTGGCTTGTGGAGTCGTTGGTGTTTGGGTTACTGGTGGAGAGTTTTATTGAGATTGCTGTTCGGTAGCCTGAAAATGAGATTAAAATTTCGAGCATATTTCAAATGCAATACGGTCCAAATTTTGCTTTCATAACAAAAAAAAATCGGTTTGGGCCCATCTTCAAGATCCAAAATATCTATCATCATAATTTCCTATTGCTTATCCTGACGCCAAGCTTGACTCAACCGACGTCAAAATAGCACGATCTCTTCAAATTAATCTCTGGATGAAAAATTTAAATAGCAAAGCAAACGAAGTCATTAGCTTTACCAGCATTGATAATGTCGCCCGCAGAGAGTGACGAAATAAAATCTTTCGTTCTTCACTTATACATTGGAATTCAACACTTATACAGTGGAAGAAAGACACTTTTGTTTTTGCATTACTCATCAATGTAACGTAAATATTTAATTTATAGTAAATGTTATTGTTTCACAAAATTGATAGTGGCAATCCTTATTTTTTTTAAGCGGTGGATTTAAAAGAAGTACGACGCATTGATCAGCTTAGAAGCGAAACTGAAAAGATTTCTAACCTATTGAAATTTAAATTTCTCTCCAAATACGCCACAGAAAACAGCAGTTCTTTGATCTTCAATCCACTTATTCTATAGAACACCCGCATATTTTGAAACAAAGCGAAAGAAAACTCTTCCTTTTGACGAAAGATTGTTTGCTCGAGAGTAGAATCCTTCAAAAGCTCTCATAAACATGCATTATATTTGCTTGAACCAATGGAACGACCCGCATAGTTCCACTCATTGGTTCCCAGGGGAATCGAATTTTAAAAAATTTTGTCCATACTTTAGTTCCTCTTCATCTTCTCTTCTGCATTTATTGTACTTTGTTTCCCTGGGGATTTCTGATGGCGATATCTCGATTCTGTACTGAAATGAAATTCCATAACTTTCAGAATCGATCGCATCCCCATAATCGATTCTTGCAGAGAATCTATTCTACCATCAACAAGAGACAAATTGTTGTGTCCGTTTCTTTAATAAAAAATTTATTTTCATTATTACATTTACGGACTACCTTCTACCCCTAGCAGCAGCATTTTCTCCTGGAAAGAATGCTGCCAATGACGCAAACTGTGAAATGCCTCATGGGGGATTATACTTAGGTTTAATTTTTCAAAAACGATTTATGTGCTTGCATTTATATTCTTTGTTTTGTTTAAAAAAATTAATTAGAATAATGCAGTGTAAAACTTTCCTGCAGCGACTACCCTCTGTTCCGAGAAAAATTGGCCCCTCTTTAAAGTATCGACATTACATTGGTTCACTACTTTAAAACATTTTTCAAACTTTTATTAATGAAAAATTTCAGAAAAAAATAGATTAGGTAAATCCTTGATAATATTTGAAGGTTTATCGGCTAGATTTCGACAGTTTAATCAGTATTATTACATTGTTCTTTAAGATTTCTCGGTTGCTACACCGTTATTTCCAGAGATCATGGGCGTTAAAAGGAATTAATTTTGTGGGGGGGTGTCTAAATCCGATTCTTGCCTCTTTCTCATTCCGTCGAATCGATTATTTTCATTTGAATCTGAAATCGATTCCGAAAAGAGAGTTGGATAACTGTCCATCCTTCGCTGCTGAATTTTCATGCGACGGATAGTGGGGTATTTAATATCGATTGGAGAGTTTGACATTTCTGGTGCTTGCTTCCCCCATTTTTATTCCTCGTCCCGATTTTTTTAATACGCTCGTCGGGCGACGGGGTGTTTGCTTTTTCTGGGCAAATATCCCGCTGACGAGATGGGTTTTGTCTGTCGATCCTTTTCTTTCGAATGTTTGCGTAGCGAAGATCGACAGTACGTCGATAGGGAGCCAGGTGGCGCTGTTGTATGAGTTCTCACTTTGGTATTTTTTTTTTGTTTGCATCTCCATCTGTTACAAGTGGGTTTTTTGCTACGCAGTTATGTCTTTTTATTTAGTCTGTGAAGATTTTTTATGCTGTTTAGCTCAATGTTTGCATTTCCTGGTATGAGAGGTAAAGTAGGTTTTTGAGGTACCGAAACCTTATACGTCAGGCGTCATTCTGATAATCGGTAAAAATAAGATGGGTATCTCAGTTTCTGGTGCAATACATAGTTTGAGGTGAAACTACTTTTATTCTTACTCAAGTGTTAAATTTAATACTTTACTAAAAAAAAAAAAGCTTAAAATACTTTAACTGCCATATTCACAGCCATCAGCGTCGGTGTTAAATTCTTGGTCAAAGAAGGACTCCACCAATCAGAGTCAGCGAAAAGCTAATTTTTTTTTCTTTAGCTCCTGGTTAACACTGACGCTGATGGCTGTGAATATGGCTGTAATACTTTTAAGTTTAACTAATTGACGGGGTGAGTGGGAAGAAGGGTGTATACTCTATATGTAACAAAAGCTTTTTTGGAGATACTATTTGGACGCAAAGTTTGTAGTCACATACCTCCTTCATGATGATCCTAGAAAGATCGTGTCTGTATTAAACGTACTCTATTCTCATGGGCCACAATCTCAATTTTCTTGAAAATATCACATGCCTTCTTCTTCTTCCACTCCCCCCTTCAATTACTAGTTAAATTTAGGAATGTAACGGGATTTCTTTAACTTATTACTTTGAAAATAATTTACCTTTAATTGAAAGGCGAAGAAAGATATTGTTAGTTATCAATCCTGGCATCAGCACCGCTGGCCTAGTGGTATAGTGTGCGGCTAGTAACCCAATGGTTATGGAAATGGGTTATTCCACTCAATTTTGGGGTTGATGGTAATTTATAAACGCTGAAAAAAACCGTTTTGTGCCAATTTGTGGCTATCTATCATTTAGCTTTGAACTTTTTTTCCAAAGTTTTTCTCATGGTCAGACTATACCAAGAATTCTTTTACACTATGAAATTATAGTGTAATTAATAGAGCTAATCTGTATTGTGAAAGTGGCAACAACTCTAATTACTGTATGTTATTTTTTATTTTGTATAAAGTTATCTCTTTTAATTTAGGGGGGTTATTTTCATATAGCATAGGTCTCCCTCCAACATCTATAATTAGTATGACTATTGACTATGTTACCATCATATTAATATTGTGCTGATAACTTACAGCGTTTTCGTCGTCACATGATTTCTGAAGCTTTTTCTAGTGATGGTATAACTACACCCCTTTAAAATTCCTTCCCAGTCGTATTCAACAGACCGCGCTTATTCCGTATGTTTGTTTGGTCGGTTATGATCGAAAGCTTTAGTCCTACACATAAATCTTTGCCGGTTTTATGGCCACCATAACTTGCGGGTTATGTCGTTATTTGGCTTGAAATCGATATATACTTGGTGAAAGCGCTGGACAAACTTCAACGGAGTATTGAAATGTATGTATGTGTTGGAGAGTAGATAGGCTGATTTAATTTGTATTGGATTAAGCACCGGGACGGATGTAATACAGCACAGCTGGCGTTTGGTATGACCAATGACCAGTCTCGATCGTAGTGATGTTATGGAGAACTGTATTTATTTGAATCCCACAGTACTACTTTAATAGAAGAAGAATAAGTGGTAAGAAAGATATTCTTTGTTAAATACAAAGAATCCACACGACAGCTACTGGGAATCAGTAAATTTTCTGAAGAAAAGGCCCTTATAAAAATTTTAGCAGGTGTCCACTCTTTAATATTGACTAATTCTTTGCCCATTCGTCTTACATTCACTTATGCTGATTTTATTTAACGATTCAAGAAAATCATTACACAAAAGTACATTTCTATAAAGGATTTATCTACCGACTGTTTAAAGAAAAAAGTATTTATTTGTATGGTTAAAATATAATTAAAAAATATTTTTCATACTTGTGCTTTACTAAACATTGTAATATAAAATAAATTGATTCGTTTAGGTTTTATTAATAAAAAGAAAAGAGGGGGTTAAATAATTACTGAACTACCTTCTAAACAAAAAGCATGATAAATATTAGCTTAGAAAGGTTCAATGATTGCTAATCAATCTTATTGCGTGCTGGAAATACTTCTGTAGGGAATACATATCTGGTTCGTGCATGCAGTTTATGAATTTCCGAGGACTTATATTTTTTTACGTCTCTATATACTCTTGTTTTTCCGCTACACTCTGTACCTGTCTTCTTCTGAAAATATGCCTGCCACAGTTTTGTACTGTAAAATAATAGTTGGTAATGCAAAATGATCAATCATATTACGTGGGTAGTTTAACGATTTGTAGAGTTCGTATGTTTTCTCTCACATTTTGTTTTATACCATCCTTCTAAGTAATTTTTGAAGAGCACAAAATCGGTAATTAGGTATCGAGTACTTAAACGTAGGAAATACTCATTAACTAGGTACTTCAGATTCATATAAATATCAATCTAAAAGTATTAGTGCTATCTATGACTTGAGAAAAGTGTTTATTGATCTAAACATGCTCAACTCAATGGCTGCAAGCAACAAGTTTGCCAATCACTTTATTAGAATTAGGGTAAGGAAAAATGTATGCTTTTTAACTTATTGTGTACATTTTGGTATCAAATGGGCATTAAACAGTTGTAGTAAGAATATTCTTAGCTACGTATAATGTACATCAAAATATACTTAAAAAATTTCAGTATACAATACCTAAGTGTCGATATTGTTTAATTCAATTTACTGTATAGAAGATGTCTAAGAATCCCCGTTCTATTGTTCTGATTTGTCTCCTTTTTCTTCCAGGACCCCGACTGGACAATGTGAAGCCTGAGGTCGGTTACCATGCCATAGCCAGGGAGAATGGGAGGAATGTCGAAGTGTCACCTAGGATACGAGTCGTCGACGGTGAGTGGTTCTTTTCTTTGACATCCTCTGGGCTCGTTACCTTTTGTGAGCGACAGGAAGACTTTGCTCGGGGAGGACAGTTGCTGTCCTTTTTTTTTTGTTCCTGGGATGCGGACGGTTGTTAGCTTTGTGAGGTGTGACCTTTTTAACAAAGTGCCTTTGGGGGAGTTGTACTGAAGTTGTGAAGATCGGGAAATGGACAGGATATAGGATGGACTGAAAGTTGGTTCTATTTTCGGTTCCAGATTGTGTTCTATCGGGCCGGAAAGTTAAGGACTTGAATTCCGTTTCCAAGGTTGATTTTTTGGGTAGGACACTGAAAGTCTGGAATACGAGTAAGTCTCTCCAATTAAAAACGCGAGACGAGTTAAGTTTCCTATATCTCAAAATGTTGAAAGGTAAATGTGTGTTTTCATACTTACATTTTACGCCTTTAAGAATCAAATATTTAAAAAGGTTTTTTAAAGCACGTGTTTTATCTTCCTCCCGGGAAATCCCATCTTTCTTCCTATCACATTTTCCCATGCTCCTCTTTTTCTGTAATTAGTAAATCACAAAACTATTTTCGCTTTTCAACATTTTAGGAGATTATTTGAACGCGTGAACTGTCTAAATTTATCGAAGCAAATCTTTTTTCTTTGTGAATCTGTATGAAGAGTACTACTGTTTTACTGCAGACAGCATCCCTTTAAAACCTTAACAACGCTAACCAATACAACTCCCACGGCACAAATTCGAAAAAGTCACCACTCGTCGCCGTGGCCTTATTCTCGAGAGACGATCTCCAGAAACGCGATTTAAGACCCTTCTGCAACCAAATCAGATCCAACTCGACCGGCCTAAATGGCCCTACGTCATTCCCACAGCTCGAAGCCTTTGTGCAGCCCTAGCCCATTTGCAAGTCAAACGCAGACGTATTAATCTCTGGGCCTTCTGTGTGCGCTGCAAGGTCCATTTGCAACTGTCCTCCTTTGGCGAAATCGAATTTACCCTCCCCCTCTCCTTTTCAATGAATCTGCCCCTCAGTGTAAATGTGATGCTATCCCTCTTGTGCGGGGTTGGTCTATTTGTCAGTCATGGTGGTCGGGCTGTTTCATTTGCCTAATATAAATTCACGATCTGTCCGTTGATGTCTTGGTGTGCTTTATAACTTTATTTATTCGGAGTTTCCCTGGAGTTATGGCGTCGGGAGGGATTTAATGGTATTTATGAGTAGTCTTTGACGTGTCTTGATTTGTGAGTATCGTGTGCCGTCCGTTCCCTTTGAAGGCTGAATATTATCTAACTCGGTGATGCAGTTCAATGTACTTTCTGTCATACTTATAAAGTGAATTTGGCAGTTCGTTTTAAATTAATATTTTGAAGAGGTTACGGCTAAGGGGATTGGCGCCATATCAGTTAATTTTATTGAAATGTATTGGTGTTATTCCCTGGTAGTCTGGCTTTGTTCACGAAACCAAAAGCGTCCAGTAAGTTAATAAAATAAAAAGTATTTTATGTGTATGAGTTAACTTATAAAACTACAACCACAACGTTGACTGCAGAGAAATCCTATGAGGGAAAATATTAATAAGATCACAATAAAGTTGCAACCGAAGTCGCCAACACTGATGATGTCGCCCGCAAAGAGCGACTATACGATTGTACAAACTTTCTCTGGAACACGTCCCAAATACCTGGAAATTTATTGTGATCTTATGAATGACACCGGCTGTGAAACTCTTCACGTTTACATAAGGAAAAATATTGTTTTTAAAATTTTAAAAACCCAATAAAAGGATGCTTTTCTCTAAAATTTATCTTCATTAACCTATCCTGCGAATTATGGAAATTATTGTTAGAGGTTTACCCCAATACATATGGCTGTCTCCTTGTCTGGTAGCGTTTATCTGAACACTCCTTCTATCATCTTTACTTCAGAACCCCAATCTTCTCATTTGCCTCACTAATCCAATGAATAAAAAATACCCTGTCCTGACTCCTGACCGACTCTCGGAACACCTAGATGTCCATGAAACCTACTTTCATTACGAGAAAGACCTTGTAAAAAATATTCATATCATAGACATAGACACAGCTGGAATCGTCCATGAACTACAACCGTCCGTTCCACACTTCCTGGTGCGTAGGAGGATGGGCAAAAAAAAATCTCGGAAATAGAGAGATCCCTCCCAAAGATCCTCCCCAACAAGGGGATGCTGCAATCTGGAGTTCCGCACACGCCACCGTATCTCCGAGTCCCATTTTCCATGCCACCGACAATGACGGATGGCCCCACCCCGCGATTCTGACGCGGCCGTGTCTCTCCGTGATGGATTCCGTCCCTGTCTCTTTCTGCTCTCTTTTTCTTTCGAAAAAGAGACCGTGAGTTAAAAAGAAGAGGCACTTTCGCCGTCGTGTGACGTTGTTTGGTTATAATTTGCCGGGGCTTCGCGGCGGGAGTAGTTTCGGAAGGGGGAGTGATGCGTGATGGATGGATGGTTATAGAGACCACGTGGAGGGATCGAGGGGGGTGAAATGAAGTGGGTGGTTATGATGGAGTGATGGTGTTGTTAAGACTTGTGTTGACTTAGGTGCTTTGATAGGGTGTGGTGTAAATTTTTCATAATGGGACATCGACAAGAGTAAACAAAGTTTTAGACGAAACGTAAAACCGTCAAAACCAGAAAAAAGCCAATAATGAATGACTTTTGACAGCCGAAATGAAATTCAATACCTGCCAAATTGGAGACTTATTTATTGGGGATCAAAAGGGAATAAGAATTAACCTGCTCTTCTATCCTATATCTACAATGGATTCCGTTCCATGGGAATTTGAAATATGACTTATGATATTGTGGATGGGAATTGGCAAAAGAGGGTATTCTTCCGTGACTGGACTGGACTCCTCTGACGTACTTTGTATAATCAAGAAGTAATGTCTCTACAAGCATAAACAACTCACTAAACTACCAGCACATCCATGGTAATTTAGTGAGGGTCCTGGTGCTTTAGTTGGTATTGTTGGTGACAGGAGAGACCGAACTGCTTTGGCTCGACTGTTCACTGGACATTTAAAAATCCTCAGGTTTTCCCAATGGACCTAGAACCTTCCCTGTTTTCACCAAGTGCAGTGTTAAAGAGGCCACTTCACAACATCTTATTAAATGTGTTAACTTGGAGCGAGATCTTATATAAGACCCTCTTTTGTCCTGGAGATATTAGGAGCGAATGAACTCATGGATCTTAATCTGATTCAGATGAGAGAGTTCTTTCTCATATTCATTTGTAACTAAACCGAAGTATTTTACAGATTTTGCTCTGGCTACCAATCAATAAAGACGTTATAAAATAAATTAAGGTAGTAAAATCTTTGTGTATTTTTTTTTCAGATGAAGTGTGTAGCTTCACAATCACGAACAAGCACCACGGGGAGATCCCCTTCATGGTGCAAATCGTCGACAAGGCTCAGGGCGAGGCCAAACTGGTCGCCAAGAAAGAGCTGAACTGTGAGAAGAGGAAAGCTTACAAATTCGACATTGCCGCCGTGGGATGCGACGGACTAACGTCACCAAAGTGAGTTTACTTACGTCCCTTCAAGTTCAATCTTTTACTACACTATATCTCGTTCTGTACTATTGCTGCTGATAAATTTATTGTGACGCTGAAAAATTTAAAAATTCGTAATTGCATAGTTCTTAATGCTACTATCATAAAAAGAATGCCAAAAGGGTTCCCAACTATGTGCTACTACAATGAAAAGAATCCTTCATTATAGTAGCACAGAATTGGAAATAGATAAGCAAACGCAACAGTTTCTGAACCATTTGCCTTGTCATCACTACGTCCATCACTGGTGCACACTACATCCAATTTCGGATGTCAGACATGACCCGACAAAATAAATCCCTGTCAAAGACAGGGACTGTCTTCAGCATTGGAAACGTAAGCACCAGACAGTTAGGGACAAAATCCCTACTTTTCTCCCTCTGCGGATTATCAAAATCATTTCCTCCATCGACCACTTCCCGAACCTTCCACATTACAACCCAAATCAAGAGTGTCCTAATTCCATTCGGACGTAGTGTGGCCCCAGCATATTGCTGTAACGTAAGAGATCACGCTCCTAATTCCCTTTGTCCCTTTGTAGCGTCACCGTCCACCTGACGGTGGAGGACATGAACGAGTTCGCCCCGGAGTTCGTGCAGGAGACGTACAGCGCGGACGCCGACGAAGACCGCCTCTACGACAAGATCGTGCAGGTTGAAGCTGACGACAACGACTGCTCGGCCAAGTTCAGCGACATCTGCAAGTACGAGATCCTCACCCGCGACCAGCCCTTCGCCATCGACCAAGAAGGTAGGCCACCCCCCTCTTAGATATCTTCTAGTATTAGGTTTTTCTTCAACTTGCACGTATGTAGGCGCAGCGATGGCAAGACTGGTGATAGCGTCTTACCTATAATTCGCTGGGTAAAAGGAAGTCACCCAAACAATAACAGTGCTTCACCCATCAGTATTACATGTTTATAGGCTTTTGCTGAATACTTTTGATACCTTATTTATGCAGGTGTATTGATTTTACGTTTGGCAATTCGAGTTCGAAAAAATGTTGATCTTCACTTTAGGAAGTTTTTTTTTTCAGAGAACGGTATAGCTTATAACTTGCTATATTTAAATCTTAAAATCTCAAACGATAGTGTAATTGAATATGTCGACGTTAATTAGAGTCTTGTTGTTACAACAGTTTTTAACACCTCCTCATTCTTAAACTGCTTCTAAACTAAAACTTATTTGATGAAGAAAGCCCTTGTTTCGAGTAAAATATTTACGTATGTAAGCCATAACCAAACTTGTAAATCTGACTGTTTATACACCCACAGACTCATATAAGCAACAAAAACAGCTCTACCATCTGTGGAAAAGACAGCTCTGTTCTTTGTGTCCCAGATATCGCGTTTCTTGGGTAGTAAATATTTTAAATGTAAACTATACTCCTACGCAGAGCATGTTTACCTCACTTTGACTCGGCTTCACCTTTTGTTGAACGAAGCTTTTCATCGCGAATAAGTAGTTTTTGCTGTGGGTGGGTGTAGTATTCAATACTTTTCATTACTATCCTTCTTACTACTGAAACATTTACGTGATTAATTATTGTAAAAGGATCGTGAAAGAACTACGATTGAATTCCAACGAGTTGAAGTTTCTGTGAGGGGGTGTTTAACCATAACAAAGCTGAACTGAAATAGATGTTATTAAAAATGCTGATGCGTTTCCCATTAGCGCATATTAGAGATACTATTTAAATGAAAACCTTTGAAAAGGGACTTAGTCTATTCGTTAAAGGATGCAGTTTCTTTTATTTAAATATTCAACTGATCTTTCGATGTAGTTGAGTGCAGATCTGGATTTATGTATGTTATAACGTGGCAATGTTACAAAAACTGAGATAAAAATTCGCTAAAGATAAGCAAGAAAGACCAGACCTTAACGTTAAAAGCCGCTTTTAATGGAAAGCACTTCCAATAACCACATATGGTTCGTTTTTTCCACTTCCATGGCGCCTCTTATAAACAGTCGCCCGCCCTATTCCTTGATAGAGCGACGAAAATTCCAAAAGAATCCACGAGAGCGACAACATTTGGTCCCAGCACCCTCTCAAGCCATTCCCATCTTCCGAGAAAAAAAACGTCACAAAAAACCCATTACGCCGGCACAACAAAATTAAATCGCATCACTTGATTCAATTAACGGCATGTTTTGAACTCGCTCTCGCAATGCAACAAAGGGGAATCTGTACATTGTTGCAGCTTTAATTCTCCCGTTTGTGTCCGGCGATAACGTTTCTAGCCTGTGACCCAGTCAAGCATCGCTAATAGATTCGGAAAGGACTCAATGGCCGGTAAAGGATTCTCAGGAACCCCCCGGCCATTTTTCCCGGGAATGACTCATTCCCACAGGTCCAAAAAAATCGAATGTATCGAAGAAAAGTTGGAAAGAATAAAGGAATCGATCCCTTGTTATTTTATTCCCGTTTTTTGGCTCGGGATTCGTCGTCATTATTGCCCCGGAACCACGGCGATGCCTTGGGAGTTGGAAAGAGGAAGAGAAATTTTTGCTTGAACTTCGGACCCAGGGTTTTTTTTCTCTCGATGGTGGAATTTTTTCGGGTCGTGCTCTTTCGTAAAAAGAGCTTAGAGTTGTGTTTAATCAAAGTTCTTTTTCTTCTTCGAGATCTTCTCAGTGCTGCTATTCGCTCCTTTTTTGCTCCGGCTGTGCGTGGAATTAAAACGGCCTAAATTAAATCAGTATTAAGATTCGTTTTTTTTACTCCGTTGGATTTCTTTGATTTGATCCGATGGAATCTCATTATAGCGTGATGGCTGCGAATTATTCATCGCAGGTAGTTTCGCCCCTTTCAGTCAACAATTTAGCGCTCTCAACAATTAAAGAGCTTTTCTCTCAGTGTTTATTCTTTCGTGGAAAAAAAGATGGCCGTCTCTCTCTTATCTTGAGTTTTTCCCCTTGGAGTTGAGTGGTTCTCTGTTTATTGTGTCGATTTTCTGGAAGGGTTTCCCAACTTTGAAATGAACGGTGGGCGGTTGAAAATTGATGAAGGATTCTTGCCTTTTATTTCTTTATAATAAAATTTATAAAGTGGGTTTTTTTTTCAATGTTAAGCTAATTCACGAGTATTCTCTTTATCAGTTGAGAAATACACAAAATAATGTATTTTCAACGCTTCTGTGTAGTTGCAGCTAGTATTAGGTTTTTATGTATGAACTGTATGTAAAGCTTTCATTACTGAATTGTATAATCTGAGACGAAAATAAAATATCCGAGAATACAATAAAAAGTGTTCATTTGTGTGATGGAACCTATTTGTAATTTAAAAATTTCTCCTCTGTTTATACAGATAAAGTGTAAATTGGGAATCCTACCTCAGTGGGGTTTTATCGATTTTACATTCATTAACAGTAGATATAGAAGAAGCTTTTGAAAATAATATGCTCTTTTGGACAAATTTTGAGGAGCTATGTTATTTTAATTAATCAGGGTATTTTATACTAAAAATTAAAGTGGGGAAATACGAACTAGACTAAGCGAAAATGTTTTGTTTTTAAAAGATAACATTAATTATTTATAATTGTACATCATAATTTGTGTTCATTAATTTGGAAATCAATACTACAACATTTTTTAAAGTATTAAAGTTAGATTACTAAATGCTCTCAGGGATATTTTAATGACTAGTTTTGTGTTTAAATAATAGCACAGAGTAGTTTTAGTCTTTAAAAACTTTTTTATGTGCAGTTATGTCTCTTATACATCTGGGTGAAAAAGGGTAAGTTCCCTTTCCACTTTTTTTTTTCTTCAAAAAAAAATATCCTACATGAAACTAATTTCTCCTGTTTCCTAGATAAGCATATATGTTTAGCTTGTCTCCATTTTCATTTTCCTCTATCTTTGTAACTTTTTATAATGGCAATTTTTGGAGAGGATGAAAATCATGCGTTGAGTTTCTAATGGGTTTCTTGCCTGACACTAAAATTGCTTAAAAATGTCGCAAGTGAAGCTTGAGAAAACTTGGTTGGTGAAAACCTTTTATTTAGAAAGGGCTTCTTCATGCGTTGTTTTTTTAAACATTGTTTCCTGTTAAGAAAATTTCCAAAGTTGAAGAAACGTTACTTTATTTTGAGATAGGAACTATGCACATTGGTACTTAACTTCTTTAACATAAACTAGTCCCCCTTACAAAACTAGATATGAACTATAGTTCATTAAGGTTTTTTTATAACCACTTTTAATAGTTCTTCAGTAGTAGGTATATCAGAATAATAAGTTTCCTGAAATATTGAACTCCACATCTAAGTTATTTTGTTAATATTCACAATATCCCTCTAAAAAGCGTTTCCTGTTGTCCGTCTAAACTACATTTCCATCTTTAGTATAAATTTCAAAGTTATCTTTTTTCTTTCAAAAATTTCATTTCCTTCTTGTGGCCCCTTTTTCCGCTCACAGTGTTTGTTCATGAAATGAAATTTTTCAATACTCCTTTTAATCAGTTATTGAGTCGCCTTTTTTACTTGCTACGTTTTTTTTTTTTTTTTTTTTTACTAACACAGCAGTCTTTCCACAGATCGATTCGAAAATCGGAAGCCGAAAATAAGTTCACATAAAAAAAAATGTCCTTGCTCCGAATGATAAGGAAAATTTCTGCCCTGTGCCGGCCTGAAAAGGAATATAACTCCCGAATTTTTACAAATCTTATTTCCCCAGCTCTGTTTTTGTCTTTGACTCCCAAGTATTGGTAAACATTCGGGAGCAATCCCTTGGATCGAATCTTGGGGGAAATTGGAATGCTGCCTGGAAATTTCGCTTCGATCCCGGATTCGCGGAATAGAAAGGAAAACAAGCAGTTTCTCGCGTTTCGATGTTAGATTATTTCGGACCCCGAAACTCCTGTTCCTCTCCCAAGAAATGTATCATGCATTCTTAATGCTGGAAATGCATTCACACGCTCGTCTGAAACTACTATTTTTTTTTTTTTTTTTATTTATTCCTCCCGAAATAGTGATGGAGATGTTGCGAATTGGGAGATGGAGCAGTCGGGACGGTTTTCTCGCGCCCCGTAAGTGTTGGGGCTGCAAAGTAGGTGCTTGTTTGAAGTTTTCAGGGAAAGGATTTCTCTTATCGGAGTGTTTGTATCTCTTGTTTGGAGGCCTGAGTGTAAAAAGTACGGAACATCATCTGGAGCTTATTCCCCCCCCCCCCCAGGGAGAAGGGAACGCGAGTTGGTGTTTTACACTGGCTGTAAAACACTCTGAAAGTGGAGTGTTTCAGTTTCGATAAGTTTGAATGTTGTTTTTATTCTAATATCGCGGGCTGTACTACTTGTTAAAATGTGACATTTTGTGTTATGAAAATTTCTGCTGTAATTAAGATTTCAGAAAGGTTATTTTTCATAAACCCTATCTTAAAAGTTAGTACATCGTGTAACATTTCGTGAGTTTCATTCATTAACTGATGTTTTCTAGAAATTTTAAGCCAGTTTTTGAGGTCGATCTATTTTTTATTAAGTTCTTAAAACGGTTTCCGCTTCCCTCCAGTTTTAAGTAATGGACTAATTAATATCCCTCTTGCGTCTTGAAGCATTTCTTTTTGAACCATTGATTTTAACATGAACTAAAGACTGAAAAAATGTATCTAATGCAGTTTCAAACTACATTAGATATAAAAATTTCATTACTTCAACTGTTATCTGGTTCAAAACTATATTTTATGAATTTAAATTTATAATTTCTGTTTCCAGTATATTTAATCAGCAGACTAGCTTCTGTCTTTTTTTTTATCACTTAGCAATGAATTTTAACCTTGAAGTAATTTTATACGTTAGGGGGAAATGGCAGAGAGTTTTTTCCCCCTTCAAACTATAGTAGTTTGCGAAATATCCCTTTTCGATTTCTTTTTCAGAAGCCTTACTACGTTTCTTCATTTCCATAATCTCCTTTCAAAAAACGCATGTCCGACCCTTGACTAATGCGTTTCTAGTTATGCCTTTTCAATGTTGATATGACTCGGTAGATGGCTTGTGAAGTAAAAAAGGGATTTACTGGGCATAAAAACGGTTCCATCGCGCTACATTAGACCCGCACACACTTTTATCACTCGAACACGCCATTTTGCTTTTCAAGCGTGATTTCATATGGAAATAAGACCCTCCATCTGCCAGCAAGAATCCCATTCGGCTCGCTGCCAGCGGAGGCGGTTACAGTTACATCACTCGAATTAATGGGATTACGTGGACGTGAATTCAAAATTCGACGATGATATCTGGCGAATTAATGAATTCTTCTGCTGTAGGAGGGGGAATTACAAGCGAATATTCTATTAATAGGCCTTAATAAGGCACGTCTGCCATTTCCCTTTGTAGTTTTTCCCCCTCTGTAATTTAAATGGAGGCTGTACTTATTATCAATTAAATTTTCGTCATAATTCATCTCGAGCGATTATTCATTAGGGCTTAGAACAAGATTTTCGAGGCTGATAACTCAGTCTTAAAATGCTGGGTCTTGGTTGGTATGACCACCATTGCATGCTAATCCCATCGAGTGGCTTTGGAGGACGTAATTGTTTTAAATTCTCGTTAGTGGATGGCTGCTTGAAAGAGCAACCTCTCCGAGCGCTGAATATTTCACACTCTACCTCTTACTTGATTAGTTGCTTGGAAATTAATGATGAATAAAGAGGGTTTAAGACGCATTATGTCGTAAACTGGGTGCAATTTATCAGTTTATGATGAGCGTTTCCCTTTGTGGGTCTTGATGGTTTGGCTCACGACTGTGTTTCCAAGATTTAAGTTGAGCATTTGTAGAGATGAAATTTTCTCTTCATTGGATTTGATTCTTTAAAGCTAAAACTTTGAAAATCCTATCTTTTGATAGCAAAATGAACTGAGTATCAGAGCGCAGTTAACGCATGTCAACATTTATAATAATGCCGATCAAATTTATTTGAAGCATTAAATTCAATTGAGTTTTCTGTGTTGGTTAAATCTATCTATCATTTTCAAGTTTTACTATGCACTTTATGTCTGTCTTTTCTCGCCTTTACTGCTGAACAGCCATTGTGCTTTGTGCATTAATAAACTTATTTGCCTTAGGGTTGTAACTCAGCAGTACACCATCATTTTCGCACCAAATCATTAAAATGTATTTAAATATGTAAAGAACTTAATATTTCGTTCTTTCTTTAATTTAATTTGGTGTAAAAAAGAGAATAAAAACTCAAAATATTCTTTGTATCTGACGGAAAGGAGAAAAGTAATCCTTTTATATAAAAGGAGAACCCGGCCGCGAAAGGAACCATAATTTCGATCATAGAGATTGTACTACTGATTTGCACCATTGCATCTGCTGTTGCACATGGAAAAAATACAAAGCAATGCACTTCAATTGGGGCATTAGAAGGTTACAGCAAAATAAATGTACTAAGCTATTCACCTGAAATATTCACAAAGTTTAAGAAGAGTAGTCGCAATGCATTTTAAAAATTCACTTAGGTGGTGTTAAAATTCCTCTTCTCCTTAGTAAATACATTAATGCGCGCAGTACCTACCCATTTCGTCAACATTTACATGCATAAAATTTCTTCAGTATTCGTAGTATATCATGGAAGTTGGCAACTTTAAAAATAAATCGTTGTGGGAGACTGCTGAAATCGATACTTAAGTATCGAATGCATTTTGTTTCGCCTCTATCGCACATCCCTAAATCGACTCCCTTCTGCAAATTCCTCTAAATCCCCATTTCTGTACACAAACAAGATGGCGACCGCAGGACCCTAAACAGAAAACTGTTTCCTGCAGCTCGTAAACTCCAAACACGGGGCGTAAATTCACCCCATGGTGCACTCGGGGCGCGGAATAGAGTCGCCCTAATGGGGCTGCCCCCCTGTCCGTATCGCTGGGGCTGCAACGGTTGATCAGGGGACTGATGCGAGTTTTAATGAGGTGGTTGTTAATGGGTCGGGTTTGGGAGGTGGAGATAATTTTAGAGGAATTTTGTGGGTTTGGATGTGGTTTTGGGAAAGTTGGGAGATTTTGGAATGGAGTTTGCGGGCGTATGTTTTTATATTGGAGTTGTGTTATTTAAAATATGCAAAAGTTGTGATCGTCATTGTGTGTGGAAACTGAAATGTTTTTTTAGTGAAAGGAAAGGGGTATATTTTGTTCTTATTTGACTTATATCCTCGTTCAGGTTGTTGATATTGTTAAGTTTCAAATCTTGCTGGAGTCATGTGTTTTAAAATCTTTGGGTCCTTCTGAAAACTTTAAAATATGAATTTTAAACTTTTGTTATTATATCCGCTTTTGAATTGCTTCATGAGTTAGTTTTTAGATATAAATTTTTCAAGAGAAGTTACCAAGAAACAAGTTATACCAGCATGGGCGTAGCCAGTTTTCATGTTAGGGGGGGGCAAGGATACTTACCTTTGCTCTTGATGTTGCGAATACTAGTGACTAGGGGTTGACTCAACATTATTTCCCAGGTACCCCCAAATCCCATGGCGAGTACTTTTACACGCTAAATTTTAGGGTAAACAAAGGATTTGAACTTTTGCACAGCTAAAGTAAAAATACGGGTAATGTATGTGAGCTTAAGAATGGAAGGCATGGGGGTCCTCCCCCAGAATTTTTTTTTAAAATTCGCCCCTAAAGTAGTGTTTTAGCTCATTTTGAGACTCTTTGGGCCGAACAGAACCGCTTCTTGTAAGCCACACAATTTTCAAGGAAAATTATGTACTATTGCTTTAATAAAATTTTTAAAAAATTTTAACAAACTGAGAACTTAGGGGGGGGGCAGCTGCCCCTCCCTGCCTCCCCCTGGCTACGCCCATGTATACCAGTTGTGGTTGAAAGAGTAATGATGGAAATTTAAGGTCTCTTGAGAAACGTGTCATAGCTTCATCAGCCATTCAATTCAGTAAAAAGAAAAATCAATAACCGCCATTTGATAAGCCACACTTTAATTTCAAGAATCCCTAAAAACAGTTCCCGCCGGCAACGATGAGTTATCCCCACACCCAGAACGCACCCGTCCTTCCCTTCATTCGAATTAAAACTATTCCGTTCTTTTCATTCTTTTTCGTGTGTGGGGGGGCTCTGATGGAGTTCTCTCTCGTTTTCGAACGCGAGCGATGGTTCGATTTTCAATGCAGGTCTCTCCCTGAAATCGATGGGTGCACTGTGTCTCTGCCGCCGAAGAATGTTTTCGCTGGTTCCGGAATTGATTGGCTTTCCCCGAAGTTAAGAGAGAAAGATTCGAATGAACCCCTCCCCTTTCCGAAAGTTGGTTTTTAAGGGGGCCACGTTCGATTGAGGGCCATGATGGATAGTGTTAAACTGTTTTCAGGGGTCCGTTTTAAATTAGGATACGATGCATCGATTGGGGATTATTCATGCTGAACTAACTGTTCGCGGCTTATCAATACTATTCTGCACGAGGGAATTATTCACTGTCGGTGGAGCGCTTGAGACAGAAAATGTTATCCTTTTCAGATGAAGTCGTGGGATTTGATGTAGTTGATTGCTCATGATTGCCTCTGAATATAAAAGCAGCGACCTAATTTATTATCTGCTGGTGATAAATTATGTACTAGTTAAATTTTAGATTACATGTTAACTATCTAGCATTCCGGCTGGAAGATTGAATTCCATTCGTTGATGGAAATAAATCCTCCATTGTGACCATTTGTGTCGCCATTATCTATATCTCATAGAACTTTACTGGATTTAACTATAGTTTTCAAATTAATTTACCCTAAAAGGCTTGAATTTTTTAAAACTACGCCAGACCTAGACATAACCGCCGCTGTTAGACTATAAAGGCTTCTCTTGATGTCTTGACCAGTGTATTCAGTAATAAGAGGTATTTTTCCAGGCATAAATTGTGACGCAATCAAAGTTATTAGAAATACTGGTATGTGACGTGTTCTCGGTTCCACCTCTTGTTTTGAATTTTTTTAAAAATTTAATTATCTAATAAACCAGATCACAAAAAATGTCCATTACCTATGAACCTTACCTATGTCCATTCCCTATTACCTTTTCACAACATGCAGTCGACTGTATGTTGTGAAAATCGCTAGTTAGCCTAGCTAGAAAATCCAATATTATTGATGTCTCTTTATAGACAAAACATACCATGTATGAGATACATTACTAAAGAGAAGTTTCCGTTTACAATGCAGGCTATTATCTATTCGAATGTATGCTGCCGGTGTAGTAAGTCTATCCTGAGTTATTGTAATGGCACCGCCTTTAATGCAATTACATGAACACATTACATTAATAGTACTTACGGTTGAGATTCACCGTTATGATCATTCTTCCTTGACATGAACCACGGCTTACTAGATACTTATACAGGCTAGCCGAGTACGGAAATCATTGCAAATCCAGATGGCATTATATTATTATTGGACAAACTTGCAAAGAATATTCACAGTGTTGAAGGCGGTGGGTGATATAGGTAGGTCTTGTAGCGCTCCAAGCGGGAAAAGTTGTCAAATGGTTTTCATTGTTTAAAACTCGGCTAGCCTATATAAGTATCTAGTTAGCCGTGCATGAACAGAACAATGTTGATGGTGTTCAACAGTAACAATAAAAATGCCTTTACCATATTTCTAAAATTTCCAAGACACCATTCTATTGCAGGCAGTTTTCAAAGATATTCTTACGATCACTGTCCCGATAGTATTGTTAGTCCTTCCTAATAATAGTTAGGCTATAAATGTACACCAGCCAGACTCGCTGGAAATCCAATCTTGCAGACACTTTTTAGAAAACAGCTCAAATGCATAAATTTCTTGGTAACTAATGAAATTTTTATCGTAGACGTCGCTTGTAAAAATACTCTAATTTTTGTGGAGGGAAACAACTCCCTTCATATCTGAAAGTAAAAGTTAATCCTTGCACCTTCTTAACAAGAAGTGCTGCATCCCCTGCGATTGAAACCCGATTCCCCGTTGCGTAATCTCCATTCCTTTATCAAGCGAGCTGGCCGCCATTACAATAAATCGGTTTGCTTGCAGAAAGCATCCCCCATAAATCCTCTGAATCGGCGATGAAATATACACGAGATGGGCAGGCCGGATTTATCCGGCTCTACCCGGATTACCCCTGCGGTTTGCCGAAGACGGGTTGCTTCAGGTGTCCCCGGGCATTTTTATTCCGCAGGGGCTTCTTGCACAGCCGAGTATTGGGCAACCGACTTCAGATTTATAGCGGTTCTGTGTCTTTTCGGTTAAGAATGGTTTGGTTATATGCAGGGTTGGAAAAAAACCAGGTTTTTTTTCAAAAAAACCTTAAGTGACTTAATTAATTAATTAAAATTAATTTTATTTAATTAAAAAAAGTTAAAATTATACATAACCATAAAAAACCAAGGGAGTCTGTTTAGAGCATTAAAAAACCATCTGGTTTTTATAATGCATATTATATTCAAAAATCCAGTGCTTATTTGATTAAAAAAAACCAATTGGTTTTTATTATGCATTCAAATATCCAGTTCCTTAATGAATTAAAAAAACAAATAGTTGTTTTTTATAAATAAAACCAAGGCATTATTCATAAAACCCAAGGCCAAGGATTCTTTTTAGAGCATTTAAAACCAACTGGTTTTTATTATGCACATTTAAAAATCCAATGGATTAAAAAAAAACAATCAGTTTTTATGATACATTCAAATATCTAGTCTAGTTCTAAATGAATTAAAAAAAAAAAATTGGTTTTTTATAAAAAAAAAAAACCAAGGGAGTCATTTTAGAGCATTAAAAAACCAAGTGGTTCTTTATAATGCAAATTTAAAAATCCGGTGATTAGTTGATTAAAAAAACCAATTGATTTTTACTATGCATTCAAATATCTAGTTCTTAATGAATTAAAAAAAAAAACAAGTTTCAAAACCAAACCACTCCAGGTTTTTTATAAAAAAAACAGGAGTCTTTCTAAGAAAATTTCAATTGGCTAATTGTTTTCAAAAAATTGCATAGCTTTACAGCATTAATGTCAGAAGCATTCAACATATTTTGTTCAAAAGACAATATTTGAATCAATAAATGACTTTAAACCCAAAAGTTTAGCTAAAATTTTTTTGGAAAAAAACCAAAAAAAACATTCGGTTTTTTTATGAAAAAAACCATTTGGTTTAAACCGTGGTTTAAACCAAATGGTTTAAACCGTGCCAACCCTGGTTATATGTGACCTTTTTGATGGTGATGAAATGGGTTATTCGCACTTTGTTTTCGCCCTTCTTTTGGCAAAACGCTCTTTTCCCTTACCTAATATTTTGGTCTCTAATCCAGTTCATTTGTGGGGTCTGGATAAATAACCACATTTTAACAGAAAACTTAAATGATAAAAAACATGGTAATTACAATCAAAACACATAGAGAAAGAATGTAAAAGAAAGCATATTTATAGTAATGTGAAGTAAAATTGAATTGGTGTGGAATTGAGCTGCACTGTTAAGAAACATATTCATGTCCGCCCCACCATTGATACGCTTTTCTTTCTTTCTTTTCCTGTTTTTTTTCCTTAAAAAGAAACTTGAATTGAAACATTCTGATACAAGATAAAGACATACAAGATAAAGATATTAAGGCTCTGCGGTTAAATCTATTAAGATAGGAAAAGGAAATTTTACCTGTTTTTTTTAAATGAACAAAACATGCTTGGTTTTCATTCGCGCTCATATAAATATTATTCATAATTAAGCATCTTATAAGTTTCTGATGTATGTTTTTTTTAGTTTGAGTTAACGTGCACCTTGCGAGCTTGCTGTTCTTAAAATAAGTGTATAATCGCTTGGGACTAAGAACGGTTAAGGTTAGTTGATTATAAAATACCGCGCAATTCAGTTACATATGGTTAAGATTGTAGTAAACAATAATCACTACATTAAAATGATGAAAGCAACTTTTTTTTAAGCACCCTAACCTCGATAATGATGTGTTTTGCTGTTTTTAATTACAGCAAGATGATGGTAAAAGTTCTTTCAAAAGTAATTTAAAAATTCCTCTGCTGTCAGTTTCCACATTTTGCTTTTCTTTACCTTCAAATAAGTAATTTCACCACCTTAAAGAACCATTGTGGTGATATATACCCTCTGAGCATTGCCGGCGAATAATTTAATCTACTCTATTTTCTCCACTCAGCTCCATTTAAAACCTCGATTAGAAAACCTTACCCTCGCTTCGCAGAACTCATTCCCGAGGCCATTCAGGTCTGGTCTCGAAAAATCATTTTTTAAACCAATTTAAATTTTATCTATCGTTTCTCTGAGCAAAGCAATTAACTTTGCCCATTGCATCCAAAAATTATAATCCGTCTAGAAAATAAACTACTTTACCGAAGGGTGTAAAAGAGACTACTTTTTAAACCCGGTGAAGTACTGCACCTCGAACCTATTCGCTCACGTAAAAAGTTCTTAGAACCAGTCTCACTTTCACACTTCGATCTTGGTGCTTTTTTGCCTGTTGTTGGACCTTTCGCAATTAATTCCAAATCAACCAACTATTCTTCGATTTGGCTAAGGCTAACTTCGAATTCGTTGTCATTCTGAGTTCAGCAGATTATGCCAAATTACGTTTAGCTCTTTGAATGCATAATAGAGAGAGTGTCTCCTTTCTAATGTAGAAGGAATTGTATTTCCCAGTCCATCCGCAGATAGGTTTGATGTAGCCATGGATCTTTATTTGCTTTCGGCTTAAGATATTCAGGTAGACGTGTTCAAATGAAATGTCAAGTTGTCCATGCTACCTTAAAAGTAAGAATGGTCTTTTCGTTTTTTCCCTGAGTTAAAGCGAGGATTTTCTCTCTTTGTGAGCTATAGTGACAAGAAAGGAATCTCATTAAAATTTCCATTAAGTGTCAATTATTCTGCTTCATGTTACTTGATTGGTTTTAAAATGAAACTTGACGTCCGTCATGCGTAATTGAATTAACCTTTTACCTGCCGATGTTCCCAAATGGGAACATCACTTTAGGGAATTTTTTCACCACTTAATTTTTCATGCAGGAATTTGATACTTGGTAGTAAGAAACTCAAAGATATGAAGTTATTTTACATGCAAAAGTTTTTCACGTGCAATTTAATCCTTTTTGTGGAATTTATATCAAAATAACAGATTTTTGGCTCTTCCAAAAGTTGCACAAGTTTCAATTTATGATAAATTTAAATAAATTCAGTTTTAAATAATTATGCTGTGTTTAGGTAGCTTAAGTACACATATTTTCAATTGGCTTGGCAGAATAGCTCCATATTCCAATTTCGGAGAGTAATTACCAATTCAACGTATATGTTCCCAAATGGGAACATCGGCGTTTGGGGTATAGTTTTTGAGGGGATTTTTATAAGATGTAAAAATTCAAGCTATTTCTTATTTTCTTTAATTTTGATAACCTTTTCTGTCTCAAAGGATCTAAAGAGGTTAATCATGATGTTTTAAATTTCTAAATCCATAATTTTAATTTTTTTTCACCTGATTTATGGAGGAATAAATGCCAAACCTTTATAGCAGATTCCTACTTTTGTATGTTTTTCTAACTCCCTGACCGATTAATTTTCAGTAATTATTATTAGGGGTTATGCAAAGGGCATATTTGAGTACTTCTGAGGACTTGGTTACTTATTTTGTTCAAGTGCTCTTTTTTACATAAAAATTTTAGGTATAAATTTGAAGAATTTTGAAAATAATGAAAAGTGTGTACATCTAAAAACACTCTTCTAACGTAAGTTGGATGTAAGAGATATGTTGTTTAGTTTGGAATCTTCCATGAGAAACACAGCTTTAACAAATCAATGGAGATAGTTATGATTATCACTTTTGAAAGCTAATTAAATTTGAATGCAATTCATGGATTTTTTGCTAGATATCCGGATAGAACAGTAATTAAAACTAATTTTTCACGCAGAAAGATAACTGTTTAGCTTTGAAACGCATGGGGACGTTCTTTCGTATTTTTATACCGAAAAATTACTCATTGTGCAATAAAAATGTACGGAAAAGTGTCACGCATGTAATAAATATGGAAATTTTTTCTTATGAAAATCTATAAAATTTTACCCAATCGTCCCACCATGGGAATTAAATACGAAGAAACAGTCCAATATCATAAAAATGTTCAAAATTATTGAGTAGAAACCTATTTCAGTAGTTTTACTTGAATTAATTTTGAAATATATGCCTTTTGGAAATCCCCCTAAAAACTTCACTCCAAACGCCGATGTTCCCAAATGGGAACATCCTCAAAATCCTACTTAGGAATTTTTTTCTGCCAAAAAATCGCAAGATTGGTTTTAGTAATGATGAAACAAGCCATTTAAGCGAAAAATCAGAACCTTTAATTTAAAATTTGAATTGCGGCGTTTAAAAGGTTAAGAGTTTTAGATAGTTTCCATTTGTGAAGTGTTGCCAGTGTTGAAGTTGGATCGGACGAGGTTTACTATGGCAGGTTATTTCCCTGTTAAAAAAGACTCCAAAACGGTAACCATGAATTGGACAATTTTACGTTGAGGACAAAAATTCTAAATAATCAATACTTTATACTAGGATACTAGATCTAAAAACTATCTCTGTCGTCATAATTTTAATCTGTTGTTCATGCCTCACTGTGTGACGACAGCAGTCAATTTTGATTTTCTCGTCCCAGGGGTTGCTTCCCCTGAATAATGCTACTTTCCGCCCCAATTGATCAGATCCCCCTTGCATGCATTTGCATTATCAGTGACGTTTTTCGTATAATAACGCCGACGTTCCACCTTATCGAGGCTTCGAGACTTACATTTTACTTTGGTGAACATTGAGCGTCTACTTTTATTGCTGATTTATGGATTTATTTTTAAAAAATATGAGTGTGGGTTTTGTATTCGTTTTTTATTTTTTGAAACTCACTCGTGTTGAAACTCGGGTCTCTTTGGAATAGTGAACATAAGAAGGGCTTTTGCCGTTATAGGAGGTAAATGAAGTGATGATTTTGAAATAGTGAATTTTTAAAGTTTCTTTTTCGTTGAAATATTGGTGATATTTGAAAATTTATTTTCGATTAAGCTGTTTTTTGTTGGTCTGATGACGACGAAAAAATAAATTGCTCTTGGAAGCACGGAAAAATTCCTTCCAGTGAGAAGTGTGAAATTTTTACAAATCTGTTTATAAACACTCGTAAAAGGTACTTAAAAATAGTGCAATTGAACGAACCAATCTTTCTCAACTCCGTTGTACTATACTGTTTATATTTTTTAAAGTATATTTTCCTTAATAACACCGGTACCAATACCGGTAAAAGTTTTTTTTCCCTTTATAATCCATCTATAATTGTCACAGTGAAAACAAAATACAATTTCTCTACATGGTTGCTTTTCCTTCTGAACCCCTCGGTTGCAGCGACAATAATTCTTTCAAATTATATTAAACGTTGGGTTTGTAATTTACGACGAGTTCGCCTGAATCGCATCACTCGAGAACTGTGCTTTTATTAAATAACATATATTTGGTTATACTTTGTAAAGGAGTTTTCCAAGATAAGTTAGCTATTAAATTTTTCGAAATTATACTCATTGCATTAAAACTGATATTAAGTCTCCCTGATGCCATAGTTATGAATTAAGTTATTTCAAGGTACGCTATTTTATCTTTATAATGTGCTTCTGTGTTGCTAACAACTTCGTATAGACGCAAAAATGACATACATTTTAAAGCTTTTATGGCTTTACTTACAAAATTAAGCAGCAGACTCTCGTTTTAATTCAAGTGCTTTAGATGTGCTAATTTTGACCTTTAGCCCTTGCTCTTTTAATTAAGCTCTTTCAAGTTCAGCTCAAAAGATGTGTGTTGTATTCTAATGCAATGCTTTTGTTAGGTTGCCAGTATTTGGTGTAGTATAAGCTACTCGGAATATTTTTAATTAAATTGCTAAGCTGCCTTATTCTTTTTGTCAGAAGCTATTTAAGAAAATGTTTTGATGCGTTTTTTTTCTGGTTGCTGTGTTTTTTTAACGGTAAAAAAGTTACTGAAAACCTGTTTCATATAAAAATTTCCGTAACATAACAGCGGAAAAGAGGAAAAGATATTTTCGACTAGCAACTAGCAACATATTTAGTTAATATTCCGCCATCCTTGTTTTGTTCGGTTGTGATTGAAATTTTTGGCCTTGCCATTATGATTAAGTTGTAAGTAAATATGCTACTTTATTAAGTTATTTGTCGTTTCTAAAGAGGGTGGTGTTTTTGATACGTTATTCCTTTTCTTTCGTTTTCTGAGCAATTTTCCGGTTTCAATGTAGAACCAAAAAACTAGGATCCAAATGATAAAAACTCGATTCAAGATGAAAAGAGCTCTTTTATTCTTTTGTAATGGTGATCCTAGAATGGATTTTTTTACTTTCATTTTCTGAAAAAAATACTTTTCCTTCCTATTGTTCCTAATGTTATCTAGTTCAGTTTTACTTTAAGTGCTTAAAAATTTTCCTTAACTGGCTCAAATGAAACCTCTGGACTTTAAAACAGTGAACTCTGTGTGTTGAGTTTTACAAACGAACAACACAAACTAGAAAAACATGCAACTTTCAACAACGAACAAGTTTATTGAATTCGTATGCATCGATGATACATCATTGTAAAATCCTACCAGTGATACATTGTATCATGTGTAGTGTAATATTTCACGATGACTTACTTAAACGTGTTCTTTCAGGTCGCATCAAGAACACCGAGCCCCTGTCTTGGGAGAACGCCCCCAACCACATTCTGACGGTGGTGGCATACGACTGCGGAATGAAACGATCCAAGCCGGCCACTGTCAACATCAAAGTCAACAGGGTGTGCAGGATCGGATGGAAAGGTGAGTCCCTTTGTGTTATAGTTATTGCTTCTTCAAATTTTGAAACTGCCTATTTTAGTTTTTGTGCATTATGAAAACATATAGAAACTATCCGCGAATTCAGGCTGTTTAATGCAACTGAACTGGGTGAATGATTGATTAGCATGTGAAATCATTTTAGAAGTGTGAATCGGTGAATGTAATTCAATATTGCTTTTACATACCTAGATTCATACTGCTTACATAAAACTTTGTTGCCGAGTCCTGTTAGATAATGCGACCCGAAAGTTCTTGTAAATTCACAAGTTATAAACTTTTCTGAATCAGTTAATATACTTATCAGCCATTTATTAATTTCAAATGTTCAGACTAACATCTACAGACTCCTTTTCTTTTGTTCAGTCAAGTAGCCTCAGTACTTTCAACTATTAAGGTTAATGGCTGATGGGGTTATAAGCTATGCAAAGACGATTAGCTCTGGATGAGGACTCCCAAAAGGACCCAACCTTGTTAAATAAAGGTCGAACTAAATTAAGGACAGCTTATGAATAGGTTTAGTTGCGCGATTATTGACTTCGTTTTGCAACCCTATTGTGAATTCCATTCTCATTTATTAATGTTGAAAAATATTCACAGATGCTTCACTTTTAATTGTGTCAAAAGAAAAGAACGTGTGCTGACCTATCAGCTTCATTGATGATTAATCTTCCTGAATTTGCTTGAATATTCATATGGATACTTATTATACTCCCCGCATACATAATAATACAAAGAACTACACAGTTACAAAATTGAAGACAATGAGAACTAAAATGATTATAGGATAAATGTGTTAGTTTTGAAAACTGAAATATTATATATATATATATATATATATATATATATATATATATATATATATATATATATATATAATATTTCAGTTTTCAAAACTAACACATTTATCCTATAATCATTTTAGTCAAAAGAAAGGCCGGAATAGCGTTCCGGTACCTCAAAATATTCCCTAGAAAACCCTAATTTGGAATACCCCTTCTCATCCACCAATAGGTAACCCTTCCGGTGTCCCTTTATTTCTAGAAATCTAACCCTGTGTATAAGCATGGCCAGATTTAGAAATGGGACATTTTATTGCTCCCGGCTTTTTAAAACATTTTAATTTATATTGATGAATTATATTTTCTAAGCAATTAAGGATAGTATACTCCATGCTCCCTTGAAGTCTCAAACTTGTCCTCAAGCTCTTCCTTCTTTTATTAATAATCCCCGGATTTATCACATTGTCCGTAACATATGTAATCACTGCAATGATCGCTATCCGTCCACCAATAACTTAGTGCTTCTTGAATGTCCTTAGGTGTCCGCGAGCGCATCGAGTACACCCCCGGGTCCGGGCGGCGTCCCCTGTTCCCCGAGGCCCGGCTGGAGCTGTGCGACGTCCCCTGCAAGGTGGACCGACTGGCCGCCAAGGTGACCCTCGCCACCAGGCACATCGGGAAGGGCTGCGACAGGGACACCTACTCGGTCGAGTCTCAGAGGAAGCTCTGCGGTGAGATAGCTGCTTATTTTCTTTTGCATTCATTGAGAGTCACTTGATGTTATTCGAAACCTGTGTTCCGATATCTACTTGGATAGTCACCTTTTAAAAAGTTATAAATTTATTCGGATCAAAAACATGTTTTAAAAAACAAACTTTTCCCCGGTTTCTAGTCAGCACTAGAATTTATTGTACTGTATCGGCCTCAAGCTTGGGTTAAGTGTCTTTGGCATTATTTTTCTTGCAGAACATGTGTAAAAAATAAGAATCAATCTCTAAACCTCAGGCTTCTTACTTTTAATATCCTTTATTAAAAAAAAGTTAACTTTCGTCTTTTCTTGATATTTTTACTGTTGAGCTCTCGAAAATTCTTATTTGCTTTGTGATTTGGAATTCATTACAAATAAATTGCAGTTCTCAACTGTTACTTTTTAATTAAATAAAACCAATCTGCATGAGCTCCTTTGATGTGAGAACTGAATAAGATTAAATTATCTATGCTGAGCAGAGCATACCACTTTGGTTTTTAATTTTATGAATTTGATTTATTAAATTTTGCTGAAAAAATTATCCTTTCAACCTCTCTAACGTCTACTGCATTGATTGGCTTTGAAAACCCTACACTAATCAGACCTTGTAACTAACTCAATGCACAAGACTCCACTAAATTGTCACCTTACAAAATATATCTGTTAAATGGCCTTTTTCAATATATTATCTTAAAGTCAAGTATTACCTACTAATGCTCTCACCATTCTCCTGCGCTTTACACCTAATGAGCTTACAGGGGGTAGAATGCACCCCAAACGAGGAAGGGGAACTCCCTTTACTTCTTTCGAGCCCCCAGAGAAGAGAGCGCTCTTAATTAAAATCCCATCCCACACCTTTGCTCAAAAGCCATAATTGAATGAATTTGGGAGCCCACCGTGCAAAAATCCTTTTTTACTCTTCTCTCCCCGCCCGGCTTGCAAATTTTCCACCCAAAACTGCAATTTTGGAGAAAGCGGCTTCGAATTAAAAGTGCTGCTGGTCCCCCCCCTCTTTCACTTCCTTAATTAAGGGGGGCTTGGCTTTCGATCCGGGTATGTGTGTGCCCGTAGTTACATCGGTTAGTTTATGGCCCGAATTCTTTTATCTTCTGTGGAAACCTACGAATTGTGCGCTGTGCCCGGCTAGTTCTGTCGGGAGAGTAAATAGAGTTTTATCGTAATTAAAATCGGCGTGGTAAGCTTGATTCATTTTGATTGTTTTGTGGGTATGTAGGGGGTTGGTTGTACGACTTACTAATAAGCCTGAGTTATTGGAAAGTTATATTAGATGTTTTATGAAAACCTCGTTCTCTGTAGTGCTTTAAGTAACCTTATCGGAAAGATAGTGTGGAGAGTGGTTTTTGGATTTATTGTATCTGAGTTGTTCTGCAGTTATGACTTTGCTGTGGCAGTAGAGTTAGTCATTCTTTAATCCTTTTGGATAACTTGACTGATAGTTTAAACAGGGGTCAGAGTAGTCCTATATATCCTATATTTCCTATATTTTTCCAAAACCCTTAAAAAACGTCCTATATTGTCCTATATTTTTGCAAATTCCCTATATGTCCTATATTTCTCATCTCAGACCCAAAGTTGAAGCAATCCTAAGGCATTAAAATAAATTGTGTACAAAAGTAATGAAAAATGGGTGAAATGGAAAAGTGGGCAAATGGTTGATAGTAGTAGAAAAATAAAATTCCAGTGACAATTATCATGTTTTAACTTATTTATGAAAACTGTGTAAAGTTCTTGTAAAGAGGTCATCTTCAAAGTTTAACAACAAAAAAGCAAGAAAGTTATTGTCTTTTCTTGAAGACAATCTCTTAAGATCAAAAACTTCACATAGTTTTTATAAATAAGTTAAAACATCATAATTTTATTTCTGCCTCCAATTGTTTGCCCCCACAATAACTCATTTTACATTGGTTCTGGCAATTTTCATCAGTACTCTAGCACCTTAGAATTGCTTCAGGGTCCATTTTCAAGGATAATTCTGAATTATATTCGAGTAGTTTTGATCTGATCATGGCCGCAGTGGTGTAATGGTCAGCGTGTCTGGCTACGAGCATTACTGACCCAGGTTCGATGCCTTCTGCTTGGGTAGCTGGTCATGGGTCAACTCAGCCCAACTGGGGGTCCAGCGTCAGGCTAGCCACTCAGCCTGGACACAAGCTAATTAGCACCCCAGGCCCAAAGGCTAATGAAACGGAGATAGAAACCGCCTGTTGGGCCACTAGGCCTGGGCAGAATTTGATTTTTTGATTTCGATCTGATCTGTGTGATTCTGATCTGTCTTTATCCCCCTATCATTTTTGCCCATGAGTTTTGAATCACCCTGTGTTATGTTTCAATCTGCATTTCAGAACATTTAATGAATGTTTTTAGTTTTATCTAAAAATATCATATCTTTATTGTTTATCAAGTCTAAATTCACTGAGAGGTATGGTATCAGTTTTTAAAGTTATAATCTGGAAAAATGTAAATAAATATAGTTAACCCTTTTCCGGAGGGTCCTATATTTGTCCTATATTTTTTGTATAGAATGTCCTATATTTAGTGAAATAGTTGCTCCTACCCCTGGTTTAAATTACTTTAAGATTAAATTTTTAATGCCAAAACCCAAGAAGTAAGAAGTAGGATTCGAAATATTTTAATTTCAAAACTTACCCTATTGGAAAAAAAATTTCCGGTATGAAAAAAAATTAAACCGGGTTATGAAACACCGGAACTAGTATGATACTAGAACCAGTATGATACTAGTTCTAGTATCATACTGGTTCTAGTATCATACTAGTTCCGGTGTTTCATAACCCGGTATTATAATGGTTCTAGTATATACTAGTTCCGTTATCATACCGGGTATGGTAACGGAACCAGTATATACTAGAACCAGTATGATACTAGTTCTAGTATCATACTGGTTCTAGTATCATACTAGTTCCGGTGTTTCATAACACGGTATCATAATGGTTCTAGTATATACTAGTTCCGTTATCATACCGGGTATGGTAACGGAACCAGTATATACTAGAACCAGTATGATGCCGGAACCAGTATCGTACAAAAACCTGTGTTTCAAAAACTACTTCTACAAACCAAAAAAAGTACAAGAATACACAATACAAAAAAGTACAAGAATACAGTCATATGTTATGTACATTTATGGGACACAGGTTTATACAAGAGAACAATACTAAATCAAAATCAACAGAAACATGGAAAGGCAACAGAAACATCAGACTAAATTGTAATTAAAACCACGCACAATCACAATATATGAGGCGGAAAGCGAAAAGGGACCTCTAGTCGGCAAAGTTGATTTCGAGAAAAAGCCATAAAACCAGAAGAAGGTCAAAACTATCGAAGATGATGACAGTTTTAGTCTTCCAGAGACTTCAAGGGGGCGAAGGGTGCAGTGTCCCAAACACTGTGACCACAAGGGTATGGTGTCCCTGACACCGAAAGGAAAGGGTGGTATCCCAGATACACCTGAGGGGCTAGAGGAGACAAGGTTGTCCCAGACGAATTCATCCCTTTAATGAATGTGGGTATCCTCGAGCCTGGTTCCTTCGAGCATTGCACCCCCAGGTGATGGTGATGGTGTTGCAGTACTCTCGTTCACATACTAGGGTCGAACCGCATTTAATCTGAAACAAAACACAAATGTGTAAATTAATAAGTCACAAGATATTTGCCAAATACATCTAAAGTATATAAAGTGCAAAATTTACAAGGGTTATTGCAGCTAGAATAAAAAAGATTTTAAAAAATGTCATTCATTTTATTGTCAAGAAAATATACAACCAAGATGCTGGATGATTACATATGCTGAAATTAATATGATAATTTAATTTAAATTGAAATAAGGAAGTGTTTTGGACCTTTTGGCCTTGGTAGTTGGATTAAAAAAAGAAAACGAGGGATGTTTCCAAGCCTTATAAGATAGTGCAGAAATTTACAGGGCTCCAATTATGATAAGGAAGAACAGGGTCAAGATTTGAAAAAAATTATCAAGGCAAATAAGGAAAAGGAATTGCAACGCAAAAAATATATATTAAATCTGCTATACCACGTTAGACTGCAGCATCGTCCAAAAATTGTGATTGCTCTTCAAATCAGCAACAATATTGAGCTATGTTGGAAATAGTTGGATTCTATATGCCTCATTCCAGTTGTTTAAATTATTACCAATAAATTAAGAACAGGTTTAATAAAAACGGTTAAAATGTTAATAAACCATTGCTTGTGAGCTTGGAACAATAATGAATTACAGAAACAATCAGATTAAAGAGATGGCAACAGAGGGTTAGCTGAATATTGCCACTGTTTATAGAATTGGCCACTTCTCATACCCTTCATTGCAAGTTTAAATACAATGTCACTTTAGCCACTTGTTTTTAACCCACCCATGTGATATCACCATCAATGTGTACCATTAATCTCAAAAACTTAGTTTTGCCTTTTCTCCTATAGAAAAAGTAAAGTACCCTTTAATTATAAAATTAAGCCTAATGAATGTATTATTACATTGAAACCAAAATGACAATTATATGAAAGAAAACTATTACTAGTGCGAAACCCAAACTCGCAGGATGCACCCACATTAGATTCTTTTAATTTTTTTATGGAAAGGTTTTCTGTATAAAGAGGTTAAACCTACTTGCAGCAAAGTTCCATCTGTTTGTACTACTATCCGCAGACACAGCATCCACTTCTACAACTCTGCTGGGAGATTTCATAATCATTTCACACTGAAAGATGCCAGGCAGACCTGAAATAATCAAGAGAAACATCAGCGATGATACTTGAAGTTGAATGCAAAGGAACACAGATGTATGATCAAGTGTAAAGGAATAGGCTGATGACACTATAAAATTGTGTTAGAAATTGCACTTAAAAGTTGAAAGCGTTATTTCCTGAAAACATTTCACCTTAATTCTTAATTAAGTCGAAATGTACTTAAAAGAAACTATAAAATATATAATTGTGCGTAATTTAAATGCTAACAAAGAACTTAAAATTTATTAGTATAGTTTAGACACGGCTTACTAGATGCTATACAGGCTAGCCAAGTTTTAAACAATGAAAACCATTTGACAACTTTTCCCGCTTGGATCGCCACAAATCCTACCTATATCACCCACCGCCTTCAACACTGTGGATATGCTTTGCCAGTTTGTCAAGTATTGCCATCTGGATTTTTAATGATTTCCGTACTCGGCTAGCCTGTATAGTATCTAGTAAGCCATGGTTTGGAAATAATATTTGTTAACCCTTATTTGTTGTGTGTTTTGGGGAAGGTAGAATGTCTAACTTTCAATCTATTAATTTCTTTAATGAAACAATGGGATGGATACTTGAGGGAGTACCACCTAGGTCCTTAGACTCACTTAGTGAGGCCATAAGCCGAGCTGTTACAGAAAGTGTGACTATGAAAGTCAGTCATCGGATTCAAAATACCCTTGTTTCTCCATCAAGTATATATTTGGTCCTCATTTTATCACCCCGGAGGAATGAAGCGTAATTCTGATGGTGGGTTAACACCACCGCGTCAAACCTGGCGAACAGTAGTCGTTTTCGAGGCTTAGAGGTTTTCTATTGCTTCTTTTGAATCGCTGTTGACCCCTATCGCCGCTTTTGACATGGTGGTGTAAATCCACCATGAGTCTGCTTTCCCCAACACGGGAATAGAACTTGGGCCTGTGGGGTGGCAGCAAGATCCACCACGCCACTTAGCTTCTCTTAACTTCTTTATGGCAGAAAAAAATTTTCACTGATAGAATGTTTTCCTACGCAAAAATTAACTTATTTTATTCATTTAATAATCTTACTGCAATGAAAATACTGTTTAGTAATAAATACTAACTTACAGACCTGGAAAAAGTACCCGAACCTACGAACCTGGTTCGGGGGAAGCCCCTGCCAGCTCCATAGGAGCAATACATAAGGTTCGGGTAAATTTTATTAGGTTCGGGGGAAGGTTACAACTTTTTCCAGGTCCGCTAACTTATTAATAAACAATTTTTTAGTCTTAAGCATAGTATAAACATGGTGTTAAGAAGTAAAAAGTAATTAACAAGTTCACAATATAATAACTAAACATGCTGTTTCTAAATTGTTTACAAAGTAAAATATTTCAGTGCTTTAAGTTAATTTAGCTTAGTCCATCATATACCTATTGACTATACGTCCACGTGTCTATTCAACACCAAATCACTCTCTACTCTCATAAAAGTATGACTAGTAGAGACCCACTCATGTAATTATATCAATTTTCATCAATGTGTAAAATTGATCTAAGTAGGAATTAGTTTTGTCTTTTCTCCCATAGAAAAAGGACCCTTTAGTTATAAAATTAAGCATAATGAATGTATTATTACATTGAAACAAAAAGGACAATTATAAGAAAGAAAACTATATATTACTAGTGCAAACCCCATCTCCCACTGAAAGATGCCGGGTAGACCTGAAATAACCAAGAGAAACATCAGCAATGATACATGCAGTTGAATGCAAAGAAACACAGATGTATGATCAAGTGTAAAGGAATAGGCTGATGACACTGCAAAATTGTGTTAGAAATTGCACTTAAAAGTCAAAAACGTTATTCCCTGAAAACATTTCAACTTTATTCCTTAAAGTTGAAATGTACTTAAAACATAGTTCCCACTCTTTTGTGAGGAAAAAAATCAAGTATTTAAGGGCTTAAATTTAAAATCTTTCATGAACTAAAATAGAAAGGCGGAAAAGCCATTTACAAGTAAAAAAAACTTTTCTCCCAATTTAGTACCCTTACTTCAAAAACCTTTCTTACAGCAAAGATTAATTATAATATTACCATTACTATATTTAACAATTTCAAAACATACTACTATATTTTACTTGTTTTGGGAAAGTCAAACAGAAAAATTCAAGTAGGCAAGTTATACCTGTTCTACAATATGCTAACAGGATATTAACTATTTGATTAACTTTTCATGTTCGAACTGAAAAGAATTCCAAATTAAAATATTTCAAATAAAATAATAAATAATAAAATTCAAGGACTTTTAAGGACTTAGCACTAAATGCACTAAATTCAAGCATACTTTCCAGGGCCCTTGAATTTAAAAATGAAATTCAAGTACTTTTCAAGGCCCGTGGGAACCCTGTAAAAGAAACTATCAAAATATAATTGTGCATAATTTACGGGTATAGTACACTTAGGATGGTAATAAATAGATCTCTTGGAATAAAACTTAGCAAAATATTTCAACAAATTAAAGACAGGGAAAGAAATAAAGAAAATAAATTATGCTACTTAAATACTGCAAATAAAATGTTACAAGACCTAAACAGAACAGAAGTCAAGTAACAAAACATTTAAAAAGGTTAAAAATTGTTACTACTTCAATATTATTTCATACGCAGTCAAGGGCGGATTTAGGTAATGAACCCTGGGGGTGCGTAGTGGAAAACATGGGGGTGCAAACTGTCCCTGATGGCTTTAAAAACATGATTTTCCCTATAAAAATTTAATTTTCTCAAAAAGTTGACACCTTTAAATCCGCCCATGCGCAGTGCTTCTGAAAATGCACAGTTAAAGTTAAAGCCCATTAAATGTGTTGCTGATACTGATGGTTAAAGGGATAGCAACTAAGAGAACTATTATGTATTGTAATGTGTGTGAACAGTTGTAATGGGGAATCATTAACATATGCATGCATTTTGATTCATATGTAATATCACACATGATCAGCAATTAGCCAAAAACAATATTAAATAGACATGACATAGTACATGGGGGCCACTTTTCAAAATTTGCAAGACGGAACTTTAAAGTATCGTATTAATCATTTTCATCCAGTCTAGCAATTTTTTTTTAATTGCATGAAAATTCATAAAATATCATGAACAATTATAGTTCCTTAAATTCTAAATCAAGATAAAGCTGTATGTGAGTAAAACCATCTTACTTGTGGTCAAAATGTGCGGTTCAATTCCGTTAATGTTCCCGCTAAATACCGCTTTGCTCTTTTGGATACCAAAAAAGTAGTAATGTATTCGAAGTAAAAGTTTCCGGGCTTGGTTGCCGTAGTCTCGATGTTAAAACTCTGACGTTTCACCCAAAACTGTGTTGGGCATCATCAGCTGTTTTTTCTCTCACGTAACCAACCACGTAACGTAAAAAAAACAGCTGATGATGCCCAACACAGTTTGGGGTGAAACGTCCAAGTTTTTAACATCGAGACCACTGCAACCAAGCCCGGAAACTTTAACTTCGAATACATCCGGCCGTGAAAGCCTTTCTGTTTTAATTAGTAATGTATTGCTAAAACAATTTTAGACTCAGATTAAAATGTTTAAATAGATCAAAAACTATTCATATTTTCAATAAAAATTTTAAATGTTGATATTTGAATGTATGGCATTCTCAAAAGCATGGCAATATTTAGCAGGAACGTTAACGGAATAGAACCAAATGTGCAATATAGGTATTGGAATTTAGTACTAATTTTGCGTTTCGCAATATACCTGGGACGGAATTCCGTTCATTGAAATTTTAAAATGATGGAATTCTGTCCCGGGGATGGAAGAGTGGCACCCATGCTTAATATAAACTTTAGAAATGAAACTCATCAAGCACTTGCCTTTGGTCAAAAACACAATACATAAAAGAATAAGTTCAAGGACTGGGTATGAATGCATTGTATAGTGCTTCCAAAACCCAAACAAATCCCAAAATTTTTTATATCATGGACCACTATATTTTATTTTTCTCATTAATCCCAACTATAACTACATATTCTTAAAAAAAGGGTAAAAATATCCATCTTGTAAATTAAATTGGTAATTTTGAAAGTCAAGTAGAACCCTTTTAAAGCAAAAATTTTAAGGGCATTTTAAAATTATTTTCTTCACATCCTAATTTTCAAAATCAGAATCACACTAAGGGAATCAGCTTGACAGTATTTAACGAAATGTTAACACATTTGAACTCAAAAGCAAACTATTCTGTACTTACATTTACATATATATTATGCTAGTATAAATCTTCATTACAAAAGGATGTGCCGGGCACAATGATCCCAAATCGGACTTTGTTTGAGGTGTTCTAGAAATTACTCATGGAGACATTTAAAAAATTAAAAGCAGCCCTGTTTTTATTTTGTTGAAAAGAAAAATATTTTAATTCTAAATAAAATATATTGAACATTTCAACTTACTTGAAAAGAGGAAAAGATAGCGTGGTCATTTAACACATAATAAGGTAAATATAAATAAATATCAACGTTTTACGTTGCCATTTCCAGAAATCAAATCAAATAAATCCAAATCTTTGGTGTGCCTGTGGCTAAGTATGTAGAGTAAAAATAATACATGACGATATCTGAAAACATCAAACCCTAATATAAGAGATAAATCAATGGAGTAAATAAAGTTTTCAAAAGGAATCTTGATGAAAATTTACAGTAATTAATTATCGAAAAGTCAAGAACGACAAGTATGCACAATACAGCCATTCTGTTTGTTGGTAGTTAATTGGCCTGCCCTGTCCCCCTTTATTTTTTTACCTACTTCATCAACTGATTAAATTATTCACATTATAACATTATTTTCATTGCATTTGAATATTAATGCATACATTATTTTAATCTAAAGAGGAGGGCAATTTATTATTTAGCAGGTATTTCCAGGTGAAAATGCGTTTTTGGGGCATTTAAGACATGGTTAACGCTCATTAAAAAACATTTCAGTTGAATAAACTTAAAAAGGACCTCAAAATACAATATGTATCAAATTTTTGTGCAATTTGGTGTTCAATTAGACGGATTTTCAGAGTCGGGGAAAAACAGTATTTTGAGTGAAAAACACAAGTTTGAAAAGGCCCAAAAATCGGTATTTAATGATAAGTTTGAATTTTTTTCAATTTTTATTTTTGTAGTTAAGTAATGTGGCAAACTTTTTCCAGAAATTCGGGTTGCCATGGGGATTCTGACGTCATCCAGGAATTTTCAAACACAAAAGAGGTTTACTTGTCTTTGTAAGAATCCATTGCATTTTTTGGGGGTATAGAAAAACGGGGAAAGGGGGAAAATATGAATGAACCCCCAAGTGTTTTATAACACTGTATTCCCTTTGATTAGTAGATTAAGAATATATAAAGTATGAGGGGGTGGGTCCCATATTTCGGGAGTTTTTCCGGTTTTATTGAAAAACTGAATCTGGGCGTCCCGCCCGGAGTTTTAGAACTAAAGGTATAAAATTTTAGTATTTTTAAAGTTCTTTAAGAGTTCTTCAAGAATCTGGTTACTGCTAAGCTTTCTGACAACTATTTCCAGAGAAATCTGCGAAAAACCGTCTTGGAAAACGAAACAATGAATTTAATTGTCTCTGGATCACGCAATTTTTACAATATTTGTTAGTGATTCATACTGTTCAAATTCCCACTTTAAATGCTTTCATAAAATATAAATTACTAAGCTGTGATCATAACAGATCCGCAGCTATTCAGCGTTAAAATTAGCATGTGTTAGGCTTAACGCACCACGAGGGGTCTATTCCCTCCAAACACTACGGTTTTCGCCACTTTCTAACACGGTTCTTAAAGGTCTTTAAGAGTTCTTCAAGAATCTGAATACTGATAAGCTTTCTGACAATTATTTCTAGAGAAATCTGTGAAAACACGTCTTGGAAAACGAAACAATGAATTGAATTGTCTCTGGATCACACAATTTTTACACTATTTGTTAGTGATTCATACTGTTCAAATTCCCACTTTAAATGCTTTCATAAAATATAAATCACTAAACTGTGATCATAACAGATCCGCAGCTATTCAGCGTTAAAACTAGCATGTGTTAGGCTTAACGCTTAACGCACCACGAGGGGTTTGTTTCCGCCAAACACTACGGTTTTCGCTTTCGCCTCTTACTTAGCTCTAAAAGTAACGATCGAGTATATACTTTTACACAGTTTATTGCAGTATATTATAAGCCAGATTATATTGTCCGAAACAAATTTCTGCACGTTTTTACATAGGTATATATCAATATTTCCAAAAATTTTCATACAGGTATCGAGTTATCAAGAAATAAAGAAATTTTGATATAAATTCCAAAAATAATGTTTTGGAATTTATATCAAAATTTCTTTATTTTTCGAGAAAATTTCAAATATTTTTAAGTTTATGACCTAAAAAAATAAAGGTTGGAATAAAAAAAAGTCAACAAATTCTATACTGGTATCTAAATTTTCAGTATGTTTTAAAATTGGTAATAAAAATTCAGTAGCCTTTGGATCGTCTGACGTGACGTCTCCCAATGAGAGCTGAAAAGTCAGTTTGTGCGCATGCTCGAACGTCAGCGTTGGCGACGAAAGATTTTGGCTTCTTTGGAGGTAATGAGCAACAATGACGTGAAGGTTTGTTATGAAACGTGCCCCGATGGCTCACATGGTAGGGTATGGGCTTGTTAACTGAGAAATCACGGGTTCGAATCCTGGTGCCCGACAACTTAGCGACGCTGTTATTTTGACTTATTTAAAGGACATAGTTTTTATTTAATACGTTTTAATTAATATTATAATGTTTTAATTATTTTTATTAGATTTATAGATTATGAGAAAAGTTTTGTTGTTTTGATGTGAATATGTACCCGGCATTTTTACGACGCTTATGTTTTAAATTATTTAAAGTACATAGTTTTTATTATAATATTTTAATTATTTTCATTAGATTTATAGATTTTGAGAAAAGTTTTGTAGTTATGATGTGAATATTTTTAATTATTAAATTTTATAACATTATTCAATTTAATTTAAGAATTTAGTTATTATTTAATTAATATTAGTTATTATTTAATTTATGTAAGAATTTTTTTATTATATTTAACAATAACAATTTTTGTGTAGTTATGCTTATGATGTGAGTAAATAAATTTTGATGGCCGGATGTTCATAATTTTAAAATTAGGGATCGTTATGTTATAGTTTCGTGTTATTTTTCATTTAAATCCCCTATGTAAAACATGAATTATCTAGAAATGGACTCTTGGACGTTGAAAACCTAAGACCCAAACCAAAAATATACGGCATAATTTGAAACTGGGACATGAGCCTCGCCAAAGTAGTATTTTTCAACTCCCATTGGGTTCCGTCAGGCTGGATAAAGTGCACTTAAAAATTCTTGTACATTCTATACTAGTATAAAAATTTAAAGTATTCATTAAAACTGGTATCAACGTTCCCCAGTACGGTTTCAAAATTTCCAGTGTTGATCATAATGGTATTGAAATTCCCAGTATTCATTAAAACCAGTATCGAAATTCCCAGTGTTGTTCATAATGGTATTGAAATTCCCAGTATTCATTAAAACCAGTATCGAAATTTCCAGTATTGATTCATACTTGTATTGAAATTCCCAGTATTCATTAAAACTAGTATCGAAATTTCCAGTATTGATTCATACTGGTATTGAAGTTCCCAGTATCCATTAAAACCAGTATCGAAATTTCCAGTATTGTTTCATACTTGTTTTAAAGTTTCCAGTATGGTGTCATACTGGTTTTAAAATTTCCTGTATGTTTTTCCAGTATGGATACTAGTTCCAGTATGATTTATACTGGTTCTAGTATCATTTTGATACTGGTTTTGTGAACTTTTTCCAATAGGGTAAACAGCATAGTATAGGACGTAGTTTATGCTCTTAACTCAAAGTAAATCTTCTTGTTGAAGCGTCAGTACCTTGAACAACAACTGCTCCTTTAATTAACCCATCTTATCTTTAAATAACTCTTTTAAAGAATGTAACATTTTCCTTAGAATTATTTTCCTCCATACCTAGTTGTTCGTTAAATTTACGTGAGCAGCCACTTTAGAGTGTTTATTAAATATATTATTACAACCTTGATGGAATCATCTATTAATAAAATCAAATACCAATCCACTATATTCATATCTTTTAGAAAACTTAACCCAACCTTTGCCTAAGGTTTTGCTCCAACCTTGCAATCTAGCTAGATGTAAAAGTATTCCTGCTTGGTGCTCCAGAATCCGTTTTACCCTGGTGTTATATCCGCATTAAAACTGTGCTGACGACCAAATAAAACCCCGATTCGAGAATGGTCTCCTTTTCAGAAGTGAAGATTATTTCCAGTCTCTTCCATTTGCACTGCATCCCCTTCATTCCCCTCTATTGAATCGGCCAGTTGTATCGGTTCCGAGTCCTATTCCCGAATGGCCAACTCCTCGTCCATTACCCTGGAAGTGTATTAGTCTGGACGCGTAACGAAGTTCGTCAGGGGCTCCCAGATCGCGTTTGTGATTAGTCAAAAGCAAGTGGCATTGTTGGTGCCTTTTGTGCTGCTTTTCTTGCTTTTGTCTTTTATTAAAGGTTCTTTTGCTACTGGACCGATTTCCATTGATTATTCATTGAGGTTGCTGGTCACGTATAGAATAGATTGGCCGTTTACTTTTATCGCCTATATGCTGAAGCTCCCCTCTAAAATGATACATTGAAAGTTTATTAGTGAAGGATTTTCTTAAGAGTAAGTGGGTGGAAGACTTTTTTGTTGGTTCTTTGGAGGGATTGCTCCTAACTTTAAAATCGAAAATTTTTCAAGCAATTAATAAGTTACTTACTAGATTATTCTCCTGATAAAATTTAAGTTTGTAATCGTAAATTGTCGAGTTGTGAAATAGTTTTTTAAAACGTCTCTTTACCTGCAGTGCGTTTTAAATGCAATTTTCTTAACAGCTAAGTCAGTAAATGCTATAATAATAAGAAACAGGCAGTAAGCATGTGTCCTTTGGTATTTGAAGAGACAGTTTGCTAAAAGCAACTCTTCCTTTCAATATTTTTCTCTGATAGTATTGATCGATATTTGGAAACACGACGGAGTATAAGTAGAAACCTTTTAAAAATAATTCGTTTTGCAAAAAAATAAGGGAGGTCTCAAAACGGATTAAAACACATGCATGCAAGAGAACCTGAAGTTACTTTTAGTGAAATATCGCTACTCACAAGCCAAAGACAATAGCTAAGCTAATAACGATAATCGCATGGGTGATAAAAATAAAGACTGTTTTTAAAATGTCCTCTCCTTAAAACTGTCTCAGAGGTAGGTGTACCCACCCTTGCCCCATTTCCTTGCCCGCCCTCCTCAATTTTTCTCCTGGCATGATTCGGCCGCTTACGGCTTCTGGTCACGCAGCCCCTCCATCCGATTGGGATATGTTCCACCGAGTTAACCCTACGCGTGATTGAGAATCTTCGCCCATCTCTTTGTTGACGCCCCACGATGGGGCGGTTTTGCTGGTCGTCCCTAATGTGGGGCTTATTTTTGGGAGGTTAGGGAGTTTTTGAGGTATAGCTGTGAAACTGAAACAGTTTCTTATTGTTCGTGTTCAAAATTATCCTCCCGTAATAAAAAAAAGTGAAGATAGTTTGAGTGAAATTAAATTTGATACACTTGTCCTATATAGCAGCCCTGATGATTATTTTATTTTCTCTTTATTATAAAATTGAACAGTTTGACTGCCACTAATGATGGTGTTGGGATTTTTTGCTTTCCAAAACCCTATGTTTTGCTAGGGTGTTAGCGCCCTTGAATGTATCAGCATAGGGAATGTGCTCCCCCCCCCCCCACGAGGATCCTATTTTCTTGTTTTACCATTGGGAAAATAACTGAAATATTAACCCTTATTTCTCCCCTCGAAGTTCAAAAATAAATTATAACTACCTGTAAGTACAGTTTCAAATTTCAAGCATCAATTGTTAAGAGCTACTCGTATTCCTGCTTGATAGAATAATAAAAAATAGAAATGGATAAATGTCAACTGAGTTCTTACACATTTTATGGAATAAATACTAGAATATTTGTTTCAGTTGCCAATCCAGGTTACAAATAAATAAAACAGGTTAGTACACCGTGGAATAAATTCAGCTTATTTATAATGGAGGTCTTTCACTTTATTTTCTGCCCAGCTCAATCATAAATTTTGAGAGGCTGTTGTATTATGAACTATGCAGGCAATGAATAGCAAAATCAATCGTTCCTAGCATAAATGCTTAACGTTTCACGTGTGACCTCCCTTCAAGTTGTTAACGATTTATGTAACTGGTTATATGCATGAGACTTGGGAAGTAACATTTTTAGGGTGGTGGAAGGTTTATAAAGGCGACTATAAATTGTACCCAGCGCCAGGTTTCTAGGAAACGCCCTTAGTTAGATGCGATGGTGTTTTATTGACATCATCTCTGTGGTTCGCTTTGATACAAGTATTTAAGCCTCTGGCTTTTTTCACCCAAGGCTTATTATAAGATTTAAGATTTTCGCATTCTAGAATGAAATTCTTTGTTGGAGGTTGGATCCTTTCTAATGTTACGTAACTAGATCATTGGCGTTGTTGCCAGAGAGAAAAAATTATAATTCTGCGAGAGAGGTATGGGGTTAGTTCTGTCTAATAGGGAAAATAAAAACTTATATTCCTTATAACTATTTCGTTACTTCTTACCTGAATTTGCTAGCTTCTGTAGATACCTAAAAAATGGGAGTTTCAGGAATGAATGGAAATCGAACCATAACCGCAATAAATCATGTCACTTTCCTTAAGGAGAATGGATAACTGGGCTGAACTCAAGATCCTATGTTTTCCCGAAAGAATCTCAGTTGAATGACACACAGAAAATAAAAATGTCGAAATCCCGGAGAATTTCAGAAAACTCGCCGAGCTCTGATTTATCGATTTTTACTCCAAAAGGTCGAAACGGCTCAATAGCCAATTCCCGCTCGGAAACCAGAAAGAACAATGACCTGTCAGGAGTCGGCGACTTCCATCAGAAAACAGTGGTCAACTTTCTCTCTTGCTTTTTTTGAGAGAAAAAATCGCCATTTCGCAACAGCGCGGTGATTATTTATGGACTCTGCAATAATTCGAGAAATGGTTCGATGACCCCCGAGAATCCCTTCGAACCCTCTGTGATTTATGCCGTCCCTTCTGTTTCTGCGTCGTCGCCATTCGTCAGGCGACTGCGGGGCCTCCTCTTCTGCCGGCACGGTTGCATTTGCAAGGGAAATTCTGAAGCGATTCCGAGGCCTTATCGCCCGGCACAAACAAGTCGGATGAAATTCATGGTGGTGGGAGAGGTTTTTTTTCCAGCTGACGTTCGAAATGTCCCCTGTTGGGATTCTTCGGGATTGGGAGATCTCTTTCGATTGTTTTTTCTTTTGTTCTATCTGGCATATTGTTCCCAGACTCTTTGGTTCCGTTTTGAATGCCTGGTTTACCCGAGCCGACTGAATGGTGGTGAAAATAAGGTTTCCAATGTACTAATAAGAAAAGGTTATTTTATGCCCGCTATACGAATCCTGAAGTCTATAGAGGGTGAGGGACTTGTTGGATTTATCGTCAGAAGCAGCATGATTGGCGGAGCATCTTATGCAGAAATGCATTGCTATAGTGCCATAGCTATAGTACCATGCCAATTAATGATTTTTTAGCTGCAGACATATTATAGCAATTGATAGGCCGTTGGTTCGAATCGAATGTCTCTTTAATAGAGAACTGTATTATTTAATATCTATTATAGTAGTACAACCTGACTAATTCTATTTTACATTTGGCAGTATTTATTCTGTCTGAAATCCTGTACTGCGATTGTATGCTCTAGGTATTATTGAAAACTTCATCAAATTAAATTGCCGGAGTTAAAGCGATTTTTACTTACCAAAAAAAAACTATAAAAAAGTTTGTATAACATTATTCTTCCATTCCTTGAAATGGGTCTTTTCATGGGTAGGTACTTTTTCGAGCTTGCAGTTCCTATAAACTTGAGAAATAATGATTTGGAGCTGTAGTTATTGCATTGAACTGTTTATTTTCAATGAAAAGATATGGAACATTTTCAAATTTTCCACATTTAGTCCTCGAACTTTTCTTTAATGGTACTATACTACTCCTTGGGCGTTTTTTCCCCGTTTTATTGCCGTTCAGGGGAAAGGTTCTCCATCTGTCTGGAAGCAATTCACCATCTTTCGTTATGCGAATTACTTCAGTTTTCGGGATGAAAAATGCCCGGAATGAGCGATGGTAATGGCGATTATTATTATGACCGCATTTATCGCACAGACGAAAGAGGAACAAAACCACTGCGAAATTCCAATTGGCTGTCTGGTTTCGGGCGGGGGTAATCAAGGGGTCATTTATAAATCATGCTGTTTTACTGGAAGTGGGAAGTGGATTGCGATCCGGAAGATACTCGTTGATGAAGCAAGGAATTAGTTAGTGTACAATTAATACCAGGTTATCCCAATTGATTAGAACCTTACCGAATTCGGATGATCAGATTTTGGATGTAAATATGTAAAGCAAACTATCAGAGGTTGATTTTTGTAGGCAAAAAAAACGTGACCTCCGGAGCAGTCATTTTATTATTATAAGTTTGGTTTACACGCTTTATTAAAGCTCCATCCGGATCCGGCCACTACTTTATAAAAAAAAATGTGAGCTTGAGTGATGAAGGCATCCAAAGCTATGAAATTTCGGGGCCAAAGTGCCGGAGTCAATGGAAATATTTTCCAGACATTTCGTCCTAAACTTAAAGGACATTACCAGCCCATCTCACCACTGAAAATAAATATAGAAAATAAGGTTGTTGAACAAGTCGGACTGTGAAGCGTTACCTCTAAATTCTTTCCAGGAACTTGTAAATGCCCCCTGAAGCCCACTACAAAACTAATTTCTTAACCTTCCCAATGACGACTATGCAATAACGGAGCTATTATACGAATTAGATTAATCTTTTATGGGCTAATTCGTTTTCCTACGTGTGTGAATAAAGACATTACCATCAGGACACGCATCCCACGGCAGCGTAATAGAAAAAGCTCCGACGTCCAGAAGTAATAACGTGCCGAGTAAATTAGAGGTTGTAATATTTTGGAACTCGTCTCTCCCGTTTTTATAAATTGGAAATCGATATGAGGTAATAAGGAAAAGAAGGAATTTACCCCCGCACGTGGGTTGGTGGTATTGATTCCCGCAGTGGGATTAGCTCGTTTCTTCTGGTTATCGAGATCGCCAAAGTGCCCATAAAAGTAAAATATTTGAACACGGGTTTTTTTCCCTCTGGTCGCTTTTTTCCCCATCGATCTTGACCGTGTTGCTTTGTTTTTTTACTTACTTGGAATACCGAGAGGTGCAAGTGAAGCTGTTGCATTTAATTTGTAGGTTGACGGTCAGTGCAGTTGCTTTTTATGCGACGTGCATTTTTTTGGAGAATGCATTGGTTATAATGGGGGTTGAACGTTTCGTTTATATTGTATCTTACCATTGGGTCGCATCATTATTAGAATGCACATTTCTCTAGTATGGTGCTATATGATCATACATGATTCTTGCACCATAAAACAATAACCAAACCAATCCACACTTTTCTTGTGAAATTTTGTACACTTGAAAATAATAATTGAGGTTGGGGGTAATACGTTAAAGTTAATTCAATGGTAAATGTTTCCATTTTTAAAAATATTAGAGAACAAACTATGATATACAAACTACCAAATTTGAAGGGTTTTCATCTCAATGAATCTCATGCATTAAGTAAAGTAGGTATTGGTTGTCCAGATTTTTAGTAAAGGTCTGTAAATAGCAAAATCACAAAATTTGCGTCACGATGCATAATAAATTAGTATATTGTTTCAATAATCTTTTTTGGATAATTTTGATTTTAGGAATGTATTTCTAATGAATACTGATCGAAATATATCCTAATCGTAAACTTTTCCTATTCATAAATAAAGCTAGAAAATTCCCAGAATTCGAATAACCCCATTCAAATACCTTACTACGTGAAATCGGCTGCGTCTTTCCAGTCCCTGCACAACCCAACCCGGGCAAAATATTTCAGATATCACGTCCCTGCCTCCTAACCGAAACCCTTAGCAATGCTGATCAGAATGCATCCTGCCATAAAATTCTTGTATAGCACAAGGCAAATACTTAGGACGTAGACATAAATCGCTCCTAATCCCTAGTGCTGAATCTTGCTTTACCAGGATATGCCCGGGACATAGACATTGCCTTGAGTTCCGCATTTCCATAATCTCCTGTGTAGTCGCTTTTATTCAAGCAGTTTTGTTGCTCCGCACGGCAAGTCTGGGGTTTTATGTCCTCGGGTTTATTCCATAATTTTTGAAAGTTTGGTTGGATGGGCTGTCGTATGAATTTTCAGCAGGCTTGTAAATATGGGATTTAGGCGTATGGGTTTGGTCGTTAGGGTTATTTTGTGTCCAAAACATGAGATGATCCTTAAATAAGCTTAGTGATGAGGGGTTATGTCTGTTTTTATACTTATAGGAATTTTGTGCTCATCAAACCACCATGAAGTCAAAATATTGTTACGGTGGAAAATTTGCTTTTAACTGTAACGTTTACGATATAAACCATAAATAGATTATTTGGATATGGAAAATAGTTCCATTAAAATATAAGGTTCTACCTCGATCTGTTGTATTGATTGGCCAGAACCCATCCCCAAATATCATAATTGTTACTTTTAATTCACCATGTTCATTTTTTCCCCTTAATATAAGTCATTTTATTTTAATTCAAATGGAATTTTATTTGTTTGCTTAGCTTGTATTTTTAGACGAGTGGCCTTAACCTCTAATTCGGACTTGGAAAGCAATATAGAGAAAAACATATTTCACCCTAAAAGCTGTCCGGTAATTATCACTGAAAGTAGAGATATTGACATCTTCATTTCCACTTTCCTCTCCTATTGTACCCATTTACTATTGAGATAGCCGATGGTGCTACTCTAGCAACGATTTAATCAATCACTATATCCCCAGTGGTCTCCCAACTCACTTCCTCAAAAAACTAAACGTGTATAAAGCATCCCCAACATTCACTGCCTAAAAAATGCGCCTTCTCTCTCAAAAATACCCCATTGCATTTTCATAAAAACAGCCGAACATCCCACACTCCTCTAACCACATGTATGATCCGAAACAAGACATCTCCCAGCCATAAAAAAGGCGATAAATCCGACACGAGCCCCTGCAGCGGCTCTCGCAGCCAGCCCCAAATTACACTCATATAACCCCACACTTTGATGGATGCAGGGGCGGCGTATCAAAACTTCCGCCAGCGCTCCCCTGCCGGGGCTTCTCCGCCCCATCATCTTTTTCATCTCCGCCCTTGGAGCCCATTCTTTTGCCCTGGAAGGGGGTTATGTATGGTCCTTCCATCCCCCCCCCTCTTAGGACCTTGGGTGGAATATTTTCCCCTCTCTCTCCTTAGAAAGTGGATTAAAACTGCTTAGGTGGAGAGGAATGTGTGTGAAGGTATGTGTGGGGTTATGTTAAAGGTGAAGGTGGGGTTTTTTTCTCCAGAGGAGGGGATGTGCTTTAGAGAGAGGTTTAAAGATTTTTTTTTTTTTGCCTTTTTGAAATTTAATTTAAGAATTAGCTTCGAAAGAGTTTGCCTTAAATTTTCCACTCTCCCTAATAAACAGGCCTGACGAGAGAGGGGGGGCGAGGGGGTACGATACCCCCGGGCCGGTAGGGGGCCCGGTACCCAAAGATTTTCATATTGAGTACTAAGACGGATATCATTTTGAATATTTTGGAAATTAATTTGTTCACATAAAGGTCCAAAAATGAGTAAATTCCCAGTTTTCTAGGGCATATTTTCAAAAATTTTCTGGGGGAAGACCCACAGACCCCCTTTATTACTTGTTCCTCATCGTATTATCAAGAAAACGATACTTTTAAGCTGAGTGAAATTCAGATTTTCCCTAGAAATATTCTAAAAATTACGTTAAGCTTATGAATGCATGAGTGGAGGTACTTCAGAAAATTTCGCCCCCTACCTCGAAATAAGAATATGTCATTGGGGGCCCGCTTCTCAACCTTGTACCCGGGACCCGACTTGGCTCTCGGCGGCCCTGCCTATAAAATTAATGGCGAAAGTTTTATCCAGCATTCGACTCCTTTGATTGTTGGTTGAATTAAAGCATGACTTTTAAAAAATATTTATGTTTTAAATTATAAAACCATGTGCCGGGCGTTTTTTGTCCCTTATTGGACATTGCGCCATTAATCCCAAATAATCCGACCAATCTCAGAATGGTTAATACAATACAGTCCTCAATAACTGGCAAAGAAAGAAATTGATACGAAAGAACTGTGATGGGAGTCGGGTATTTTTATCTGAATCTTGAAAACCTAAAGCTTTCAAGAAGCTCTCAATGATTTAGTTTTAGTTCAGTCTCTTTGACCCTTTCGCCCCTTCTAAAATCTTCTAAATATTAATAACGTGATTTGAAAAATTTCCTTGAACCATTGGCCCCTAAAACAAATTTACCAGAGGGAATTGGTTACCATGCTTTGTGGTTCAGGCAATTTATGGTCTCCGTATACAGATGTAGTTTAAACAATAAAATGCTTCTCTGTGTTTTAAAACTCAAATCCGCATCGAACAGTTCCTAAAACAATGTTCGTGGGATTTCTAAGCTAGCATTTCCTCAATCCATTACTCCCGAATTTCACTCCCTTCCACATTCCAATTCCCTCCAACTATCCATCAAACCGGCGAACGACAACCACCACAACTCCGTAATTAAAACCGAGTCTTTAGCTCCCCCAAAACGCAAAGAATCGCCTAAAATTAATAACAGAACCAGTTCCGGAACCCTCTGCCCGAGTCCAGATTATACCGAAGTGTTTTGTTTGATTAATTCCCGGCGTTCTGGATCCATCACGATAAAGGGATCAATTACATGGATCCTAATGACTCTGCTTGCATTGTGCTGTGCGTGTTTCGTCGTTAGTTAATCTCGTTAAACGCCCCCTCTTTTGTTGTGTCGGGCAGGAAGGAACCGCTTTGTGCTTCGGGGGAGGTTGGTTGATGAGGTTTGCCTACTCTGACGAGCGCGGCGCTGCAGTCAGCTGTTTTCGGAGGGGATTCGTCCGTGCGTTGTTAGTTGATTGAGCGAGGTATTTGTAATGTGATTATTTTGCTTTGATTTATTAAGTGGGGAGTGTTGCCGAGAGAGATTCAATGGGTTGTATGTCTTTTAAACGGAGGTCAGTTTCTGTACAAAATAACTGTTTGCTGCTAGTTGAGTAATTTGGGTATTTATTTGGTATGGACAGACAGAGACTGCTTTAATCAGTGAAAGGAATATTTACAGAAAGCACAGTGGGAAATTTTGGCGACGATAAGTTCGCAGAAGTTCTATTAGCTGATAGTAAAGAAGTCACGTCCAATAAACCATTCAATTCAAGCGTGTTTTGATACTTCACTATCTGATTTTCATCTGGTAGCGAATACTACAATTCGATTTTACCCCATGAAACCTGAAATGTAATCAAGATGTGGAATGGAATGTCTGGTATTTCTTGCAAATAAACCTGTACTACGTGTACATTTCGTGTTATTAAATTGTTCTTAGTTTGCCTAAGTATTTTTAAAAATTGAGGAAAGCATATGCATGCTAAAAAGGTTTTAAATTTAAACGAAGCTATTGGATCATTTTCTCTGTTTGGTCAACCTTTATCCAAACTTTTAACAACAATGATTTGAGTTTTAAACCTAGACTCTAAAAGCCTTATAATAAACAACCCAGTAAAACCCACTGCACTCCTTTATTAAATTTTACTCCAACCAAGCACACTCTCTACAAAAAAAAGGCAACAAAAGTGAAACCCCTAGGCAAACCTCTGTCTTTTTAAAGCCGCCCAACTCCTCCTTTTCCCTTAATATCAACCTTATTGACGGCGAGCTAAAAGGAGGGAAAGTGCTTCTTGATAAAAATCGCCGGCAAATCTTATCGACTTTTTTGTGGAGCGACGCTAGATGATGGGTTCCGTTGCCAGGGCAGGTAGGTGATTTGACCTTGGAGAGGAATACCTGTCGATCGATGAGTTCGTTACCTGGCGTTTCGGCCCTGCTTTTTTCCCACAGAATATGGAATCGGAGTTATTCCCCGCTTCATAAATTAACGCGCGGAGAGCAAACGCGTTCGTTGGGATTTCAGAGAATCCTGTGAATATAGAGGGAATCGTGTGTGCTTGATTTTTAAAATGAAATAGTACGATACTCGATAGCAAGGTTCCTGAACCCTGTACGTCACTACGCGGAAGGAGAAAATGGGTAAACACAAAGCTTGTTGGTTTGCTAGGAGGAGTTTCGATACGCAAATCGTGATAAAAAGACACCAACAGGGTGCATAGAAAAGTCCCTTTAACCTGAAAATATTCTTAAACGGAGAGAGCTATATACAGCTATGCAAGGGAGGTAACGGTATAGTAAAGGGACTACGTCCGACATAATGCAAACGACCGCAGCGCCCAAAGTGGCAAAATAATAAAGTTTAAAAAATCAGATAAAAAAACTAAAGGTGATAGAAAAAAATATTCAATCATAATATTGTTGCTAAATCATAAAAAACACACTGAAAAGAAAAATTTCATAAAAATATCTTCAATATTTGAGGAAATATTAGCAAGTGAAAATATCACTTTTTCAGGCCTCAAAAAAGAACAAGTTCGTAAATTTCCAAGTGTCCTTAATTTTTTAGATGAAATATCTAATTATAATATCTAATAAATATCTAATAAAATAAATAATATCTAATAAAAAACTACTTGCGAACTTATTCTTTTTTTCAGGCCTGAAAAGATGCTATTTTCACTTGCTAATAATATCTCCTCGAATATTGAAGATATTCTCATGAAATTTTTTCATCGTGTTTTTATTACAATGGCAACAATATTGTCATTGAATATTTTGTTATATCTCCTTTAGTTTTTTATTTATTTATTTCTTTTTTATTTTTATTTTATTTTTTAACTTTCTTATTTTGCCACCGGAGATAAATCCAAAAAATTACCCAAGGAAATATGCAGCCAGGAGTGAAGTGTCCAGGAACTTTATACATAGCCAACAAGATTAGAATACCACCTCTTTAATTTCGATACCCAATATAAATTTGAAATAAAAGGTAACAGTTTGATTCCAAGAAAGTACCTTATGAAAAGTTGTGCTGGACACAACCATTACGTTGAGATATTAGGTAATCCGAAAGCCTGGAAAGCTATTATTTAACCAAGTTAAACCATAATATATTTTTTTATTAACTAGTAATATCCAGACAAAATTGGTTTTGTTCTCCAAAAAAAATAAGGAATTAAATTGCGAATACATTCCTTTACGAAAAAATTAAGGATTCCTTTAATAAAAATAAGAATTCCTTTACGAAAAAATTAAGGAATTTTCCATCCAAAAATAAAAAAGGCTTAATGGCATTCAAGATTAACTGATGCTTGTTACCCAAAAATGGCAAGTCAGCCATTCGTTAACATGAATCATATTATCTTGGAATGAAGTTGAACGATGGAAAAAGCATCGTCAGCGTCTTTATTCAATTTTGTCGGCTCAAAAATAAGCTGAAGTACTGTTGAATGGAGTGAAAAGTTTGGAGGGAAATTCCTTTCTAGAAAAATGCTGGATGGAGATAATAAAGCTCGGAAATGAATGTGAATAATAAACTTTCCAACCTCAACTATGAGATTGGAGTAATTTTATGCATCATTTTCTTGCTGTATTGAAATTTAAACATTTCTTCTCTATCTATTGCAGAAACGTATGGAGGAGAATGTAACCGATTTTAAAAATATTACGAGCATTATTCACGTGAAAGAGTTTTGTCATCTTTTATGTGTATTTTTTAGCTGATAGAGGCATATCTTTAATTTTTTTTTATGTTAGGAAGCATATCCAAGGAATGGGTTATGCAAAATGATATGGCAAATATGTTTTGAACTTGACTATAAAAGCAACGACAAGGAGCAAAAATAAGAGTTTTTCTTTTTGTTTCAAGTGCTTTTATTAAACCAAATCCACAAACATGATTGGTATATCTTCTACAATTTTGATCTTAGCTTCCTAAAACATGTTAGTAATTTATTGTATCAATAATATATTCTGAAAGAAAAATGCTGTAGTTGAAGTTAGTTCACCTTAAGTGCCTAAAAGTAACAATCAATTTTGTAATTTAGATAAATGAGTTTTCATCTTGAGAGAGATAACCTTCCTTTTATTTCACCACCCTGGAGAATATTCCAATCATGCAAAACTGCCATAACTGCTACATTCCTGCAGACAAAGGCAGTGTCTTTAATCAATGAGTTATTTTTTTTCTATTCACCAGTTGCTCATCATTCAATCTCAATTTTTGATCTCCAGGAGCCAGCTCTGACTCGGTGGACCTGCTCCCGAGCCCCGGCATCGGCGCCGAGTGGACCCGAGGCCTGCCGACCGACGACGGGCACGAGAGCGACCAGATCTACGAATTCGACGGCACGTCTAACGCGGTGGTCATCCCCGAGTCCACCCTCAACCACAACCTGACCGACAACTTCACTGTGGCCTTTTGGATGAAGCACGAGGCCTTCCCTGACCACAACGACACTCACATGAAGGAGCACATTATCTGCAATGCTGACGACCACAGTAAGCAGTGGTTTCTTTTTAACTGTATTCAGCACTAACCTAACCTAAGAACCTGGGATCAAAACTTCTAGTTAATAGTTGGAAAGGGGAAATTGGTTTCTTTTTAGCTATAATAACAGCTGTATTCAGCACTAACCTAACCTAAGGTTAACCTGGGATCAAAACTTCTAATTGGTAGTTGAAAAGGGGAAATTGGTTACTTTTTAGCTGTATTCAGCATTAACCAAAGGTTAACTTGGGATCTAAACTTCTAATTGGTAGTTGAAAAGGAGATATAAGTTTTAAGTAAGCCAATCAGAGTTGTCAGAGATGAGATTTTTTCAGACTTTTGGAGGATTTTCAGACTTTTTTGAAATTATCTTGAAAACTTCAGACTTTTTACTGTTAAAAAATCAGCTTATGAACTGATATTTTTGACTGGGAATTTCATTTTTCTAAATTCAAGTTGGTGTTCTTGACTTATAAGGCTCTTTTATGTGGTAAATTTTCTTTCATATTTATACCAATTTAATGTAACAGCAACTTTTAGTTTTAAAGTGTAAGAATTTATTGTTGAAATTAATGTTAACTAATTATTATGAGTTTTTCCGATTTATTCTCAATTTAAGAGATCAAATGTCGTTCTTGCAGTTTTCAGACTTTTTGCTTTTTTGCCAATCTCATCCCTGAGTTGTTGAAAAAGCTTGATTCTAGGTTAACCTTAGGTCGAATTAGTGCGGAATACGGCCGTTATAGGCTCTTCGGAAATTAGATCTGAAGTTGTTGTTTAACTTCATAGAACTATTTAGACTTTTTTTTATCAAACTGGTCAATTCTGCTTTTCATGTTAGCAATGGCTAAAGAAAATGTTTAATAAATGAATGTGAAGTCACATTCTAATGCATTTTTAAATTGATATAGTTAATTTTGATTAAGCTGAGTATGTCTTAGTAATCATACCTTAAAAACTTTCTCTTTCTAGTATTAGTAAGGAAGTGTAGAAATAAAAGAGGGTTCGTTTTTTTTTAAATGGGAGGAAAGAAAAGTTTCCAATTTTAGTTTTAAAATTGGAAGAAATATCTTTGAGTTTTCTTTGTATTTTATCACAAAAATTTTAAGTTACAACAGGCAAGACTCCAGATATAATGTGATTAATTTGTTATATTTTAGAACTTAACATTGAACTGGGGAAAGTTTCTCATTGCTTTCTTCATATTTTACCTAAATTTAAGTATGGGTCAAGGCAATCTTTTTTTACTTTTGACAGTACTATTTCAATTAACTTATTAAAGTATTTTGTATTTATGCGTTCATCTTTTAGTAGAAATTAAATACCATTTATTAAATTTTTAAGAAAAAAAGTAACTTTGACACTGGAGCTACTATTTCTCCCAGAGTAAAATATTCAAAACTGATTCATTAAATAATTAAAAATACTATAATATTAATAAATGTATAATGTTCAGAAATGTAATGTAAATGTATAATGTTGTATGAACTCATGTTATAGCAAAGTCTACTCTCAACTATAAAGACTACTCTTAAAATTGTTTATATAAGCAATTGTTTTTTTTATGCATTTTCAACATTTTCCTCCATTTTCAATTTTTCCTCCATTAAAACTTTATTATTATTATTTTTTTTTCATTAGAAATGAACCGCCACCATTATTCAGTCTTTGTACGAAACTGTCGATTAATCCTTCTGCTTCGAAGAGAATTTTACCAAGAACGACCAAGCGTCTTTAGACCTGCTGAATGGCGTTGGAAGATGCCTGAGGTGTGCGACAACCAATGGCATCACTACGCTGTTAGTGTTAACTTTCCTGAGGTAAGTAATCAGTCATAAGATAAATGCATAGATTTTTCTTTTATCTTGAGTTTATTTAGAAGTTGTATTAATTTCTACTATTGGGTATTATAATTTCTCTTGATTTATTTTTTTGTAGCACTCTTCCACTAATGCATATTTGCATATTTTTTAAACCTTCTACTGCTGATGAATATGCATATTAAGTAGGAAGAATTGTGCCATAAAAGCAAGGGTTGCATTTGTCTGCTATATACCATATTATTCATCACTTGCATTTTCCTTCACGGAAGTTGTTCAGCACCAATTTGTATTTCCATGGTGTATAAAGAACCCGGGCATAAAGTAATTAATATCCTAAGGGATTTCCAAAATTTTGGAGTATTTAATTCTCTAAATCAGGATAGGGTAGGGAACATGTCTTTAAGAGAGAGGGCGGTCTTCTATTTTATCATTTTACAGAGTGTATTCAGATTCAGCTTGATGTTTTGACATGTATCTGTTAAACAATACTTAGATACTCAGTACTCACTCATGACTTTCAATTACATTTTAAATTTTTTTGATAGGCTACCCTGTATGTTGATGGTCAGCAGTTCAAAATCCAGACAAATAATCCTGACATTGTTGATGACTGGCCTCTTCATCCTGCAAAAGATATCAATACAACATTTGTAGTTGGTGCATGCTGGCAAGGTGAGCATTATACTTTCTGGGTGAATTCTTGGTACTTTAAAACCTAATTGTATACTGATTTACTATTTTTTTACACCACTCTTTTCAGTGTTAAAAAAAATTTCAATTTGTTTCAAATCCTTTTGTTTTTTGTTTTGTACTATCTCATAATATTTAAACTTATTTTGTGAAAATTATATATTCCTGTCTAGAAACACCTTGTATATCTTATAATTTATTTATTTGATACATATTAATTCAAATATTTAATTTCGACTTTTAAAATATTTTGTTTTACTTGATGTAGTATGCCCTTATAAGGGCGTTGTGCCATAGAATTCTTACCAAACCAAATATTTAATTTCAGTGTTTCTCACAAATATTTTTTACAAAATTATGTTAGATTACTGCACCGTACAACACAGTAAAATTATTTTTTTAACATACCTAGGATTGTTTATTTGTTACAATATTGCTATTCTGCCTAAAACATGTGGCTTAAATTATCTTAAGTTAACTGAACTTTTTTTCCTCTTTAGGCAAAGATGAGAAGATGGCTTTCAACTTCCATGGCTTCCTAGCAGGCTTGTCTGTGTTGAGAGGCCGAACTGAGAACTCTGAAGTTTTGGCCTGTCTACACCGATGTAAGGAAGGGCTAGAAGTTCCTCCAGCTGACCTCTTAGAACCTGGAATGGTAGGAAAACATGCACAAAAATCCTTTATTAGATTTTGTCAATACTTGTATTCCAAATATCTATAATTTAGCACTCTTGCATTTTACAATGAATATTATATTGGTGTCAATAAATTTCATATAATGTTATATTTTCTTACAAATCTGAAATGTTTTGTCATTATGGTATTATTCACACATTGTACTCTATTGATTACAAATGGTTCTAAGTATAGATAATAACTCTCTAAAAATGTATTGACTTGAGTTTCATGGATTAATTTTAAAGATTTAACCATTATATTAAACATAACCCATTAATTCCGAATTAATACTTCCTAATAGCTCTTTTTACATTAAAACTAATTTTCCATTTATCAACTAGCCTTTCATTCCTATTACCAAATATAATTCAGCTTTTCTTACTAATCATGTGTTTTATTCATGTTTAGGAGCTTTTGACCAATTCTGACCTGAGTGAAGTAACAGTTGAAGGCAACAGTAAAAGTAACTTGGAAGACTTGATATCTCGTGTAGGATATGTGAACTCTAGGGAGTTCCCTACTCCTGGCAGACGTAGTGTGCAGATCAGCACTACAGTGACGTGAGTAAAGTTAAACTAAAAAACTCCCTGCTTTCAAATGTATATTTGTAAGAAAGGTTTTACTTTCTATTGACAATATTTTACTCATTTTAAGATCTAATATTAAACCTCTACTTCATTTACAAAATTAATTAATTTCTAATTTTAAAAAGTTTCAGTAAGCAATTACATTTTTAACTATACACCAGCTTTTTGTTTATTGGCTACTAATTTCCATATTTAAAAACAGAAATTTTTATGAATTTAAACCAGTAAGAACAAGAGATATTAAGGGTATTTATTTTATTTCTAAATCATGTAAAGAAGTTTTTCACAAATTGCACACATTTTTAGGTCGATATAAATTGAATAAGTTAAATGAAGCTACTAAACATAGTTATGATTATGCAGATTTTAGGACAAATGTCATTAAATTCATAGAGGAACAAAAATCAATAGAAATTCTCTTTACAGTAAATAAATAATTTGTATTGCATTGTCCACAATCACATTGGATTAGCATTGTGGATATCATGGTACAAGCTTTTGGTCTGATGATATCACACAGATAATAATTATAATTTTTCTTTTGGTTTATCTCTACTTTTTGGTTGTGTCTAGGCGACCTCTGGAGTTTGTTTACATTTGTATTGACCAGCCTATTACATGTTGTATAACATTAAAATTATATTATTGAACAATCCTGGCATCAGCACCAATGGCCTAGTGGTATAGTGTGCGGCTAGTAACCTAATGGTCCCTGGTTCAATGATTATTTTGCTTTTATTTAACTCATAATTTTTCAGAAATAAACATATAGGACGGCCGCGTAGCCAACGCCCTACTACATTTATTTATTTATCTTTTTTAACTAAATAGTGAGTTATTTTGTATCTTGTATTTTCCTTGATCTTGTTTCATCTCCTTTTTTTGTGAGTGTATTGATATGTAAATAAATTTGAATTTGGACTTGTTCCCTTTTACAAACTGGCGATTCTTTCCAGGTGCTCCAAAGGCAAGACCGTCAAGGTTCCGCCAGTCGAAGCCTACATCATGGTCCTACAGCCCGAGCTCCCGAGCATCACAATCAACGGCACCCCGAACCTGGCTCGCGAGTACGAAGCCTTCAAACAGGGCATCCAGCTGTTCGCCTCGGTCTCTGTGCGCATCAGCCAGGACGAGGAGCCCAACAGCCTGGCTGGACCCCTCGACCACAAACTGGACTCTTGCAGCGTGCAGGTTTACCCACCGCTCAACCCCGACCACGAGTACTTCAAGCTGCCCGTCAGCCTCATGTCGCACCTGGGCATCCACCACAAGGAGAATAAGGATGGCCTTGTTATCTTTGGTAGGTGCTGCTTGGGATTTTCTCCTCTGCTTTGGTACCAAAGTTGGTGTGGATGCTAAAATAGAAATGTGTAGTTTCTTTTACAGTTGCAAAATTTATATATTTTATGTTTTAGTACTTTTTGTTGCGTAACTGATTGTAATAATCTCAATATGAAAGACGACAAACCTTAAAACTTCACCGTGCCAAATAATGGAAAATGTGAATATATACTTATTGAAACATGCTTTTATGGTGTTCGACTTATCAAATTGTGTTATAAAATTGCTGATTTATTCCACCCTTTTATAAAGTGTCTTCTTTAGAATTTCAAAATTCTTTATTTTTAGAGAAGTATTGTCATGGCTGACTCTCTTCCATCTTGGAGATGAAATTCCGTCTTTCTAAAAGTTCTGTCCCGCTTTTATTACGAAATGTGAAATCAGCTGACTGATTGGCAGCAATTTGTACTAAATTTCAATACTTACATCACACATTTTGCCCACAAATAAGCCTGTTTTAATCAGATACAGCTTTAACTTCAAATTTAAGGACCTAGTATTTAATTGTTCATACTATATTTTATAACTTTTTCTGCAATTTTTAAAAAAAAAAAATGCTAGACTGGGGGGGGAATGATTAAAAAGATAGTTCAAAGTTCAGTCTTGCAATTTTTGAAGAGTGGCACCCATGAGTATTGTACTTATGCTCTTTATTTAAAAAAAAGCTAATATTGTATTAATTTAACCTGTGTTTCTTATTTCAGGAGCTGACACCATTCACAACTATGACCTCGTCCTACGACAGATCGTCTATTACAATAGAAAACCCGCCTACTACCTTAACCGTGCCTTTAAGTTGGTTTGCTCTGAGCTGAATGGTCGCTTTGTCAGCAACGAGTATATTCAAACTGTAAGTCTTCCGAGTTGAAGTCACTTTACAAAATAGTCTTAAATATTTCCTTGAATTTTATATGGTGGATTTGATTCAATTTTACTGACTGACTTTGCCCCCTGTGTTTCAGCTGACTGTCATTCACCCAAGAGCAGAACCTGGTCACGAGGCAGCTGATCCTCAGAAGCCCGCCCTGGAACCGGTGAACCATGCCCAAGTGCACGACCACAAAGTAGAATTCAAAGAGGCCAAAGTGAGAGGGTTCATGGATAGTGAACTCGGAGGAGGCACTGAAGCCATTGCAAAGACATCAGCCAGTAAGCAAAATCAACACCTCTAAACAAGCAAAATTTCTTAACTCTCTTTTCAAAACCCAAATGAGAAGTTTGTAGATATGAATTTATCTTTGTTTACAAACTGTTTAGTATCACACAACATTGAAATTAGAGCTTTTGAAGTATCATCCTTTGAACTATTTTTTATCTTTTAGTAATAGTTACATAACTTGTACTGAGTTAGAAAAACAGTCGAGTCTTGTGCGCTAATAAACCTGCAAATCTGAGTTCAGGATAGCTCATAAGGATCTACACCAGAAAAGTTTTATAAATTACATTCTAAGTTAGTTTTATTTTAGAATATGGTGATCAGGGGTATAGTCAGAGAGGATTTGGGGATATATTATTCCTTCTCCCAAATTCCAGTATTTCCTTCATAATTTTTTTTCTGGCTTCTCGACCACAGTTTTTGATGGAAGAATATAGTTTTATATTTTAAAATAATATATTGAATTTTTGGTTAGCTCATGTAAATAATTCCAGAGGTTGTGAAGTTTAAAATGTTATATTAAAAAATTCTCCACCTGCTAGTGTCATCTGTCTCCTCTTTACCCAAACTTATTGTGTGTTTGTTCTTACAGGTCATGCAGTAGCCATTATCATTGTGGTGTGTGTTGGATTCCTGGTGTTCATGATTGTCCTGGGTGTGATCAGGATCCGTGCTGCACATCACAGATCGCGAGAGACCAGGGATGAAGACCAAGAGATGGCATGGGATGATTCATCTCTAACAATCATTGTCAACCCTATGGATGTAAGTCAATATTTAAAGCTAATTCTACAAAATCGCTAGGGCCTTGTCATGTTGAGGTGATTATAAACCACTAATAAGGAGCAGTTTTTATTGAAACATGTACTCTTCTAAAGTACTTTTAGGCCATGATAACGATGGTTTCAACCAGAAACAGATTTAATTTTTTAGTTGTTTCTCAACCTCATTTTAATTCTTAGGAGATTTTCCTATCTTAAGTAAATGTATAAAAAGTAAATATATGCATTTTAAAATAAAGGGAGGATTTGCTCAAAGCAAACACAGGAATTATTTAGAAAACTAAAATAATTTTGTTAGCTGTTGGGAAAAGACAGTGTAATAGTTTAATCTGATGTTTTTGAGAACCCTGATTTGATGATTAAGCAAGTTTGTGTTTTGATTTCAGCAAATTGAACAAGAGCAGGCAACTCGTCCTCTAAACGAGGATGAGGACAGTGAGAGCTCTGACGATGGTAGCAGCTACCGTGATGATGGAGAGTCTTCTGAGGAAGAGGAAGATGGCGCCACCGCTGCTGCAAAGGCAAAGATCAAGGAGCTGGAGTGGGACGACTCAACCTTGAATTTCTGAGCTGCCCCCCTCTCTCCAAAAGACACAGACAGCAGTATCCACATACATACATTCCGGAGATAGCTGCACTTTGGAAAGGATTTCATCTAACAAAAACAAGGCACTCTGAAGTATTTGAAAAAATTAAAAACGATTCTATAAAAAGAGGACACCAGCTACCTTAGAAATTGTATGCGGATATCGTTGCACAAACATTCGAGACAAATTGGCTGGATGTGGCCTGTCATTGAATGTTTGTCCTTCTTTTTCTGTAAATTATTATAGTGCAGTTTTTCCTTGAAGTTTGATTTATCATTGAACGAAGGGATCATCTTTATTAGGCCATCGATTTATATACTTATCAGTGTCATATTTAGTGCCATACGAGTGGTAACTTTGAGTTCCTGCATAATTCCCTCTTGAAGTATATACGCATACATACGAAAGCAGTGTAGTTTCCGATTATTTGTTTGAAGCTTTTCCTCCCCTCAGAGTATTTTTCATGAACCTCCAAACAGCTGTCGCTCTCTTTAGTTTCTCTAAGCATTATTCATACTAACTCAATTCCTTGCCTGTTGATACAATGCACAAATGCCTAACCTTTACCGTGTGGAGCCTACACAACCTTATTGTCTGCACAAAATGTCACAAAGCACAGTGTTTTAGCGCATTTGATATGCCAGGGTTGTTTCTGCATTGGATTGGTCCTTGCCCATAGACATAGCCTCTCATTGGGCGTCTAGCTCACTGCACAAACTGACATAGAGAAACATGCACATTTCTCTGCTAGTGTCTCAGTTCGGGGTTTGTATCCACAATGTTGTGTGCAACCTAAATAGTTTTTGTACATATGAAAATTATTTCATTAGGTAGCCCACATTACTCTTCAATTTGTAACGAAAAACTTAAATTCTTTTTATGGATAGAATCGCTTAGCGGCTCAAGGCATTTACTTATATGAGCCGAGGTTTTGACCCAAGTTTGGTTCCAGAAGGGCAAACCCTGACCTATCAGCTTCATCCAGGCAGTAAAGGTTAACATTTGGCAGACCCCGATTCCTCATAATCCCTCCCCTAGATAAAGCTCCTCTTTCTTGCACGACATTATGAATCACGATAAATCGGAAAACACATATCGGAATTTTTGGAACATTTTTTCCTTTGTCTGTATTTAACGTATATGTGTCGTATCTTTAAAGCATGCTTGTTGTAGAATCCTTAAAAGAAAAAGAAACTGTCTTAGTGCATAGCAAGAGACTTATTTGTGATGTCAATATTTACTGGCTGGGTGTATAAGTGTACTTATTTTAGCAGTCGGAAGCATTTGTACAGTTTGTGCCGTCTATGCGGCTTTTCTCTTTTTCTTTCCTGTGAATACAATTGACACAACAATGCTGTTACTTGGAAGTTGTAAAAATGATAATACAAAGAAACACAAGTCTTAGGTCAGGCATTCTGTACAAGGTTGTTGTTACTTTCCAGAGTCTATTTAGGAGTTCGATTATTTTGAGTTTACCTTGTGCCATAGGCTTGTTTTTATAGAGATTTGCTGGTTAAAATAAACTGGCTCTTTAATATAGTCTAGCGCCAACCTTTACAGATTGCCTTGGAAATGAAATTTACTACCTATTATATACTGATTAATACTATCTACTCTATAAGTTGTTAGATTTGCAGTTACTAATATTTTGTGCGTGTATCCGTTTTGTTATATATATTGATTGGTACATTCCATATGTTCTCTGTCTCGCTCGCCTTAAGTGAAAGTTGTTGATTGCTGTTAATAACTGGTGGAGGGAAGTTGATTAAGTGTAATAACAGCTTTTATTAATCAAGTGATATTTTGTTGTGTACATGTTTGTAGACATGGCACGGTACTGAGGTATTGCTGTGTACCATGGTGAACGAGTGTGCAGTTCATCATGCTTTGAAAAGCCTTGTTGAGAAGTATATGTTTTCATGAATTTTTTTTTATGTGTTGAAGCAAAAATGCATTGTTTTAACTTGCCATCTATGTTTTTTATTTCTATCATCCTTTTCAAAATGTGTCTCATTATCTTAATAAGCTTTTTAATTTGGAGCCGATCTTAAAATATTTTATCAACATGAGACAAAGCTTGACTCTTGATGAATTTTATCTTATAATTAATTGTTATTAATTTAAATCATGTTAAAAAAAGCTATAAAGTTTTTGGAATAATTTGCGACCCTTAAAAGAGTTTAATTACTTAACATGGTCTGTTCTTAGTATATTTAACATAGTACCATCAACTGGCAAGTACTTTTGTGTTCATTTTTAACTGTAATGATTAGTCCCTTTGGTGCTTTTTACATGAACTAATTATGTATTTTAAATGATTGAGTAACCAGCCTTTGTAAGCATGATAAGATCTAACTTGACTGACTACTTACGGCACTAAAGAAGCTGCCTGCCTGGCTTTAATGGACTATGAGAGAATAGATTTTCAGGTATGCCACAAGGTTGTGTGCGCCAGTTTTAGATTTTGGATATTTTTCAGATTTGAATACATTATTGAAAGAAGAGAGCAGAACATGTTCTGTATGTTATGTTGCTGTAAATTTAAAATAAAACCTGTTTTATCCCCAAAGTTGTTTTCTTGTGAGATTAAAAGATATATGGAACAATCATTTCAGATGAAACTTCACATGACACTTGAACAAAAACACAAGTTCATTCACTTTATTTAACCTATAATACTTTCCATGGAGGGGTTAAAATTTTAAGCTTTAGAGCAATCAGCTCATGCATAAGTTGCTTACTTGATTGTTGCTATACACAATACATGAACTAATTATGTATTTTAAGGTACAAATCTGCAGTCTCTTATTCAAATTTTTACTTAAAATAAAATTACAGGGTGTTTCAAAAGGTCGGCCCTAACTCGCCATGGAAAGATTCCTTGTGTGGAGTGGATAAAATTTGCCCAAAGAACCTTCATACCTCTAGTCTAGACTACTTCAGATTTTTTTTAAAAAAGTGACATCCGACAAAAAATTTAATTATATTACTTTTGACAGCATGTGCAATGGAAATTTTTATCACCTTAGTCTGCAAACATATCCAATTAACTATGCTTACATTTTCCATAAACCTTTTTAGATCAAACCGGAAGTGATATCACACCTTTTTCTGTTGCGATTTTCTCGAAAACTATAGGTTGTAGAGATTAAAGTTCTCACAAGGAATCCGGCTGGGACAGAGTGGAAATTGCACTACAATTTACAGTGGCCTTCAATGGATATTTCTTTATAAAAATGAGGCAATTTAATAATTAACTGGTACATATTTAGAAGAATATAGTAACAAAATTTTTATGCAAGTTAATTAGTGGTTTTATACTTTTATATTAGTTAGATAATCTCCACCCCCAAATCACTATTCTATAATCTACTTTTGATTGAGTAGAATTTTAGATATAAATCACATATATAACTACTTATTTAGGTGGTAAAATTTAACAAACCAGTAACTACATTTCTGATTTGAGGGGGGTTGGGTTCTCCCCACATTTTTCTACTAGGGCCCCCTCATGAGCATGCATTTAGATTAGATGTATTTTTCCGACCCTTTAGGGTAATCAACTATATCGTGGTACACTAACTGGAGAAATTGTGTCTAATACTTGGTTGGTTCCAAGCAAAAAAAAAAGGGGGGTCTAGGAGTTCTCCCACTGTAAATTTTTCGATATTTCGCCCTTAAAAGTACTGTTTAAAGTTTAAACTCAATCGGGACCCAAAAGAGAAACCCGTAAGAGGATCACTGTAGATTTTCAAGGAAAAAAACCTATGTTGGTGTTTGTCAGAATTTCTGGGGATTATTTTCTACTATAGCCATCTCAAAGTGGAAGTTTAATTATGATTCTAAAATAATAATCTAAAGCAGTGGCGCGAAGCCATAAAAAAAATTCAGAGGGAGATACTGGAATTTTATATATTGTTTATCAGCCATAGAAACTCACCTGATCACTTGTTTCTAATGGAAAATCTCATGCTAAATATTTTAATAGGACTTTTTATTCAAAGGTAAGACAATTTTCCGCTTAATTAAATACTTATTGCTTTTAATTATTTTTTGGTTCTATTATCGTGTTCTCGTGAAAACTTTGTGATTAAAAAGGGACTATTTATAAAATAATATCTCGTGAAAACTAGCTAATATATTGGATGTTGCATCCTTTAATATAAGAAGAAAGTTGAAATAAAAAAACAGCTGTAAAAGTAAAATAATGCATGAAACATTAATTAAATTCGGTTCAATTCCGTTAGAGTGGTTAGAGTCCCCGCTAAATATCGCCCGGTTCTTTTAGATAACAAAAAGTTGAAATATTCATAAATAATTTCAAACTCCAGAATTAAAATGTTTAATTAGATCAATAACTATTCAGGTTATTAATAAAAGTCTGAAAAATTTTCTGATATTTGGATATGTTTAGCAATTTGGATATTGGCGATATTTAGCGGGGACTCTAACGGAATTGTACCTTAAATTCTCAGTGGGGCAGCCAGAAATTCCTTCTGGGGGGGGACCAGTCAAAAATAATTTGGGTTTCTTAGTTTTTCAAAAACGATGGAAGCTTTATGTAGAATTTATTAAGATGAACGCGAAAAATTTCTTTGTTGCTGAACTTCTATTAATTAATAAATTTATTAGTACCTCCTAATTATTATAGTACAAAATTTAAGTAAATAGTAAGAATGTATTAGAACCTAACTCAGTTCTACTGTTACAATTTAGTTTATCTATGACTATAAGAGCATTTTTTGGAGAAGCCCAGGGCCCACCCGGGGCTGTCGCGCAAAGAGAAGTACTAGCAAGTGTGAATCTTGGAACTCTTACTTAAGAGGCTTCTTTGATGTGAAAACTGGCAGTGTTATTCCTAGGACTTTTTTTTGGAGGAGTAAAAGTACTCCTTGACTTTTTTAGGAGGAGTGAAATTCAATTATGAGGAGTGAGATACGGAAATAACATAAACTACATTTACAGAGACAAAATTTCGATTAAAAATGCTTACTTTTTAATAGACAAAATGAAATGGAAAAAAAAATGAGGATGCTATTTTGGGTTATTTGGGCTATTTTGGGCCTGTGTACATTTGTTCTACTTTTATAACACTATTAGTATAATTTTTTTATATTATTATTTTAAATATTATTTGTATATTGTATAACAAGATGATTATGGGCATTAAAACCTTACAACGAAAGGAGGTTTAAACAAAGAATTTGAAAGATCATTTCTCTAAAAAGAAACATTAAACAATTGATGAATTTAACTCCAGTAGTTGTCACAAGAAAGGCTTGCTATATATTGCTCTTGTTATTAAAAAAGTTTACAGTAAGCAATTTCGATAAGATAAATTACTGTTCATTAAGTTTTAAGATTTAAAATCCTAATTCTTCTTACTCAACTTCTTTCTTTATCTCTGAATAACAATTAATATTTAGAGCTTAATCACTTATATACAGTGGCGTAAATAAGGGGGGGCAAGGGGGGGCAGTTGCCCCCCCAGAATTTTTCCATATTGTGTTTTGCCCCCCCTGAATTTGGAAGTAAAAATCTCATAGTAATTTTTTAAAAATGGAAAAATATAACTGACACTTTCTCTTCAATAGAAATCATCAATGCTAATTAAAATTAGTGCTGTCAGTTTACTATCTTCTGATACTGAGCACTTTTTTCATTCCCTTTCGCGAGCCCATGCAGGAAGACGACCTCCAAAAACTTTGCCCCTCCAGAGGAATTGATATGTCTTTTGCAAATGCAATTTGCTTTTTTTTATGGCAAAATTCAATCATTCAATTTTAATTAAGAAATTAGAAAGTGCAGGCTTTAGAGGTCCAATTTTAGTTGGTTTTTATCATATCTCTCTAACAGGAAACACTGAGTAAAAATACGTAATACTTTTAGTGATTATATTATATCTAATCGTGGTGTTCCCCAGGATTCTATATTGGGTCCTTTACTGTTTATAATTTTCATAAATAACTTATGTAAATTGAATTTAAATGGTAAATGTATAACTTATGCTGATGATTCTGTATTATTGTATTCATGCTCAGACTTAAATGACTTAAAATTGAAAATTGAATCTGATATGATTGCGATTGGTAAATGGTTCTCTTTAAATGATTTATCACTGAACTTGAATAAAACTAAATTCTAAATAATAATAATAAACTCTAAATTTTAATTTAAAAGGTTTTTAGCATTTTACCTAGTTAAAACTTCATTAGGAAATAAATCCATAAACTTTCTTCAACTACTACAAAATTTTAATTTGTAAAATAACCTTCAAGGGGAGCTTAGTTATAATAATTTCTTTTTCAATAGGTGTTCTGCATTCTGAGGAGAATTCTATATAGTATTTAGTAAAATTAAATGGAACAGAACAAAAATTATAATTTTTACTTTTTTTTTCATTTCCTTAAAGCATGATTATTGAACTAATTTGCTAATTATTGCTAACAATATGGCACCACAGCTAATCTGAATTCTCGCAAAGAATATTCCGAAGAAAGGACGTTATTTTGACGCCAATTTTTATACTGTTTTCCCCATTGAATATTCTGCGACTTGGCAAGGAGTAGACCTCTTCAGTTGTAGCCCAAAAGGGGTCTGGTTCGAAATCCCGACAATCAGTTGCCCGACATCATCATCATCAATGCGATCAAGGAGAATTGTTGGGCAAATGTACGAAAAGGTCTCAAAATGAGTAAAAACACTATTTTTGAGGGTAAAATTTCAATAATTATCTGGTGGAGGAACATCTCAAAATTTTGATATAGTACTATATTTCTTAGGAAATTCTTCGGCTTACACAAGGAGCTGTTCTCTTCGAGTGTAACCCAAAGGGTCTCATAATGGACTAAAACACTACTTTGAGTGTCAAATTTCTAAAAATTTTCTGGGGAAAGACCCCCAGACCCCCCCCTGTTTAATTGGGGTTCACTTTGAATCCGAACTTTGCACATCAAGTGCAACAAGAATCAATTTCTACCTGCAAGTTATCTAAAACTCAAAGGATACCTCCGAGAAAAAAAAATTCTGGTCGCAGTACAGATTCTGCGGTAATACAAGTGGATATCCATATATTAACTAAACAGGAAGGTTCCCTGTCCCAAATATAAAAAAAATGAATCAAAATACAACTTTTGGGGGCAAATTTCACAAATTTTTCTGGGGGAGAGCCCCCCTATTTACTTGAGGACAAGTATTGTCAACACAAATTTAAGATTTTAATAATAATTAACAAAAATTCACATTTGTGCCTTCCGATATACTCAGAAAAATAGAAACATTTTGGCAGCCAGACCCCCTCGAAAAATGAGTCTGGTAAAAGCTATCTTGTGGTCCTATATGTTTTGCCCCCCCAGTCATACAGTTGAACCTACGCCCCTGCTTATATATACTTCATTCTCGTTTCTTCTACGTTCTTTGTAAGGTTGTGGGCCCAGAGCCTGATTTCTGGGAGGGCATTTAGGGCCCAGGGCCTCACTAAAAAGCTTTGAAAATGTGAGTGTGTAAAATAAGTAAACGAATTTAAAATCAATTTAATAAGTTTTTGAAGTTTCAAGTAAATATATTTTAATTTACACATTTTTTAAAACTGGGATTAAAGATGATTGATTTTGTTATTTTGAGTCCAATGAATTAAGTTTTATTTTAAGACATGTCGAGGGTCACAAATAGGTATTTTGCCCTGGGCCCCATAACTTGTAAATCCGGTCCTGTCTGGCCCTTGATACATAAATTGGTTAATAACTCTTGAAAAATTTATTGCAATATCCAAATACGCTTGAGAAAAAGAATAAAAGAATGTTAGAGGAAATCTAGTTGTTCCGATTCGGACCCTCTAGTTCCACTAAACAAATAACAAAAACAGGTGCTCGTGCACACACACACCACAGGAGGTCATACTCCAGTGGAGAGCTCTCCAGTTCTGGTCAGGAAATTGCTCATCTTCGTCACGCCCTCCCCTAGGTGTGCTTATCTCTCCATCCCTAGAATGCGCACTGGAGAGTAGAATAACATCAGACACAAACATATTTTTAACTTGAAAAAGTTTAAATTAATTAAAAAATAATAAAAAAAATCAATTCGTTAAAAAATGAAAAAAAAAATTTCGGAAAGAGATTCGAACATTTTTTGAATTTTTTTACGAATACTGGAAATTCCTTATAACATCAGGTGACCTCTCGGTCCCTGGGGGGGGTTTGGTCCCCTTGGTCCCTCCCCGTCGCTGCGCCCCTGTAAATTCTTACGCAACGAATAATGTGTGGTGTTTTACAGTCATTATCAGTTTTGTTATAGGTTGCAGTGTTTGAGTAGCGGCATGTATCGTTTCACAAACTATCTGTGACTGCTGAGCTAAAATTACTGTTTATTATCGTAGGATCAAATCACCTCAACTCTCAAAATATGTACGATTCAAATGTCAACAAAGTACAACAAAAACGAAATTTGTGCAGCGTGTTTGAAATATTTATTTTTGTACGAATTATCAAAATTTAAACCCTATATATATGTGACACCCTTTTAAATAGATGACGGAAGCAAAAATGTATAACGGAAATCGTTCTTTCTACTTCCATTAAAATTTAAACAAATTTTTTATGTTATTTGCACAGCTGATGTGCATTGACTTGGTGATGAAACTCATGATTCCTTGAAACGGTTCGTGTTTATAGTTCTTATGTTACGTTTCATAGTTTAGTTCTTATAGACAATTGTATTCTTTGGTTGAGATTGTGTGTGCTTGTGCTCTTTTCCAATACTTTGTTATGTTTGAGAGAAGTAAATCTTTGTTTATTTGTCTTTATCTTAGTTTAATACTAATTTAATTTGTTAAATTTATGTAGAATATAATAATTTTAAATATGTGAAATAAATACCTTTAATTTTTTATGTGCATGATTTTTCTTAAATATTAGTAAAACAATATGTATTTTAAAAATCATAAATCATATTTGACTTGTATATTTTACTTTAAGTGTGAATAATAAAATTTTTCCACTATTTACTTTCTTATATGATTGCCTAAAGTGTGTTTTTATGGTTTATTTTAATATCAGTATTAACTTAAGTAAATGCTTTTGACTTTTTGAATACTGAAAAATTGACTTTTGGTAAAATTTGGGTAGACCCCAAGGTAAAGATGAGATTCTTCAAAATTTTATAAAGAATTTTTTTTTGGAACATATTTGAAACAGGTCCTCAATGGTGACCACCATTTGGCATGTCTCCAGTTCTTGGTGACTAATTGCCCTTTTCGTCATGAAGGACCAATTTCCAATCTGTTCCTTTTTCTGATATTTTATACTTTTTATCATTAAAAAACCACATGCTTTTCATTTTAAAATAGTAAATTAAAAATTTATAATTATTAAATATCAATCACAATATTTTCTGGAAATTAAAATCCTTAAATTGCAGTTTGAATTTCATTTGTGTGCAGTTTTCAAACTTTTTGCTATTTTGTCAATCCTATGCTGAAGGGTATCCTCACTTCGGTAAAGTATGACAAGAAAGGAAAACACCTCAAAAGTTTCTAAAAAAACTCATCAGCAACAGCCCTATAGTGGGCCAAGTCCTACGATGCCCATCTTCGTTTTCTTGACCGTGGGGCCCTGGGGTGCAAGGCATATGTCCCGGTTAGGTGGTCAGTCTAACGCAAGACCCCCAGTGTTTAGTTCCCAAGCACGCTTGGTCCTCAATTTATCGACCCACTCAAGGGATGCAAGGTTGAGTGGACCTTGCCCAGCCCGGGAGCCGGGAATCGAACCCCGGACCTGTGGCACGGAAGAGCTACTGTGCCACCGGGCTTCCCCTCAAAAGTTTCACCTCTTTAAAACTATCTGAAGTCCACAGCCATTAACCCTTTCACACCTAAAGCACCTGAGATTTCTATTGGATTCTATGGAAACTGAGGTGACTTGGACTGAAAGGGTTAATGGTATCATAACAAAGAGTCAGCTGTGTGCTTGCTTACTGAATAACTTACTTGTTCAAGTTTAATCCTCCCTTTCAAAACTTGTTAACTTTTTAAACTACTATAAAATGTGCATTTTAATATTTAATTATCAAACAAAATATGACCAAAAGGATTAAAATAAAAAAATTAGTTACTTGTGTATTATCTCGTCGACTGTGCCGCTGAATCTGAAGAACATTACCAAATATCTGACTGTACCACTGAATCTGACGGTCGCTGAACGGTCAACAGGATACTACGTAAGAACCAAAAATTACTTATTTTGGAACTTGATTGTTTAAGAAATATTGAAGACAATGCTAGATATTTTTTTTAGTGGTGAATGTAACTAACTACGTAGATAGATTTTAAAAAAATATGTCATGTGTATTAAATTAAAGTGATTAAGTATTTATCAGGGGTAAATTGGATTTTAACTGGCATCTTTGGCACCCTGCAATATACCGCAAAGATAGAATACTTATTAAATAAGTGCAGCATATGATTTGGTTTCATTTCTTTTAGTTACTTTGTACAGGGCTTAAATTGCACTGGAGCAGAGCTCTGGTACTTCTTGGTTGTCAGTATATATTTTAATATTTATTTATTAATCAGTAAATATCTGTAATGCTGAAATAGTATCACTCCGGTGCTTCTTTGGTTAGAATTTAAGCCCTGCTTTAGTGGCTCTAAAATAAATATTCTAAAGTAGTTTCTTACCTAAATACCAAATGCTCTCATAGCAGAATAAGACCACCAAAATGGAGCTACAAAATAGTATCGTCATTCATGTTAAAATCAAAGAATTATTTACTTACTTTTAGGATTATCTTCTTTGTCTCTATAACCATGGTGTTGGCTAATCTTAACGATAACTCAGACAGCTGGCTGCTCTTTTTTAATAAGCATTTAGAAGCACATTCTGGAAGCTTCTTTGTAGATCTCAAAATGCAGTGAAGTCAAATACACTAGGACTGGGAATGTAACAGCCAATAAGCTGGTGTGTCTCTGTTTGATACCCTCCTAGCTCATTCTGTAGGCCGTTCCTGTAATAATAAGTTATTTTTTTTAAATACCATATCTACCTACAGTAGAACTACTTGCTTGGATATTAGGAGAACCCAGTTTTTAAGAGAAGATAAAATATTTATAAATTATCAATAAAAAGCTTAACACAGTTCAAACAGTACATAATGACCCATTTCAAATGTAGTAAAATTTTAACCGGGTGTTCTTTAGTTAGCTAAACATACATTAGGTTCCAAAAAAGGTATTTCAAAGGTATCAAAAATGGTATTCTTCTATAGCTTTCTTTCAACTTTCATGGTTCAATTTTTCACTTTTATACTTGCTTTAAGCATTGAATGTTTAGAGTGGAACATGTGCTTTTGCTGACTATTTATTTAAAATGCATAAAATGTGTTCAATTAAATTGAAGTTTTAGCAATTGCAAAAAAGGTTAAAATTTAAAATTTTGTTTGTATTTTTTAATAAAAATGTGAATTATATAAAAAAATCAAGTTGTTTTTATTTTCAATTATTATCTGTTAGCAACATAATTTACAAATCTAATGAATTATCATTATTATTTATGAAGTCGTATATGATTTAATGGTAATGAAAGACTTTAAAATTAATCATGTTTTATTTATTTTTAGGTCTTGGTAGAAATTCTTCAACCATGAATAGGTCATCAGACCAAACTTTCCAAGAGCGTCAAGATAATGAATTTGTATCAATTACAGCAATTTTTCCTAATGAAGTCAAAGATCTTCGCAAGGGCAGCTCTTCAAAATGGATGCCATTGGAAATGGAAATAACAATATTTCCAGAAGAAAGCATGACTGCAGAGAAGGAATGCAATATACAGGCAGACTTGTATATAAAGTGCACGAAAAACTATCCAGATGCAACCCCTTTCATAGATTTCAGGAATTCTAAAGGTATCTCCCATCAAGATTTAAATGAGCTGAAATCAGAACTCAATAAGAAGGCAAAAGAACTTTTGGGAAATGAATCAATTTTAGAACTTGTAAGTCACTCACGTGCTTTCTTGTACAATCACAAGAAGCCTCAGTACAACTCATTTTTTGATGAAATGGTTTGGAACCAATCTAAAAAATTGCAAGAGGAAGCTGAAAAGCAAGAAAAAGAAAGACAGCTTCTTAAGCTTCAGGAATATCAAACACTTTTAGCCATAGAGCAGGAGAAAATAAGAAAAATAGAAGCACTAAAGGATGCCAATAGACGAACACGGTTTGCTGATGACTCCAGCTTGTCCCCAATCAACAATGCTGAGATGAGGGCAAGAAAAGGTTCAATGTCCCGTAAGCGGAGTCGAAGTACCTCAAATGGACTAGAGATTTGCTCCATAGAAACTAACCTCCAATCAGAATGCAAAGACATGCTAAATACTAGACTCAAGTTCATTGGAAAGAAAGAGTTTACTGTGGTTTGTGGAAGATGCCTTGGGCACAGTGACCGAGGTTGTATCACGTACAGTGGATTTGATTCTGCCACAGGGAGCCTTATGACTATTATCAAATGGATACTAGTGTTTAATGTAAATCATAAACTTAAAGGAGAGGAGTGGGAGGCTCTTCAGAAAGAGCAGAGCTTTTACCTTAAGCAGCTGGCATCCATTGAGCAAGAGTTCAAAGCTGTTAGGCAAGTGAACTGCCAGCATCTTGTGCACTACTTAGGAATGTATTACACTGTGAAAAAAGACAGGATCATGATCTATGTGCTTCAGGAGTTTGTCCAAGGCTGTGCACTTTCTAACATCTCTAAAGATCTCCATTTTACTACCCAACAGTTGCAGCACTACACACGAGAGATCCTAGATGCCTTAAGACATTTGCATGATTCTTCTGTTGTACATAAAAACCTTAGACTCTCCAGTTTATTTCTTGACAAGTCTGGGTCCATACGAATAGCAGATTTTAGTTTAGACAAGAGGTTGTATGACTTGTCTCGAATGCTTACCAAAGAAGAAGAAATAGACTTCTATCCTCCAACAATTGGTAAAGGTGGTAAAAAAGGTGATATTTATCGCCTTGGCATAATACTCCTCAGTTTAGTTACGAACCAATGCCTGAAAAATACTCCTGTGATAGTTCCTGATTTCCTTAATCCTACTTTTAAGGACTTTTTAAACAAGTGCTTGTTACATGATGAGCAAGAAAGATGGTCTGCTGAACAACTTCTTTCTCATCCTTTCCTAGCTTATGCATCAGTGACTGGTCCAATTCCCAAAGAAGAAAACATCATAAAAGATGATGATCTGGACGACAATTCTCTTAATGCCTTTTTGAGTAACGAATCCCTGCAGGGCTCTAGACTCCACAATGAATTCGATATCCTGAAAGTACTAGGAAAAGGAGGGTTCGGACATGTTTGGAAAGTTAAGAATAAGCTAGATTCCAGAGTGTATGCCCTGAAGCGGATACCTCTGAATCCATCCAACAAACAGCTCAATCGTAAAATCAAAAGAGAGGTTAAACTTTTGTCTCGACTCAACCATGAAAACATAGTCAGGTACTACAATTCATGGATTGAAGCAGCTCTTGAAGCAAATCAGCTATCACAAAGTGGTGAGTTTTCCGAATCTGAAACCAACGGGATGGAGAAGACAGAATCTTCCGTAAGATGGAATGTTCATGAAAAGGACTTTTCCTCCTCTGAAGAAGATGAAGATGATGACTTCATCGTTTTTATGTCTGAAGGAAAAGAATCGAATTCTAGTGATGAAAAGAAAAACGGTGCATTCACCTCAAAAGTGAAGATCATGGATTCCACTGATAGTACAAGTCCCGAGGGGGATCAGATGACTGTTGGGTTAGGTGAGAAGTCTCAATCTAAAGTCCAGCAGTTCATGTTCATTCAAATGCAGTTCTGTGAGAAGAGTACCTTAAGAACTGCCATTGACAACGGACTGCATCAGGATATTTCTTTGGTCTGGCGTCTTTTTAGGGAAATAGTTGAAGGACTGCATTACATTCATCAGCAAGGAGTGATCCATAGAGATTTGAAACCTGTGAACATTTTCCTTGATTCTAATGACCATGTGAAGATTGGAGATTTTGGACTTGCTACTGATGTTATCTCCAAACCAGGACTAGTTGAAATCTTTGGGAGTGAGCAAGACCCTCAGTCTCAATCTGAAGTTGATGATGGGACACAGACAGGCAGGGTTGGTACAGCTTTTTATGTTGCTCCGGAACTAGCATCCTCAGGTAAAGTCAGCTACAGCCAGAAAGTAGATATTTACAGTCTGGGCATTATATTTTTTGAAATGTGTTACCCACCTCCAGTGACTCTTATGGAACGCAATATAATTCTGTCAAAGTTGAGGCAGTATGATATTCTCTTGCCTGAAAATTCCAATGTACTTTTGACTGAAGAAATGTTGCAGATTATAAAATGGCTTTTGCAGCATGATGTAACTAAAAGACCCAGTTCCAATGAACTTATAACTTCCAAATACATTCCCCCTTTATTAATGGAAGAGACAGAGTTGAACAACTTACTTCACAATACCATTTCTAACCCGCAAAGTAGAATGTACAAACACATGATAAGTGCATTGTTTGACCAAAAAGTTTCTACAGAATTTGACTTCACTTATGATATTGATGTTTTTAGAAGTCAAAGCTATAAAAACAAGCCATCTCAGATTTTCAGCAATGTAGTAGACGATCTAAACAAAATAATGCGTCTTCATGCTGCTGTGTTTCTTTCAGTGCCAACCTTAATGCCAAAGTCTTCAGTAATTGACAACGAATATTGTGTTCAAATCATGGAGCATGGAGGTGGGATAATCATGTTACCCCACAACTTAAGAGTTCCTTTTGCTAGATACATAGCTAGAAGAGAAGTAGACCATTTGAAGCGATACTCTTTGGAAAAGGTTTTTCGACAGCAAAAGATATTTGGTTGTCATCCAAGAGAACAGTATGAGTTTGTTTTTGACATAGTTACTCCTACTCCTAATTCATTTTTACCTGATGCTGAAGTCATTTCCACCATATCAGAAATAATCTCAGAGTTTTCTTCCTTGGAGAATAGAAATTACTACTTCCGTATGAATCATCCTTCTTTGCTGAAGGCTATTCTCTTATACTCTGAAGTGGATGAAAACATGGAAGCAGATCTGTATGACATTGCTGGAGAACAAAAGGACAAATCTCTTTCAAAGTCTGTTTTACTTGATGAGCACAATCACATGGACTTGAGCCAGAGATCCATCAGTAGATTGTGCCAGTTTGTTGAGCTTGAAGAGCCTATTGAAAAAGTATCCCAATCCTTCCATGCTGTTTTGCAAAAGAAAGGAAAGGCCTGTACTTTGGCCAAGAACAGCCTGAAAGAGCTTGAAAATATAATTTCCCTCACTCAAGCTCTTGGTGTCAAATTACCCATCCTAATCTGCCCTGGGTTGGTGCATAACATAACTCTTTTTTCTGGCATGTTTTTCCAGTGCGTCTGCAAGCTCAAAACATCCAAGAAGAAGCAGATCTTTGATATTGTTGCTGCTGGCGGACGGTATGACAAATTGATCCAGTCTTTTAAGCTCAAAGCACTAGTGGATGCTGGTAAAACCATTAACCAGTCAGCTGTTGGCGCAAGCATAGCAGTCGAAAGCATTGTGGCTGCAGAAAGTGAGAACAGTGAATCTCAAGGAACTGGAATAGCAGACTTTCTTATCCATTCTGAGGGTCCTGGAATGGCTTTGGAGAAAGCAGCTTTAATGAAAGAAGTGCAAGATATGGGCTTGAGAGCAACGGTTTTGTATGACAAAAACATGACTTTTGTTGATGCTGCTGTTTTCTGTAGTAACCAGGGAATATGCAACATTTTAGTGTTGCAGAAAGAAGAAAAGGGCATTGTTAAGTTATTTACTATGGAAAAAGATAGATTTGCTGAGAAAAGATTGATACGTTCTGAACTCAAAGAAGCACTACTGAAGCTGTTTTCCAAAGCCACTTCTGATGTGAAGTCAGATTATGCTCGCAGTTCATCTGTATCAAACTCATCTGTCATGGTGAATGTGCGATTTCTAGGGCCAGACAAAACTCACAACAACAAAAAACGGGAGCAAAACATTAGGACTCATGTGATATCCACTTTAAAAAGTGCTAGTCGTGTTTGGGAGTTGATTACTGTAGACTTAAAAATGACAGTTATAGGCACAATTATATCTTTCTGTGATATTTCAGCATCTGTGGATGCGTTACAGCGAAGCTTTGATGGCATTATTGATGAGTTTGGCAAACACAAAAAATATCTTTCTCAATTATGTGAAGAAATTTGTGACATTAGAACTAAAAATCCTGACTCTTCTATAATTTTATACAGCTTACCAGATAGCAATTTCAGGGTACTATTGTAACTTATTCTATTTCACACATTTATTACCTGTTGATGTTACGTTTCTCATATTAAAATAATCCCTAAGCATGTAATATAATTTTTTATCAATTGATCATTTTTTGCTTTGATAAATTTTAATAGTGTCCTCTGTTTTGTGACAGAATACAATCCAAAATACAATGTGATAAAATATTTTTAAGATTTTACATCAAAACTTGAAATAATGTATGTCTGAATTAGCCATAAACCACTAAAACTGTTACTAAAAAACCGCTTTTGCTGACATTGCATTTAATCTATTGTTAAGCACAAGAATGTAATAAAGTTTTATCCATTAAACAATCAATATTTATTAGAACTAATAGTCTTTAAAATCGTGATAAACAGACTATCTCTGTAAAAAAAAAAACTGGCTTCTGCTATTAAATTACAAATAATAATTAATCAATATAAATAAAAATGGTCAAATGCTTATACCTAACTTTTCTTTTTTGAAGATTTTACTCATGTAAACTGTAATTAGAAGATTTTTGTTAAAAGTTATTGTCCATTTCCATTGTAGTATGAGCTTAGAAACCATATATTTTTCATGTTTAAGGGTTGAAATAAGAACATACCATCAACTGGGGTAACTTAGACCCAAGAAACCAAAAGTGATTCTTAAATGAAGAGGGGGATATTATATATTGCAAATGTTGGCTTAGCTTACCTGTTGTCTCTTTCAATAAATATAAATAATAATCATTAATCACCTTTTTCTACATTCAATCTTGATTCATCAAGTCTGTTACATACAAATGGCCAAAATAGCCCCAGTTGGTGGTATTGGTATTAACCTTTCACTCACTAAATCATACTTATGTTCTCTGTTTATCATGAACTCAACTGTTATATTGGCTCTTGAATATACTCTAGAACCTTAATAGACATGACAGCAAATTTGTAAAAATAAATTTAATTCTATGCTTTATAAATTTAATCCCTGCTTTGATTATTATAATGAAGGAGTCTTTAAAAATATTTTTTTTTTGTTCATGTTTGAATTTATAATTTTCTGACAAAAAAAATATTTATTGACAATTTAAGATATTGTTTGTAATGGCCATTGAATTAATAAAAAAAAGAACACTTTTGGTAAACAAATATTTTAAAGTCATAATATGTTCCAAAGTCAATCATAACAAAGTTCATTATCTTTAGTGCCTAAAATGAAAATTATATTCATGGGAAAAAAAACTAAGAAATTAAGTAAATTTTGGTAAATTAAGATGGGCACAATTTTAAAGTTAGGCCACCCTTAAAAAATGTTTTTAATGGTTCTAAAGACTTAATATAGTTAGAAATAACAAACATGTTACTCAATTTTCAATGAGGTATTATTAAAAATGAATTGATATCAAGAGTGGAGAAAAGCAAAAAAATATATATATAATGATGGTTTACTTAACCAAAATTAGTTTTAACAAAAATTGATCCAATAGAAATTTCCTTTTGCCAAAAAAAAATCCTGTTTTTCTTTTACGTTAAGTTCACATGCATAACCATAAAATGTAAACATTGATCGAAGAAAAACTTATGTTCTCTTGCTTTTTCTTTAAATTTTATTCTTTGCATCTCATCCACTGACCTAGAAAGCAAATATGCTCCTTTAAAAAAGTGAAAGTGAACTTATCACCTATGGGAAATAAGCTCTACTGTGACCTTATTAAAAATTGTTGGTTAGTTGAGTTTTAATGGGAAAGTTATTTATGTTTACATTTTACGGTAAGAAGCAAGTGTTATTTACACTTAAAGGTAAAGGATGTGCCAATTGTTTTTACCCAATCTGTTGAATATCTCTTGTTTAAGTGAAAGTTAAAAGAAATTCTGTTCAATACTGTTTGTTCTTTTTGAAAGATCTCATTGTAGTCATAATTTAAGGTTATACTTTTTTTACTCAATTCCCCTGTTTTTAATTTTATGTATTATAAATATTTTGTGGTATTTAATAAAGTTCATTTTCATATAAAACACTTGTATTCTATTTATCACACATGTGGTGAGTAAAAATTTTAAGCTAATTTTATTTTAAACTATGTTTAAATATCTGTACAAAAACTTTAGGGGTTTGTCTAGCTAGATGTTTCTCTTTTTATATTTTAAAAAGTAAGAAAATTAAAAAAACTTATCAGAGAAATTCCTATCTTATTTTAGAACATAGCCTTCCTCCCAAAAAATGAGCAAATTTGATGGTTTATAAAAAGTTGTTAGAGATGCCTATAGATGGCGCTACACATTGAACGAAAATTATGTCATTTTAAATTCTTTTTCACCGTCAAAAACCCAAAAAATTAAACAAAAAAAATTTTTCTATAACTTCTTTCTTAGTTGAAAACACAGATTATATTTTATCTGCTTTGATGGTGCTTTTATTTAAAATATTCAGTTTTGCAGGGTGAATACAACTCATCTCCAGGGCTTCGTGTTGTCTGTTTGTTTATTGTTTATTTATCTTTCCAGAGAAGCATCTCTTCACTTGTTGATTAGTTAACTTTTATAGATTGAAATGTAAAACAACATGATTCTGCTATTATATTACTGCCATCGGTACCCCCTTAGAGTGTTGCTATCCCTCATGATTGCAACAAAAGCACATTCTGTGAGTATTTTCATTGTATCGCTGATTTTGAAACCTAACCAATTAGTTCTCAAATTTTTTCTTTTAGCAAAACTGATGAATTTCAAAGTTATCATATGATTTAATCTGATTTAAATTTATTTAACTTAAATCTTAGACTTGATTTATATGACAGCCTAACATTTAATTTGTATCAAAGTTCATACTATTTAAAAGTATGCATCCTAATTAGGATAAATTGTGGTTATTAATTCTCCTATTTCCTTTCGAAAGTTTTAAATAAATGTTGTGAAATTAAAACAATTGATAGGAATAGGATTTTTGTTTTTACTTTTCTTAAAATACAAGTGGCTTTAGAATTAGCTTTGTTGCAGTTTTTTTTTTCAAACTTATTTGTAAATTAGACGGTTCAAATCCGTTATTTGTCCCGTTAAATATCGCAAATTTATTTAAGGTACTGAAAGTTAGAAATGTTGCTAACAGTTGTGAACTAAAAGATTAAAATATGTACTGTAAAACAGGGTGATTCGGATCCCTTTTGATTTTGAACTGCTGCCAAAAATTTCCTAATAAAGAATTTGGAATACTTTGAAAAGCACATTTTGAGTCTCAATCTATAATTTTTGAATCTGTTGAAAAAAATAATTACCTTGAACGGTTGATTTGATACATATTTTTAAGTGCAGTGATCCGTGCAGGGTGAATTAGATCACTGCCAGTTTTTGTTGGAAAAATGCAATTTTTACATCCTTAAGTGATGTAGGATCGTAAAGTTAGGCTTAAAATAGTTTAACCGTAACAGGGGAGGTGAAAAAATGGAACATACCAGGGGACGTGCGGTTTAACAGACCGCGCAACATTATATTTTTAAAAAAAATTTCTAATTAAGGTATGATATTGATATTTCAGAACATTGTTCTTGGAACATTTAGGTATCTCTTCATAGAAAAATATTTTTTAACTTTATGATAAAATAAAAGTTTTCCCAGACAATTTTCCAATAGCCTTAAAGTTTTCTAAAGAAACCACATAGTGCAGTAAATTCTTTATAGTTTACAACAAAACACATCATCTATTATGAATTAACTGTTTTGTTTTTATTATTTAAGGAAGTTTTAATAGGAGAATCAGCCAGCATAAGAATTCAAAACTTTAAATTAAGCCTAAAAACTTAAATTCTGAACATGCTCTCTCATTTCCCTTATTATACATACTCATACAAATACAAATATTGACGACCAGCTACAGGCTCAAAGCCCAACAAGGCTGGTCCTTTGTTTATTAATTCACCAATTCCCATTGCCTGTCCAATTTTAGCTTAAACTCATACACACCCTTCGAATTAACTATATTTTTTGGCAACACGTTTCATATGTCAATCACCCTATTAAAGATGTAGTACTTTCTTAGATCCCAATTGGAATGTGTCTTATTCAATTTGTACCCATGGCCCCTTGTTCTGTTATCCCTAATAAAATTTAAGCCTTCTGTATCCCCTTGTTTTACTAACTTGAAGAGCTGAATAAAATCCCCCCTCCATCTTCTTCTTTCCAGTGTATACATGTTTAGCCTACTCAAACGTTCATTGTAGTCTAGGTCTAGATGTGCTATCCCCTTTATTATTTTTGTAGCTCTGTGCTGAACCTTTTCAATCACTTCTATATCCTTTCTCATTTTGGAGCCCAGAATTGTACAGCATATTCAAGATGAGGTCTTACCAATCCCTTATATAATGGCAAAATTATATTCTTATCCCTTGAAGTTACAGTCTTTTTAATGTGCCCCAATAACCTATTTGCCTTTTTACCCGCGGCTGAGCATTGGTGACCCAATGGCTGAATGTGTTGATAATAACCAATACCAATAGAAACCAGAAAAATGGCTAAAAGCTGAAAACCAAGAATTTTTATGACTGATCCGAGTCACCTCTCATAAGAAGTCAGAATGGAGTTGTTTTACATAAAAATTCAGTAAAAACATAATTACCACTAAATAAAAATATAAATAATCATAAAAAAATTGACAGTGTTTGAATATTTAAGTGTTTAAAACACACACACACAGCTTGGCGATATTTAGTGGTACATTTAAAGATAAATTAAACAAATTATACTTAGGTTTCTTTATTTTAAAATTTAACATTTGAATTGCTTTTTAAAATTTACTTGTTAACCTTTTTACAACTGCCAATTTGAGTGGAAAATTATATCACAATTTAATTATGACATCATCTTAAGAAAAAAAAACCAAATGTGTAAAACTATAGAGAAGAAAACTTATTCTAAAATATTATGTGTGTAAAACTATGCTTTTAGGATTTTTTATTTAACTACTTTAGGTCTTAGTGCATTATACTTATATTTAGAGTCAAATGTTGTATATATAATGCTAAAAAAACATGTTTTTATATAGTGCTTTTGACTATTCTTGACCAACTTGAAATCCAATTTGTGTTTCAAGAATTTTGTAGTTAAGATTCAGATTTCTTCACAAGAAATAATGCTTCAGTCTAAGAAATAAAAAAGATTGAAAGTCAAAGAGATTAATTTTCAAAGCTCATGTCTTGTCCTTGCCTAAAGAGCTTTCATTAAGATCCATGAGTATTTCAGGAGATTTTCAGTTCAGCAATGACTTACTCATAAGTTTTATGTTTTATCTCAATTTTTTCAAAACATTCTCAAAGCTAATTATTTAATAATTAGGTTAAGTTATGAGGTATATATAAAATTTTATCTGACTGAAGGAGAAGGCGAGGGTAATACAAGTGAAAACAAAAGTAGGAAGCATTATGTGTCAAAGAACATTTGACTGATGAGCATAGTCACTTCAGATGTTATTCATAAAGTTATTTAAAAACAAAACTATTCTTCAAAGCCGGACAATAAAAAATACTTTAATCAAATTATCTATACACCATGATATGAATCTTCATAACATTTAAAAGTGATAGCAATATAGACTTGGGTGGTATAGTATTTCATAACAGGTACTTAGAAGGAAAGATAATTTATAAATCCTATATTTTATCCTATGATAAAAGATTTAAAAAGAAGCTCTTAAATATACTATTTACAATAGAATAACTAATTAAAAGGTTAGCACAGCTAACCTTAGTAACAAGGCTGCTTCTTTTGTAGTTGTTGGCTGCTTCTTTTTTTAGTAGCAAAATTATTTATAGGTATGATGAGTTGCTAAATCAAATCTGTAACTGCCAAATCAAACCATCTGATCTAACTAACTAACTAACTAACATTTTTATTATTTTACAACAACAACAACATACACATTAATAATTGAAACAAACAGACACATATATAAGAAAAAAAAAACAACAGGAAGACATATGAGTTGCCAAGGGGTCAGAAACCCATATGGGCAACCAAAAGCAGTAGTATTTGAAAACAATAAAAATGAAAAAACATACATATATACATATACATATAGATAGTACACATACACAAATAGATACACATAGAATATATAATATAGTGGCATCGCAAGGCAAGCTTCAGAATTACTATCCTAAAATTTAGAGAGCTTTTGTTCCTTCTTTTTTAAAAAAGTTCTTCAATATTTTCTATTGTAAAAATAAAAAGCTTTAGTAGTTTTTTAAACTTAATAGGGGATTTTTCTGTTTTTATATCATTGGGTAAAATATTGTAAAACTTAGGCGATAGATAAACATAATTTTTATGTAGTATTTCTTTTTTAGCTTTTGGTACAAAATATAAGTTTCTTGAACGTAAATTGTAAGTTAAATTTCGTAGGTCAGAATCGTTTGCTTGCTTAGTAAAATAAACTATTGTTTTAAAGAAAAAAAGGTGACGAACTGGTAAAACGTTAAGTTTCTTGTATAGATCAATTAAAGGGAACTGGTTACTACTGCTTAGAAATTTAATGATTTTATTTTGAATTTTAATTATTGGATTTATATTTTGTAAGTAATCCCCACCCCAGGCTAGAATACCATAGCTTATTATCTCAGTTTTGAATATATTGCAATTTACCGAAATTTTGAAATTCTGTCAATCCACATTGTCACAGTATCCTTTTGCGCCCCCAATTTTCAGAAAAACCTTGACCTTTCACCTTACATTTTTGTTTTTTAATTTTTGAGATTTTAGTGTGGATTGAAGTAGTTTAAAGAAAATTGAAGGGCTTGGTGGATGAAGAAGGGGTTATGTAACATTTTTTGAAAATACAATCTAATTCAATGGATGAAAGAGTTATGGGCAGATGTGTTACGGTAGCAAAATCTGAATACTTCAAAACAGCTAGAAACGAAGATATGAAGAAGATGAAGGGGCTATGTAACATTAAACACTGTGCAACAATAAAACTTTGAACCTAAATTACTCGAAACTAGGGTTTTGTAACATAACCCCTTCATCTTCCAAGCCCTTCAATTATCCTTTGCTGGTTATAAAATTCTCAAACCCTCATACTAAAAATAACCCAAGATTCTTAGGGTTTATTCCAGGTAAACCATTAGGAACTGATGATTAGCAGTGGGAATACTTATAAAATAACAAATTTTTTATGAATGGTTTTGTGCAATAATATCCAAACTCAAAAATCTTTTGTCTTTAGTAGGTACTGTGAGTGTAATTATGACATTGAGGTGGCTTGGGGGATTTCTTGTATTAAATGTTTCTTAAGAAAGAAAAAAAGGAAAGGTAAACAGATGGGAAGAGAGAGAAATAGACTGTTGAAAGAAATAGGAGTAAATAAGAAATAGAATGTGATATAATCAAAAGAGAATGGAAGATAAGAGAAAATGAATATGGGAAATGAACATATAAGAATAAAATATAGAGAATGAATTCATTAGAACACTAAATTCAACAAATCAGGTCTTCTTAATTGAAACCATTCCTTTACAAATTACTTAAGGTACCCCAAAAAACTAATATCTTATGTATCTACTGACTAGTATGTTATCCCAACTCATAACAAGTTAAGCTGCATCAAATATATAAAAAAAGTTAAAATTAGTACTAAAATTGGTGTCTTAAAGTGTCTCATAAAAACATCAAATTCCAGGTACATAATGAACATTCCCTAAATTAATCATCCGAACTAAATATTTTATTAAGCATTGCAAACATTAAAATGGGAACCAAAACAATCCATAGTTTGCGTATATGTTCTGAGACATATGTTAGGAATCATTCACAGTTTGAATTTTAAGCGAAGTTTTATTAACCTAAATTATATTTTCTTTCCATCTCTATAATGTCCCTGGCTCCTAATTTATAAAAGTAGGAAGTTGTGAAACAAAAAAAAACTATGAAAATGGACAAATTTGAAAATAATTTTGCAATTTGTGTTCTGACTATAGGATATTTTTTCAGTATTTTTTCGTTCTCAGCACACCAAAATACATAGGAATTCGCTAAAATTATTCAAACAGCTTTTTGTTGGAGACCTGTGGTTATTAATCATTTACAAAAACATAATCGCTATTTCTGTTTTCGAAAGAGTAATTGACAGATGACTGTTAAGAGACATTTAACAACTGATGTATATTTCCACCTTTGCGCATGTCTGAATACATACAGCCTTAAAAGAAAGAGTGTCCAAAAGAGAGATAAGAGACACAAACAAAAAACTTTGGAATCAAATCAATTAAAACATACAGCCAAATTTCAATCTACCCGAACCAACAGCAATATATCTTTCACTAAAAAAACGCAAAATGTGCATTAACAGAACATCGCACTCTGGCACTCTAGCACTATTTTTAGGATATATATCCTGTCAACCGGTGTCTTCAGGGATATCGAACTCGGAAGCTTACCTCTCAAAACAGTATCCGTGGTCGAGATCTGTGGCACGAGCTCGGCGGTGGGTCTGGTGCTCCACTGCACGTGTCTGGCTTGTGTCGGTCTGTGGGAACCACGTCCCAACCCCTTTTCGTTCTATTGTCCTCACTTCCTCCCCTCTGCTAATTCAGTCAGTTCCCGCGCGTTCGGATTCCATTCTATTTTTCCGTTATTGTTTTGTTCCCCCCGGTTTCCCACGAAAGTTTCGGATTCGGGGTTGCTCCTCCCGGCAGTTGGGTACCGAAGGTCGCCAAGCCGTTATCGGGTGTTTATGTGTCAGAATTGCGATTTTATTTAATAATTTTTGGGAATGATCGACATTTTCTTCGCTAGTTTCCCGTTTTGTTGCTATTTTCCAAGTGGTAGATTCGTGGATCAACCAAACCAACATTCTCTAGTTAACATAAAAATACAAGCCTTTTTTGTATACAAGCCTTTACAAGTATTTTTTAACATAACGTTAATTCAGGGGGTATTTCCTTAAATAATTTTTATAAAACTAACTGGATGATGGGTGAAGATGGAATGGGTCATTTCTTTCAACTTTTTTTTCATAACAACCTCTATTTTTTTTTGGTGGGAGGAAGCTTAATGCGTTTAAAAAGCGTATTTACATGATTTTATATTTTATTTATAAGCCTTTTATTTATTCTAGTTTTGACATAATTTTTCTAACTTGATCTAGTGTTTATTAATTGACTCCTTATATTTATTTACATTTATAAAACAGTTCCTACCATGAAACCCCAACACGTTTAATTTAAAAATGTTCTTCTAATAAAGTAATAATGCAGGCTTTCATTTGAAAAACGGTGCATTAGACTTGATTCATACGAGTTAAAACTACAAAATGTAATTTTTTCCACTCAATTTACTCTCAAGCTGACTTTTAGAATAGGTGGTGGTGGTACTATATGAAACGCTGATTGATGTTTTTCATGTGTTTTGTTTTTTCTTCCAGTTGAAACGTGATTTTTGTTATCCTTAGTTGAAGCTCTTTAAAAATCATGGCCACTAAGCGTTCGAGGTATGTTAAGTTTTTTTTCCCTCCGAAACTCTGTAGAACTTGCTTTCTTGCGAGTGTTGTTTTATGGCGGTGAAACCAACATTCGCTGCTGGATTTTACCTGAACCGGTTCGGTTGTTGGTTCAAAGGTGCTTGATTTTATGTTTCATATTTATTCATCTTCTTCTTTTTAAGGAAAAAAGTAAATGGTAATTTATTGTTGTAATATTTTATTCGTTATTATAATACTTTTTTATGCTATAATTTGAGGTGGAATTTTTCCAATTCATTGAATATGCCACCTAATAGAGAGTGTTGTTAGAGCTAAACTTTTTGGTTAAAAAGTGTTTATTTTGTGTTAAAGAAAGTGGATATGTAGTCCAGTCAAATAGTATTTATTTTGGGAAAAACTTGGGGTAGAAGATATTTTTCGCTATCTGTATGTATTTTGGGGTGCTAAATCCGAATCTGAGGTTTGCCAACAAAATTTCGTGACGGAACATTGTGAAAATTCGAAAAAATGGCAAAAATTCGCCCCTTTTTTTCGTTTTCTGCCCCTAGAACATTACCTTTCCGCTTCTGAGCTAAACAGTCAGTACAAAAAATAAAGAACACTAACCAAGCTACAAAAAAGTCAATTGAAACTTTTCTCTCAGACGCGTAGTTTCGCCGATAGAGCACGTTGAAAAAGGGGCTATTTTCGTTCGATTGGTAGGAAATCCAAAAAATGTCACTAATATCGCCAAAAAGCCTCATTTTTTGGAACATAATACAATAAAAACTGCTTTAATAATATTCTTCATCAAATCAACCATCTAAAAACTCCAATGATGATTAACTAAATGCATTTTCGTTCTGAGATTTCTCTTACGAACGAAAGTTCTATAGGAGATTAAAATATTTCGATAACTATGTTGCTTATTCGAGATTACATACAAAAGCGTTCTTTTGACTGTTTCATAAGTTTTTGGGGGTGCTGAATCCGAATCTGAAGTTTGCCAACAAAATTTCGTGACGGAACTTTGTGAAAATTCGAAAAAATGGCAAAAATTCGTTCCTTTTTTTTCTTTTTCTGCCCCTAGAACGTAACCTTTGCACTTCTGAGAAAAACAGATAATACAAAAATAAGGAACACTAACCAAGCAACAAAAGGGACAATTGAAACTTTTCTCTCAGATGAAGGGTTTAGACGCTATAGAACACTTATTATTGGGAAGTTTTTGTTCGATTGGCGGGAAAATCCAAAAAATGTCACTCGTATCACCGAAAAGTGGCCTGTTTTGAAACAGGATACTATTAGAACTACTTTAATAATATGCTGAGTACATGCAATTAATATTCTTCATACACCAATGATAATTAATTAAATGCAAGATTAATTAATGTTGAGCTAAACGACAGAAATTTACGTAGACTTAACGATAAAATACGAGCCATATGAAGAAATGGATATTTTTACAATATGCTCATTGTTAAGGACTTTATCCAAATGATATGTAATGTAAATAATGAAAATAGGTGCATAAATTGAATGTTACGTAACTTTTGGAATAACTAATTGTACTTCACGTACCAGTTTATGTAACGTAAGTACAGATTATATGAAGCCACCATTTCTAGGAGAAATGGATTAGTATATAACACTAATAGAGTTATAACACTACTTACTACAGCATTTTAAAGTGTACTTTTAGTTGTTTTAAGTAAAAAAAAAACATTCTAAATTGTTTATAGGACCCTGGAAGGTAAGAAAAGTGCATGGATGTAAGTAATTAAATCACTTGGTCATAAAAGTTCACTTTTAAGCAGATGTTTTTCTAAAACGTTTCATCAGATAAAACTTTTTTCTGGATTTATTGAAATTTGCGTAAAATAGCTCAACATTAATTAATCGTGCATTTAATAAATTATCATTGGTGTATGAAGAATATTAATTGCATGTACTCAGCATATTATTAAAGTAGTTCTAATAGTATCCTGTGTCAAAACAGGCCACTTTTCGGTGATACGAGTGACATTTTTTGGATTTTCCCGCCAATCGAACAAAAACTTCCCAATAATAAGTGTTCTATAGCGTCTAAACCCTTCATCTGAGAGAAAAGTTTCAATTGTCCCTTTTGTTGCTTGGTTAGTGTTCCTTATTTTTGTATTATGTGTTTTTTTTAGAAGTGCAAAGGTTACGTTCTAGGGGCAGAAAAAGAAAAAAAGGAACGAATTTTTGCCATTTTTTCGAATTTTCACAAAGTTCCGTCACGAAATTTTGTTGGCAAACGTCAGATTCGGATTCAGCACCCCCAAAAACTTATGAAACAGTCAAAAGAAAATTTTTGTATGTAATCTCGAATAAGCAACATAGTTATCGAAATATTTTAATCTCCTATAGAACTTTCGTTCGTAAGAGAAATCTCAGAACGAAAATGCATTTAGTTAATCATCATTGAAGTTTTTAGATGGTTGATTTGATGAAGAATGTAATTAAAGCAGTTTTTATTGTATTATGTTCCAAAAAATGCGGCCTTTTGGCGATATTAGTGACATTTTTTGGATTTCCTACCAATCGAACGAAAATAGCCCCTTTTTCAACGTGCTCTATCGGCGAAACTACGCGTCTGAGAGAAAAGTTTCAATTGACTTTTTTGTAGCTTGGTTAGTGTTCTTTATTTTTTGTACTGACTGTTTAGCTCAGAAGCGCAAAGGTAATGTTCTAGGGGCAGAAAACGAAAAAAAGGGGCGAATTTTTGCCATTTTTTCGAATTTTCACAATGTTCCGTCACGAAATTTTGTTGGCAAACCTCAGATTCGGATTCAGCACCCCAAAATACATACAGATAGCGAAAAATATCTTCTACCCCAAGTTTTTCCCAAAATGACCTTATTTGAGCACAATTTGACTGGACTAATGGTAAATAGTGTGAATTGACTGTAATCTGAATTTATATTTTGTTTTATTCTCAGGTTGTAAAAAGTTAGCCACATTATTTATTATAATTTTAAGGGATCAATAAAATGTTGGATAATTGTAAAAAAAACCCTGCTTCATTTTAGTCAATTAAATTTATTTTCTACCTGTTTCGTTATTTTCGTGGCAACTTATGTAAAACAATTTTATGTAAAAACAAAATTTGGAGTCGGAAGTTGAAATTTTGTCTGAATGGGTAGATATAAAAAATGAGGGGTAACGTTTTATGTGTTTTTTGTCCACCCTACCGTACACTTGCATATTTTTCGCTTTAAGAAATAAAGAGAAAATGTCAACACAATCGAATTCAGTAAGATTTATTGATTTTTTTTCTTTCATTGTTGTGTTAGGAGCGGCAGGAAATAGTTTGCTTCATATGAAGGTGGTTGCAATATGCAGTCAGTTGAACTAATAGAAATCATGTGAATTCCAAAAATAGATCCAATTAATCTTTGTGCAGTTTTAACTTTCCTCAGATTTTTATCTCATATTAACTTTACCCGAAGGAAGAGAATTAAAAAGTATTAAAAATTAAGCTTTTAAAAAGTCTTACTTCTTTCTAAGGTTTATTCGTGAACAAACTATATAACTTTAGGTTTTGTAAGTTGAACAGTGTTTTGATTACTTTCATTCTTTTTATCTTTTTTTCATCCCTTGTAAGTATTTAATTTTCTACTCACTAATTTTTTTTCCAGTAGTTCTTTAGTAGCATGGAAATGAGGCCTTGAAAAAAATTAGTTTCTTTTTCTATATTTGTAATTTTCCCTCCCCGCCACATTCTCTTTCCATTCTTTCTTTCTCATTTTCTAATTTCATAATAACGAACTATGTCCATTGCAAATCCATTAAAAAATCTAAAACTAATGGGTACGTATCCGAATATTTTTGAACTATGTTTCTGTTTATTTTCCATACTTAATGAGAATAATAGCTCTGCTTGCCTTTTTGTTTCCAATGTAGTACTTCAGAATCGCATTGGTTACATGAGCTCATATAGCAGTAATAAATATTTCCGTGACTTATTTACTAGTTAGGGATTTAGTTGGCCTCCAATGTAACGGAACTGAGCTCCGAAAAAAGTATCGAGTGATTCCCATCCCTTAATTTTATTTCTCATAATTTCTTCTTCATTTTAACCCTTTGATTTTTTTTCTTTCCTTATTCGTATTTTCTTCCTAACCTTATTCGTCCTCTCACTGTCTTGATTTTTAGTTCTCTTTACCTTTTGTCCATTTTCGTCCTCTTATCAGTCATTTCCTTCCTTTCTTTATCCTTTCTTCAATTTCTGACATTATCTTTCGTTTATCCTCTCCCCTCTTCGATATTCTTTTTCTGTCTGCTTGTCATTTCGAAGTACCAGGGGTCAGAGTTGTCCTATATATCCTATATTTTTCCAAAAACCTTAAAAAACGTCCTATTTTGTCCTATATTTTTGCAAAGGTCCTATATGTCCTATATTTCTCATCTCAGACCCGAAGTTGAAGCAATCCTGATGCATTAAACTAAAGTGTGTACAAAAGTATTGAAAAATGGGTGGAATGAAAAAGTGGGCAAATGGTCGATAGTAGAAAAATAAAATTCCAGTGACAATTATCATGTTTTAACTTATTTATAAGTACCGTGTAAAGTTCTTGTCCTAAAGAGGGCATCTTCAAAGTTTAACAACAAAAAAGCAAGAAAGTTATTGTCTCTTCTTGAAAACAATCTCTTAAGATTAAAAACTTTACACAGTTTTTATAAATAAGTTAAAAAATCATAATTTTATTTCTGCCTCCCATTGTTTGCCCCCACAATAACTCATTTTACATTGGTTCTGGCAATTTTCATCAGTACTTTAGCACCTTAGAATCGCTTCAGGGTCCATTTTCAAGGATAATTCTGAATTATATTAGAGTAGTTTCGATCTGATCATCTGCCTGATAGTTTATCCCCCCTATCATTTTTGCCCTTGAGTTTTGAATCACCTTGTGTTATGCCTCAATCTGCATTTCAGAACATTTAATGATGCTTTAAGTTTTATCTAAAAAAATATTTTTTTTTATTGTTTATCGAGTCTAAATTCACTGAGAGGTATCAGTTTTTAGTTATAATCTGGAAAAATGTAAATAAATATAGTTAAACCCATTTTGCAAGGTCCTATATTTGTCCTATATTTTTTGTATAGAATGTCCTATATTTAGTGAAATATTTGCTCCTACCCCTGAAGTACGACATAGGAAATCGAGAAACTAGGAACATGTGGTAGTTTGGGTGAAAGTATTAGTTATCCAAGACCTATTATTCTCTGTTCTCTCACTGTCTTATTTTTAAATATTTACCTATTATATCCATCCCCTTCTTATCACCAGCATTCAATTTTTCCTCTGCCCTTCAGTTTCTCACGTTCTCTCTCCTGTCCTATATTCTTCACTCAAAAGTAAGATGGAAGAAGCTGAGGAACATGAAAAGCTGAAAACAGTTAGAAGGTCTAAAGAAAACACTTAGTTCTCTACATAAAGTGCTCTGCATATCTTCAATGAAAAAAATCAACACCTGCGAATCTTTCCAAAACAAAACATGTTAAAAATTACTCAGTCTATATTTGTGTATGTTTTTGTTGTTGTTTCCTTGTGTTTTTTTGTAGATTTTACTGTTCATTTTTTTATTTTCACCACTTAGTTAATGTATTAATTTTTATTACGCCTCGACGGGATTTTTCATTTCCCCTTGGCGTATAACATATTCTCCTTGTGTTCATTTTTATTTTTTCTTTAAATTTGGTTAATAAAGATTATTATTACATTACAAAATCACTCATCATGGTAAACATCGTTCGCCAACATTAACTCCCAAACACCACTCCCTCGAGCGCTACTGTCGCCAATCTGGGCCCCCACCCCATCATCATTATTTTTTTCTCACAAAAACGGTCCCCCCGAAGTGTGCCGGCTGCGCGTGCAGCGTGAGAAACGCGTTCTCAACACGTGTCCCCCGCGCTCTCGTGGCAGATGCGACGCGTGCGTGGGACACAGGCCGTTTCGAACTTTCTCAGCGCGTGCACCGCCTGCCGACCCCCCTCCCCTCGATTTGGAAGTCCTCACCTGTCCACCTCTGCAGCATGTGTCGGATGCCTTTCCTTGTTGTCCGTTTTTATTATTTGCCTATATTTGTGCCGGGGAAAAATATAATGGTGGCGAATTCCTGGTTTTTTTTTCCTTCTTCTTTCCAGCTTTTTTCCCCCGCAGAATTTTATTTTGCGAATTCCTCCGACTTTGCTGCGTGTGTTTGTCTACGTTAGCTGTAGCATTTGCTTTGGGATGTTGTGTTGTTGTGTAGAATAACTGTATTCGGTTGTTAATAACTATGGAGGAAAATTTACTCTTACTTGTGTAAATTCCTGTATAATTCTTATTCGATGTTCTTGAATACGATCTTTGCCTAAATATCGGTGATATCTTACATGACTAAGTTGAAGGAATTTACCTTTCAGTCACATATTGAAATACGTTTCAAGACCAAGTTATTTCATTAATGTCAAATGGATGTGTTGATTTTTCAACTTCTGTCGTAGAAACTTGTGTTTTTTTGTGAATTCCTTCCTTTGACCTTGTATAACACCCATTTTTCCAAAGCAAAGTAAGCTCAGCAAAATTAGCTTCAGGTTCTGATGATGGATAACTATTTGTTAGTTTGTGTAATTTTATATTCATGATTGAACGCACATTGAGCAAGATGAGAGTTAAGAACTAGTTCCTGTGTGTTTATGTCATTTAGAACAACGTTCTGAATCAGGCAGAACCTAAACTGCACTCTCCTAATGAAAATCAAGAAGTTCAATCTTTTTTTATGTAGCTAAAATCTTAGCCTTTTTTGGAAGTTGGATAATAACAGCTCAAAAATGACGATGAGAAGCAGTTGTTTGATGAGAAACCTTTAAGCAAACTGCGTAGTTTGAAAATAAATGAAATTATTAATTGTACAGCATCTGCATTTCATACATTAGGAACAATGAATTCTTTATTAGCTACTGCAGGGAAAAAGGTGATTTTTCCATACATACAGCATTTACTTATTTTGAGTTTAAATTATACTAAATATGGTGAATTGAAGTCTTGACTTATAGCTTCAAAATAATATTCTCCAAACTGTTGGACCTCCAAAATAAATGTTTTTTCTCTTAACAGATTCATTAGAAAACCATTGGAAAATCTGAACTAAATGTTTTTTAAGTGTAATATTTGGTGGAAAAATTTTAAGAAGCTTTAATTATGAATGATAGATATTTAAACGATACTTAATTGTTCAAAAAAGACAGTGGTGTACATAGAGATTTTTGGAGGCACAAAAATTATACCCTTCTTGGATACGGCCCTATATATCATACATTTTAATTTTAGGGTATGCCAACCAGTGGCGGATCCAGGGGGGGCACTCTGGACAGTGCCCCCCTTGGATCCAAAAAATCACTCTAAGTACGAAAAAGAGTACCAAAAAGTACTCAGAATGAATTAAAACCCTAATTTTACTGGTCAAATTTCAAAAAAAATTCTGGGGGAGGCCCCCTATACCCCCCAGCGGTACCTAAAAGGGATCTTGAGTGGTACTTTTTAGAAAATCCCCAACATTTTGACATTTTTCTCAAAAGGTAAAGGTGATGGTCTGGAAAAGTGCCCCCCTTGGAGCCGTGCTGGATCCGCGCCTGTTCCCAACGAGAGTTTGATGTATAAAATTTATCCATTTTAAATTATGATACTTTCTATAAAGTTTAAAGTGTTATCTTTTGTAAAAAAGTTTTAGAAAATTACTATCTCTGCTTGTTAAAAAGGGGGACTAGGGGCTACCCTTAATAAAAATTTGACCCTTTTGTCCAAATTTCGGGGGAGAGCCTTTTTAAAAACGCCTTGAAGGGAGATCTCAATGTAAATCTACAATATCCTTGTTAAAGCACCAAGATGCTTCGTTCGTCGAATTCCACATCCATTAGGGAATCCCCTCTAGAATTTTCCTTGTTGAATTCCAAAATGGTGTACCGCTACTTAGCTTTGTCTTCCCTGCTCAATTACAACCATTTATTAGTCTACGCTGTAACAAGAATCTACCAAGTTTTCCCTCACAAACTTCAACAACGCAGCCATACCTCCGTTAAACAATAGCGCCATGTTAATCGTTATACCTGCCGTGTATAAATATAAAATATCCCGCAATCGTGCTCACGAAGGGTGGGGGGCACAAGGAGGGGGGGAAGCGAGAGCAATTGAACTCCACATACGTTCAGAGGTTGCTTGCACCCGCAGCGGATCGAATAAAAAAAAACATGGGAAGAATGGAAAAGGGGGACTGGGAAGCTGAAAGGAACGTGGGAAAACGTTTGGATCGCCTCCTCTTTCCCACAGTCCTCAACCACCGGGCCAGACCTCCCCGCCCCCCTCCCCTTGTCGGCTTTTTTCATCGCGGTCGCTACATCGGGCGCAGCATCGCCCGATGTGCTTCGGTAGGTTCCCGTGCTTTGAAACCCCGTTGGCAAGCTTTTGGGGTCCTTTTTGGCGACTTAACCCCGCGGCAACCCAAACCATGTATAGTTCTGGGAGTTGGTAACCTTGGTCATTCGCTTTGCGAACTCTACTACTGGAAAGTCCACCTGGAACCCGCTCATTTTCTCTTGACAGATCTCTCCCATGCTCTCTCTGTTTTGGATACTTCATGTTTGTTGTTGTTAGCTCTTCTTGCTTCTTAGGTAAATTGATTTTCTCTGTCGCTCGCGTGATCACTCCAACCTCCTTTATTTTAACTTGTTCATTCATTTAAAAATGATCGTTTGGACTTACATGTGTTTGTTGTCTCTTTCAGTTCATCCTGTACCTGGGTACCCATCCTCACCTCTCGCACTTTTTCGAAGTGTTTGATTTCAAAGAGGTCCTCTCCTGATCCAGATCTCCTCTCCACCATGGCCGACGCGTCTTCCTACCTCTGCTACCTCCTCACCATCCACCTGCTGTTCCTCGCCGTCACCGCCGCTCCCCTCTGCAAGGGAAAGTCCTGCTCTGAGCAACCCGCGGTCACCAGCTACCCTGGACACTGGCCGTCCAACTACTGCAAGGTCAAGAACGTTGTCTTCAGCACTGGGGACCGCGTCCTCCGCGTCCAAGGAGACCTCTCCGAGCTCGACAAGTGCCACAAGGTCCAGGACATCTGGAAGTTCGAAGCCAGTGGCGTGTCCGAAGACAAACCTCTGGACAATGTAGTGTGTGACCAGGTCTTCACCCGTGGTCACTTCTTCACCACCTACTACTACCATGGCAGCAATTACTTCCATCTTCACTATGACACCATGCTTCCACTGTTCGTGGCCCTGCATCAAGATCTCAGCAAAATGTCAAGTGGATCTAAGGATATTACCTTGCTGCCTGCAATTGAGGCTGTCAGAGGCGAGGTAAGATATCTTTTAATTAACATTCCTCATAAATTTGTCAATTTAAACTTTCTTTTCAGTTAATTTATTTTTGATGTCATCTCATTTAACAATTATTTTTCTCTACAGGGTATTGATTGGAATACTGATGCCTTTGATGACCAGAGTTCTTATTGGATGCAGTTTTTGCAGTCCTTATCCAGTCCTCACAGGTTATTGCCATTGGACCGCAAGTTGTCTGGAATCAATAAGACTATCTGTTTCCAAGAAGCTTACTTTGGGGTAGGTATTTTTTTTAACTGTTATTTTACCAATCTAGTTGATGAATAAGCATGTTTTTCACATTTATTTATAAATTCATGTGAATTAATGTATGTTTTGCTTTTTACAGACTCCAAAAGTTGACTTCACTAACCCTGACATTCTGCAGTTGTATGCTGATTTTGTCAAGAAAGCCTTTGGAATTAAACCTTTCAAAAGCACTGACAAGACTGGGAAACCCAAAGTTGGCCTTATCCATAGGTAATTATTGTTCGCCTTTCAATTCTGAAAATGCTAAATCAGTTAACTTAATTATCTTTAATATTTTTTTTAAATAATATTATAATCTTTATACTTTAGAGGCAATTTCTCTTTTTGAAATAACATTTTAAATTTTAAAAATAGTTCATACAATTTTAATATATTTAAATAATTGTTGTAAGTAATTTTGAAAGTTTAACAAATTTTATAAATTTTACTTTTATTTCTTGCAGAGAGGGCCGCAGGAAAATTTTGAATGAAGATGAACTTGTTAAGAGCATATCATCTAAAGCTTCTGTCGATGTTCTCGACTTCTCCCACATGTCTGCCAAAGAACAGATTGAAAAAGTTCAACAATACAATGTTTTGATTGGAATGAATGGAGCTGGACTTGTGAATGCTTTGTATTTACCACGTAGCAGTGTTGCTGTACAACTAGTACCATACAAGGTAGGTTTCAAAACAACTTCTTTTACAGTGCTCTTGATTTTCAAGGAATTATCCAAACTTTTTCTTGCAATTCTGTAGAATGATGGTAATTTTAATAGAAAATAAGCCCTGAATACTTAATGTTATGAATCACAAGTTTATTGTTTTTAATGATATAGTAAAATGTAATCACTTTATCCTCTTATTAAGGAGTTTTAATGCAATTTCTCTCACTCATTTTAATGTTATGATTCTAGATATCTAAATCATGTTTTTCTTATAGGCTCAGCTTAATGTTGAAGAGTTTGCCAACCTCTTGAAAACCAGGGGACCATATTTAGAATGGCACAACAGTCATCCAGAGCTTGATCAGCATATTCCTGAAGATATCTTCCGGAATGGCGCTGACACCATTGTTGATGTGAAGGAGTTTGTGCAAATAGTGGAAAAAGCTCTACAATTATATAGAGACAATATGCAAAGCTAGACTGTTTGACTGACTAGAAGTTGTTACATTTGTTCAAGAGAAATGCTCAGTTTCCTGGATTTCCATTAAGAAACTATTTATGTATAAAGGACCTTACATCCTTTATCAGAAGTTGAGTTTACCAGTGATTTTGAACTTGTTTAAAAGAGGATCCTTGCAAGTTGAGCTGTTATTACGGACACTATTTATTTTGAGAGAAAATGCCAGAATGGAGATAACTGTTGAGTTTGCATTTAGTTTTGTTGAAAAATATTATATTTGTTGTATGTTTGGATTTTTTAGTTCAAATGTTGTTGCCAAATTTTGGTGATGGCAATTTGAAGTGCCACATAACTGTTTGTTTAATGGTGACTACAGCAGTAGATTTTATTAGCCATAAAAGATATTAAGTTGCAAAGTTATTGTGACTTTTAATACTTCTTATAAGTGAAATGTTTAAAATTGTTGCTTAAAGTCGACATTTAAAAATGACATTAAATGAGTTTAAAAATGTTAAGTTTAGAGTTATAGCTTACCTTAATCATTGGATTCCTGTTAAGACACATGAACTATTCAAAATTTTATTAAAAAAGTTAATAAGCTGATCGCTTTAAATAACATTGTAATTTAGTTTCTTAATGTTTTAAAATTAAAAGATATTTATTAACTGTTACCAAAATTTCTGATCAATTAATTGATCTGATTTTAAATGCTGCTTATGCATTTTGTTATGGTGTTATTCCTTCTAAAACCCATTTGGTATATTAAAACCAAATGAACCCACTAATTTTAAAGAAGTGTTAGAATATTCTACTGCTTTAGTTTTGAAGAATGTTTTATTATAAATATTCTATAAAAAATATTCTTAAATTTTAATTGTTGTGATTAAGCGTCTAAATTTTAATCTTTCCTTCAATTTTTTAAATGTGATACCATGTATATTTGTATATAAACTTGTATAGCTTCTATCTATGTTACTTTTTGCTCCTTTTAAAGAGAGGAAAGATATTAAGATTGGAATATTGCTTCCAGATTTTTCTGTACCAGCTACATTGCCATTATGTACATTATTGAAGAGTTCATTTTATTTATTGCAACATTTATGCAGTTATCCATGTTTTCACTACTATTTGCTTAGTATAAAAAGCTTGTTTTGATGGTTATAGCATTACTAAATGCATCTATGATGTTAATGTACTTTTTCTACCAAAATAATGAGTTTATCACTAAGTTTATCAGACCTTTTATGTGGAAATTGACATATGTAAATCAAAACATTTGATCAAATCATATAAATATGTTTTCTATCAAAGATCTTATTTGAATAAACATGATTCGTTTCTAAGATAATGTTGTAATTATTGACTGATGTCACTCTTATACACCTGGAATATCCACTATCACTTGTTAAGCTTCATTAATTACCTTTTTCTTACAAAGTATTAAAATATTACTCGTAAATCTCACAAGCATAATCAAGTTCCAAATCATGAGAATTAATTTTCCCAACATTTTTACACTTTCAAGTTAGAACTAAATATGAGTAACAAATACAAATACTGCAAATTACTCGTTAGTTTAGTAGCAAACAATGTTGTTTGCCCCTCTTTTTTATATAATCCAGTAGAGGAAAATGCGGGGTTGAAACTCTAAATTGAAAGTAGTTTTTTAAAAGTTTTTTGTGAAAGAGTCCCTGTGCAGTTTTCTAAAAGTTTATTGGTGTAGTTCAAAAGCAACTATAAAACGGTGCTAGGAAATCTTTCTTAGATTAAAAATATAGAAATGGTTCTTTTTCTTTCCGAAACCATCTAACACAGGTTGTTGAGGTTTGAGAGACAAAGGTAAAAATGTAAAGGTAATATTGCCCCTACTCTGGGCATATTAGAACAGAATTTCCCATTTTTTAAATGATGATATAGGTTAGAAATTCTTGGTAAATGCATACAAATAAGAAACAGAAATATCAGGAAATGTGTAAATTTTTTACAGGGTATCCCAAGACAAGTGTCCACCACCTTTAACTTTTGAATCCCTATAGGTATAGTCATAAAAGTGATGTCTAGTCTAGGTATAGTAAAGTGACTATGCCCTATTTAATGAGACCGCTTTCAACGCCCCCTAGCGGAAAGGTCGGAAGTTAGCGTTACAATTTTTAAAACTATTCGAGGTATGAAAACAATTAGTTACAAAATTGTACAGCACCGTCGATTTATTATAAATCGACACCTTATGCACACAAATATCAAGCATATCACTCATTAAATGAAGATTTTCCCCATTTTCAGATAAAAAATTAGGTCGATTTTTAAGAAATGGTCAAATTTAAGAAATATTTATATAGGTGATTTATAATTTAATTATTAAATTGTTAATATATATATATAAGGGGCCCACAGACGAGCAACTTGGTCGTCAACCCGGTTGTCAACCAGGTTGATGCGTTTCCCACAGACGGCCAACCTGGTCGTCAACCAGAATGTAAACAATGAAGAAAAAATTAATCAGATTGGAACAAATTAATATATTTTGGTACTTTAAATGCAAAATTATATTTTATTTAATTATTCTCTCGTGCTAGAATTACATTATTTTAATTTTTAATGCTTAGTTTTTTTATTTTCCTAATAACATGTTCCGATTAAGCTCCGCCCTCCAAGTTGACGATCAGATCATCAACCTGAAATTCAATCATCAACTTCCCCACAGACGGCCAACTTGGTTGCAAACTTCGCAAATTGACAACCCGGTTGACGACCAAGTTGCTCGTCTGTGGGCCCCTTAATCTTTTAAGTAGTACTTCTAGGTTCTTTGTGAGTATTTCTTTTGGTAAATGATTCCTTGTTTTTTTATTTTTATTCAAATGTCGGATATTGGATCGAAGCAAAAAATACACTGCTCCATTTTCCAACCACTGTGATCGGATATTGGTACAAATGGGTAAAACAACGTTCCAATAGCCGACCTCACTAAAATGATTATTAAAAAAATTATTTGTTCAAAAGTTTTTGTTTACTTGTTTTGTTTAGACAGTGAAGAATGTGGTTCTGCAAAAATGAAATCTTAAATTAGCGTTTTCAAAGAAATTATTTCAAGTTTTTTAAAAACATACGGCCATATTTTCTTAGTTGGGAGACTCTAAAAAGTTAGCATATTTTGCGGTGTCTTCTCATTTTCGCTTTCTTTACCTATGGTACAAATTTTAGGGGATTTTTCGGATGGTTATATTTTTATACATATATTTATTGAATTAATTGCGTTGACAGAAAGTTTTTCAATCTTTTTATTTTCTTATTCTGATTAAATAAAGTCGCTTTGGACGGAAACTGGTGACTGGTTGGCTACTGGTGCGTTTACCCTACTTTAAAAATTTAATTTTGAATGGACAAAATTATCAAACATAACTATTCTTCTTCTAAAATTTTTTTAATAGTTTTTATAAAAATGATATCATTAAATAATTATAGTGTCAAATACGAAAAATTCTATAAATTGAGTTTATCAAATGAACACAGGTTTAATTTTTAATTTAAAAACCTAACACGATTTATTCGTTTTACTACTGAAAAAATAAAATATCGTCCGAGCTTTAAAGAGAACTGAAGCGCAGATAAAGATTAAAAAACAAAAACAAAGTATAGATTTTGTTATTTGTTTTATAGTTTAAAAATACATTAGCTGGAAAATTTTCTCTCTGAACCCAGTGAGCACAGTATGTAGCGAATACGTCCAGATTACGAAATCGCTACATCGCGAATATCTCAACTTTTGGTAGTTTTTTTGTAGCGATGTCACCACCTTTTACATCGCCACAACAAAAATGGTACAAAAAGAGTACCAATTTCTGCTTTAGAGTTTACCTAATTGGGACGTATTCGCTACATATATGTAGCGAATACGTTTCATTACGGACGAATTTCGTCTCTTATAGGTGCTCTTTACATCCCATTTAGATCCGTCCGATGTCAAAAATTCCAATCCGCTGCATAAAACAGATGTACGGTTTTAGTACGAAATAGGGACGCTTTATGTACTCTTTACATCCCATTTAGAGCGCTCTGATGACTTTAGTACCAATCCGCTGCATAAAACAGACGTACGGTTTTAGTACGAAATAGGGACGCTTTATGTACTCTTTACATCCCATTTAGAGCCCTCCGATGTCAAAAATTCCAATCCGCTGCATAAAACACATGTACGGTTTTAGTACGAAATAGGGACGATTTATGTACTATTTACATCCCATTTAGAGCGCTCTGACGACTTTAGTACCAATCCGCTGCATAAAACAGACGTACGGTTTTAGTACGAACTAGGGACGATTTATGTACTATTTACATCCCATTTAGAGCCCTCCAATGACTTATGTCCCAATCCGCTGCATAAAACAGACGTACGGTTTTAGTACCAAATAGGGACGACCCCAGTAGCACAGCGATGTTGCTGAATATCGCACAACATCGCCCGACACTGATTTACATCGCGAACGGTGGGACGGTCCGAACAATACTGAGCAATATTTAGCAACTTCGCCCAATTCCGGCAAACGAACCCGCACCGATCCGCACAGTTGACGCATGCGCAAACTCTGTTGGAGGGAAAATCAGAGACGTGCACGGAGCTCAAATTCCAAACAAAAACATTTCTTTCCGTTGGGGTCTTGGAAGTTTTTTGTCTATCTCTAACATTTGAATTGAAGATTGAAGGCGTTGGAACTGTAAAAGGTAAAAGTTTTCCTTCTATATTATTCTTAATGTAATACTTTATTGTTTAGGGGTCCATCCAACCGAAAATTCGAGCCCTTTTGCTGCTTTTCACAAAATTCCCCCTCTTAAATCTACCCTTTCACAAAATTCCATTTCATAAAAACTGTTCTTTCATGAAACTCAAATTAGCATTTTAATGATTATTTGCTAGAAATCTCACAAAAAATTTGAATTTTTCACGATTTTCTTGGTTTGCGAGTCTATTTTTTAATACTTACGCACTGATGTGCTATTACTTAGTTTTCACCGCTTCAATTTTACACACACAATTTTTCAAAAAAATTGAGGCTCAAAATAACTTGGATGACCCCTGGCGTTGTGTAAAACTGCGAGTCCCATCATTAATTATTGCTTTTATTTCATCGATTGTCCAATTTTCCAGATCAAATCCTGGTGGGAAATTCCATTTTTAACAAAAACTGTAGATTTCATTTTATATTAATTATTGATACGTACCATGATCTGACTCATCGCTATTGCAAAATAAATATAAAATAAACCCTGCCAATAGTCTAGTATAAATCTGACTTTCCTTGGTGGAAAAGAAAAACATGAAATTTAAATCAAGTTTACTATCTGCCTACTGTGTTTGTGGAGTGACAGAGAATCCAATGAAATAATTTAAAGAAGGTTGAAATTAGTTCATGGAAATTTCATTTTCTTGGGCTTATTCTTAAGATAATTGAAAAATTTGATCTTTTTCACATGATCCTATTGTTATTGTTGTTTATAGGTAGTATGTAATATTTATAGATTAAAGAAAATCTTGTTAAAATTTAGCTTTCAATATATATTACATTTTATCTCAAGTAATATACTGGTACCTTATCAAGCCCCGTTAAAAGTCGCCACAATATTTTGTACGCTTAATATTCAAAAATTTCCAAATTTTTATTGTTGGCATTCATATCATTGGAGCTGCCCATAAATGATGTCACACTTTTTTTTGCCCATTTTTGACCCCCTCCCTCCCTCCCTATGTCACAAACGGTCACACTTCCCCATACCCCCTCCCCCCCCTATGTCACATGCTACGCTTTCAATCGATCAATATTTCTAATACATAGAGTTGTAAAATTCTCGGTAATAATTTTTTGTAGAATATTCTCCTTGAAGCAACTAATTAAGATTTGAATTGGTTTGTTTAAACAAATATCTTAGAAAAAAAATTCTGTTTTTGTTATTTTTGGTTGATTTTCAGTTTTGGGGGGGAGGATGTGATGTCACAACTTTTGAAACACCCCCCCCTCCCCCTTGTCACAAGCTGTCACAAATTTATTAACCCCCTCCCTCCCTCTGAGCGTGACGTCATTTATGGACGGACCCATAGTGGCTGCAGAGTTGTGATCAGCATGCCTGGCTACAAGCATTACCTACCCAGGTTCAATGCTTTACAGCTTCTGCTTGGGTCATGGGTTAAGTCAGCCTTTCTCCTTCCGGGGTCAATAAAATGAGAACCAAACTTGTTGGGGAATCAACTGGGGGTCCAGTGTTAGGCTCAGCTTGGACACAAGTTAAGTAATTAACACCCTGGGCCTGATGGGTCATATATCATAAACTTATTATATTTTCAGTGGTGTAGCATTGTGGCTAGTGGGAAACAACTAATAGTGAGTCGCCTATTTTACTACCACAGACTATAATACTAGGTTAATTTTGGTACTGTTCAGCCTAAAATTAAATCCTTGCATCCGGCTTATCATGAATTACCAATTAAACATTACATCCCTCTATTTTCTTCACCTTCTAGTTCATTTATTTTTTTCCTTAAATACATCTAGTTTTTGGACTTTTTTCAAGATTAGTTTCATGGACTTTCAAGAGCGCTGAATTCAAAAAGCTGGTCAAAATTTTCCAATAGTTCAAAGACAAGATTATTTTTATTTATTTTTTCTTATGCAAAAAATCATCAAATTAACCTGAAATTTAACAAAGGCCGATTAAAAAATTGTATTTTATTTTAATATTTAATTATTTTTTACAATACATCAGAAAACTTGGGGCTTACTTCACAGTATCCATAATTCTTTAATTTTCATTTTTTGCTTTCCAGAAATGTCTTCCCAAAAAATCAACATCAAATCAACAACCTACAAAATCAAAATCCTTGAAAAGGAGGACCCTCCCAAAAACCTCCCCAGGTAAAAACTTTAAAAAAAGTTATCCTTGGAAATTTTTTGGTCATAGGGGAAATTTAGGATTTTCTTATATATTTTACTTCAGTAGTGTAATGAGAAATAAGCAGCAATAGCTCTATTGCTTCAGTTTTCACATATATTGTTTTCTAATTAGCAAGCTGCATTAATTTGGTTAAAGAATAATGCAGTTTTACAAAGAGAAATTTAATACAAAAAATGTAATTTTTACAACACATAATTTTTAAGTAAAGAGAACGTTGGGTTTGGGGCTAAATTCTTAAATCTCAGTTGATATATCATCTGTTGAACTTGAATTATATATACACTTGATACTCACATTAAAACTCATGAAATTTTTCTTTTTTTAGAAGTTATTCATGTAGATAACAGTATTGACTGAAAATATTCAATCTGTCATTTGTAAGTTTATTTAAAATTTTGACAATTTTCAATGTTCTAAATCTAAAAATTAAATGAAAAATATACTAGATTTTTTTAAATTTTTAGGGAAAGTTGTTCCTTATGATAATCCTACAGAGCAGTCTAATGTATGGGATGGATGATGCATTTCTCAATTCCCTAGAAAAAACCGACACAGAGAATCCAGTATCTGAAGTTTCAGTTGGAAAAGAAACTAGTAAGTTGTTTGTTTGTTAAGAATTATGTAGGGATATTAAGGGCTGTATTCTACTCGTCCACTTTAGCGAACTCCCCGGGTGAAAGCGCTGGAATTTTTTCTTCTTCGTTCCGCTTTCAAGCGAGTGCATTATGTATATTGTTGGGAGTAAACTTTGATTTGACTTTGACTTAAAATCTCCCCCTATTTCACCTACCACATTAGTTAGAATACACGCAAGTGAATACGGTGAGGTGAGTTCGACTTTGCAAAAAAGTAGAATACAGCCCTAAACTGTTGGATTATATCTAAATAATGATAGTAATAAGCTAAAAATCTACTGTGCAAAGTTGAATAACTATAAAATTGAAATTTTTTTTATTTGCTTATAAAAAACTTTAAAAAGTTCAATTGTTGCAGGGATACATTTGGTTCCCTTTGTTAGCAATCACAATCTTTGCTGGCAAAGGGGGATCAAATGTATCCCTGAAACAATTGTACTTTAAAAAGTTTTTAAAGATTTTTTTGTCTGTAAATAAAGCATTTTGATTAAATATTGTTAATGATAGTAACATTTTTAAAAAGTTCTGTTATCTTACATATTGTAAAATAGGAGCCCCCTATTGGGTTAACAGTAATTCTAGTATACTCTGTTATTATTAAATTTGTTTCTTATAAAATGCATCAAAAACACCCCAAGAAAATTACTTTTGTTTTATGCATTTTTATTACAAGATGTTTCAACAAGTGTGTACAAACACTGCACAGCCATATTATCTGCATTGAGTACATAAAGAATACCTGGAGAACTATGCCTCTATGACCCATAGTTTTGGAGAAAATCGCAAAAGAAAAGGGTGAGATGTCACATCCAGTATATATTAAAAATGTGAACATGGTTGTTTTGATGTTTGCACACTAATATATCCATTATGCTGACATGTGGCATCCTTGAATGAAAAAATTAAGTTGGTATTAGATTATAACATCACATCTTAGGAAAAATAAGTTACCATAGAGATCTAGTTATTCAAGCAAATTTTATCTGCTCCATGCAAGAAATCTTTTTGTATTGCGTTTGGGCAGACTTGTTGAAACACCCGGTAAAGTTGCCTAATATTTTTTGAAGATATTAATATTAAGAAATACAAATCGCTTATATCATTCTCAAAAGTTAAGTTTTTAGATTTTTAAAAATTTAAGTTCTTGAAATTTTCTAAATTTAATTATAGAGTATTTTTTGCAAAATAACTGCTGTATGCATGACATAGCTGTCAATTTTTATGGTATTTTCATTTAACTTTACAGATGGATCTGAAAATTTTGTGAATTTTAAGTTTGCCTTCACTTATAGTCTGTTCATTTAGAACTGGCGCCTGAGACAAAATGTATTAGAAGCAGTTACTATTGTAATTATCATCGAAAGCATTTTCTTCTGCAATGACAAGGCAGCCGAAACAGAAGTAGTTGAAATACTGTAAAAAAATCAGTCACTGAAGTTGTGTGATGACCGTTATGAAGCATTATTGAGCGTTTTTGATCCTGTTTCAGGTGCCAATTCTAAATGAACAGACTATAACAATCCACAGAAGTGTAAAACCTTTCATAATGCAAACTATATTCTCTTGTACCTCTGCCCCCAAACCAAATTCCTCTACTAACCCCTGTCCTTTTAATTTTAGTCCTTATATTTAGTGAATTTTAAACGACTGTAAAGTTTTTCAGATTTGCTAGCACGTTTTGTCCTGCACTCACCCGTAAAGTGTGCTTCTTCTCATGCTCAAATCACAATTCTAAAAAAAAAAAGTTGCGATGCTATAGGCATAGCACGTAAATTAGTGGGTTACTGGTGGTAAAATTAGCTTCCCCTTGCAGAAAAGCAAAGAAAGCTACGTAGTTACATTATCCACGAAAGTAACAACTAAACTTTACTCTAATCTCGCTATTTCTGAAAAATTACAAGTTAAAATAAAGCAAAATACTCAAAAGTAGCAGCCTGGAATCGAACGGGGGACCATTAGGTTACTAGACGCACACTACCACTGGTGCTGATGCCAGGATTGATAAATAACATAATTTTAATGTTTTAAAACTTAAAACACGTAATAACAAGTTCCTATTACTGTGCATGTTTCAACTGTCGTAGCATCAACCACTTCCTATCCAAAAAGTTTAACTGATGTAAGTTTTCGAAAGTTGACAGCTATGGCATTTGCTAGTATAATATAGTCCAATTAAATATAAGTTTTAGAGAAAGTGTTGAAGGTTTTGCATTTTTGTTTTAATTATATAATGTTAAAAGATCATGGATCATTCAATTTCTTTATAACTTGAAATTATTTTATGAAACTTTCAAGTAATTTTCCTTTTATGAATTAATATGTTTTGCAAATGGCTGAAGGTGGAAATCATTTGTTTCTATCATAAAACAATCAATAGGTATTTATGATTGATGTAAAAGTTATTTCTGGGTGTAGTTGAAACATCTATGTTTATAGTTCCTTATATTTTTAGCTAGTGTTAAGATGAAATATGATGATGCGGACAAATCTGCAGTTTATAAAGTTAATTGTGGCAGAGTGCTTGCTGGAGCTCCTGACTGGGATGGCTGTAGAATCAGAAACAAGAGAAAAAGGGGAGGATGACAAGATTAACTAAGAACAATTTACTTTGTTATGGAAAAAACTAAAGTTCCTTAGAGTAATTATCAGTGAGGCTAAAATACATTTAAAAGTAGGTTGGCAAGAATCTGGCACCGAAAGTTTTCTTTTTCAAGTTGATACTTTCATATGGAATTGTTATTACAGTTGTATAATTTTTATAACAATGTGATTTATACCTATACTTTGCTTTTTCCAAAAAATATTGTTGTTTTTTAATGTGTTATGTCATATTTTGTTACCCCCCTTCTCCTAGTCAGATAGAAAAACCATCCCTCCCTTCTAACAATGACTTCCCTAGTGTAGAATAATTTTCATTAATTATTATTGAAATAAAAATGTTAACCTCAATAATATATACACCATTAAAAGTATTAAAGTAAATGCACGATTAAAAGCGATTTTCCAAGTCTATTTTTAAATAAATAAGACATAATTAAGTGAAAAGTTTCATAAGGTTAAGCATTATTCCAGCAAAATATAATTTCACCATAAATTGTATCTGAATTGAAACACTTATCAAACTACAATGAGTTACAAAAGTACATTATTAATAGTTTAGTCAAAGAAATGAGTTCCAGGGAAACATCAGTTGTATAGATCATTTTCATTTTATGGAAACTTTTTGATCATCCACAGTTTAGTCTCACCATTGTGCACTTAATTACATCTTACAAATAGAACCCAATTATTTTTTCTAAATTATTGATAAGCACTTTTATAACTCAAATTCATGGGGAAAGTAACTGGCATATTGTTGTACCTTATGCACAATCATCTTTTTTAATCAATTAGGTTTTTCTTTCAGACCGGTCCAGGGAAAATTGCTTTTTGTTATGCCTTATTACATTATATTACATCCTAGCAGTTAATGATAAAATTCTACCCCCTCATTCCTACTAAAAAATACAATCCAGGTCCCCCTCTATCCACCCTAAGTTCTGAAACACCTTTTTTATGTAATCATACTGCTGTATTGTACTGCATCGGACAAAGAAGTGAAAAGTATGTGATCTTTATATGCATATTCTAACTAAAAAGACTAAGAAGTCTGGATCGTTGCATTAAATTATGTTGTCTGTAGTATGATTGTGTATTATGAATAAGCACAAATAATAAGATGTAACTTTTTTGATATTTTACTTACATTGACAATTCATTAAATTGTATTTTACTTCAAATTCCAATGTCTTCTTAAAGAACAATTTAACATGTTCTTGCACTTCAATAGCAATGTGGTGAAATAATTTGTGATTGCGTAAACTATGTTATTATGCAATTTTATTATGTACGAATTGTGATAAGATTTTCTAGTTATCTTAAATAAATTAAAATTATTAAACATGGAAATGTAATACCTGGAAATTCCTTTTTGTTATTAATATTGTCACTGACTCATGATATAGGTGGTTAACTCCATATTTTTTGCTTATTTTATTTTTCATTTTTGGCCGGTTCTGAGTATTTTTACCATAGGTAATTTTTGTTTCTTAATGTTACCTTTTGTGAAAATTTTAATTCATATATTATTAAGGAACCAAAATTATAAATTATGGACTTAACCAAAAATATCACTTAGACTGCTAAATGCCCCTCTTACTTTTTCACCCGTCAGAATTAAAAGTGTCAAAATTACTTTTAAAGCAAGTAACAGACTTAAATTTATTCTGGTTGAGAAAATATAATTTTTAGTGCAGTTTATCGTATTTTATTATCTTCTTAAAGTAAGAGGTTCAATTCAGTTATCTCTGTCCCACTAAATATCACCAAGCCTTTTGTAGGCTAAATATTAGAAGCATCACTAAAAATTCCAAACTATTTATAAAAATGTGTGTTCTGTTATATTGATAAAAACCATAGAATTTTGGACATATATGAATATTCTTTGTAGCACCTTGGTGATATTTAACAGAACAGGTAACAAAATTGAACCTAGTAACTAACATGTCATTAAAATAAGAATGACAGCTAAAATGCTGTGATTAAATCTTTCCCCCTCATATAAAGTTTAATTATTATACAGAGTTTATATTATGATCCATTAAAAAATTAAAGTTCATAGCTCAGTTACTTTTATTTAATCTACTTTTAAATTAATACTATTGGTTGAATTATTGTAAACCAGCACTGTATGATATTATATAGTGGAGGCCGCCAATAGGTAATGTGCTTTGTAAGCATACATCCTTAAATATCCAAAACCACAACTATTTGACAAAACCATTCAATATGGCACTTTATCAAGTAAAAAAATTATAATTGTAATTTTTTTGCTTGATAAAATGCCATATTGAATGGTTTTGTCAAATAGTTGTGGTTTTGGATATTTAAGGTATATGCTTACAAAAAGCACATTACCTATTTGGTGGCCTCCACTATATAATAACAAGCAGTGCTGGTTTCAATATCGGCCAATCCCGCGGGCAATATCGCGAATTCAGGATATCATACTAGTTACTTTATCGGGCGATACTGATCAGCAATATCGGGCAATACAAGTAAGCAATACTGGGCAGTATCGGCAAAAATTTGCCGTGCGATCCTGCGGCGATATTGGGAAGCGATATCGCTTGATACAGCGGATTTTCCAAATGCGATATTGGGCAATACAGGTTTCTTGATAAATTCCAATACCGCGCGATACTGCAATGCGATATTGCTCAATACTGATTGGCAATATTGGCCAGTATCGCCCAAAATGTCAGCCATTCGATCTTGCGGCGATATTGGCAGGCGATATCGCTCAATATATCGATCCGATACTGTCCAGTACTGCTGTGCTACTGGGGGATTTATGTACTCTTTAAATCCCATTTAGAGCCCTCCGATGACTAAAATCTCAATCCACTGCATAAAACAGACACACATGGACAGTTATGAAATGTATTAAGCGAGTACGGCAGTATAACAGCCGCTTTTAACCAACCCGCTACATAAAATAAACGTATACCTGCATTATATTTAGCAAGTTTTCATGCTAATTTTTTTTTTTGCCAAACCGAAATATTTGATCAAACTTAGAAAACTTGCTAAATATAAGGCAGGTTACGTTCGTTTTATGTAGTGGGTTGGTTAAAAGAAGCTGTATTACGGCCTTACTTGCTACATAATGCATTTCATAATTGTCCATGTATGTCTGTTTTATGCAGAAGATGGAGACTTTTGTCAATAATTCCAGTTAACAAAATGGTTGCACTTCCTCCACCCATTTTCTTCAGAATCTCCACCTGAAATTCACTGAAATGAATTGGCACACTCGATAATTATAAATAAAATTTATTTTATTAAAAAAGATTTAATGGAAAATAAAAAATAGTTGCATGAGTAGAAATCTAACAGAGACCAAGACTAAATTCAAAAAAGTAATAACAGCATGAGCACTAGGTTTTTGAGACAATAAAACAGTAGAGTTTGAGCTGTAGCGTTTCTTCTTTTTTGTACAGAGCATTTTCTCGTAATAGCAATGTCCTGATTACGATCAGGTTAGGACAACATTTGCTGTCCGGTTTTGGAAATTTTTCGCCTTAACTGGGATGAGCCCAATACGTCCACTTTTGGGCAACAATTGACATTTCGAAAAAAAGCAATTTTTGGTAATTTCTCGTCTTAAAAGCGATATCCAGATTTCATCCCCTTTATGACAACATTTGACGAACCGTTTTGGAAATTTTTCTTCCTAAAATTGATGAGCCGAATTACGTACAGATTAGGGCAACAATTGCCATCCAGATTTGGAAATTTTTCGCCTTAACTGGGATGAGCCCAATACGTCCACTTTTGGCCAACAATTGACATTTACTAAAAAGCAATTTTTGGTAATTTCTCGTCTTAAAAGCGATATCCAGATTTCATCCCCTTTATGACAACATTTGACGAACCGTTTTGGTAATTTTTCTTCCTAAAATTGATGAGCCGAATTACGTACAGATTAGGGCAACAATTGCCATCCAGATTTTGAAATTTCTCGTCATAAATCGGATGAGCCCAAATACGTCCATTTTTGGGCAACATTTTACGTACAATTTTTGAAACTTTTCGCTTTAATAGGGATGAGCCTGAATACGTTCATTTTATGCCAACATTTGACATCCCATTTTTGAAATTTCTCGACGTAAACGTAGTCGCTACAAATCCGCGACAAAGTCGACGAAGATAGGACGAAAATGGTACATGTGTGCTCACTGGGAAGGCCTTTTAATTTTTAGTAAGTTTACTTTTGTATTTAATATATTATTCATTACAATTTAAAACTATTTTGTTCTTTTGAAGTTTTTGTAACATCTAAGCGTTTTGAAACATGGAAGATCTCTGTTAATAAATTAGTAGTTTTCAATCATTCACCCATTTTCAGTTAATATCTGTGAAATCATGGAATGCTATTGCTAAAAATCCGTTATTTAAATATTTTAAATATAAAATACGTAACTTTTAACGACAAGTAGTTACTTAATTATAATGTTTTGTTATTAAATTTTATATGTGTTCAATAAGTTAAAGTGCACTAAATAGCGGTTTATACTCGTTGGGTTTTAGTTTTATTTCTCTTTTAAGCTTAGCTCTCTTAAAGATTTTAAGCACCCTACTGGCATATTAATTGTCTTTCTTAATTTGAGAATAAATAAAAAATAAGGTCCATGTGTTATTGAATTCAAAGCTTTTAGATTTTATACATTAAATAATTAAGTAATAAACTAAAATAAAATAATGACTGACACTCATTTTTATTAATTAGAAATCTTATAATGACATTATTTTAGTAGGTACTATATACATTTTGGGAAGGTGTGAAAGCAGGCAATTTTCTATGGGTAAACAGTGCTTTGGTTTCTTTCTTGTAAAGACTTTTTTAAGGGTTGCCAAAAAATGTAATGTGAAATTTAAAGAGATATTGAAAATTAATAAAATGTCATTTTCACAGCATACCTTCTACGTAATTACATAGAAAGATAAAAATATGACAGATAATTTTACAAATATATTCGTTTTTAGCAACCTAAAATCCATAAAAACCCTTTAATTACTGTATAAAGTGCAGAAAATTCTTCCAACATTTATTTTAGTGCCATTTCCAAAATGAGCAAGTATATTAATTTGTCTTTTTTATCAAATGAACTTTACAAGTACTGCCACTTAACCTTTTATCTATCCGCTTTTCTCCGACAATGTTTTTAGTACTAACATGTACGTTTCGTGATAAACGTAAACGTGACACTAAAAAAAGAGCTGGAAAGTGAATTTCATTCACTTTCTGTCCCTGTGTTGCAGCAAAAACAACTTTACAAGAGCAGGATCCTGGATCACTCATGCTCTTGTAAATAGATGGCACCAGCTGTTACAGTGGAATTAATATATTTTTCTTTATAAAACAAACGCAATATAATTTAAAAAGTTTTTTCAAGCAATTTAAGCAAGGAATTAAAGAATAAACATTTTAAAAAACTCTTTTAAGTTTTCAAAATAATTTCTCTCAATAAAAATAAATAAATAATGACCCCTTTTAAAATCGCCCATGCTTCTAACTAAAAAATCCTTTTTGATGCACAAAGTGAAAATACCAAAACAAAATAATTTTTTTAATAGATTAATTAGAAGATATTACGCGTTTGCTGGAAAGTTAACTTACAGGGACGCAGGGAATTCTTCAACCTTACCTGACATAAATGTTAATATTTCGCTCTAGAAATTTCAGTAAAAAAATTTAGGGAATCTAACTTTCAAGCCAATAAAATTTACTATGAAATGAGACAAGAACCATATTTTCAGGACAAATAGTTCCGATTTTATGGGCGGAAAAACTACGATTTTTCGCTTTTTTTTCTCAACTTTGACCTCAATGAGGCGGGTTATATTATTATCCGATTCCAATCTTTGCCAATCTTATTTGCTAGCCTATTTTGTCACATTTTAGGGGGTTCCCATCGAAGAAATTCGGAAGTTGATGTTTCTGTAACCACCCTAAGGATCACTCATGCTTTTGTGAATAGATGGCACCAGGTTTAACAGTGGAAATAATATTTTTCTTTATAAAAAAAAAACCGCTATAAATTTAAAATAAAAAAAATCCTGCAATTTAAGCAAGGAATTAAAGAATAAACATTTAAAAAACACTCTAAAGTGCTCAATACAAATTCTCTCAATAAAAAAAATAAATAAGAAGCTCTATATAAGTCACCCAAACTTTGCATTTCAAATGGTTCTGAGTTTATTTGTTCATTCCATAATATGTCCCTACACTCCCTTTTAAAAAATCCATACAATGCAGCATTTTCTTAAGTGAAAAGAGTAAGACTTTAATGGAAAAAGAAGTATTTCAATGATACCATGTGGACTTTTCTATAACTTTTTCTCTTTCTTCTTTCCTATCTCTGTATCTCCTATGCCTGTCTCTTATGACACGTATTCATTTTGGATTTAAATAAAAAATTATTTTATCTTTATCTACCTCTTCGTAAAATTTATATTATATTGGGCCTGTTTATCATTGCAAACATAAACAGTATAATTATTTATCAAATTCACCAAACCATTAAATTAGAAAAACTTTTTTTTATTATTATAGACTAATCTAAAATGGTTTACAAGATTAGATGGAAGAAATAGAAAAAAAATAACCCTTTTTTTCCAACATAAGGTTCAATCAACTGGACAATACAGTAGAGCCCCGATTATCCGCGAGCGGATGAACCAAGATGCTGATTATCCGCGAGTGCCACGAAATTTTTTTTTTATTTACAAACCTAGTTTTTAATTAAGAAAAGGTGTTTTCGTAGCAAAAGCGAGTGACTGATTTTTTTGAAAAGGCTTAACTGATTTTTTTTGTTAATTGTACACTGTTAACTGTTCTTAATTTTAGTGATTTAGATGTAGAGCAAAGGTTTCTGCTGTACTTTACATATTTTAAAAGTTTTACACATAATGTTTTTTGTACAATAAAACATGGTTTTTATGCTGAAATATTTTTTTTCGTGTTTTCACCTCATTTTTAGTCTTTTTTCGGGTTATCTGCGATTTTCGCTATCCGCGGTACCCTTGCCACCCAATTCCGCGGATTTAGCAAATATTCAGAGTTCCGGTCTGTTTTAAATCAAAGGGAAATGTAGTCTTGCTCTTCCTGAAAAGATATCACAGAGATAAAACATAACATGTTTTGCCATATCATTTCCGGTTTTTCTCAAAAATAATTCAGTTTAAACATGAAATGTATGAACAGAAATAATATCATAGTAAAGTTTCATGAACTGTTAAATTAATAAGGCATTAATGTCTTTAATGAATAAGATTATTTTCCATCAATTATTATCATATAAATTTCTATTTGTATAAAAAGTAACTCTCAACAAACTAATGTTATAAAATTATTTTGTAGTAAATTTTAAATTACTATAATTTAAATTACTATAATATATTTAAATTACTATAATATATTTAAATTACTATAATATATTTAAATTACTATACATTATTTTTTTATAGTAAAAAAACATTTAGTTTTTTCCTAACCAAGTTTCAAACTAAAAAAACCTGGAGGATCTTATTATTTATTTATTCCAGCTACATAAAACGTCTCACTATAAAAATTCCTCCACTTTATAAGTGTTCATCAATATATTATCATTCCCTAAAAAAATAAATTATCTTCTAGTCTTTACACTGCTCTGTAGGAAAGAAAAGAAAAAGGGCGCAAATTTTCAAGTAGTTTTAAATTTTTTTTATTGAATTTTGTCATTTTATCTAACTAAAAAACACAAAACTACATAATAATAGCCCTGAAAAACTTGCAAATTTGCGAACGTTTTCTTTTTTGAGGCCTGAAAAAGTGCTATTTTCACATGCTAATATCTCCGCGAATATTCACAATATTTTTATGATTTTTTTTTCTAGTGAGTTGTTTATAATATTGGCATCAATATTCTATCCTTTAGTTTTTTTAATTAATTTTTTAAACTTTTTATTTCATGCTAGGGACGCTGTAAGTCATCTCAATGGATTCTCCATGGTCACTTACCTAGGGGTAGACCTTACTTCCACGACCCTAGGAGATGTTATTTCCAAATAAAAGTCGTGAAAGGGGCTTTTGAAACACCCTATATATTTTTGCAATTTACAGTGAAAGGCCCCCTGAATTCCTTAAGAGGCCTTTTTCCCTTTATATACAAGTTTATAAGAGTTTCCTGTTGTAAGTTTCCTATCCTTACTCTTCCAAACTCTTCCAACAAGTTAAACATATTTTTTATTTTCGAAATTATTGTTGACAATACAAGAAAAAACAAAAGTCAATATGATTCTCCAAGGGGATTGTTTCTCTACTCTTCCAAACAAATTGTTTTCGAAGCAACTAAAACCATACAAATTCATCTCCTACGAATTTCATGATCATACTGATAAATTCCTCTGTCAACCATGCATTTTCAAAAACCCATAAACTTGACGAAAATTCCAAAGTGTTTGCAAACAAAGGACGAAAACACAATCACTTAAATCCTGTTTTTCAATTTAACGCGCATGAAAAACTGCGAAGTCAATCAGTCAACTCCACTCTCTTGCCCAATCGCAGGCGTCAACAAACCAAGTCCATACTCCAACCCAGGCGAGATAATTTATTCCGCACAAAAATCGACCTTTTACCTACTCGCAAAAAAACCTATCGCGCTGAGTCAAAGACGTCCAATCACTTTCGTTTGATTCCATAACCACCTCGATTTAAAGTTCTCCAAGGGCTCAGTAAACAGCAGTTTGGGTACTCAGAGTATCATCAACATCATCCCCATGGGAACAAAACAAGCTATTTTTAGTTGGAAAGATGACATACTATTCTGAAACATTTATTCATATACCTGAATATTTATGGACGGCTTGTGTTTTCTGGAACAAATTAACACACTCCTTTTCTTTTTTCTCTCTTCAATTGTTTATATCCAGAACTTTCTAGTTATTGAAAGGTAGTTTTTATATAATTGCATGTTAGTTTCATACTTTTTCTTTCCTCTCTAATAAGTTCCCTCTTTGTAATCCAACAATATTTCTTCAGTTAGTCTTTTATACCATGCATTATATTTTAATTATTTAACTACATAACTTTGTCTATTTTGAGCCGAGTTTAATGTTGAAAATTATTTGTTCACAAGTAGTAATCAGGAACTAATGAAAATAATAGAAATATAAAACATTAATTATCGGTTCGAGAACCAAAAATACTAAATATTCTCCATCTGACCTTCAAGTGAAAAATTCTTTTCTTTAAAAAAACGACCACAAAACAGAATCGCTCATAATTAAAACCATAATGAGCCATTGTTTTCTGTGAGTCTATCTATATTTTTGGAAACCCACCGTGCCAACCGAAGCACTGGTAAACACACAGGTATTCACATTTCATTTTATGATGACGCATTCCAACTAAACCTCCGATTATTATTATTATGTACAGAAGCATTATTCACCGCTACAGATTCGTTCCAAGAGCACATTTTCATGGAGGGAAATGAAAAACGACGCACTCACTCAGGTGTCACCATAAAGTTTTATAACTTGCGTCAACTCGTGGATGGGAACAAAGGGAGTGGGACATAAAAAAAAAGTCCGTTTTGCTTTTGTCTAGGCCAAAATATCAGGGGAATATTCAAGTATGCTGGGTATTTAGTTAGGAAGAGTGTGACTACTGTTCACGTGAAAAATATTTTAACCTAACCTATCCAAATATGAATTGTTATTTTTCTTAGAAAAGAAGGTAATTAAACAATTAGATATTAATTCCGAATTTAAAGACTTGTATGGTTTAAATATGTTATCATTTATTAAAACAACTCACTACTTATAACTACTGCAACTGTAAGCATTGAGCGTCTGTTGTTGTTGCCCATCCCTGAGATCTATAGCAGGGCTAGATCAAGTCCATCAAGTCAAACACTCTTATGAAGTCCAGCACTAACAATGGAATAGAAAATAAGCCATTACGATTGAGCCGCATTGAGCGTCTTCTCCGTTCTACTTGTCATAAAAAACTCTTTAGAAATTCAGTTTTTAAAAGTTTGCAAATTTGACTCTTTGAAATAGTGTTTTAACTCATTTTCAGACAATTGGGATAGACTTACTTTTTGCTACGCAACAGAATTTTTAAGAGAAAAACTATACAAAATTAATTGACAAAACTTCGAGAGGGGGTACGCACATTCTTTTGTAATATATATAGGTACTAAATATCAATTTTTTTAAATTTTGAAATAACTATAATAAATGAGTAACAATTTAGCTTACTAATTAAGAACTTTTGAAAGATAATCCCCAAAAATTTGAAAAAATCTAGGATTTTCTTTACATTTTTCTCGTTTGATGAAACTTAGTCAGAAAAGCGGGACTTATACATGAAAAAGCGGGATATTTAGGCGGGACAGAGAAGCAAAATGTGGGACTGTCCCATGAAAAGCGGGACTTCTGGTCACCCTAATATTAGTCGATATGATTGATATTTATATGATTGCTTGCTTTAAAAACTACCACTGAATTTTTTTTCCTCCTATAAAATTTAATTACTATTTCCAGGGGCGTCATTTCAGTTTTGCTTGGGGGGGGCAAAGATTTTTTTTTTAAGTGGGGCTGAGCCACGCCGTAACCAGACTTGATTTTTTTTTTTGGGGGGGGGGGGGTTGACTCAACATCATGAGCTCTAAGTAAAAATGGGGTGGGGGTCTGGGGGTCACCCCCAGAAAGATTTTGAGAAATTTTGCCTCATTTTTTACAACATTTAAGTTAAATCCGAGGAGAACAGTCCTTTGCAAAAAGGACAAAGTTTCAAGGGGAGCCGGAGGTCCTCCCTCAGAAATTTTCTTTTAAATTTCCCTTTAAACTAGTGTTTTATCTCCTTTGTAAACTCATTGGGGAGCACCCTGAGGGAACCGCTTCTTGTAAGCGGCAGAATATTCAAGGGAAATATACTGTGTAACATATTTATACAAAAATTTTAAAGGGGGGTCTGGGGATTCTCCCCCAGAAATGATTTTAAATTTGCCTCTTTAAGTAGTGTTTCAGCTCATTTTGAGGCCCTTTGGGTTACATCCAAAAAGAACAGTTCCTTGTAAAGCATAGAATTTTCTAGATGAAAAAAGTTATAACTAAACATCAAATTTTCAAGGGGGGGCAGAGATAAGCCCCCAGTAAAAATTTTTGAAAATTCCCCATTAAACCAGTGCTTTACCTCCTTTTCAAACTGCTTGAGGTTTCAAACTCTTTGGTTCCCAAAGGTAACCGCTTCTTGTAAGGGGCAGAATTTTCAAGGGAGAAACATTGTATAACAGACATCTAAAGTCAGGAGGGGGTTTGGTGGTTCTACCCCAGAAATTTTTGAAATTTGACCCTCAAAAGTAGTGTTTGTAGTAAGTTTTTAGTCAAAAGTAGTTAACTCTTAGTAAGTAAAACTCTTTTTGGGACTTTTTGAGTTAAATCCGATGCTCCTTGTGGAAGTTACAAAATTTTCAAGGGACTTGCAGCAATTTTTCACTTAAGAGTGGAAACCTTGGGGGGGCAATTGCCCCCCCCCTGCCCCCCTTAAATGACGCCCATGCCTGCTAACTAACCTAAAATTGAATCTTTATAAATATTTCGTGTATATTCAAATAAAACTGAAGTGTTTGTGTTACTTACTTTTCAACGGGTGCCTCAGATGCCTTACAACATTTATTTATAATAATTTGAAATAATACTTATACATATATACAAAGTCCGACCGACAGGAAAAAAACTTTGAAAAGAAGTTCAAATCTAAATGATAGTCACACAGATATTTGGTACAAAACTTTTTTCCAGCGTTTATGAATTACTATCACCCTCAAAATTGAGTGGAAAAGTTTTTCTCGTGGATATCGGACTATACATTAATGTCAAGCTTGAATATTTGCAGTTAATAATGAGATACCATAATAGGTATTATATTATTTTTTAATTCAACAGGGGGTAACGAGAACTTTCGATGAAATTATCTATGCAAATAAAGCGGATGGCCATGCTGCACATCTGAAGCCATTGACATTCGTTCGCCAGGTAATAGAATATTTAATTGCACGATAGTTCCTATTCCATTCAAATTCTTGGTATTCATTAGAATTAATTTAGGTTTTAAGTTTATGCTTGGACCAGTCGTTGATGGATCATCCCTGTTTTCCTGACGATGCTAAACAACGAGCTTTGGAAATTTTAGACAGCTGTGGTGGAAAAAATATGGGTAATAAGTGACTGTTTTGTTAGTAAAGAATGTCATATGAGATGAAGGCATGGGTGGGGAAATGTTTAAAAATATTGCCAGTAATTATAATTTAAAAATAGTTTAACATTTTCATTTTTTAACAACAGTGTGTTTATACTCTATTGTATTACTCGTTAATTACTCTAATAAAGATGAAAATAGCCGGAAACTTTGGGAAAAACCAGGGGTTTTTTTCGCAGGAGATATTTCCCTCCGAAAAATTGAAAACTTCAAATACGTAGTATAAATTCATTACAATTGAATGTTGATGCTTTTTCTTTAAATGTTTTCTTAGATTTGATTACCAACTTAAAATGAGAATAATCAGAACTGAATTGAATTGAATCAGAATTGAATTGTTTTGGGGAAAAGAACGTGTTTTATTTTCCAATATAGTTTACTTACACTCTGAAAACTTTTTTAACTAACAGTACAGTATTTGAGACTTTCAGATTTTCTTTTAAACAAAGTTCAAGTATAGCAGTTTAAATTACTAGAAATTATTATTCTAATGATTAACTAACGGTCAGGGCGAGTCAGAGAATATAAGATATTATATTTCCTTACACTTGCGCGTATATATTGCATATAATTTTAATTTCTGCTGATAAAATAAAAGCTGTAAGTCAAATTTCCTGTTTAAGAATGCCTTAAAAATGCTTTGAAAAATTTCTCCAAATATTAATAGAAAATGCTTTTTACATTCCAAAATCTATTTTATTTGGAAAAAATGTACTCGTATTTTTTAAGTTTGTTCTCTCTCTCTTTCTTTCTTTCTTTCTCTACCTTCAGGCGTTGAACTAGGTTGAGTTGTAGGCCTACTGCTAGCAACAGTTTACTTGGTTATACATATAAAAATACAAATAATGAAAACCAACAACAGGCTTGGAACCCAACAAGTTTTATCCATTTATCTAAACTCCCCGATTTCCAGTAAATGTTAATATTTTTCTTAAACTCGCTTACTCCTATAGAGTTTACTATTTCTGACAATGCATTCCATCTACCTACTTCCTTGTTAAAAAAATGAATCCTGTTCTCCCGATTAAAAAAAAGCCTAGTTTAGTTTGAATCCGTTTACTATATTCATACTGAAATAAAAGCCTTCTGGATCTCCTTGTTTTATCACTTTAAAAATTAATTTTTAACAAAAAAGAGACCGACTTCAAAAATGCGCCTAAAAGTGAGAAATAATTTTTATCCAAAAAACAACAATACTACTTTTTAACATAATTTTTGAAGTCGAAACAATTTCACAATAAATTAACATTCTTCGCTAACATTAAAAAAAGAACACGTTATTAGCATATATAACATAAGATAAAAGAAGATTTACAATTAAAGGCACAATATATTATTTTCTGTTTGACGAATGACATCACGAAAAGAGTGCAGTTAAGACCTCTCTACTAGTAATATGTATTGTATGTATTTAGAATTACTATCAAACATGTGGTTTCGTCACTTATTGTGAAAGTGTTTCGACTTCAAAAATTAAGTTAAAAAGTAGTATTGTTGTTTTTTGGATAAAAATTATTTCTCACTTTTAGGCGCATTTTTGAAGTCGGTCTCTTTTTTGTTAAAAATTAATTTATTTCATTCTTTTTATATCAAGTCGTCTGCGGCTCCAGAAATTTCATCCCAAAAGAAAGAAATTTTATCCGCTCGACCCACGACGCCTTCGGCATCGTTTAAATGAAGTTTTCTTTTTAAGAAACAGATTCTGTACTTCAGAGTTTTGTAAGGTTCAGTCGGTATTTATTCCCCGTTTCAATAATCTGACTCTTATAGTGGTGAGTAAGCTCGCTACAAGTTTTTGATTTATTTATCATAACTCCTCTGGTATCCGCTAGAGGGCGTTTAAATTAAAATGGGACCAACTTGAAAACAAATCTAATCTAATGCAACAAACCGCGTCCAAATCGGTCCAGTAGAACATACCAAAAGGGCCTGGCAAAGATTCAACATTTATATTCGACGAATTGATAACCTCCTCCTTTTTGAAGTCGGTAAAAATTACCATAACAAGCCAACAATAGCCAAAATGAAAGAGGTGGGCTAACACTAACCATTGAAGGTATTTCAAAAATCCATATTTATGTACTTTATTTCATCTTGTATAGGAATTTCATTTTCTTGATTAGACGGTAACGATTCGTAATACACGCATATAGTTTTATGAAGTTATATCTGATAGAAAGAATTGATTATTTCAAAAGGGGAACGTTCCAAATTTATCTAAGGGATGTTTTTCTCTATGGATGCAAAAAGCCCTTTGTTATATTCTATATCTTATTCCATTAAAGTTAATCCATTTTTAATCTACTATCTTACTTAACCTAATTCGTTGGAAACAGGTATTATTCGAAACGCAACAATTCAGGGTTATTGATAGGGGTTTCGTTTAAGATTCTAAGCTCAGCTGTTCATTTTTTAAGAATATGCATTTTGAGAACAGGGATCTGACTATACTTGAACAGTTATGGATTACCATGACCATGAAAAAACTAGGTTTTTTTAGGAAGGAAGTTTTGATTACTGCAGAAATACAATGGACAGTACAATTTCAGTATAAATCAGGGGTCATCTCCAAACTTTTTAGTCTTTGCCATACCAGAGTGCAGAACCCTGGTATAAATGATTAAAAAACAGACATACTCTTGACATGAAAAGCCATCCTACTGGTCATCCCATAAATCTAACAATTCTATATAAGGAAGAATAAATAGCTCTATTATCAGAGATGGGGTTTTATAACATTGACCCAAACATGGAAAAAGATTGTTTGGAAACCTTTTTAATACAACATCAAAACGCGACACTAACAAACAGTTCAAGAAAAAGCTATATATTCCTATACTAAGCAGTCATGTATGGCATGGATGATTTCAAAAATTATACTAAACGGAATACAAATACACAGAGAAAAATATCCCTGATACGCAGAGCATTACGTTATTACATTTCAAGATTATGTGCAATCGATAATCGACTTTTATATAAGTAAAAAGGAGCAACGGAAGTTATAGAATCAAAACCATGGCTTTGATCAAAGCGACGATCATATAAAAAGACATTAAAAATGCCGAGAAATGTAACGGTCGCCTACAGAGAAATTGAACACTTCTTTGAAGCTCCTAAGAATGGGTCCCAGAAACCGAACGGTGTAGAAGGAAATCTGCTGATTATATTGATGGAAACTTTGGGCATGACCTTAAACTTAGTATCCGAAGCGGACTACGAAAGTGGAAGAGCAAATAGCAATGGAAGTTGGACTGGAATGATAGGGCTCGTTCACAGAGGAGAAGCGGATATAGCTATGGCCTCTTTGGCTCTAAATTACGACCGCAATAAGGCAGTGGACTTCACAGTGCCTTACTTGTTTTCGAACATAAACTTCGTCACTCAGTTACCAAAAATGTTGCCGCGAGTTTATTCATTTGTGTATCCTTTTGATAAGGCAACGTGGACGTTACTTTTTACTTTGACTCTGGTTTTACCGATGGCTTTCGTGGCTCTCTTCAAATTCAAAACTCGCGACTTTTCAAAGGAATGTCTCAACATGTTCGGTAACGTTCTGGGAAGGTCCGTTCCTCAGAAGATATTCGGACTTCCTCAGGCGTTTTTCATCGTCTTCTGGTGGTTTGGAACACTGGTCATATCCTTCTCTTATTCTTCTATATTTTTCTCGTACTTGTCCGTTCCACCGCGCAGCATTCCACCCAAGGACTTCTACCAGCTGGCACAGGCGGTGCAGAAGGGAGAATACGAAGTCTTCGCACCCCGAGTGTCAGTGATGCGAAAATTGATAGAGAGCTCTCTGATCCCTGAAGTCAAGTACATCACTGCTGCGATGAGGAAGAATGATTGGTACTACGATGCGAAGAAGTACATGAAACTGGGGATTGAAGACAAGGCAGCCCATATCTTCTCCTCCACCCACACCAAAATGTTATACGGAAAAGCCCCCTTTTTGATCAAACACCAGTCAGAAGGAATACTCTTGTTCTACTGCGGGATAGCCGTGAACAAAGGATTGCCAGAGCTGAAGACCAAGTTGGACGGCCTGCTCTTGAGGGTTCTGCAGGCCGGCTTGTTTGAGAAGTACATGCAAGACAGGTTCTTCAGAGCATGGCAGCTGAGTTCTGACCGAAAATCAGAGGAACTGACGAATCCGTTGACTTTGGACGAGCTTTTCGGGGTTTTTATGATCCTGGCGTGCGGATGGTGTCTGTCGGGAGTTGTCTTAATATTGGAATGGTCGTATAAAAGGAGGTTCACAATAACGTTGATCAAAAGCTGTTATTAATGAATGTGACTGTATGCATTGTGCATAAGGTCGAAACCTTCATCAGCTGGCTCATCTTGACTACTTTTATACCCTCCGAATTTTTATAGCTGATTTTGAAATTTGATTCATAGTTTTAGTTCACTGAAAAGTCCGGCTTCTCTATATAGTTTCCTTCTGTATTTTAAAAGCATTGAACCAGTCTCATGCTCCATACTTTCTTCTAACATATTCTGTACTCGGATGTTTGGCTGCTTTGAAGTATCAGTCTCGAAATATCCTTTCTTTTTCTTCACAATGATACTCTTAGTTTAAACTTGACTAAGCACAAAAATGAAAACATTTGATTTACTGTTAAATGGGGTAACTTTGGCCCAACTATCGGAAAGAGATTCTGCGTTCTGGATCTAGTAAATAAAACAATGTGATTATCCCTCATTGAATGTTAAATCCAACAGGTGACATTATTGACATGACATTCTCAAAGTGGTGTCTTGAAATAGTACCTAAAATATGATCAATAATGGGTAGCGTAGCATGAAAATGTAGATTTTTGTTGACAAACTACTTTTCTTTGGAAAGAGAGGCAATAAAGTACATGATTCAAAACAGCTAGGTCATATTTTTTAACGAGTAGCAAATTACACAGGTCTGAAAAAAAATCTTAAAGCAGTTTTAGATATTGCAACTGCATTTATTGATAATTTATTAAGTAATATTTGGTGTGCTGAACCCGAATATGACCTCCATTTTTCTCCAACACGTCAGGTTTTTCGACAATTCACGTTTGATGTTAATGAGGGAAATACCTCAAAATCATTGATATATAGACTAATAAAACCAATTATTTAATTCAGATTATTCCTTAAAACATTTTTTTATGTATTTTGATGCGCTGAATCTAAAAATTACCTTTGTTTTGTCCTAAAATATCCCGTTTGCTTAAAATTCAGGTAAAAAGGGCAATATCTCAATAAAAATTAAATTAAATTTAAAAAAAATAAATTTTTTATTAGAAATTCTAATTGAAATAATTTTTCTTATGGTCTTTGGTGTGCTAAATCCAAAAATGCCCACCGCTTATTTTTAGGTCGTCGCGTTTTTTTACAATTTAGCTAAATATGTAAAAAAAAATCAATCCCAATATAAATGAAAATTGATCACTGAAATTGATTTTTATTACATATTTTTCATGATAAAAACAATTCCTGTAGTTTTCTAAGGAAGAATAGCATAGAATTTTCTAGGGAAAATAGTTATAAATAAACGTCAAATTTTCAAGGGGGGGGCGGAGATCCTCCCCCAGTTAAAATTTTTGAAAATTCCCCTTTAAACCAGACTCTTAGGGGCTTCAAACTCTTTGGTTCCCAAAGGGAACTGCTTCTTGTAAGCGGCAGAATTTTCAAGGGGTTCATTGTATAACAGACATCAAAGGTCAGGAGGGGATTGGGGATTCTCCCCCAGAAAATTTTGAAATTTGACCCTCAAAAGTAGTGTTTTAACTCCTTTTGGGACTTTTTGAGTTAAATCTGATGTCCTTGTGGAAATTGCAAAATTTTCAAGGGCCTCTCTGCAATTTTTCACTTAAAAGTGGAAACCTTGGGGGGGGGGGGCCCTGCCCCCCCTAAATGACGCCCATGACTATTTCATATTTATTTTTTTAAATGTTACATTTATTTTTAGTAAAATTAATTCCTGATTCTTGTTGCAACACTTTAGTAACAAATGCTAAACTCTCAGGAAAACAGACGTTTGACGTCATATTTGTTATTTTTTTCAACCGATCCCATCTTCTCCATTTTCAGTTCTAACCGGTAACACCGTAAAACTTTAATGCCTTAAATCCGGACTGGTTTGTTTAACCAACTCAACTCGAAGGTCGGCGACTACTATTAATAACAGTTTAAAAAAAAAATTGTCTTTTAATGCTTCTGGTAGCTGCTGGATTCCCGCCAAAAACCGGGACGCCTTGTTTTCATTGCCATTGTGATTCTTTGCGGATGATGTAGAGTCGGGGTATTGCATCATTTTCTACCCTTCAGTTGTTGCTGTTCGCTCTGGGAGAGTGTCTGGAGTTCACGTGTACCTTATTTTGTCTTTAAGCTCCCTTTGATACAAATAGCTACCTCCTTTAGAAACGGAGCGGTTCAATAGTGCTATCGCTTGAAATGGAAGGATTGGAAGTAGAGTTTTTGAAAATGGAGAGAAATATTAAGTTTAAGCTTTTAAATCGGCTTTGATAAGATAACTCATTGATTCTCATTTGAGACTAAAAACCTGAATTTTGGATATCGTTCTCGTCAATTGTATGTATGATCATCTCAATCTGATATCAACTGAGCAGAAAAGGCATTCACTAAGCATTCAAATGTTTCTCTTTAAGCCCAGTGTTTCCCAACCTTTTTCGGTCCATGCCCCACCAAAGCCTTTCTAAATTTTCCATGCCCCCCATGTCTATTTTTGTTTTCAAATATCCTTCTTGGCAAGTAAATAAAACCTGGTGGTCCATGCCCCACGTGGGGGGCAATTTCGTTGAAAATTTTCAAATTGCCCCCTAGAAAATCATATTGCCCCCCCCCCCGGTGGGGCGTGCGCCCCAAGTTGGGAAACACTGTTTAGGCTTTTTATGGTTGTGTGTGATTAAAACCTCATTTATTTTAGTGTCGCATAACTAATAATAGAGCATTCACAGGAAAAATCAAACTGTTCCATTCCTTAACCTTGAGAGTAAAATACCTTTATTAAAAAAGCAATTTAGGAAAAATTCTATGATTTACTCCTCCCTGTTGGTGTTGAGTCTTACTTAGAAAATCTTATCCCTAACACTCAACAAAAACGTTTTCCATCACTTTCTTATTCATTCGACACCATATTCACTGACCCATATGCTAAAGCGCATTTCCATCTACCAAAGATAGACACGAGCGCTGTTTGAACAAAGTTAATGTTGTTCTTCTTCGTGAGGAGTTCACCCATCTTGGACTTCTTTTCCTACTGGGCTTTAATTAGATCGCTGTTTACCTCCTACCGTTGCTAGGCGACGTCACTATTTCGGAAAAGGAATAGGAGTGGAATGGTGGCGTAACCCCAGGAAATGTTCTTCAAGTTTGATGAAACGAAGTTAATCACGCGAAAGAAATGTTAGACGGATGTTGGATTCACTGTTGGATTCGTTTTTATTTCAATTAGTTTTATGTACCATGCTTCGATTTCGATTCCGCTCTGCGTCATCGAAAATATTAAATGTCTACTTTGTTATGATCTTTTGTTCTATTCTTGCAGGGGATTTATTGGAGAATGTTGAGTAATTAAAAAATAGCTATTTGTTTGATTATTTGAGTCTTTATTAGAATAACTTAATGGCAATATTTTTTTAATTCCTTAAATACTTTTGTTCATGCGGTTGTTTTTACTCCTTGAACGGGAAACTTGACAAAAAGACAGAGGGAACAGTTTAAATTCTGTTAAACAAAATAGATTTTTAACTACTGTCCAGTTAGTAGATAATATTATATAAATGAGGGTAACATTTTTAGTTTTAATTTTCTTTGATTATTTTTACTTGAATTATTTGATAAGTGAATAAGATAATTTGCAAAAGTTAAAATGCGTAGAACTGGGAGGGTTTCAAAAACTATTCTTTTAATGAAACTTCGGGCGTGTCAGCTATGTATATTGTATATGCAGTTTAAGTAGGTTTAATAATTTTTCTACAATTAGTAATTTTAATAAGCTATTGCTATATAATACGATTAGAGATGGGAAAAGAATTGTCCAGTCTTCTACCAAAATAAGACCGCATTTGTCTCGACTCGTATTTTAATAAATTATGGTTAGATTAATCGGGTCATATTGGTTGATTCTTTCGGGACAACCTGATAATGTCCCTTAAATCCAGAACGCCTAGATATTTCAGGGACTATTATAACCGTAACAACGTTTAAAAGACATTTTGAAACCGGGCATTTCAGCTAGTTTTAATACATATCAAAAGCTTTAAAAATTGTCACATGTTATATGCTGTAACAAACAGTATTAGGCCAACAGTATAACGTTCTAAATTCATCTTTACTAACCTTCAAAGATTATCACTGAAAAATCAACAAATTATATAAATTTTCAGTTCAAAAGTCCTGTACATATTATCTACGATGTGATAGTGAGCTTACCTAAAGCAAATAAAATGTGTTGTGATTTTAGACCTATCATATGAAACTATTTCCTCAAAGAGAATCCTAAAAGGAATTTAAAAAAAGCAATTGAAATTAAATAAAGTATTCTTGTTTAAAGATCCCCAAAATAAATTTTTTACAGTTTTCAAATAAAAATATACCGCTCTTAAAAAATATAAATACCTAGGGTAATTCCACTTAGACACGTTCGATTTTATTTCATACCACTTTTCCAGGTAATTTCTTTCATTTCCCTCGCTCCACAAATTTTATATGCAATGTCATTGCGTGTATGAAAAAACCTTCAATGCAACATTTCTTCCCCAAAATATTCCATACCTTCATCAAGAATAACGTTTACATCGTTATTAAAGTTTATCATGAGTAGTGGTATAACTTTGCTCTTATATTTGGATAGACCTTTTACTGTAAAATATTATTACTCCTTCAGCTCACTAGCTAGTTTGAATAAACATTAACATCTTTCACGTAACAATTTTGTATGAAAAGGAAAACTGTTTGGTCAAATTTCGAAACAAATCCTTAAATTCATGTTCTTATTTGAATTCCTTCAATTAACATAAAACTTAACAAAATAAAATAAGTTAATTTTATATGTTGAAATAAAGTATGATTAGCTTTAAATAATTCAGAGAGGAGTGTAGGAAAAAATTCAAATCAAAATATCTGTAAACAAAAAGTGGTAAACTAAATGTTTTACATGAAAATTATAGTAAACCGAACTGCTAGTAATACTACTACTAAATTAATAGTAAATAACTAATCACTAAATTTATTTTAAAAATCTTATACATACTACGCGTCCTAGTTCGCGTCCTCTATTTTAAAAAACACGACTTTTATATTAGTTAAAATAAGAAATTTTTTATTTCTCTATATGTCTTCATTAGTACCAATAGTTTTACTGCTGTAATTATAATCTGGTTTTTAATCCACTTAAGATTAAAATGAAGTCTGTGATATCCTTTTACATTAAATCCAGTTATTTACTACATTATTCACCTGTGTCTTGTGTATGAACAATATTTTCACTACGTTCATAGTGCGTAGTTTGGTAGTTTCCACCAGATTTTAATGGCTGGCCAAATAAGTAGCAGGTGCAAATATTTTGTATGTAGAAAGTGATACTTTATTTTCACGTGAAAAGTCTTATTAAAAACATTTTACTACATGTTTTTTTCTTAAAGAGCTTTTAATCTGTAAGTTATATCATACTATTTAACGTGGTTTCTCAAAATATTGGAAGAATATATTTAGAAGGACGGAGGAGGTTCATTAACTGCTGTTAAAATCAGTGCTGCAGTTAGAATAAAATATTTGTGAGGTCTCACTTTTTACTTTTGTCACTTTCCCTCATTTTTTTTACCATAAACTCCATATTTCAGAGGGATGGCGTAAACACTCCTGGAGACGTATGGACAATAGACAGTCCAAATATTTGGGGGAACGGCGTTCCCTCGCGTCCACCCATCTCATCACTGTTTAAAATGCTAAAAAAGGTCTCACATTGGTTTTACTTAGCAGTAAAAAAATTAAACAAAAACAGTGAAATATAAGTTTAATAAATGGGCATCATAGTTTTTTGGAGTGGCAAAAATACAATAAGTTGAAAAAATTCATGTTACAGTTAACCAATTCTGGTTCATTTGACAGTCTTTAACTTTAACCAATAACTTTCTCTTGCGTAGTCACGTAAGGTGAGATTATAATTTACAGTTTCTTATACAAGACAAGGTATAGATCTTAGACTTTGAGATTAAAAAGATTATCTCAAAGAACTGATCTCAATAACAGCTTAATAAACGAAGAGTTGACAGCTCATTTGCAAATGTTTTCCAACGACGTTCTCAACCACAATCTTCTTATTTAATAAACCGAAATCAACTTTACCCCCAAAGGCCCATGTATGGGTACTTCACAATCAGGAAGCACTTAATAATAGCCCTTTTCAGAACAAAGAAACGGGTCGGACCTGTCTGTCACACCATTAGAAGCAATCCCTGGAACCCTTTCCTTTTTCGAACAGGGCCACTCGACAAGCACGACCCTATCACGTGATCCCAAATGTCTCCGGTCACAAGCCCCGAGATCATAATATTCATACCTCTCCTCCAGCTATGTGATTCAGTCATCGCTTATTGCGTTATTAAGCTGATGGGAGGTTGTATGCACATAAAGTGAGGTCACGTTGGAGCTGTATTGCAGGGTCAATCAAATTTGAAATCTTAATTATTTAAAAACTTAATGGGTTTATACTTGGTTCTGATTAATGGATGGGTGTTTTGAATAAAGAGGGAAGAGTGCTTTTGAAATGTACGATGACCTGTGTGTACCTTACGAAACAAACCTATGTTTCTTGTTCCGTAAGTTCAAGGTATCTGTACAATTTTAATAAAAACGGTTTCCTTGAGTTAAAGCAAATTCGGGATTTTAATAATTTTAGTTCTGTATAGAGTGTTTTCAGGTGACGTCACACCCGGTTATTTTCTTTTAACTGTGTAGTACTTTCTGTAGGGCTTTTAATTGTTGCTAAGGTCGTTGTTTATCTGTTGCTAAGGCGGTTTTTAGGTATGGGGTCCAAGTGATTGCAAATGCTCCAATAGAAGAATTCCAAGGCCAGTCATGATCTGTAACTGTTAACCTCTGTAGGGCAAAAAACTGTAACATTTTCTGTTGCTAAGGCCGTTGTTAAGTCCGAGTCATGTGATTGAAAATGCTCTATTGAATGAAATGTATTTTTTTCTGTTTTTGAGAAATTTGAATGACAAAGATAGATCTTTGCAGATTTAACTATAGTAAAGTGTTTGATTTAGAAACATTTAACATTGGTATGAATAGAAGACTCGTTACTTGATTTGGGATAATTAACTGAATTCCAACTCCATTTTTAAATTTTAAAGAAATTATTGCGAGAGCAATTTGCACATCAATGATTTCATTAAGCTTTTAGAAGTTTTATAGACTGTCTTTTTTATGTCATTAAAATCAGATATTTTATAACAAAATATTCTGAAACACAATGAATTGAAATAGTTTTAACAAATGAGCAATAAAATTTCGTTTCTTAGTATAGAACATACAATTTCTATTGTTTCTCAATTTTACTATTTCAATTATTTTTTTGTGTTAAGAGGTAATAAGGAAGTTAACAAGACATAATCAAATAATTATTTAGACTGGCTTTGGAATTATTTGGCCAAACTGACCCTCGAGAAAATAAAATTATAATTCATGAATGTGTGTGTGTGCTAAAGTATAGATTGCTTTATCACAGATAGGTAGATCTTTTTCATATGGGTAATTTTGCATAATCTTTACTGCACTTTTGCAATGATTACAATGAAACAACGCTTTTCGAGCAAGATAATGTTTCATTGGTTTTGAAGTCCAGTTACATTACAGATAAAGATCTCAGGATTTTTAATAGGTACTATGTAAAGAGCATGGGTCACTTTTACTTCGAAATCCGGATCCAACACTTTTGGTGGTTCCACGGTCCCTCTTTTTTTATCGGAAATAAAAGTTTTATATCCTCACCTCATACTATCAAGAAATAAAAATGAGTATCATGTAATCTTTATGCTGAAAACCACAACTTTACGATGGAACTTCGTGTTTCTCTTTAAGTAGATCATTATAATCAAATAAAACTAAAGTATTATCAGACTTTTTAGTGATAAGTCAAAATTGTCAAATGAAAGATTATTCCCCGATCTGGAATTTAATGAATCCAAATAATAGCTAACAAATAATAAATAGTTTAAAATGAAAAATTTTTAACATTAACGAGTGGAAAAACTGAAGACTGGACCTCAAAAGACGAGCCAAGCCAAGTGCCAAAAAAGTTGATTTCCTGTAATAATTTACCATTTTAAATTTGATTTTCCATAAGAATATGTATACAATATACAAATACATTCATATTTTTGGGGTTTTGTACTTACTTACATTCATGGTCGTGGCACTAATAAGTTGGCTTTAGGTTAATGTAAAAGGCACATAGATCTTACAGATCTAAAGCATTTTTTTATTCTTGGCACTTAGCTTGTGTTTGATTTCCAGTCTTCAATTATTTACTTTCATAATTCTTTAATATAGAATGTTATTGAATACTTTGTTAGTAAAGTATTTCCAAAATATATTTAATAGTTACATTGCTGGGAATTTTATTAATGCATTTTGTGCTTGTATTGTTTATTTAGATAGAGTGTAACAACAGTTGTTGATTTTTAGGAAAAGATAATCGTGGTTGACAGATAAAGACGTGATAGCTATCTTAAAATTAGAGAAAAGAAACATCAGTTTCAATTTCAATACCAAAGTGTTTGTAAATCCTTGATTTTGATTGGATATAAATCTGCTCTGCTTAAAGTGGTCATTTTTGTCCGAGAGTAGAAGGATAACATCAGTATCCTATTGATAATAATAAGCGATTTAATACTAGAAAGTTTCAAACAGTGTAACTAGAGTGCTTGCTTTAATATCACAACTATGTTAGTTGTAATTGAAATATTTAAAATATTTGCTTAGTATGTATTTTCAAACTTTTCATTCTCTCGGACATCCTTTGACAGAATCTCTCATACACTTTGAAATAGTTGGGAAGTCTTATTTGTTAAAGCAATATAGGGCATTACCCAGACTGCAAGACATAGAGGTCCGCTGCTTTACCGTCCATAAAAATGGATTCAAACAATTAAATGAATGTATTCGAAGATTCTAAGAATTAAACAAAAATCAGTAAGCGTATAAAAACTTTTATTAGCTAATGATTAAGAAATTTATCTATCTAATGGAATAAAACATATCTATCAATGACAACCATAAAAATGCCATACTATTTCAACTCATATTACCAATTTCAACCATTATTATTTGGTGACCAAAACAGCTGAGCGATAAATTACAGGACACATAACAGAATTAAGCCAAACAAAAACTACGGTGAGATCTCGAGTAAGAAATCCAGAAACTATAATAAAAAAGTAAATAAACGAAGTATAGATTTGCTCTGTAAGAAATCTACGAACAAATGTAATCGTGAACTAAAAGGTTCAACATCATCAAGAGCGAAACATAAAAAACAGACGGCGTTAAATGAATAAAAAGGAAATTTATGTACGAAAAACGGAATAAAAGTAATAAATCAGAATAGTAAGAAGCACTCATAAAATAAACACGAAAAAAAAGGCCTTCACCCTTCGGCCACTTCGGCGCCTACGAGAGTTAGGAGAAAGAGCTTTGGACCAATCACATACGTTGTACGCAACGATCGGATAAAACGACAAACAGCGGGTTTCTATTTTATTAATATAGATAGATGATTATGTATTAAAATTGGCCTTCAAACGGGGAAAAGAGTTTTTTAGGGAATTTCACCAAACTTTGATAACATTAAGCGAAATGTTGATAATAATAAATGTTGATTTTACGTTTAGAAGTGATTGGGACCGGTTAATTTTGATAATATTATCCGATTGATAACATTAACCGTGATCCTATGTGCACTTTATGCAACCAGAACTTTGAGATGGACAAAGATAATTTGCTTAGTGGTTCTTCATTGAATGAAGAAGGCTTATTCAGTCGATATTGGCGGGATAGGGAATTGATGCAACTGGCATCCAGCGACTGATTCTCGTTCATGCTTATGTGGTTCACGTTTTCCAAGTATTTATTGTTCTTATCAATATATTTTGTTCTTGTTTTGTTCAATGGCTCAGTTTTTGTTTTTTATGCTCCAATCTCATGTATCTTTGATGCATGAGAGCCAAATGATGTAAAGTCAAGTGTTTTTGCAATAAAAAAACCGTGATCACAATAAGTGGAGTCGACTGTAGTTGATTCACATTTTTTTGGCAAAATATCTCTCATTAATAAATAAAAAAACTAATGTAAATCAACTGTATTGAAAATCGTTTACGTGTAATACACCCTATATCTGGCTTACGACCGATACCACAACCGTACTTTCTTGTCAACTCCATAGGGACGAGTCGAACATATTCGTTCCACTTTCCATTCCCTCTGAATCCCGATACCCGCGGCTTTATAAACCCTCTAATTAACGAACGTTCAGAAACCACATCCGAAGCATCGTGAGAGCATTGCCAATTTCTTTAAATACTCTCTAATTTATTCATCCTTTTTTACGAAGGTTTTTACGTTGTGACCGAAGGCGTTTGCGTCATCGGGACGATGTACGGGCTTCAACCTCTCCTGTTTGTGGGGAGGTGGTTCCTTCAGGTTGTTTGTTTCTTGAGAGAGGCGTTGGTTTGGCTGGAGAGATCGGGTATCTGGGTCATTGAAATGAATGCTCACAAAAAAAAAGAGAGGTGTTTGTAAACATATTGGATTGGGATGGCTTCTGGTTGAAAGTTGCTAGAATGTGTGTAGAAACCAGGTATTCCGATTTGGTGGTGTTTTTTTTTTTCGAAAAATGCTGGAGAAAATCCTGAACGTTATAAATATTAGAATTTGTTTGAATGTAATAAAAATATTTTTAAAGAAATATTTAAGTAGCATTGAGTATGTTCTTTGATTAGTTTCTATTACTTAAATTTTCCAGTAAAAAAACTGTCGTATCTAAACAGGTCGTAATTTTAGCTCTTTGCTAAACTTTTTTTTTCTCCATTTTAACTTTTTAACTTTCCATTTTGCTTAAAGACATTTTTTCTCTAGCTTAAACCCTGGTAGATCCACAGGAATTTCGTATGAGAATACCTTTTGAAAAAGATTTTCGAAAACATATTAATTGTAAACTTTACTTAATATTTTTATTCCTATTTAGCCCTTTCATCAAATGTTTATCTTTTTGAAAAAAGAAAGTTATTAACAACTCATTTTCCCATTACATTTTAAAGTAGACACTATAACGTCAGATTAGGAAAAAAAACTAGTCACACTGTTTAGAATCATCGCTAACAAAAGCTAAATAAGTGAAAAAAGCATTTTGGAAAAGTAATTTTTATTGTACAGAAAACTTACCTACCAGAAAAAAACCTACTTAATGCTTTGAACTTGTAAACATATTTGATATCATGCATGTAGGTACTTCAGAAAAATGAAAATAAAAACCTATCCAACTTAGTATATTCTCAAAAATAAAAGTGTGCTTTTTGTCTGACTATGGTCAAGTACTATAAAAATAATTTCACCTACTCATTTAGAGAAAAACTAAAATTTTAACTTCGATTTCATAACTTTAAATATTTTTCCTTTAAAATCAAATTACAACTTTCATTTCAAGCTTACAACTAACCAAAAAGGAAAATGTTTTTATGTATTAAGTGGTTACTTTCCCACAGAAAAACACACGTTTCCTTCGTTATATTTTTAAGCAAAGCATCATTGAGGTATCAAATGTTCTATTTTGATAACATTTAATTTTTCATTAATGATTTAGTGCAGTGCTTCCCAAACTGTGGGCTAGGGCGACGCGAACTCTATTGCAAATATTCACACCCTCTTGTAATTTAGAACAACGTCCCATATAATCAACTTAAATTTTGTAGTTATATTTCCTAAAAATTTTCGAAAACTCTTATTTGAATGTTAATTTTTATGGGAGTGTTGTGTGGTTGTCCTAAAGTTTGTAAACAGTATTTAATTATCTTCACTCTCTCTGTAATGATTACATTTCCTTGTATATAAGATCAGCTTCTATTTATGTTTACTACTAAAAATCTTAAAAAATATTTTAAAAGTTTGTACATTTCATTTGCTTTCAATTCAATGGTATTACCAAGTTAACTATTGAAAATTGCAATTCAAAATTAAGAAAAAAAAAACCCTTACAAGTTTTTATTTTTCTTTAGTTCGTTTTTTTTTTTTATAAGAGGGCACTGGGGAAGAATTTTCAGTCAGTTGTTGCACCGCGAGTAGAAAAGTTTGGTAACCACTGGTTTAGTGTAACATAAAAATCAGTTAATAAATGTAACTATTTTAAGTTTAAAAATTTTCAATCCACATATATCAATTGTAAACTTTGTTGAATACCAAAATTTTAACTTTAAATATTATACCTACTTGATTAATTTCTTTTGAATTAAGCAATGCTATTTAATCTTCTTTTTTAGATGAATTTTGTTGAAATGGCTCTTTTTACCATAAAATGATGTGTAGATGGCGAATTTTTCTTGAAGCAAACGACCTTGAAAAGGAAAGTAAGAGGTATTTTCATTTTAAATAGTGTCTTATTTTCAATTGCACTTGTGGTGTAAAAAAATCTATCTATGATAATTTTTTTAAGTATCCAAATTTTTAAAGAGTAAGTTGTTTATCTTATTTTATTTTTAAGAAGCAGTCCTTACTTGAGACAAAAGTTTGTGAAGTTTTCAGTCTTACATTCATAAATTTAAATAAAAAGGTGCATTAATATATTTAAAAATATTAACTTGTATAAGTCATTAAAGTGAAACTATTTTTGATACTCTTCTTAAAATTTAGAATTTTATACTAAAACCCAAATATCAATCTATTTTTAAAATTTAAAAAAGTAGTTAGGTTTTGTGTACATAACATTCTTTGATAAATATTTTTTTTCTTGACAGAAAAATTTTAGAAAAGATTAATTATCTTGTCCCTATTAAATAATTAGTTTCTCTAATTCAGGTCTGCATAACTTTAACTGGGATGAATTTGCTATCTTAACCTGTCGAGAGCCAAAAGATCAGTCTGAACTTTCTATTGCTTGTTTATGACTTCGAGAGAAATTACAAACGACTAAATGGGAAATGGGAATGTGTGTTAAAAACATACTTCAAGCTCTTACATAGTAATTTAAGCGAAATGTCTATACTTTATTAATCTTTTGAAAGTTGCTTCTGGCGCAAGTTTAGAGTTGCGTATGCTTGGCGAGTTTTGGCTGTTTAGCGGCACATTTAGAAGCCAAATCATTCACCTTGGCGCATACGCAAGTCTAAACTTGCGCCTTGCTTCTTTGTTTGTTAAATCAGTAGAAAACCATTCAGCATTTTGCTTTGGCGAATTCTTTATGAAAACCTTAAAAAAAATTAACTTTTTAATTTATAATCTTTCCTAAATCTTTTACAATAATTTTAGAATCATTCAAAACTTGTCTGGCGGTAAAGAGAAGGCTGGCGAGTCAACGCCCGCGGGCCTTATATTTTGCAGGCCTGCTCTAATTTTCCATCTTTCACTTGGATGAAATCAAGCACATGTTTTAGCTTGTAAAGCTTGGTATTCAACTAATTAATATCAATACCTTCCCAAAAGTTTACTTTGTTCTATAATTGAAGGGAAAAGTACTTATGATTATCGAATTAAGAATTCTTATCATTAGTCTGCTATTAATTAATTATCCTGAAGATGTGGAAGTTTTTTATGTGCAATATTTTATTAAACATGAATACAAAGTAAGGAAGACACTAAATTAAAATCAGACAAATGTATTAGTTTGGAATATATCGAAGTTTCTAGTGATGTTACTGTGCTGCAGATATATCGATTTAGTGATTCATTATTTGTAAAGAAGATGTGACGTAAGTACTAGTTACTACATCTCCATGGTAACATTTACTAGACCATCATCTCACATTTAGTTGGTCTTTAGGTTTAAAGTTTCCTAAGCAACTTTTATTTCTCTATTTCTCGATAGAAACTTTTAAAATTATTAGCTTTAGTTCAGTGTAGATGTTTTTGTCTTTTTAATTTCTTATTGACTCTGAAGACAAAGGTTTTTATGGCAAAAGGTCATTCATAAATTATGTCACACTTTTTTCAACATTTTTGACCCCTCTCTCCCTTATGTCACTTCACTATCCCCCTCCCTCCTTTGTCACGCGTCACGCTCTGCTACCAATAGTAAATTTAGAATAAATTTGACAAGAATCTGGGACCAATGTTTTTATTCATGTTTAAGTGCATCCCACCTTATAGTTTCAAATAGTGAACTTTTATTTTGTAAGTATGAATATTATAATAATCTCGTTTACACTACATTTTCCACATAAAATTATTATTCATTTTTTTGTTGATTTTTAATGTGTTGCACTATTCTTAAACCCCCTCTCCGCCTTCCCACAAAGTGTCACATATTAATGTACACCCTCCCTCCCCTCCAAGCGTGACTTCATTTATGGACGGCCCCAAAAAAACATCTTTCCCGAAAACTTCTTTCACTACAAATGTCCTATAAATCTGTATGATTATGAAATTTATTTCTAAAAACATAATTTCATAAACAAAATTGCTCATAAATCTCTAGAAGAAAGGATAAATTGATCATGGACACAAAATTCAAAACCTCCTTATTAGATGTCTCATGTGACGTTAGACACTTAGAATTTCATATTTTTCAGTAAGAACAAACTAACCACGTGCTTTTCACGATGTGCTTCATTTGAAAGGAACATGTTCACGTGTAGATATTATGTCACTTTAGGGAGAAGTTGACTCTCTGTTACGCAACGCATTATAAATTGATACTCTTGAAAGCATTGCATAAATTCAATTTTCCAATTCTAGCTATCCGTTGAACCTTTTGAAGCAGCTATTACGAATCTATCAATTTCATATCACAATGCATAGCAAAATTATCTTGATACACAAGTGTGTTCTATTCCTATAATTGGAACGCAGAATGTTAGTAAAATTATTTATATTCGAACAATATTGTCATTTTCACCTTTTTCACATTCAACCATTGAATCAATCGCATAAAAAATCAATACATACTTATTATTTATGGAAACATGATTTCCAAAATTTTTATTTATTTTGATTTATAAATATTTTTACAGATTCGATTCAGATCAGTTTCATCCATAACAATTTCAAATATAGAAAACCTAACTTTTTCACTCCACATTTTGTTTTATTCCTTACCACTCGCAAAAAATTATAAATGCCTTATATAAAAATAAAATGCGCAGTGGTAATTATTATTCTTTGGAACCTCGTAGTAGAGCTATCTTTATAAAAGTTATTTATGAGAAACTTTGTAAATTTATAGGTTTTGATTGTTACTCTTTCATTTAAACTGTTATTTTATGAACAGTATTATTTCTCATACCCAAAAGTCTGATTTTTGAATAACAATTAAGATTTAACAGGGAGATTAATGAGAATACTCAATACATATTGATTGAATCTCTGATAAACTTAATAGCATAATAATGCAGCTCCCATGTCCCTGATATCTTTATGCAAAACAGTGTGGTCCAATCAATAGCTACCCCAGGGCCAATCAAACTTAATTATAGGGAGGCAAAGGCCAGAGACAGTAAAAAAACAAAATTTAAGTTTTACTGGTTATAATACAGTCAAGTCAAGCTAATTTCTACAGTGGAACATTTATTTCGACTGTGAATGACACATTTCATGCAAGAATTTTCTTACATACTGAAGATGCAATGCAGAAATATTTGATAGCTCCTTTTATGATGTTTACTTTTTTAAAGGAAGATATTTTTTAAGATACATAAACGATAAAGCCCTAAGTGGCGGTATTTCTTAAAATGTATAAATTATTGCCCACAGCTTTGAAAAACTGAATTCTGTTAAATCTCACATAGCCTTAAAATTTTTTTTTTACAAAGTTGAGCTTTAACTGATGCAATTTCAATGTCCCTGGTAAATTTTAAGAGGAACACAGTTCAAAGGAGGTTCAGGAGTTCTCCCCTGAAAAAAATTTAATATTCGACACGTAAAAACGGGTTTTAACACAATTCTGAAATGAAACTGTTAGAGGATTATATTCTATGCAGTTTGAATTAGCATTAAATTTTATGTGAATAAAATCTCTCCGAGGGCCGCGGGTTGCGCCACCGCCACACTGATGTAAAATATACGTTTCTTATTTGTTCATCCTGGAATTTTCATCATTATCCTGCACTCATCTGGTAACTCAACTACAATTTATTCCATTTCGAATTCAATCACATGTATACCCTCACATCGTGCTCGTGTAGTGCGCATGGATTGGATGGCTCAGTGCCTCATCACGTGCCTACAAGATTTTTTTTTTAAGATCGTTTAAAGCCCCTGTCGGTGTGACGTCTCTGTCGCAAATCCCAGTGATCATTCAAATTCGCAAATGACGTCTTTTCGGCAAATAGCGGAGCTCCTGGGGTCTAGTTGGGAGGCGGGCCAAAGACGTTTTAGAGACTTTGGGAATTTTTCGAGAGATGGAAAAGGATTTATTCTAGAACACGGGAAAGTTTGTCAATCACGCAAACAACTTTTTCTCTTCTATTAAATCACCCACTTTGAGATTAAGTAAAAATTGAATGAGAATTCTTGGACAGTGGTTGTTCAAAAAGCATGCAGATTATTTTGCGCACAACAGAATTTCAGATATCCGAACCCAAATTAACTAAATTATTATTTTAATTGAAATGATCAATGGCATAATGAATCTTGAAATGTTTATTCTTTTCAGTTTGATAAATTTTATCTTATCAACCTTTAGAATGATCTCTAATTCTGTTTTTTTCTTAAGATGGGGAACTAGTTTGATTCAAATAATATTAAACCTATTCTATTAGAATTACTCACACATTATAATATCTGAATCTTTCTGGGAGACAAATTTACTAATAAATTGTTAATATATCAAATTTACCTAGGTATGTTACATTTATGTAAATCTTAGAGATTTTCTTAATAATCTACAAAAGAAATGCCCAAGTATCACAAACAACATAAAGTAAAAATGTGAAGGCAGTTGAGCTATCTGTTGCTCAATATAAGCTTTATCATTAACTTATGTATCAAAAGTCAAAACACACTATTTTCCGTATATTTTCGTACCGTATGTTTTCGAACACTTGAAATGAAGCTAAACACACATGTTATGTGACTTTTTTTTGAGAAAGTTTGAAAATATTGTTTTTGATTTTTATTGACGCACTTTGTAAGAGTTTCCCCCAACAAAAATAGTCTACTGACGTCAAAGGTGGGTTTATAAGGATTTAAGAACTCACATGTGACTCACAACACAAACACACAAACTTCAACAGAAACATTAAACGGGTGTAGTAAAAAAAAGTCACGTTTGATACTTTTTATTTTAACATTAATCCCACTCAAATACAGCCAGCTGTTGTTTAACCTAAGTTTAACCGAGTGTTTGTACAAATTGAACAGCACACCAATGTAAACTAACTTAACCTTAGATATTGGAAGTGAACGTTTAAGCAATTTATAATCACCAAGTTAATCTCCCTCTGATTTACAAATAAAACCTAATCTGAAGACGAGTTTTTTTCCATTACAAAATCATGAGCGCTAAATATATCCATTACACATCCCACACTGGTGAGTCATCTTCTAAATATAGAAACGTGAACTTTCTCTCTAAAACTGCAACGGGGTATAGGCATTCATTTTACTCAAAATGAATAAATAATACTGAGTTTCTAGCAATAGAAAAACAGTTTCTATTGCTAGAATTGCAGAAAATTAGTTTCTAGAAGATATTTTAAAAGACATACTTTTTTTTATCATTTTGTTCGATTATTTTTAACTGGAACTTTAATTTGTTTCATTTACCTTACAAAAAACGTTAACCTAAAAAACTAAATTTCTAAAGTATTTTTTTGTCGCTTTCATGGATTTTTGTATACAATGAAGTAAATGAATGTTGTAAATATGAATGAAAAGTTTATAGTTATAAAGTTATTTTATTTGTTCCCATATTCTTAATTTTTTACTCTCACATTTCTTTAGTAGGTATGATGAATTTACATGAAGGGTATTTTACATTTTGTTTGTATTTGTGATTATCGTTGCAAAAAAGAAGCGTGCAATTTACGAAATTGAAAATGCAATTGCTTATTAAAGCAATGATTACTCTATTATAACTGAGTTATATTGTAAAAAGACTTTCTCTGCAACCTCGTAGCTTTTTATGATTCTTCGTGATAGAAATGGAAGTGCGTTCAATGCAGAATGCCGGTTTCAGTATTTCAGCAGTTTTTACCAGCTATTTTCTTCTTTTTTTATATAAAGAGATCGAGTTTTTCAATCTGTTTTTTGTCTGATGAAGACAAAAACAGGGTCTGATTTACCATTATAGGTCCACTAGGCCCAGGCCTAGGGGCCCTACAAATTAGGGGGCCCCTAATTTCAAAAAGTTAATAAAAATTTATAGTAGAAATAACTTTTCATACTTCCTGGAATGTTTTTTCATTACTTTTTTAAATCGAAAATAAAAATCCAAACCTTCTAGCAATATAAAAAATATAAAATAACCGAGAACGTGTCTGACCCTGAACCCCTGACAATGGTGAATTTTCACACTAATTAAACAAATATTTTCACGCATGAACATTTATATAGCACCAAATACGACAACGTGGGGGCCCCTTCCTGCATTTTGGGCCTAATGCTCTAAATTTTCTAAATCGGGCCCTGGACAAAAAGAAAATTACACTTTAACAGAGACATAAAATTAGAAATTCTTATACTGGTTTAGTAATATTAATAGTCCTTTAAAAAAGATTTATATACTCCATTATGGGTTTTTAGTGTCGGCTAAAATCACTGAAAGTTTAAAATCCAAAATAACTATATAAATGCAATAATGATCTGAACAAATAATATGTAAAAACTATGATGAAAATCAATTATTATGGAAATTAAATTTACTGATAATTTGTGTTGGGAGACGGCACAATATGCCCCCTCTCTTTTTAATTAATTTAGAATTAAATAAACAAAATTTTTTACATAAGAAATTAATTTAGCAAATAGTTAATTTTTAAATTATAAATTAATAGGCAAATATTTAGTACTTTTTATTGAATTCCAAAACCATTAGCTGAGCTCAATGCAAATGGGAGAATCTGCACTATCTGAGCCCTACTGACTTCTACCCCATTACAAAATAGCCAAAACCACTGTCTGACCTCCAAAATCTGTTGCTAAGGCTCCGCTATTTTTCCACGTTCCCCCTCACGTGCAATGCGTTGACCTAAAACAAATAAAACCATGTATTTAAGATACAAGTCTTACTCGACGAACCAGTCATATCTGAGAAATAAACCGTCAGGTGTGCGCTCGAGCCTCCGGCCCTTTTAATTGATATTCGGATGACTGACCGAAACTGGTTCCAACCGGTTTACCGATCATTTTGTAGGATTTTTCAAATTTTCATTAGCAGGAAGGAGGTAACGCGTTAACTTGTTGAAGTGGATCACCATGGACTCTGTCGCAATTGAAAGCTTCTTTGGTTACAGTTACTCTGCATGGTTTGAGTCAATTTTGGAAATATTTTAAAAGGTTTTGGAATATAGTAATTTTTCAAGAGTGAAACAAGTGGCAGCAATGTAATTTTAAAAGAGAAACACACTAAAAGGGGTTATAATTTAGTAAATTCTCATACGCATAGATTTTGGGAAAATATAAGGTAAAATTTCTTTTAAAGTAAGAAAGATAAAGCTGATGCTTGGGTTCTAATTGTAAGAGTAAAGAACATCCCAATTGTTTTTGAATTATAAGCTTTTTTCTTACCTGTAAAACTGTAGAACTGTAAAACTTATCAACTAAAAATAGTTGGAACGAGAAAGAATTTTTTGACGATATATCAAACTATTTTATCTATTCAAAACCATAAAATACATACAGGTATCTACTGTAATTTCAATTTCAACTATTTTTATTTATTTTCAAATGTTTGAGAGAAATTTTTGACTATTTGTTGAAACTTAAACTAAACCAAATAACTCCTTTTGCAAAACCTTTTATTTATTGATACGACGCCGGTACATACACGTGAGTTGAACACTTGTGCTTTTTGTGTGTGTTTTTCATTTAATCTAATCATAAACAACATAATAAAATATTTAAGTTGAATTAGAAAATACTATAGCATTTATCATACTAGAAATTCTTTGGAAGATCTACGTATCAACGTGCAAATTTGATAAGAGATTATTTTTGGATCTTAAAGTTCCCTTACCGACAATGCTGGTAATGTTAACTTTTTTTAGTCTAAAGATCCCATTCCTGTTTACCTTCAAGTTTTCTAAAGTACTTCAAGACTAAATGGTAGATAATCTTATTCAAGAAATCTATCTATTTGTCTGTTTCAATTAGATAAAAATCGAGCTCAAATAATTTGAATTAAGTTTTTGGCATCTTTGATACAGTCTCGAATAAACGAATAGAACTGTAACTTTTTTTTAAAGAATAAACATACATAAAATCTATAAGCAAATGTAAAAGTCTATCTTTCTTAATTAAAACTAGAATTGTTCAATCCATTAAGTTTAAAATAACTTCCTAATTTTTATATTTAAAGCCCATAATAGTGAACAGTCATGGGACTAAATACTATTGCCGGAGGTAATCTATAACTGGTGTTATTCTAATCTTAATCTTGAATTATTAATTATTGATTATTTATTCAAAATCGTTAAAAAGGTTCATTATAACCAGAGTTCCCTACATCCCAAATTTAACATATTTCAACTCTTACAAAACTAACCCCCTATGCATTAAAATAATAGTTCATATAATTTTTAACTTTTTTTCTTTTAGTTAGATTTTGAAATTTTCATACCTTTTTTTTTCAGTTGGTATGTAATTTCTGGTTTTGTATTCTCAATTCATTTGCGGATATCCCTTGGATATCTTTATGTTTTGGATAGGCACTAAGCGTAGAGGAGCATTCTAACTTTCTAACCGTAAGCAGAATTAATTCGAGAATTGGAAGAGAACCGATTCCTTATATTGAATATATGAATCTAAATATAATACAAGACTGCATGTCTTTGTTTCTTATCAACAACAGGAAGGCGAAGGAAGTTTTCCACCCGTTCAGCTCTTGTTTTCAATGTCATGAGCCTAAGCATCATGAAAGACAGCAGGAAATGCACCTAAATGCACTTACGAAGACGTCCATGGTTAGTAAAAGACTACTATTTTATTTCAGAAAACAGAGCTAGAACCGATATTTTTTCTCCTTTCTCACTAAAAATTTTTTAAAAAAATACTTCTCCTTTTACAAAGTAGGTAATTTATTCTTATTTCCATTGTGATTAATTTAATTTCTTAGCGTTATAAAGATTTTTATAATATTCTAAGTTTTATTACCATCATACATTCATTATTAAAAGAGAGAAGTTCTCGATCTGTTATTTTACTTATAAGCAAGTAAAAGTATAATTTTCTTTCTAATGTATTTCGGGAAAATTTTTTACACTCAAAAATGTTAAATAAGTTTAAATAAAAAAGCTTAAGACAGTTAAAATAAGTTGAAAAAAAAAAGAGGCTTTTGTTCAGATTACTCAAACCAGTATAAAATTCAAATTCAGTATAAACCATGGTTTTATACCGATTATATAACTGTTTTAGGGAATTAAAAAATATCTTTAAATAAAATTTATCCTGCGTTTTCACACCCTTCCCTCATAAAGATTTCCAAATTCATTGTTTGCGAAACCAGTTCTTAAAAACATATTTCTCGAAATCTCCCTTAAATCGTAGATAGAACAATGCGTTAGAAAACCTATAATACTACTTCGATCGACCAAAGGGCACGTTCAGTTTTATCACATCGTCCTAGTTGAGTGGCATTGGATGCGGGAGAAAAAGTCCCCGTTTCAGATTTCTCCATCGATAAAAGAGAAACTTCTCTCTATTTGCGATTGCTCTTTCTGATTTGTGTACCAACAAGTAAAAGATAGGAGAAGGAGGAAGTTATATGGGAAAACTTACGTAAAATATTAAGGACAATTACTTTCACTTAGGGCGTTTCTTTTTTTCTGCAAGTGTTAATATATTTTGAGGTGCATCGATTTCTACTGTCAAGTATTTTACATTGTTACTATCATTTGGATGAGAAAATTTTATTCATGGTACACAAGTGATAATCTTTAACTCGTTTAAAATAATTCAGCTCATTAATTTACTTTTTGTACTCATGATCTGTCGATTGTTAAGACCCTTGAACTAAAGAAGTAAAGTTTTGTTTTATTTACTATAGAGAGCTATCGCCCCCTGCTCGCTATAGCTCACCAACCCCCGTAAACTGCTTACGCACAACCTTTCGGATCGCTTTGCAATCCTCATAAAACCCAGCTACTCACTTTATAAAACATTCGTAAAACAATGTTCCTAATTGAAGAACTTTTCCCTGACAATTTTGAATTTTGAACCAGACAAACTTGCCAAATCGATTTATACTTAGTTACACGTCACAGGTCACAATCATAAATAGCTCTCTTAAAAGTTTGAATACTTATTAACTTGGGTTATTTTTTTTAATTTATTAGTAATTTAATCAAAGTGTTTCACTTAAAAATTACCCAGTAATTCTACTAATAACTATTGTTAATCAACACTGAAAAAAGTGCACCAAAGTAACTCATCAGTCACCTTAGTGTTTTATCATTCATATTATTAAACCCAGACTTGTTAAACAATATTTTTAAGCCATTGAAAATAATAAGAGAAAAAATCTACACGAGACACTCAATGTTTACAAACAATTAATTTCTGTTATCAGACTAAAAATTCTAAATTTCAGAATAAATATGTGAAATTCTAGAGTCAAATATCATATCTGTAAGTTTCTAGAATACTTTATATAAGTCTTTGTAAGGTACTTTAAAGTAAATTTTTAAAACATGAAAAATTTTTTTTTCGTCTTTTGTGGTTTCGTGTTTTGCTTGCTTTGTAACTACAACCTTAACCGTAATCTTAAAAATATAAATATTTTAAAATTGAGAATTTTTTTAAGAAATTCCAAAAGTTTACTCGGAATCCTCAAAAGAATCCGTAAACTAGACAATTAGTCTATAAAGTACTAGTTGCGAACGGTGTACGTAGTACTGTAGAAACATCTTCATTATGATAGAAATTCCAAAGTAAAAGGCGAGTACAAATTGAGGGATTTTCGGCAAGAGCAGTTATCAAATTTCAAATTTTCTTTCATTTCATTTTCTTGTTAAATGATCATCTTACATCTTCAGAATGTCGCAATGATGACGAGTTCTTTGTCTGTTCGAAAGGGATGGGGGACAGTAAATTTCAGGGTTAAGGCACCGAATCTATTTCAAGGGCATCGAATGTGAGGTATAATTCGAATCACGTACTTTGATTCGAGGCCACCTCCGGTTTTAAAAGCTTCTTCACAATTAATTGATCAGATCAAAAAAATTATTTTGATCCTTGGGTCGCCTTGCTGTCTCCTAACAGGTTTGTTTTATTGTCTGTTGGACGTGGGCCTACTTTTCTAGAAAAGTCCTTTCTCTGATAGGTATTGGGAGGTGAGTTTTTATAAGAAAAAGAATGCAGAGGAGTTTCACGAAAAATTTCACAAATTATTGCTAATAAGGCTAATCTTATTACATTGAATTGAAAGAAATTGTGTAGTGATGTGTCGTTTCATCATTCCTCTGACAAAATTCCTGAAAAATATATCGTTTTAAAATTACCCTTAATATAATAAACTCAAAATCAAATTTGTTTAAGGTAGTTTTATCATAAAGTAATATACCTTTAAAATATTTTTCTCCACTAATTAAAACAAAGGTAGCAAAAGTTATTTACCGTAAAATAGGGTAATTATGATCCTTAAGGGAAACTTTGCGAAGGAACGATATTCTAAGTGCTGTACTTATGTAAAAGAATGTGATTATCATTTATTTTAATGCTAGGGTGAACAGGAGGAATTGTTCTTACGACATTCCCAAATTGGTGTCTTGAAGATTCTAAAAATACGATCAATATAGAAGGCTTAGAAACTTGAGTAAATTTTTTTTTATCCTTACAACTTTTCTTTTGAAATACGATAAAAGTACATGATTCAGTCATATTTTTCAATAAATTATACTAATTATTTTTAATGTCATTATCTTGTTTCAATTTGTGGTTTGAGTATCAAAGAATATTTATTTTGTTGGGGTAGCTTTGTCCCCCTCCCCAATGTTTTCTCATGAAATACGTGAAAAACTCTTTGAGTTTGAAGTAAAATGGAAAAATGTGAAATACGATGTTCAGTAAAAATTCAGTTTACTCTGTTTCAAAAGTGGATTTTTCTCCATAATTTACACAACCCATTTTTTAAACTATGTAGTAAGGGTGTTGAAATATTTGTTACTGTTTATCTGTGTGTCTTTTCTTTGAAAATTTCACTTAGTAAATTTAAAATGAAATCAGCTTTGTATAATAACGCATTTTAAATTAAAGATTTTCTTACAAATTAAGCTAGACTAGATTTTTATTTTTGATGGGTAGGTAATTTAAACAACACATGTATACTGTATAGCATTGGATTAAGCTAACTGATAGCATTAGTTTTTTATTTTTGAGATCTGGGGCAAAGTTACCCCAATTCAAGGTAACTTTGGTCCCAAATTTCAAAAATTTGTTTAAAATATTTAAAACTTGAATTCACACTTTGATAACGGTTTATATTACAGTTGAACATAAAATAATAATAATAATATAATTAATTTTAATATAATATAAATCACAGACTCTGTCAAATTGTCTTTGGTTAACAGATTTTATTTGCTTTTGATGTGAAAAAGACCCTTGATTTGTACCAAAGTGACCCCATTTTACGGTATACTAATTGAAAACTCAAATAGACTTTATTGAAATTGGTAGAAACAATTTTCTCTCTGGGGTCCGGGACACAAAAATCGTCAGATTTTCAAAAATATTTTTTTGCTCTTAAACGTTAACCCATTTTCTCCTGCTTAAAATGATGTTTGAATTATGTTTCTATCCTAAATAGAACCAGAGATACAATCCTTTATTGACGGCTGCTTTCGTTAATCTAGCATTCTACGTACTACATTCAAATGCGTTTTTCTCTATGGTGCATTTTTACACTGTTTCTCAACTTCAAATTGATATAAGTCAAGAACCGTTCAAGATAAAGACTTGAAATTTAAAACACATATATTTTGAACACTTTACTTTAATCGTGATTCAGCAAATTTGAAAATTTTGTTTACTTTTTAAAATATGAATTTTTAAAAATAATTAACATCAAAATTTTAAGAATATTAATATTTCTTAAAATGCTGAATCTTAATTAAAGATAATATGATTCTGTTTGATTTGGTGAAAAAATTTTGAAAATTGATTATTAATATTTTGAGTTATATCAATTTTAAACTACCCCTCTTTTTTCAACAAAAATTGAATTTAAAATTTTTCAAAACATTTGAGAAAAGTTTTGAGTAGTAATTTTTTCAAAGAATTTGATGCTTAATCTTCAAAAAAAATTCCGAAATTTTAAACTTAAAAATAAAATTTTTTTTCTGAAGTGTCCCGGACCCCCTTAAGTAACCCCGGACTCCCCTTTTGTCGGACTTAGTGGAACGATTAGATACGTTTGAGATTCACGTTTTCAAATTGCTTAGAAAAGGTTGTTATATCCGCTATGACAAACCCGTGTCGAATTTATAGAAAAGATACTATATGGGATCCGTTCATTTGCCCGACAATTCTCCTTCCTTCCTTCCCGTTGTTCCGCATTGACGATGATGATGATGTCGGGCAACTGAAACTGACATTGTCGGGATTTCGAACCAGACCTATAGAAATGTTATTAAGATATAGGAATGTTATTCTGGGAACTTTGTTTAGACTCATGTGTTGGGTTCCAATTGGTTGGCTCTCTAATTAAATCAAAGGGTTGGCCCTTTTCTCTCTCTTGTACCTATTGTTGTGTAATTCTTTTTTTTTAAGAGCTAAACATGGAAATCAAGAATATGCTCATAAACTGTAGAGAATTCAAAAATTACCCAAAGGTTCTCTTCCTAAATTGCATTGGAAAAGCACTGGGCAGTGATAAATAGTCATCTGGTGAATATCAGACCCAGTACTAAAAAGACATCAAACTAAAAAGAGCGTTAAAAATGAAAGAAACTTGGTGAAGGGACAACTGTATCTCAAGAACAACTGTATCGAAAGTTTTATTTTGAATACCTAAAATAATACTTTAGTGTGATGTATATTCATTTATAGAGAATATTCCCGTAAAGTAAATTTCTATTTACACGTATACCAGATATATTTAGAGGCCTTTTTGAAGTCAAATATGTGTCAGAAAAAAGTGAGTCAAGGTGCAGCCTTCCGATCGATAAATACAGCCCTAGATACTCCCCATCAAAATCTGGAGCGTTTGACAGTATTTTGGCTCTTTGAATGCATTAAGATTCTACAAATCGGGGCAGTATTATTTAGACAGTTTCTGAGTAATGATAATGGAGGATAATTGAAATTAATACTATTATCTTAATTCTCGGTAACGTAATTGGATTACGAATCAATTCTCAATTCAATCAACGGCGGAATTTTTTTTAACTGGGAGAAATTTATTAACATATAAATTTATTAAGGTACAAACTTAATACTAAATATTTCTTAAAATACTATATTATTTTTTAACAACTTCAAATATTTGTAATTTTTATTTTTGGGGGTTTTAAATTTGATTTATAAAGTAAATTGCTTAAATTTATGTTTTATCAATGAAAACATTCCTAATTAAATAAGCTTTTAAGTGAAAATATTGATGCGGATATTCACATAAAGAAGATTCCGAGGGAAGGAAATTTTCCATTGTTTTTGATGTCACGATCAACTCTGGTTCAAAGTTTATTACGCATTTGTTCGAAAAGGTCTAAATTATTATAGAATTCTGATGTTTTCTTTCATTAAATCCCTGCAATAGACAAAATTTATTTAAAATTACAGTCTGTATTATGTTTTTATATTACTATTTTTATGCATAAATTAATAGCTTTTTTGCTTATTTAAAAACGACCTTTAGGATCTTCTTATTTTCGAGATGCAGTAAATGTCAATCTCAACCTTCTTGTTAATCTAATTTATTCATTAAATTTAACGAAATCTGTTTAAGATACAAACATGGATTACTGCTATCCTTGAGACTGAATCAATCGTGGCAATTAACTATTTTCAATTAATAGTCTAAAGTGGGTGACGCAGAAAAAAGAGTTTTAGATAAGATCCTTTAATTTTTTTAAAGAACTATAATTCTTTTTTTTTTGTTGGCTTATTCTAGGTCTAAAATTAATTTTATTTAGATTAACATTTGACAGGATTAAGTTCTTAAAACATCGATATTTTAATTCAAAGATTCATAAGCTATTTTTAAATTTTTCCATAGTGTACTTTTCTGAACCTGCATGAATTAAAACTTTCACTAACATTTGGCAATTTCTTTTCTGTTAATATTATAACTTTATAACATATTTTTATGAAGAATAAGTTAAATAGTAGACAAAGATTACATTGCATAAGAGATGATTCCAGTTATTTGGGTTCCCTACGTTAATTAATTTTTCTAAAAGATTTTCGGCTTTTTCTTATTTTTTAATAATTATACATGTTTTTTCCCCTGAAACATTTTTAATGGAAATAATGTTTAGATGTTTTTATATAGGTAAAGTTTAAAAAACTTTAAGAGTCAAATTTCAATTTCACCTTTGGGAAATCTATTGAGCTCTGACCAAAATTAGTATCTTGGAGATAGAGATCCTATACTTTTATTCATCACACTTTTATCATCAAACTACAAAACATTGTAGTACTAGATAATTGTTAACTATTAATAATAATAATAATAATAATAATAATAATAATAATAATAATAATAATAATAATAATAATAATAATAATAATAATAATAATAATAATAATAGTAATAGTAATTTAAAAAACTAAATTTAATTAATCATTCAAATTGAAACGTATTAACCCGAGATGATAAAAAGGATAACACGAAAATTTTGATACTATATACTCCAAAATTATGTGCCCCTTGATGCAAATGACGCTATGACACCTGGCTTGTTTCCCATGGAACCAATCAGTTACGGTTACACCACTTGTTTACATACTTACTGTCATCTCAAAAATTTCATTTTCCTCTCATAATTTTTTTTTATTTCAAAGACCTTCGCTTTGAAATATTTTAGAGCATGTGACATTGAATCGGCTTTTCTCACTCCAAAATCAGAAGTTCCAAAGTGCACGAAATAAGTAGGTATTGACTAATATACTTCAAATAATTTATTCCTCACTAAGAGCAATAAAAGATAAGTAGTTTCTGATTATAAATAAAGTGGGTATGTGGAAATGTTATAGTTTGGAGCTATCTTTATTGAAATTTTTCATTTCCGTAAATAATTGATATTTTAATACTTCATAATTTATTTATTTTTTTTAATTTAGGAAAATAACTTGCAGTCTTAGAAAAAGACCTGCTTCAAAAGAATGTGTTTGAAGTTATTAATATATTGAGCAAGCATACTTCAGATTTTGATTAGAGATTTATAAGGTAATAAATAATATGTAAAAATAATCTACAAGTGATATTGTTTGTTGGGGTTGGGACTTACATTTATAAATAAATACTTTTCTAAATTAATTTAAAAGATATTTATAATTTTAAAGGATAAATTATTTTATGTTTGTTAATAATAGATTATCATACAGTTTCTTTGATAATTCTTTAAAATTTACACAATAACCAAATCAAATACTCAAGTAAAATTATAATTATTATTAAATTTTAGAAAAAATGGATGAAATACTTATCCCGTTTTACTTCTTTGTAATGAACAGAAACCATACATGGTACAATATACCATTTGTACATATATTTATTAAAAATATATAATTTTTTAAAAATTGTTACCAGGTATTCTATACTTGTCTTTCTATTGACTTATCCAAATCCAATATTTCTAAAAATATATCTTCAATGTAAGAAGTAATTATATTTGAAGTTACTATTTTCATACCCACTTCCATCCACCTTCGAGTACCTAAGGGATTTCTTATGCCTACAATTTTGAAAGGGATTAAAGCACAGGGATTTTACATCATATCAAAAGGGTAGGAATACTGTCTTCGAAAATTATCTAATCTTACGTTTTCTTGTATTTTTTATTTTCTCCCTAGTTTAAAGAATTATCCTGATTTAAATAAATTCCATATTTTTTGTTTTACCCATCCTATTGTTATCACTACACCACATCTGTTGAAAAATAAGTTAATTTGAATATGAACTGAAATCTTATGTATGAATTGTATATTATCAATCTTACTGCGATCTCACTATCACAATATCTATAATTATAATTAGTTATTATTGTAACAGATCCTGAAAAGGTACAATTTTCCGGGAAACATAAAGATCCTGTTCTTCCTCGCTTTCTTTTAGTACCCTTTGATAACGTTCTTAACCATTTTAGTAGTATTTTTATAAAACTTAATTATTTTGAAATTCACTTTTTAAACGTTTATTAAGTTCATTCCTGTTTTAAAGCGTAGTCCATGTTTATAATAAGGTCTATTTGTTAGTGTTGAATAGCTATTTAGGTTTGTATGCGTGCTAACAGTTGTAAGAATTTTTTCAGAAATTTATTAGTTTGATGTACATTGAATATGTTAAAAAATGAGCTTGTTCACCAGTCAAACACAGATTTCCTATAAGGTTCAAAGTTCAAAAGATGGCTTAGCTTATACATACTGACCCTTTCCTTTTCATACCCCTTTTCCTTGACACTTGGACACTTGAATAGAGGTTATAAAGGCTCCCCTTAAGAAAGATATATTATCTATCTCTCAATCTGTTATGGTCATCCCCTCTAGACCATTTGTTTGATAGAATTTGACCGGATCAGGGTGTGGGAAAGGGTGTGGTTTTATTTACAGTTTGGCTCACGCACAATAGAGATTCTTCACACTATTTCCCTAATGCCCCTCGGTGAAATGAATAGGGAATCAAGGCGTATACAAGCCATTGGATTTACAATCCTTCTTCAGTTGACAATCGGGGACGGAAAGTAAAATGTACGTTGGTTCAGAGATTATTTTTCATCTTTTTTAGGCGTATGTTTGGCAAGCACATAATTTAAAGGAATTCTTCGTTATACTGGATTTTCAGGACAAAGTTTTAGCTGTCAAAAAGAGTTAAAAATACTACTTATATTTAGTCTTTAATGTTTATCAAATGCAATAAAATTTCAGAAAACTTCCAACAATCAAATCTGATTAAAATTAAAAACTAACGAACATAAAGTTTTAAAACGGATTTAGATTTTTGTTTAAAAAAATTTTTCGACACATTAGAATGATCCGACTTCTTGTGCCTTAAATCCCAATTTACGTTTTAATTTTTACAAAAACTGCGATTAAATATTGTAAAATATAATAAATAAACTTTTTATGAATTTCTTTAAAATCTCATTGAGTACACAATTCGGTATTAGCACACACTATAAAATTGCAAAGCACTTCTTATTGTTGTTTAAACATAATCATTGATAGTGCGAAAAAAATATACCTGCCTGTAAAAAAAAGAGAGGAAATGAGGTACAGTTGTTTCTCATCAGGGATACATTTGTTAAGAGAAGTCCACATTTTAATTAACTTTCTTTAAAATTGTCTTTTATCCCGAAGGATTGATCTCAATAAACATCACTTTTTCTTATGGGTTAAACAAAATTAATTTCCCTTCTGATTGGTGAGATTAGAATTTCAGTCATAAAAAAAAGAGGATTCTCACAGAATAAACAAAAAAAGTTTGCTTCACTCTTAAAAAAAGTTTGCGTTCAATAGTTTGTGTTTGTATGCAAAAGTTTTCTTTCAAACCCCTATTTAAACATTTTTTGCAATAAAAATAAATATGCCTTTTGGGATGACGCCCCTCGTCAATATCAACACTTATTATTTAACTCTTAAAATATTGTATTTGAAGTGCAGGTATAGTTATGTATAGCTATGTGTATTAGGAGACGGTGAATCACATGTGATTCCTTAGAAAATGAAATTGCAATGCAACGTGCTAATAAGATACAATTTTAGAATGATGCGCAATAGAATTATCTGAATTATATTCGGAGAAGTAGAATTTCGATAATTCTATTGTCCATCCTGTTGAAATCATTTGACAAACTTCAATCGATGGACTCCTGTCCCCGAATCCATCACAATCGATACACACTAACATGGCCTTTCTCACTCTCATTGTTCCCACCATCATTTCGCATCACTTCAATAAATAAATACTAACTATAACAGCGATAAACAAAAGAGTGGAGTAATTGGTGCAATCAGTGCCTCTGTGGAAAGGATAACTTCCATTTATTTCCTCCATTCATTTTTTACAGCTGATGACGATAACCTGTTGCGAAATCCTTCTGGCTTTGTTCCAAAATCTGCATCTGTTGCGCTTTCCCAAAGTACTTCCTCAAAAAAAATGCCGGGTGGATTGGATTCAGGTTGAAGGAATTGTGAATTTGGGAAAATTGACTGCTTGGTCATTTCGAAGCTACACGTGAACCATGTGTGCCGAGCATGGTGCCGAGTGTGCCATAGAACGTGGATAGAAATTGCTCTGAATTGGAACAAATCTAATGACTTTTTTGGAGAATGAAAAACGGGGTTTGTTGCCAATGTAAAATAAAAAGGTTCTCTTGAACAACATGTTTGCGAAGTTTTGGTCACAGTAAAGCTAAGGAAAAACACAAAACAGTTTTGATGGCACGTTGACACGTGCCTCCGTGCCCCCCCCCCTGAATCCGCTCCTGGGATTATTAAAAGTGTCAATTTATATTTTTATTAGCATAGCCAAAAAAATTAAGAGGGATAAGGGCTAAATTTAGTTCTCCTCCACTGTCAAAAAAGAAATCTGGCTTTCCGGGGCTTCTATTTTCTACTAACTTCTATTATTACTAATTTCTATTACCATCCAGCATTGGCAACCCCCCTGAAGATTTTATAACTTAAACCGAAAAAGATTTATTTTTTCCTAATTACGTTAAAAAAATCTCATGTATGGATTTTAGGTCTGATTGATCTTGTAGAAAAATATTGTTCCTTTGCCTAATGTCGACCAATCTTCTTTTGGTCACAGTTTTATCATGACTCTTGCGAAAAATATTGAACGATTTACTTTAGACTTAAAATTATTACTACGATTGAAATTTTTTGATGTTCTTGAAGTAAGAGGCTAAATTTATCTGGTACACCCAGCATTTTTTTTTTAGCTCGCAGAGAATTTTTCGTGCTTTTATCCAAATCTCTAAGGCAAAATCCTGGTGTTATAGAGGCCTATTTAAAAAATAATTTCAAGGTACGCAGAAAAATTTGGAGAACAAACATTTTTCAATTAATATTATAATTTCATTTCTAGAAAAATGTATTATCTTCCCTTAAAATAATTTTTTTATTATTCCTTTATTTTAAATTCTCATTAATTTTATTACTTCTCATTTCATATGCAGGAGTTAATTATGACCTGTATGCATGGGCGTAGCCAGGTTTCATGTTAGGGGGGGGCAAGGATACTTACCTTTGCTCTTGATGTTGCGAATACTAGTGACTAGGGGTTGACTCAACATTATTTCCCAGATACCCCCATACCACATGGCGAGTACTTTTACACGCTAAATTTTAGGGTACTTAAACAAAGGATTTGAACTTTTGCACACCTAAAGTAAAAATACGGGTAATGAATGTGAGCTTAAAAATGGAGGGTCTGGGGGTCCTCCCCCAGAATTTTTTTTAAAATTCGCCCCTAAAGTAGTGTTTTAGCTCATTTTGAGACTCTTTGGGCCGAATAGAACCGATTCGTGTAAGCCACACAATTTTCAAGGAAAATTATGTACTATTGCTTTAAATACACTATTGCTTTAATAAAGTTTTTAATTTTTTTTTAAGAAACTGAGAACTTAGGGGGGGGGCAGGGGGCAGCTGCCCCTCCCTGCCTCCCCCTGGCTACGCCCATGCCTGTATGAATGATTATAATGGGCACCTAGCTTCCCAAACCTCCAATCTATAACAAAAATAAAAACGCTAAAAAGTATTCCTTGATTGAGAAACAAATTTTCTCTATTCAATTTCTTTTAACATTTTCAGTGTTTTTTTACTTGTCATTTTATATGGTTTTCTTGTTTTTCAAGGGCGTAGGCAGAGGGGGATATATAATCCCCTGAAAGTCAGAAATTTGCCTTTTCGATCATAGCAAAGACATGAATTGAATTTCCCCCTATATCTCTTCGAAACATTTTCAGTTTTACCCTCCTGCCTCAAAAATTTGTTCTGGCTACGCCATTGATCAGTGGCGGATCTATGGGGGGGGCTATAGGGGCTATAGCCCCCCCCCTTGGGACTTAAGTTTACACTACATAAAATTGAACTTTTTCGAAAAAAAAATTAAGTTTTTAGAAAATTTTGTTTAAATTTTCAAAATTTTAAACTTGTTTTCAGTTTTTTGTAGCCTTTTTCACAATTCAAAGGGTCTACAAAGCATTAAGCCCCTTCCAGGATCTTTAGCCCCCTGCATTTTTATAAACTCCATTCACTATTTAAGGATTTCTAGAGGTTTTAGCCCTTACAAATTATAAGCCCCCTGCATGTTTGAAGGTTTGATTCGTAATTTAAAGCATTAAGCCTAAAAGCATTAGCCTCCTTGCGTTTTTATGTTTGTTACACAAATTAATGAGCTTTAGCCCTATGAAAAATTAGCCCCCTCCATGCTCTTTAATAGCCTTTACAAAGCTTTTTGCCCTCTTGCGTTTTTAAATATATTTGGTTCACTATTTAATGAACTTTAACCCTTATGAATCCTTCCATGATCTTTAGCTCCTACAAGGCTGTTAGCCCTGAGTTTTTGTAGATTAAATTCACAATTTAAAGGGGCCAATGAGTTTTAGCCCCCATAAAGAATTAGCCTCCTTGCGATGTTTTATAGTATTTAGTTCGCAATTTAATGAGCTTTAGCCTAAAAGCGTTAGCCCCCTCCAAGATCTTTAGCTTTCAGCACTTTAATATAAATGCGATTCAGAACTTGTAGATTCCAATGAGCTTGCTAAGCCTTACAAAGCATAACCTCTAAAATACTTAGCCCCTTACATTTTTATAGATTTGTTTCACATCTTAAAGGTTATGAGCTTTAGCCCCTTTGCAAGATCTTTAACTCCCTGGTTTTTATAAGATTCACTTTTTAAAAGGGTCTAATGCGCTAAGTCTCTTACAAAACATTTACTCTGTTAAAATAGAGACGGGGTTAGGGGGTTCAAACCACCCCCATGAAATTCTTATATCTTACAGTTTTTTCCTTTGAAAACGAGTACACAAGAAATCATCTTTTTCGTGTGACACTCACAGCCATATTCACAGCCATCAGCGTCAGTGCTAAATCCTCGATCAAAGAAGAATTCCACCAATCAGAGTCAACGGAAAGCTACTTTTTCTTTCTTTAACCGCTGGTTAACCTCGACGCTGATGGCTATGAATATGGCTGTCACTGTCAGAGTCCCAAATGACCAAAAATGAGTCAAAACACAACTTTTTAGGGTTAAATTTTCAAAAATTTTCTTTGGGGAGGTTCCCCCAAACCCCCTCTTATGCCTCGGGATGGATGTATTATTCACTAAACATTGAAATTAAGTGCACGAAAATTCACATTTAATCTATATTCTTGGAAAAAAATATTTGACTCAAATCATCGTAAAAAAAACCCTCCCGGTTGACACACCCTTATTATTTGGATATATTTAATGATTAACTAATTTAATTACTAATTAATTAGTTATATTTAACAATACTAGTCATTTACAATCAACACTGCCCTCAATATTTAAGACATTAATGAATATTGTAAAAAGCACAGCTTGTTACTTCATTATCATCCTCAATCAGATTAAGTTAGCCCCCCCCCTTGCTCATGTTCTAGATCCGCCACTGCCATTGATTTTTTCACAGCAGTTCCTCGAATGAATTCAAACTCCTTTTCAAATCTCTATTTATCTGGTCTTTGATTTTCAATGCTCAGCCCCTAAACACCGGGCCGGTGATTGTGTGAAAATTCAAAACACACCTTTTCAAAACAAAACGAATGAAAATTCCCAGATAATGATTTATCAAATTCTATTGACGTCGGAGAAACGAAGACTTTGGCTTTAACCTTGACTACCAGCTAAAACCCGTTCTGGACCAATGAATTCGCTCCTTCGGTCACTCCTCTGATCCGAGCGCTGTGATTGGTCGGCGCCGCACCATATGATCCAGGTACAGTGGTCAATGTTTGCAGAATTCAATGGAAACTGAGCGAGTGAGTAGTGTTTCTTATCTCTCGTAAAATTTTATCGCTCTTATTCCCATATATAACCAGCGGAGTAGCTTTCGTATACACCCGGGAAATTTATATTCGGCTTTTTCGTGTTAGCTGAAGCAAATTAATAGAACCTGAATACTTAAGTTCGGCTGCATTCTCTCTTTATATTTGGGTATGTTTTATTTTATTATATCTCTACCAAGGGAGCGATTTTTTGCATCTTGGACCTTTCCGAGTTTGTTTTATGCCGTCTTTTTTCGTGATTTCTATTTTTGTGTGCATTGAAATGTGTATAAGTTGATTCGTAAATGTTATTTTGCGATGTGGGATGCTGGTTGTCGAAAAATCGATCATTGATCGTTCTGGAACTGGAATCCATTTTTGATTTTTCCGGCCTGGCCTAATTAATCAAAATGTACCTGAATGCTCTGTACTTTATTTCTGCGAAAATCTAAGAATGGTTAGGCAATTAATATTTTGTAACATAATAATTTTGTGCAATTAGTAGATTTGGCTTTTGTTCTGTTCTCTACGATTGTCAAATGCTTTCTTTGAAAATAATCGAATTTGTGCATGTTCGTTCGAAGTTTTTCGAGAGTAAATGGCAGGCTTAAAATTGCATTTGGTTTGATTTTGTTTCGCGTGTTTTAATTAGCAAGAATGAACTTTCTTTTAATTCTTTCTTTAAATGTGTTGGCACGTGTTTTTGTTCTTTTAAGGTTTGCATACGCCATTTTAACTCAAGAAAGGGTTAGCAATTGCCTTCCGATAGCTGCCATTGATTATTTTTAAGCTCCACTGCTTAAAGCTCATTGATCCTTTGTTTAGAAGCTTTCCTTCCACTGTTGTATTGCAAAAGAGCCCATAAAAAATCTTGAACTCTTGCCATGTTGTGTCTAAATGCTTTAATCTCTCCCCATCCTTGCATCTGTCATTTTGATGTTAAAAATAGGGTTTGGAAAGGGGCTTTGGCTGTGCCACTCCGTCTCGAACAAATTTACTCCAATTGTACTTTTATCTCTCGAAGTGGAAAGTTAATTTACCGTGGATGAGGATTCAAATCTAAGTGCTTGCAGACCACATCAAGAGGGTTCAGTTGCCTGTATTTGGTAAATAGTCTGTTAAACTAGTATTTAACTGTCTTTCCAATTCAAGTATTTTAATTGAACTGGTCCCCTGCCCTTGATGTTTTTATACGAAATCATGGTATTTGAACAAATCTTTTTCTTATGCTCAAAGTTGAAGCATTGTGTTTCCATTAATGCCAAAATTTAATTTTTCATTAGTAAATTTGCATTGATATTTTAAATTTTATGATTGAAATCTTACTTTGGCTCAAAGTTGAAGCATTGTGTTTCCATTAATGCCAAAATTTAATTTTTCATTAGTAAATTTGCATTGATATTTTAAATTTTATGATTGAAATCTTACTTTGGCTAAACTGAATGTTGAAAGTTGTAAATTTTCAATGAAAATTTGTAGCTATCAATGTAAACTTGCAGTTTAAATATCTATTCTAGCAGTGTTACTTTTAATACATAGATTGTTTTTATGTGTAATTTGAAAACCATTGCAAATTTGCATTGCCAAGATTTGTGCCTGGCTAATCCTAAAGTGCCTGAAACTTATCCAAAATTTTAGGCTTATTTTTCATTAAAGATATTATGGAATTAATCTTAAAGGAGTTCTAGTTACTATTTTTCCTTCATAAACTTATATAAAATATGAATGGATAGTATATTGTTAAGAATTTAAGCTTGGAGTGTTTTCACTTTTTATCACAGGACAGTTAACAGTTATTAATCTTTAAAAAGTTAATAAAATTAATTGGATCAGTATTGATTGTAGAATATCCAGTTAGTTTCTTATATTATCATGGGATCTAGGTTTTTAGGGGGTTAAATCCTTTGTGTAAATGGAAATGTGTAATAAAATCAATGCATTGTTTTCTTTCAGTCTATTGTTATTATGAAAAGAGTAAGTCACAGAACAGAACTCAAAAAACACAGTCGTGGTGCTGAATTACCGATAGACTGGAGTAGTGAAGTTAGAGACTTTAATAAACTTTATAGTAGTATGCGAGTAAGTTGATTTCATCTTTAAAATCGGCAGTCATCAAAACCAAGCAGCTAACTACTTTTTGTGTAAGTAAAAGCTTTTTTAAACTTGTGCAATATATTTTAAGTTCCATCTTAAATTTGTTTTAAGACCAGGATTTTTCAAACATTAACAGCCATATTCACAGCCATCAGCGTCGGTGTTAAATCCTTGGTCAAATAAGGATTCCACCAATCAGAGTCAGCGAAAAGCTAATTTTTCTTTCTTTAGCTGCTAGTTAACACCGACGCTGATGGCTATGAATATGGCTATAAGCCTTTTTTCTCTAGTTGTAGCTTTTCAATAGGTTGGTTTATCTAATTTTAAAACTTCTAAAAAAGAATTATCAAAAAATACTTAACTCTATAAAAACAGTTGCATCAAACAAATACAATACTGAGCATGTGTTTTTGATACTGATAAGTGATGATTTTTTTCCAGTTTACAATTCTAACCTCCACAATCAGCATACCTAAAATAATTTGCTACTTCGACTGTATTTGTTGAAAATCTTCATTCAAGAGTAAAGATGGTTGGCTTACCTCAAAATCGCTTGGAACCCACTGTTGGTGTGAAGTTCGTCAGTGCTGGAACAGCAGCTTGCATTGCTGATTTAATAACGTTTCCCTTGGATGTTGCTAAAGTTAGACTTCAGGTAAATTCAGGATTTTATTTTAAAACCAGTTTTAAATGGACTTTTGTAATACTTTTCACACTAAAATCTGCACAATCCTTTTTGTGCATGCGATTGCTTTATAACTTTAGTGTGTTACCCTTTATAAATTTTGCAATATTGCCAAAACAGAACCCTATTTTCAATATAACATGATTTGAACTAATGTCCATAAAATCTCAACTCAACTAGCTAAAAAGATATAATTCTCTAAATAAGTAGTTTTCATAAATTTACAAGAATGCAACCTTTTACAAAAATTTTTCTACACAGACTCCTGAAAATGTGTGCAGATGCTGAATGTGATACTTATTTGTTTACTTTCATAGCCTTAAAATAGTAGTCAAATTTTCTAAACAAAGAAAACTGTTGCTATGAGTTCTTTATTTCTCTTTTACCTTAACATTAGCATTAGGTAAATAAACACTGTTTTCAAAAGCGGGTAAATAGTGATGATTGCTCCAAAGCATAACTACTTGCTTCTGATTTAAGATCTTGCGAAACACTGGAAGCTGACTTATTAAAATTAGTAGTGTATTAAAAATGCTGCAATCTGTTTTAACGTTGTATTTAAGTTTTATTTTTCGTTATACGTAGATTCAAGGTGAAGGAAGCTTGGTCCAGACAAAGGCCATACAAAGTGCTGTGTCATCTAGGAAAGGCATGTTTGGCATGATTGTTAACATCGTTCAGAAAGAAGGGCCCAAGAGTCTGTACAATGGTCTCTGTGCTGGCCTACAAAGACAAATGTGCTTTGCCTCTGTTCGTATTGGGCTGTATGATTCAGTGAAAAATCAGTATAGTGCTTTAGGTTTGTATTTTCCTTTTAGTAAAATATTGTATTCATTTAATTGTAGAAAGTGAATTTTAGAGCAGTTAAACTTTACTAAGTTTTGTATCGCCATTTGAAAGCTTTATTTGAAAAAGTGCATATATAGATTAATCAGAACCAAAATAACAGGAGTATTTAAAGCTTTAATTCTATGCATATTATTTACCTGATAAGTTTAGGCACTGCAATAGATGTGATTAAAATTTAATTTGCCTTTCAAGTTCCAACACATGTATTCTAACCTAATTTATAACCTTTTAGCTTCTGGTGCAGTAGCTCCTGGGCATGTGGGCATTCGTATCTTGGCTGGAGTGACTACTGGGGGCATGTCTGTCATCTTTGCCCAACCGACCGATGTAGTCAAAGTTAGAATGCAGGCTCATGTAACTGGGACGGTTCCTCGTTACGGAGGCACTATGAGTGCATACAGGACCATTGCTGTTGAAGAAGGAATGCGAGGACTCTGGAAAGGTAATAGTGATGTTACTTCTGGATTTTTACTAGTTAATTAGATTGTAATATTCATGCAAGTGTATGCTACAGATAATTAAAATGTATATACAGATTTTCTTTAACAGAAAAACTTTTTTTTAATTAAAAAAGAACCCTAGTATTCTTTGATCCTTCCGCATATTATCTGGCTATTTATGAACGTAGTTTAAATGCATTGGAAATACATTAGTTGCATACTAGAAATAAGCTTTTAATTTTTATTCATTCCTCTGTCATTTCATTAAGAAATGGAGATAAGGTTTTTTTTTTAATTTGTGCCATTGCACTGAAAGAAACATACTAGATGCAACTCTAAGACATCCCCTTTTTATGTAGTTGCTTGATTACAGTCATATTTATAAATTGAAACTACTTAAACTATTAAATTTTAAATGGAAGGAAATATGACCATTAATTGTAAAATGTCTTATTTTTAACCATGCATTGTTAATTTTTAAATTTAGTTCATCATTGTAAATTTAAAAAACTAATGAAGTTTAACTGGACTATGGAACTGTTTAAAAAATTGAAATGCAATATGGAGATTTATCCTAAACTAAAAGTTTTACTCAAATATTCAAAATGTATTTCACTTAAAACTTTATAAACATACAGTCTGTTACAGAAGTTTAAGCAATGTTATTCTTTTCTGTTGTAGTAACATTTTAATTTCTGTGCATAAAAATTTATAAATGTATATAAAACTGTATTGATGAATAGTTGTTTGGATGGTTTAAAATCTTTATTTATTTCAGCTGTATATTGTCTTTTATATTACTAATTTATGAATCTAAATTTGTTTCTCATTCTGCCATGAGTTTTCTGTTGTCAAATCTTAGAAAAAAATGTTACATTTTTATAAAGAATGCTGATTTCACTTCTATTTTGATATATATTTCTTTAAATCTTGATGTACTTTAATTTTCTTAAAAGTATTTTAACTTTCAATAAATTTAATATCTTCATTTAAAAAATATCTTGGCTTATAGCTGTTCTTACCCTCAGAACTATCCTTTGATTAAAAAACTTTTATAAAAATTCAAACCCATAATTTAAAGTTTAAAATGGTAACTTACTACACACATTATAAGATTGATGAATATGGACTGAGGTTTAAAGTGAAAAAAATGTGTACCATTGCTTAATGGTTATATTACTTTTAATTACACATTTCTCTTCTTTCTGCTTTAATGAGATCATGTATATTACAGTGAGCTAGTTTGTTTCTATAAAATGAAGCCTAGCAGTCATACAAATATTTTAATAATTAGTTTAATTTTTCAAATAAATTAAACTGAAACAGAATTAATTTTTTTATGGTTAGAGTGGATATACTTAAACTGTATTTATTTTATAAAGGCTATCACTTCTAATATCCTTTAGGATATAAGGCTATTTTACTAGTTAACAAGGCATGTTTCTGCAGTTAAAACATTTTGAAGAACAAAACTACTTGCAATTTTTTGCTGCTAAATTTTTCTGGTAATAATCATCATGTAACTTAAATCTTGCATGATGTATCAGTACTTCTGCATTTGAACTTTTAATGCCATTTTTCTCTTAAATTGGTATACTTATAGTAATAGTAATGCCTTCAGAAGTGATAGCCTTGTATTGTGATTCTATATATATTTGATTTGTGCTGAAAATACATCCCACCATCCTTTACTACAATTTCAGATGAATTATAAAATGAATTTGGCTTCTTGGCCACCTAAAATGCTCTGTAGGACTTGGCTAAATGCCTTATCAAAACTGCCTTCGGCACTCTTGCCCTCCTGGTATGAGCTAAAATAACAGTTGTGAATATAATAGAATGTCTTAAGATCTCCTTGATCTGAATTCTATATCACTGCATGCTGTTTTGTACTAACTGCCTTCATGATCTAGGTACTTTGCCGAACGTGACCCGCAATGCTATTGTGAATGCGGCGGAGCTAGTCTGTTACGACCTCATAAAAGAGTTCATTTTGCACAAACGCCTCATGTCTGACAGCGTGCCCTGTCATTTCACATCTGCGTTTGCTGCTGGGTTCTGTGCCACCGTGGTGGCCTCTCCAGTAGATGTCGTCAAGACTAGATTTATGAACTCCCGCAATGGACAGTATGCGGGGGCTGTCGACTGTGCTCTCAAGATGTTTAAAGAGGGAGGCTTAACTACCTTTTACAAAGGGTTTGTTTCAACGATTATCTTTTTTTGATTTCCCTAAAAAAGTTTTTGTTTGAGTTCTTGTCAAAATTGTATTCCCCTGGTCTCTATTGACAGTGAGTCCGCCTCCTATGTTGTGAAGCGTCTTGTAATCGTTTTTATATGTACATTAACTGCCTTGCTGTGCTGATCAAGCAAGTACTGACTTTTTAATGTTTTCAGCATTTTGTATAAGAATGGTGTTTTGCTTTTCAGCTGTGTCTGACACTGCACTTTGGTCTTCTGACTAAATCATTTAGACATAATGTCTTTGAGAAAATGCATATTGCACATTTGCTGCATTTCATTAATAATTTGGCTTGTAGCTATAAAAAGCATCTTAAAGCTGGATTCACAAACTTAGGGACTTGCCCTTTTGCTGCAGTTAATTTTGATGTACATATAGAAATTGTTATACAGATGTGTAGCTTTTTAGTTTTGAGATGCTAAATGAAATCAAAAGAATGATATACTTTAGACTCATGATTCCTTAATTTGAGATAGAATGGGTTAAATTAAACACAAAGCACATCAAACCTTGTCTTGTTACCTGTTGTGTGAGAACTGTGCTCTTGGAATTATCACTGTTGCTCTTTGAATGACCACTTATGACTGAATTTTGTATGTGTGTTTAGAATACAATAAGTTTTAATGAAATATTTAAAGATGTATGTACTAATTTTTAACTATAAATTTCTAAACTTTTAAATTTAAAATTAAAAAATTGGCACCAAGATGCAGTCATGAAGAAATTTGTTTCAATTACCAGAAACTATTTTACCTTTTTAGCCTTTATTGGCATCATGGATTCTAATGGTCATGTAAACTTATTGCTCCTAAGATATCAAGTTTTCTAGTACAGAGATTTAAAATAAACTTTGGATTATTAAATTAAAGCTGTTTTAGCTGTTAAACCTGATTAAATATTATGCTTAATAAATAACATATTTACTTACTTAAAATACCCATTTAACAAATTGAAATCATTACCTATTTAATCATATGAAATCAATGAATTTAAGTATCTATTTAAAGTTACAATAATTAATTTAAAAAATATATTCATATCCCTCTAAGTATACTTTTTTTTACTTTTTAACTGAGTGAATGTGTGAGAGTGAATCATTTTCATTCTTGGTTTCAGTTTAAAGTAAGTATACATATTTATATATTTTTCTCATTAGACTTGATTGCTATGATTCGATAGGGTTAGGTTAACTTTTCAAAGATGCTTTAAGAGCTACTTTTTTTTACTTAGAATTAGTATTAAAGACATCATTAATTTTAGAGGAACTTGAGTAACGTAAAAGAGCTTACTAGGACTATAATATTGAAATCTAGAGCATTTGTTTTCAATTAAATATAGGATAAGATAACTATGTTGGGATAGAGAGAGCTTTTAAAATCATGAATGCTTTAAATAGACTGCCTTAAATGACTCATGATGCTAATTAAAAAAATATTCTCCTAAAAGACAAAGGTTAGCTTAAAAGCATTTCAAAATTATAGTACTTACTATCATACTAAAATTTTTTTTAGAAATGTTAACATTAAAATAAAATAATGCATGATTAGACAAAAATTCTATCCGTTTGGTATATTCAATTTTTTTACCTTTTCCCAATGAACTATTAATATTTCTTTTTGAACTGTCATGATATATATGAAATGGATGAAATGAAATTAAAAACCACTGTCTCATTGCGCAATTTGTATTTCAGGTTCATGCCATCCTTCATCCGCCTGGGCTCCTGGAATATCTGTATGTTCGTAACGTTTGAGCAGCTGAAGCGCTTGTTTACACATCTGAGCCAAGGGAATGTCGTGGCACCTGTTGTCCCCAAGGTGTATGCCGCCTTGCCTGTGCCTCCAGCAGTCCTCAAGAAGGAAGATGGGCCAATGGCTGAAATGAAAGGTCTGGAGTTTGGCACCGTTGTCATCAACCAGTGGGAGTGAAGAGAATTCTGTTTGAGAGATTTTGACCAGACAAGTTTCTTTTTTCTTGTGGAGAAAACTTGCATTTATTTCTTTTATTAAGTGTTCTTGGACACGGCTGTTTTCAGTTCGGTTGCAATACTGCTTTTCTTGCATTTCTCTTATAGAGTGCATGTTTTGTCTGAAACTGAATACCTTGGTATTAGTATGACTATTATATTAGTATTCATGGTGTAGGACAATTCAATAGGGTTCGAGTGGATTTTGTATTTCTGTACGTTAAAAGTAATTTAAATGTTACCATCGGCCTAAAGCATCCCTTTTTGCGGAGTATAATTCTGAAGGGACTAATTTGTATTTATTCTAACAGAAAAGCACAATTGCAGTGACTGAATGAGTCTTAAAAATCAATAGTTTAAAAACTTAGCTTGCAAGGTTGGTGACTTGCCTTTTTAAAGAATATCTGTAACCAATGGCACACAGGAACCTTCTGAAAATTTAAAGAGTTTTGTTTTAATATCCCCATATTAGTTTGTGTAATCTAGACTAAAACCTTTTGAAATTCAGGTTGTATCTACTTAACTTGTTGCATAAAGAAATTTTCCTTGAAGGGTGACTTCTTTTATAGGTGTCGGATATCCCCTGCTTCTCATTTTCTTTTATCATTCCTGTGTGCCAGATGTATATAGCAGTTGTCTGTGATACGAACAATGCAATATTGGGTTTAATTACTGCTAATGTTTTGTTCATGTCCAGTGTGAGATAACATTCCTCTACTTTTTATTTTCCTTGCCTTCTCTGCTTAGTATTTATGTGAAACGTCTTCCACTTTTTGTATTAGAGTAGGAAAATGTACCCATGCCATTTTAATAAATGTTTTTATTGTTCCAATTGGGTTTTTAATGTGTACTAAATTTGTAAAAGCAGCTTAAAATGTAATAGAGTGAACACTTTTAGCAGTTGGACTTAAGGTATAATTTTCTAGGCTTCTTTATTGTCTCCTCAAAATCTAAAATATGACGGGTTTCTTATCAGGCTTTTTCTAATTTTAGTGAAAGAAAACCCCAGCCAAATACTTCATAAATCAACAAATCTTCCGATTTCCAAAATGTGGGTTTCTAGATTATTATTTAACCAAGAAAACTTTGGGAATAATTGATAAAAAGTAAGAACATAAGTTGCACAATTAGTAGTAAGAAAAAAACATGACAGTATAAAGTCAAATCTTAACGTATCGGTCTTTTTTATTCTCTTGCCACCTAGTTATCCAGGCCCGTGCTGGGCCGCCGGGACATATCCCGGTGCGCCCTCCAGCCTGGAAATTTTGGCGCCCTCCTATTCCGAAACTGACAAGGCTTTGAGTGTTGCGACTGTAGGCTACTACTTAATAGCGGTGGGCGCCTTTAATCAAAACAGCAATACCTTTGAGAGTGTTAAGTCTTTGTGTATTTGTTTAAGTTTAAGTTTATTGTGTTTTGCACTAGGGGAACCCTAAGCGAAAAAAAAGTACTGATAAATACATACCTTGATAGTGGAAAACTAGGCGGTGTTTTCAGGGCGCCCTTTTAAGCTACCGCGAAATTTTAAAAGTTCCGCTTTAATTTTACTGCGGTGATTTTTCATGGCGATTTCGCTCTTTGTTTAATACTTCGAATTTGCGAAGGCGGGGCGTTGTCTTTTAGACGCCCTTCTTCATGCACAAACCAGAAAATGCAAGGGCACAGCACTAATTTTTGGTGGGCCTTTAGTGAAATACGTTGAAATTGAAAGGGCGGGGCGTTAATTTTTTACGGTGCTGTTATTTAAAGAGGTAGTTACTTGACTAAGGGCCGTCATTAGAGAGAAGTATCGAACGCAGGGCCATATCCAATGGGGTTTTAGGGGTTTAACCCCTCCTAAAATTTAGACAAATATTTATGCTGTTTTTTCCTCCGGGTGTAACCCAAAGGGTCTCAAAATGTGTCAAAACTACTTTTAGGAGTAAAAATTTTCTGGAGGAGGACCCCCAGACCCCCCTCGAATTTTTAAAATCCATTATAAACTAATTTTCCTTGAATATTCTCGTGACTTACGAGGAGTATTCCTCTTTTGATGTAATCATCTGAAGGGGCTCGAAATGATTCAAAATACTGTTTTTCACAAAAATCAAATATTAAAAATAAAAAACAATCAAATATATCTCAATAGCAGTATTGCTTTAATGTTTTTCTATTGAGAAAAGCAATTTGTGAAACGTCGCCAATCTTAAAAGAAAAGTAAGTTTTTAGGTTTACAAATAACTATTTGGGCGGCGCCCTTTCACCCTTTGTCCACCGCCCTCTGAAGGTACCCAGCACGGGCCTGTAGTTATCTATGATGAAATTTACTGTTGAGGCTCATTCACACTGTTTCACTTTCACTGCTCCTCCTGAGTGATTCACTCCTGTAAATTGCTAGTTTGCAAAGAAAAGTGAAGGAGCAAAGAGTGAAACTGTAATTCACACTTTTCACTTTGGATGATTCCTCCTAAACGAACATCAAAAGTGTAAGTCTGAATGAGCCCTTAGAAATCAAGGAAGCTTGAATAAACAATTCCACCATCTATAAATTTCCTTCAGCTAGTGAGTTTTAGTAGGAATCTTCAGGCAGATTAATTTATTTCATTTGAGATTATGAGTTCAACTGTTCATTCACTTGGCAGTTCACCCTAAATACTTGAGTAGAAATTTGGTTTTGTTTCTATTATCCAAAAGAAGTACAAATGTAGTTGTCATATTTAAAGGATGGTTAAACTAAATAAAATGAGCTGAAGCCAATTACTAAGCAAATAGAATAATTTAACTCAGAATTGCTAATCTGCATAAAAGTAAAAAAAAACTAGATTAGTGCAGTTTGATTTTTCTTTAGAATTAGAAGTGCTTGCAGTTAGAATGACCAAACTCCAGCAGATTTACTTTGGAGTTTGCTCATGTTGCAAGTGCCTTAATTCTGTTACACTATTGCTATATATAATTTGGAAAACTTTGTGTTCACGTGGTAGATTGGATTTCTCCTTGCCAGAATTGTGGAAGAAATATAGACCTTGGGAAGAAAAAAACAAAGCTAGACAGATACTACAACAAAAATTTTAGTTTTGTAAGTATTAAAATTAAAGCCCCAAACTAGATTTAAAGTAAAAGTAAGTCCTTTCTTAGTTTCAAAAAAATTGCTTAAAAATTAAAAAAACATAGAAGATTTTATACCAGTCTTATCTTGAATATTATACTATGAATTAAATTGAAATGATCTGTCTAAAATTAACCCCTTTGTGTATGCATTAATTTATTATTATGTATTTTGAATACTATATTATAATCAAAATATGTACGTTCAAAATACTTAATATAATATGAATTGAATTAAAATTATCTCTCTTTTAAGTTTACCCCGTGTATGAGGTAAAAAGTTTCTACATTGTTTCTTTTCTGAAATTAAATTCTTAAGACAATCTTTTTTTTAATTAGGGGACATTCATAAATTAAGTGTTGTCAAATCAGTGGCGTATATAGGAATTTATTTCGGGAGGGGCCCAAAATTACTCCCCAGCCCCTCCCCCACATATTTAATAGGTCCAATGTAGCTTTTTAGGTGATAACTTGGGTTCTGAAAACTTAATATAGGAAAAGTTGTTAGTAATAAAAATACAAGTACCAAAGGGGGGTCATCCCCCAGAAAATTTTTGGAAGTTTGACAAAAAAAACCGGTTTTTAACTAGTTTTGGTACACTAAGTCGGAATTTTGGATGTACATTTTTATGAACTTAATACTTAAAAAGTTATTAAAATAGAGTTCCAAGTACAAAATGGGATCTGGGGTCCTTCCCCAGAAAATGTTTGGAACTTTACCCCTAAAAACAGGGGGTTCTTGTTTTTGGAGCACTTGGTCCGAAATTTGGACATATATTTTTTGTTAGGATTTGGATTTTGATGAACTTATTGTGACAAAGTTGTTAATAATAAAATTCCAAGTACAAAAGGGGGGTTTGGGGTCCTCCCCCAGAAAATTTTTTGAAATTTGACCCTGAAATACAGTGTTTTAACTTGTTTTGGTACACCTAGTCCGAATTTCGGGGGGGGCCAGGGCCCCCTCGGCCCCCCCCCCTTATATACGCCACTGCGTCAAATAAAGGGGAGAGTACAGGAAAATCTAACCACTGGGGAGTCAATATCTCACGTCAACTTTTACTTTAAAAAATATACGTTTATTTTTTTTCTTTTATATCTTTTAGCCCAAGTTTAGGAAAAAAAGAGTAGATTAGTCAAAACAGCTAATCATTAGCCAGTCAGTCCTGATAATTACTAATAAGTTGAGACCAATATTCGATTTTAGCATGGATTCGTATCAAAACTTGAACCACGAAACAAACGTGGCTCCAACGTATCAAAGAAATTAATTTATTTTAAAGTTTTTGAAAAAATCTCACGTGAGAATTTGTGGGGCAGTGGGATCCAACAAAATCTCACCAAGGGGGAGGGAGGGGTCCAAAATTTAGAAATATTTGTATCTGTATGCTGTCGCCATCTAGCATAACAATAAAGAAGCTAAAGCAGCTAGAAACTTTTTGTCAAGAAAAAATAATTTTGAGCTTTGTTGATATTGCAGGGCCATATCCTTGCGGATCAAAGGTACGGGGTACTCCCTCCCCCCCGAAATTTCGGTACCTAAAAAAACACGCACTTTTCTTGGAAAAACTGAGCAGCTGGGTTACCAATTTTTTTTTTTCGAGAGAGAGAGTCGTAGACAAAAGGGATGGGACTTGAATATTACACAAAATAAACATAAAAATCTTCAGAAATAGCATTATTTCTAAAAAAAAATTAATCATCCGTACGGTTACAGTTAACTTTAAACAATAGAAAAATCAAGACCCCCGATAAAAGCAGGTACTAATTTATAAATACCAATCAATTTTAAGTTGACACTTCACTATACCAAGCAAATGAAATACATAAATTCATGATTGATGAAAAAATACAACAGAAATTCAACAGTAGACGGGGAGAAGTAGACGATCCGAGAACCTTTCGACTTGAAACACTAGCTCGACCAACCACTGACTCATACCAGCTGGAGGAACAAATAATAACTGTGTATTTTATTTTTAAAAATTTAAGTATATTAGACAGCAACTTAAGTTGACCCTATGACGTCACTAACAAACAAAGTAGTTCCCATCGCAGTGTCTGAATTTTGAGTGAAATGAAGAACGTCAATTTAAAAATATGATTATTTTGATAAACCTATGTATATATATGTAGTACTTTTCAATCATGATTTGCGTACCAAAACTCCTCCTATCAACCAACAGGCTTCGTGTTTACCGAAGTAAGTTTTTTTAGTTTTACTATTTAGTAGTTATATAGTATCCTAAGACTTCAGCACGCCAGCTCCTGTATATTTTAATTTAGACCGGCGATCCTCCAAAACTACAAACGACCGCTCCTATTGGGGGAGAGATACCATATGGGCTTGGAATTTTGTGAGAAAAGTCCGTTTTCGGGAATCGGAAACAGAGGTTTTCGAGGTACGGACTCAAAAACGGACTTTTCTCACAAAATTCCAAGCCCATATGGTATCTCTCCTCCAATAGGGGCGGTCGTTTGTAGTTTTGGAGGATCGCCGGTCTCCAGATAACAAAAAGAAGGAAGCGCGGCACTCCTTTGCTTGGTAAACCAGAAGTGTCCACTGTGTCCGTTGCAATGTTGTTTTAAGATACAGTGGGGGGTCAGCAGTGGAGGGGGACGAGGCTCCCCCCCCCCCGAAATTCGGAAATTCGGACTAATTGTACCAAAAACAAGGTAAAATCCTGTTTTTAGGGTGTAAAGTTCCAAAACTTTTCTGGGGAAGGACCCCCATATCCCCTTTTCCTTGGAACTCTATTTTAATATCTTTTTAAATATTAAGTACATAAAAATGTACATCCAAAATTCAGACTAGTGTACCAAAACTAGTTAAAAACCTAGGTTTTTTGAGTCAAACTTCAAAAAATTTTCTGGGGGAGGACCCCCATGACCCCCCTTTGGTACTTGTATTTTTATTACAAACAACTTTTCCTATATTAAGTTTTTAAGACCTAAATTATCATCTGAAAAGCTACATTGGACCTATTAAATATATGTGATGGTGGAGGGGCTGGGGAGTAATTTTGGGCCCCTCTCGAAATAAAGTCCTATATACGCCACTGCGGGGGGGGGGGGGGGGAAGGGCATGCTGGCCAATGGCCAATGGCCGTTAAAAAGGACTATCCAAATATTCAAAGAAAAGCATATAATATACTATTGCAATTTTCCACATCTTATATGTGTGAACAAATCTTTTCTTGTTTAACAAACATAAAAAGTAGTGAAAGAAATCGTTTTCTTTCTATTGAAGACTAGATTCGGGTATGTCTTTCGAAAATAAGACCCAGAATTGAAAATATATGTGCCAAAAAACAGGCTCAAATCATCACATTAATTAATATTTAATAATTTGGAAAAAAAAATTTTTTAACTTTGCTAAAATTGTTAAATCCTTTCAGCTGTATTCTAATGATTCTAATAAATAAATAAATGATTTCTTTGTTACTTATTTTATGTTTTATTGAATAATTTAAAAAATAGTAAGAAAAATATTGTTACATGGACGCTAGGGTTCCGCGGAACTTGGGCATTATCAAAAGGGTTCCGTGGGAGTAAAAAGGTTGGGAAACGCTGGTGTATGTGGTCCACCATTGATTTAATGAGGGATCGTGTTCCTTGGTGTGAAAAGGAGAAAAGGTTAAGAATCACTGAATTTAAACTACACTCTAAAAATCATATTTTTACAAAGAAATCCTGTCATCTATGCTGCAAGAAAACTCCAGGGAATTTCTGTTATACTTTCACAGAATCTGTTCTTAGACAACAGAGAAATCGTATCACGTACAGATACAACCTGTATCGGTTAAGATTTCTCTGCAGTCCGACTACAGGTCTTGTATAACAACAGGATTTTCCTGCATAAATTACAGGGTTATATTTGGTGGCATAGATATGACAGGATTTCTTTGCATAAAACAACATGAATTTTAGATAGTGTTCGGCAACTAGTGGTCAAAAAATAGTTAACTACCAACTACTAACTAGTCTGGGAAAATCTAGTTGCAACTAGTAGTTAACTATTTTTTCCTGGGACTAGTTACAACTAGTAGTTAACTGTTTCCCAAAGTAGTTAACTACTAGTTAACTAGTCTATTTAATTTCATAACCTATTTTTTGCCCAAATTCTAATACATCTTTCTTATCTATATCACAAAAAACGCGCAAAAAGGGCCTATAATTCTGGTTATAGTATTTTGAGTACTCTACCATCTTAATATTAAATTTGTTACAGTACAATTTTTTCTATATTTTGATAAAAATTTTAATAAGAATTTTTTTGAAAGTAGTTGAAATTTTGAAAGTAGTTTCAACTAGTAGTTATTAAAAAAAAGTAGTTCAACTAATAGTTGAACTAGTTTAAACCAAAAGTAGTTAATTTACTAGTTAACTACTAGTTGATCAGTAGTTAACTACTAGTTGCAACTAGTTCTAGTTAACTAGATAGCCACCAAACGACCGTAAAAAACTATATTAAATAAAAAAAATTAATTTACGTACGTTTAAATATATAAAAATGAAGCTCATCTAGGTCGTAGAAGAGTCCCCAATAAATTAACATAATATTTTTAATAAACTCGCTTTTTGAGTATTTTAAATCATATTTTTTTTTATAAACTTCACTCTTTTAAGCTTAAACTAATTTTTTCTCAAATTAAGATTTCAATTTTTCTTAAATAATTTCTTCGGGTTTTTGATTGGAGATTGGATCTTTCAGCGTGAAAACGTCGACAGTAGACGTGTCATCGCTGACGTCTAGCAAAATATATTAAAAACTCTTGGAAAAATTAAAATATTTTTATAAAATTTCTAGTTGAATATGAATATTGAAGTAACTTATAACCACAAATAGTTATGGTACCCCATAAGAAGGCTTTTTTTAAAAGTTTATGTGTCTTGTGAAATTCCCATTCTTAATATGAGAATTAAGAATGTTTGGTCCAGCCCCAAATAATTTTCTTTTCACATGTCTGCGGTTTTGTGTCTACATTTTACATATTATTTTTGTTTTGAAGTATATAATTCTATTAAGAACAAATTTTCATTCATCTTTCTGAAAGTTAAAGTTCATTAATCAATTGGTAAATTCCATATTTGCGAGGTAAATCTACGAGATTATTGATATTTAAAAATCTTTTATAAACCTCGGAAAGATGGCGACACGAAAGAACTAAAAAATACCCGTTTACAGTGGCGATATCTATTACGTCTGTCATAGATTAAATGTAACTTTTTTTTTGAAAAAAATTAAAACTTAGAATCTTTTAAATTTTTGGTCGTTGTATGTTTATGTTCCTAAGGGTGTCTTGTCTATTCCACAGAGAAATTTTGGAAGTTTGACTGAAAAAATGTTTTACTCACCTTATGTATTGTGTGACCTCCCACCAAGGAAGAATATCGGAGATTACCCTAAAGAGAAACCTATGAAAATGTCTTTTTTTATTCCATAAGAACTAACAACGACCACAATTACGCCAAATTTTCAAAATCACGTTGAAATACTTTATTCGACTATGCCTTTAAATACTATGGAATACTAATTTATCTTGTTTATATAATTTTTCTGTTATTTTCCTGAGAATTTCAAAACAACCGATTTTTATTTCTGTGAACTAAGATAATTAATTATCTTGGGGGTTAACACCCTTATTCACTTTTTTCAAATTAGTTTTTGAATTTACATTTCCATAAATTTCCTCAGTAAAACTATTTGAAATTTTCGAAATTAAATAACTAAATCAAAACATAATGCTGACTCTACTTTACAGAACTGTACTCGTGGATTAGTTAAAAAGACATCAACGGATCAGAGGCGCTGGTCACTGCTGTTAAAAAAAAAAGAACAATTTTAAATTTCAACAACTTTGAACCGCTACTGACAAAGCTATAGATGTACTGCGGTCATACCTTCAAATCCTGTACAACCAAGACCCTCTATCAGCGATTCCCAAACTGTGCTCCGCGAAGAAATTTGAAATGAATACTTTTTTAAATTTCTAACTTGTTGTGTTGCTCTGAAATTGTCAGAAAAAAAACCTATAGACTCAGTGTGCTCGTCAAAACAAGCTCATCTTTCGCATTAGGAAACGCTCATGTAGGTATTTTAGGGTTCAACCCCTCTCCCGAAATTTTGACATAAATTTTTATACAATTTTCTCTTGAAACAGGAGAAAAAAACGTCTCGCTAAAATGTTTTTTTTTTCTGCACTAGAATTCGATGAAAAGTTTTGATTTGAGATGGTTGATTGATTGTTAATTGAAGGTTGATTGATTAAGGTTGTGGGTGAAACGTCTTGCCGGAGAAATCGTTGTTCGGTGAAGTGGGCTTCGGTGAAACGGCTTGTCGGTGATGTGGATACAATCCACAGGCAAAACGAAATAACCCTTCCAACCAAAACAAAAACACTTCAACCACGAAACAAATTGCCCGATTCCTTCATGTGTCCAAACGTAATTGAGACATCTCTCAAACGGAGAGACCATCAGCCCTTCCATCCGATGATATTTATAACAGCCGTACATCAACAGAGGCCATTCCATTCGACTGGACACCTGTAAACACCCTCGTAAACACCGCTGTACCGTATATCCGCGATAAATACCACGCGGAAGAGATGAAGCTATTATTATTATTATTATTGTTTCGCTAAAGAGCCGCCAAAAGGAAAATTGGGCGGCAGTAATTTCGGGAGGTGTAAATGGGCGTCCGTGAAAACCGCGGGGCCGTGAATTACCCGCCTTTGCTTTCGATTCCCCCTTTGACCTCTGATGCTGCCGGTAACCCACGCTCTTGATCCATTTACCTTCGGTCCAGCTGCCCTCTGACAGGTACTTTTCCTCTTGGGATTTTCCCTACTCCCTTCAATCACGTAAAGAAGTTCTTAGGCCTGATTGTTTATGGTATTAGATTATTAACCTTTTCTATATCACCTTTCATTATACATTTATTTTATGCTAAAAATAATCCTTCCTAACATCTTATTAAAAAATATTTTACATGTGATAATCACGTAGCCTCACCTTCAAATGAAATGCAAAAAGATGTTGAGTATATCAACGTTTACAAAGTAAAGAACGTTCTTTGTCCCTTAAAAAGTACTTAACTAACTCAAATTGAATTTAATTTAGTGTTCAAATTAAATTTAATGCATCTAATATCTCTTTAATTATATCGAAAAAATAGGAGAACATTCAAGCCCGTATTTAGTGCTTTTGCCGCCCAGACAATCATTTCCTTGTCACCCCTTTACTTCAACTTTCTTTTCCTTTCAGGAATAATAAATAACTTTTTGCTTTAATTCTTGAGAATTCCGCGCTCTTGATTGAACTGATTTTAAATTATAAGAGTCGTGTTTTCTACAAAATTAACAAGAATGCAAGCTATCCTTTCAGTTTTCTAAATCTGTTTGAAAAAACTATCCTTTTTATAAGCAGCTTAGAAAGGCAAATTTATACTTGAACTAGAAAAAGAGACACACCGTTAGAAGAGACACACCAAGAGAAAAAAGAGACACCTGCTTAGTCCCCTAGATGTAAAAAAGAATGTAGTCTTCCCCTAACATGAAGAAAATTCTTGAATAATAATTATATGAAACTAATAACTACTGCAAATAGTGAATACGGATATATTTTTGCGATTTGCTGTACTATTATTGCTACTAAAAATTCTCCAAAATTATCTAGCTTAGCTATGACACTGGCCCCTGTTTTGTTTGCATGCCCACGTAGAAAACCATTTAGATTTTTATAAGTGAATGTCTTAAATAACTTTTTGTTTCTTCTAATTATTAAAATTAGGGATAATATAAGTCGTTCCATTATCTTAAAAAGTTTTTCAGCAAGTGATTTATGATTTACTAATATGCTAGAAAGGGGATTTTTCTCCCAGCCTCCAGAAGAATTCAACACCTCAAAATTCCCCACCAAGATCCCTACCGCTCAATTTTCCCTTTCAGAAAGTCACGATCGAATTCATCAATCGAAAAGTTCCCAACGTTTGTGCACAGTTCAGATTCACAAACCGCTCTGTCACTCCTATGACAAGGGGAATGATAGTAATGAAAAAAAAAACCAAGGAAGCACATCCTATAATGACGTGTAATATAGACCAAATGAAGATGTCTGTTTCTCACTTACTACTTGACCGTCACGGGGCGAAAGAAACAGGGGGGAAAAGCTAGGAGTGAATTACGTGATCTGGATTATTTCGATAATGAGAAAGGAATTGTTTTAAAGCTGTGGAATGGAGGAAAAACTGTGTCAGTCAGAATCAAGCGTGTCGAAATCGTGGGGCAGCAGTTTGGTGATTCTTCACGGTGTAGTAGTAATTGAGATGTCTGGTGTTTCTATTACACTTCCATGAAGAACAATCTAGAGACTAGAAACAATCTCTAGACTCTGTGTTCATAAAGTTTTTAAAAATTACTACGAAAATAATCTTACGCATTTATAATTTATTAAGAGATGTTTTGCATTATTTTTTATAATTATACTTAAGAGTTACTTATAAGATACTCTATTAGTTATGTTACGCTTTTTTCCCTAATTTTTGACCTTCTCCCCCTCCTTTGTTTCACACTTTACCATCATAAGGCCCTCATGGCACTGGTCTAGGGGTTCTAATCAAAATTTACCTTACTTGAATTTTCCTTAAATTATTGCTTATTTACGTTTTAAACCTATTAACCGATTCCTTCACTATTAATTTTTTGTACTTTCATTAATTATGAAGCTCGTTCTTAAACAACAATTTTAAATTTAGCGTGTTGTCCCTACTTGTAAAGAATTTTATTTTCTATATCGGGCCCTATACCATAGGCCATAGGATAATAACAGGTTGCTAGCTAGTTTTTCTTTGTGTTAGTTTAAAAATTACAAAACTTGAGAATGAATATGTAGTTCCTCTTAACATCTTAAGGTGTCGAAATTGGAGTAGTATTATGAAGTATTTACAAAAAAACTTGCATGATAGGTTAAAGAAAATCATGGAGTAATTACAGAAAAACTTGAGCTTTACAACAGGCAGTTGCATAAGTTAAAACGCCATATATCCTTCATCAAAACAAAAGCTTGTTACACAACTATCAATCAGCATACCGCATCCTCATAAACACATCACGGAAGTCTTGAGCAATTTGTTTCAATTCCAAACAACGCTCTCTTCAGGCACGTTCCTGCACACCAGATCGTGGGAATGGCGTGCCATCGGCGGCACACGATCAACCCCCCAAAATAAAAGGTCACTTCCAACTACCTGTGGCTGGCTTCTCACTCCCATACCGTACCCTAACGACTCTTGAAATTAAATATCGTCAATGGTTTTAATTGGCGAGGAGGCATGCCTAATTAGTGGCGAGGCTCGTGGGAACGTGAGAGTCCACGCCTTATTGTCGGCTTTTTTGGTGTTGCGCGTGTTGGTTGGATATTGATTCCGATGGCTGAGGGTGGAAGAGATGGGACGGACTTGAAATGGAGAGGGAAGTTCTCTTAATGAAAAGTTTGAAACGTAGTTTGACGAAGTCGTACGAGGGAATTGTGTGAATTAATTAACTCTCACAAAAAACAAAGTCCGTATTCATGGTGTTTCAAAAAGTCTTTAAGATTTGCAACAATGTCTCGAGGAGCCATATTAAAGGTTAGCCTATATTCTAAAGTGACTATGCACTATGTTGAACGCATTGTTACTTAAAGCGCTCCTATATAGTCGAACAATGTGTTTAAAATAATTAAAATGGAAGGAGAGAGCACAAAAACTCCAATTAAAAATAAGCGGAATATTTATAAATCAAATTAAAAGAGTGGATCTTTAATAGTTGAGATGTTTGTGTTTGAAGGTTGTGCTCGAACTTAGCCCCCTTTTAAGAAAATTTTCACTCACCATCCCCCTTACCAGAATATTTTTGATTGCCCATTTTTCCTGTTATTTCTCTGATCTGCTTAAATTTAGTAATCATAATGAATATTCTTAAGTACTCTCGATTAATTTGATGCAACTTAAACAAATTCAGTTTGGAGGTAATTCATTAAAATCGCGTTTGCTGCCGTACTTCTATGTACTACGATTCCGAATCTTACAGAGGTGTCTCCTTTTGCAAGTTTGTTTTATGAAATTTTAGACTAATCCAAGAATCAATCGCACTCTAAATGAATATTGGATCAAATAAGTTAATAGGATTTAGAAATCAGTCTTTGGGTTGGGTTTTGGGTTACATATATTTTCCGGTATGTGTGCTTGATCTCAAAGAAATCCGTCTTTAAATTTGGGATAGAAAAAAGAGAAAATAAATTTAAAGCACGAATTTTCCACCCAAGAAAGAGACCAGCAGTAAAGCGCATTTCTGATTCCAAATGACTGAATTTTCTAAATTTGTAGTTGGAGAGCCTATACATGTTTTTTGGAGTCTGTCGGGGTTGGAGATTATGAAATTTATTTCGAGCGACCTAACATCTCAACTCAAATTCATTCACTTGTAAGAATTTCTAAGTTGAAAACCTGATTTTTATACGTAGCTATTAATCAATGTAGTTTTCTTCTAATTTTAATGTCTAGAGGTTTATAGGAGATGCTTTATCGATTGAAACATCTCTCTCCTATACCTGAACTTGTGCCATGGGCATCGAAAATTACCTTTTGGTGGTAAGTGTTCGTTGAATTAATGTTTATATCATTGATATACAATATTTTTTAGCACTAAAGGGATCCAATAATCTACTTGTGCAATTAAACGTAGATTTAAAACAACTGCTGAATTAGTAATTAATATACAATGCTTAATTTAATTGGGAGCTACTTTTTTGTTTCAGTTAAATATTAAAATGTTCATTGTAATTAACCATTTAATATTTCATTTGTATTTAAATTGTTTAACTAATAAACAAAATCTCAAACATTATGCTTCGGAGCATTTCGGAAAAGCTGAATGATGGGTTAATTAGTTATGTAACTATCATTCAAAATTTCAATTTACTTGAGGCAAGGTATTTTACTGTAGTGCTATATTGCAAAAAAAAAGTATGCAATTTATTTTTGGGGAAGATGAAATAATTCCTAAGCCCCCTCTATATTAGGCTGAAGCTTTTCATAAATTGTAAGGTAGGATTTGCATCTACATATCGACAGCCACGTTGCAAAAGCCTGTAAGTGCAAAACCTCAAAGTTTTCAGGAGACGAAAAAAAAAAAAACTATCGCAAGTTTGGTTTTTGGCAAGCATGGCGATGGTTTGATGATAAGCATTTTAAAATAACGCTATACGCGTTTTTCTGAGGACGACACGGCTTCCCCTCAGCGTCACTGCAACTTACAGAGTTTTGCTTGGTGATTTGGAGGTTCCCAACTTACAGGTTATTTTATTACAAATCGTCATGGAGAAGTTTTGAAGCGTCTTTGGCCGATTTTGGTGGCGCAAGGCCATCTTTAACAAGTACAACTCAAAACCTTATTTTCGCCGAAAAATGTTCTTACAGGCTTTTGCAACGTGGCTGTCGATATATAAATAAAAAATGGGGATACAAGAAGTAGTACATAAAGGGGGCCTGGGGTGTTCCGAGATTATTTTGCACCTTAAACTGTATTTCTTCGGGTATTAAAATTTATCTTATCCTGAACCCTTCGCAACACCCCTGCTTTTGCAGATGAATGCGGAGCATGTAGGAAAGCTACATAGTCTCAGGTTGGAAATATCTTGATAATACTAATTCCTATTCTTAATAATAATTTAGATGTATTGATAGCTATTTCCATTTTGATTTAATGTTGATTGATATTTTGATTGAATACTACAGTTGACTCCGCTTATTGTTATCAATCGTATAATGTTATCAAAATTGATCGGTCCATATCACTCCTATATTTAAATTAATGCAACATGTATCGCTTTATGTGATCAATACATCGCTTAATGTTATCAAAATCTGGTGAAATCCCTAAAAATATCTTTTATTTCCCGTTTGAAAACTAATTTCAATACATAATCATACAAAATAAGTCATTAATTTATTAGTGTTTTATATATGTTCCACTCTCATATTTTTCTTCAAGGATGTAAAAATTGCAAAATACATACTAAGGTAATCGTTTTAAATACTTTAATTAGGAATACATAGTTGATTTTAAAGATAACACTCGAGTTAAACTGTTTGAAACTTTCTAGTATCAGATCGCTTATTATTATCAATCTGATATTGTTATTCTACTCTTGGACAAAAGTGATCATATCAAGCGGAGTCGACTGTATTTAAAAGTCAATACATAACTTGGATTTTGTATTCAACCCTTTTATTCTACAGGTTCCTGTCAAAATTTGCCCACTAACCTTTTGATTTTATGGAAGCATGGTCTTTTCAGAATTGAAGTGTTTTGATGAAGATTCCCAGAAAAGGGCTGGCTTCTTTTTATTATGTAAGTAACAATTTGTTGATTGAATGTAATTTTCCTTTTGTACCGGGTTTATTCTCATGAAGGACTTTTTTTCCCATAAATTTATCATTAAATAAGATTTTAATGAAATTTTAAATTTTTATCACCATCCAATCTCTTAAAACTGTAAAAATGTCAAATTCTTGAAGATAAATTTATTTCTGATCTCCTTACTTTCTTGTTTAAAAATAAACTTATTATAAAATCATAACTCTAGATACAATAACTTAGAATGAAAAAAAAAAAGAAAAAAAAAGAAATGTGTAGTATCTCAAATGAGTTACTCAAGTCGGGATCCTTACTTTCTTTAAAAAAAATCTCTTTTGGAATATTGCACATTTTAAAAAAGTTACCTCAATATTTTCAAAATTAAAATTACTGTCATTTCAATTGAAAATTTTTTAATGTTTTTCAGATACTTAATGACAAAATTCATTATAATTAGTATAATGATCTTGTACTAAATAAAAGCGTTCATAAAAGTATCTATTGTTCTTTTGAAAACTTGCCCCGGAAATTTCGGATTCTGTCTAGTCAGAGTGTATTATCTGAAAACTGCCTTTCTGCATCTAAAAAGTTTTGAAGTGCATTTTTAAAATTTAGTAATAACTGTTTTTTTTTACATTTCAATTTTAAAGGTTTTTAATAAATAAAATACATGTTTCAAAATTTTTCTTTTCAATAAATTCATCTTGGTTTACCTACTTCAATTACAAGCAAACATTTTTACCTAAAATTTGATGGTAAGTTAAATATATTTTCCTTACTGATAGTTTCTCTTGTCATTGTTCAAGTGTACTTTAAATATATACCCCTTTTCTTTGCTCTTAATTGCTAAATTAAATTTTTAATGAAAAACATTTTCTAGCACAATCTTACTTGAATAGCATGTTTGTAAACTATTTCATTTTTAACAATGCCTAAAATTACTAAACTTGAGATGGAACAATCGTAAAAACTGTTATGTATACGATCAAAGATTTTAAATTAGTATCTTCAAAATAAGTAATCACTTTTAATCAGTGGTAATTTTTTTTAATTATTTTGTTAGTATTTGATCTTGGTGTTGAAATTTTTTTTTTAAATTAATGGGTAAAGTTAAATTGTTTTTCTATGAGGGGCAGATATGAGTTAATAATTGTCCAATAGGCTTTTATGGTTTTAACGTATTAACAATTCTAATTTAATTTTTTCCCAAATGAAACTGAATGTTTTGATTTTGAATGTTATGTGTGTTTTGTAGTACTATAATTGTTTATCAGTTTTTAATAGAATTTTTTTTATAATCTAGACAAAATACACAACAGTTAAAGATGAAGGGGTCTATGCGACTCCTAGCATTACTTGTTATTCAATAAGTTCTATAATAATAAATAGAATTCGTCGTATAGTTTTGTGATTTTTTTCTAATACGGTTCCATCTAAATTGTACAAAATGTGAATCAACAAATGTAAAAAAGATGAAGTACATTAATTGGGAAAATTAATTTTAGTTTATTATATCTAAATTTAATTAATATTTCAACCTAAAACTCAATTATATGAATAACGAAAATAATAAAATGCAACTTCAACATATTTATGACCAGTTTATTGTTTATTCAGCCATTTATAGCATTAAATATTTAGAAATCCTAAAAAAATCTAAATGATTAAATATAATATGTTCTTGCTAAGTTTTTAATATCTAGTATTATTGGAATGTATAATAATTCATGGGGAGCTAAAAGTATAAGAAGGTCCCCTTCTTAATTTTTAAATGTATGGGCAATTCCCGTCTTTTCTGTGTTAAACTTTAAAAAATTCTTCCCTTCAGTAATTTTCTTTAAGTGCAATATATATCATGCTGACTTTTGCAGCTGTTCCCTATCCCTATATCATTAAGTTTAAATCTATGGTAATATTTTAATGAAGCATAGAAATAAAAATTTTTTTGAAAGATAACAGAAAGCAAAATAAAATTAAGGTGTTTTTTTTTATTTGGAAGTATTTTAGTATTAATTTTGCATGCATAATTTTTTTAAACAAATAAAGTTTTTATGGGTAGTCTGCTTTTAAAACGTTGATTAGGGTTCAAAACATTTTTAATACTTGCCTTTCGTGAAATAGAAAATCTTAAGCGTTCTTTATTTTCCAATTTTTTAAAAATTTACCTAGAAATATATTCAAAAATTTTTTTGTTTTGATAAATTAAAGGAAGTTTCCAAGCGAAAAAGAGCAAAATTAAAGATGAAAACAAATCAAGTTTAACGATGTTAATTAAGAATGCGTTGGTGATGTAATAAACGTGAAAACAATATTTCACAAACAGGAATATGCTTTTAAAAATCCATATTTATTTCTACTATCTTTATTATTTCTTACTATATGAACATACTTCTGTTATGTTTTTTGTGTAAAACGTCACGTATCACAGTAATGAAAAAATTTAGATCAATTCTTTTAAAATTACGTTCATATGATTCTACTCTTTATTTATGGGAAAATACATTCTTTAAAATAATAATACATTAAAATAAATATTTTTACTTTACGAAGTTATGTACTGTCTTTTGAATACATAGCTTTTTAAGGAACGAATGTACATGAATATAGGTCAAAAGGTCTTTAAGAAAAGAATTTACCAATTAAATTACCTTATGAATTAATTATATTTAGTAATGATTTGAAATAACACCCCCAAAATGTTTTACTTTTTTTATCAATTTGCCGTATTAAGTCTTAGTTTTGTTTAATTTGATCGAATATTGCTTGATATAAAGTTTTGAAGGCCAAAGTTGGCAGTTTTGCGTGTAGAATTTTTATTATAAATAGTCCTTTACTTCCAAAATGAAAAAAAAAAAACTATTACCTATAAAATTGTAGTAACTTTACTATACTAGACAGCAACTTAAGTTGACCCTATGACGTCACTAACAAACAAAGTAGTTCCCATCGCAGTGTCTTAATTTTGAGTGAAATGAAGAACGTCAATTTAAAAAAATATGATTATTTTGTTAAACCCATGTATATTTAGTGCTTTTCAATCACGATTTGCGTACCGAACGTACCGAAACTCCTCCTAGCAAACCAAAAGACTTAGTGTTTACCGATTTCTCCTTCCGTATTTGTGACGTACTGGGTTCAAGAAACGTTTCTGTCGAGTATTGATGTTTTTGTTTATAGCAATTATATTATTTATTTTCAGCTTTTGACGCCATCCAAGTCAGGTTTTTTAACCAATGGGCGGGTACTGGATTTATCATCCTTGCCCTAAGAAGTACCTACTTAGCGGGCACCGTGGACCGGAGTAACGGAGGTGAGGTACTGTTACCCGCGTCACACACATTCGCTCGCACGACCTTTTTTTTTTACAGGAGGGCCACATTCGTTCATCACACAACACATCCAAGCCTAAGTAACTCCGAAAAGGTTTTTAGTTTAGTTAGACTACTGAACGTTTTGACTTTAACTTTTCCCATGGATTAACTTCTTAAAATGGAAGATAAATCTCACTAGTATCTAATTTATTTCGCAGTAAGTTTAGTTTTCCTTAGAAAATTTTCTCAAAAAAAATATTTTTTTATAGTTATATTGTAAGTTCTTCTTCACATCATTTTAAAGGAAAGATTCCTTAAAACGATATCCTAATTGAACGATTGAGTTCAGAATGAACATTTTAAAACTGTTGTATAGTTTTTGACTCATAGTTACTCAATTTTTTTTTTTTAATTCTCATACCTTTTCTTTAAGAAAAATTTCCTCTCATCGCTACCACTTGTACAATTAGTTTTTTATAATACCCCATTTGCAAGTCCACATTTGCAACTTATAAGTCCACTGTCATGATGATTCCTGTTATCTAGTAGCTACTATTTACTCATTAACATTTTCTGGGCCGAATTCAGATCCAGGTATATTTTGATTAAGTTTTTTGCACAATTTACCTGCTAATGCTTCCATTAAAGGAAATTATTAAGAAGGCGGTAAATTTCTTTTACCGATGATCCCAATTCTTCTGCTATACTTCTGCTGTGTAAACAATAGCAGACTATAGTGATAAATACATAAAATAAAAGCCAAAGTTATGTGGAATAACTAATAGATTCAACCTAAAATTCTGATGTAAAATATGAGATCATTTTGAGTAGTATTTCCTTTTTTATGGTCTTTTAAAATCGCTAATTCAATTATAATCACCCTGAAGTATATAAAACTTAATTTAAAAACTATCCTGTTAGTGTTAAATTACCCCGCCTAATTTATGATTCGTGTGAAAACTAAGATTTACTAAAAGTTAAACTCACCCAGATTGGTCTAGCCCACAATTTCCAATTTTTCTGGACCCCCACTTTGTGAATCATAAGTTCTATTTTCCAATCTTTTCAGTTTTAAATTTTTGTGGGTTATGTTATGGGCCCATTTCTTATCAACTTGGAAAAACTTAAAACCTTTGTTTTCAAAATCCTAAAATACATTAGTACTTTTTAAATCCAACAATAAAGCCATAGATGAAGTTTCTAAACTGATCAAACCTGTACAGAAATAAAATTTACATATTAATGGTGAGCGATTACTACTTCTTGCGATTGCTAACTTTTGACGTCTTGCAATATCATATGGAAACTGATTTTTCCACTCAATTTTAAGGGTTGGCTGAAATTCATATAGTGCTGTCCTTTAAAAACAACCCACTCCAAATTGTACCCTAAAAACAACCCATTGAGATTTTTTAATTAAATAATTAAAATAATTTTACCATCTCATATACCCTGTCTTTCTATAGCCTTTAGAGTGTCAGGGATGTAAAAACTGGTCAAAGAACGGTTTATTTACTTATTTTTTAAACAAGCTGAGATAATGCAGATTTTTGGCAAAAAATGTGCTTCAGATTTACAGATTTTGTAAAAATGTATGTTATAAAGACTTAGAGCATTTTTCGCGCGTTTTTATGTTATCCCATTACTATGAGAATAAAATATTAAAGTTTTAGCTCAGTCGGCCAATTAGTCCTAGGAAAAAGTGTTTTTTTTCTTTCAAATTCTTACTTAATTGACTGCCAATTTGTAATAGATAATTGGAATTAAACATGCTAAGCACTAAAATGTTAGGGAGGATGAGCCGCTAGTACAGTTTTTTGTTCGATTTAATTATCCTTTTTATTAAGCTTTTAATGAAGAAAATATGAAACAGTGGGTTGTTTTTAAAGGACAGCACTATAAATGCTGAAAAAAAGCCTTGTGCAAACTCTGTGTGGTTATCATTTGGCTTTGTTAATATTTTCAGAGTTTTGGTGTACCTGTCAAAAGTTTATCCTCCTGGCGGTATGACTATAGTTATTTAGCCTTATTTGCATAAACGATTCAATAACTTGTTTGTTTCTAAATATTTAAATTGACTTTGCTTATTAGTTAACTTAATCTTGTATCTTGACACCCATCCTGAGTTTTGCGATTGATTTATAATGCTTTTTCAGAAGGGTTTGAAAGTCTTCATGGAAGCAAGAACTCCCTTAGACTCAACTCTAAAAGTTTGGATAAGAAGATATTTACTTTTTCACCAATGGTATGTTTTACAAACTTGTAAATTCTGATGTACACCTACCCTTTTAAAAGTGTTTTACGCATTTGCAGTGTTATATAAACGAAGTGTTCAATTCCAGATGATAAAAGCAAACATCTCTAAAATTGCTTTTTCTTTTCTTAAGTATTTAAAATTTAGATACTTTTAATATTCGACGATTTTGGTGATTTTAAAATTGCAAATCGTGATATTTTGTGTTACAGAACAAGTGCACATTGATGATTGAATAGTGCTTGCTAATCACTGTCATCTCATTTCAATTCTTAAAAAATGCAAATATTTTTAATTCTCGAAATTTGATACAGATAATAAGTTTACTCCTAATCCTCAAAAAAATGCACACTTTCATTACCAAATTTGTCATTTGAACCAGTAATTGAAAAGTTTTTACCCTATCTAAAAGGTCAAATTAAAACAATTTAGTGAAAGAGGAACTTACATGTACTATAATGAATATTTTAATTTATGTTACAAAACTAATTTTTCTTCAAATATTTCAAGATATAATTTAAGCGTTATGTTCTAAAATTTTAGTAAAACAAGCAGACAAGTCGCATCTTTCACAGCTTCTGATAATGGAATTTTACTTTTTATTTTACCTCCTAAAAATTAATCTCAATCCCCCCCCCCATGAACGTTTTTCTCCTGTTGAGGCGCTTCAATTTATTTTCATGTTTATTTATTTGCCCTAGTAGCGCAGCTCATAAAAAAATATTTCTAGTTTACGTAAATTCAACTAGAATTAAACGAAATTTGACCATACATGATAAAATTGGACGAATCTTGGAAATTTATGCTGCTTGGGTAACGTTAGTACAGAAAAGATTTCCATTTACATGACCGGAAAAACAAAATCGCATAAAACTTGTCGGCACCCATAAATCAAATACTAAACACTTTAATAACAATTAAGTATTAACAAAAGGAAAAAGAGTTGTATGAATAATATAGTCTTAGAAGTTTTCTTAATGAAAATGTCACTGTCGAAACTTGTCATGCTAAAAGATATTATTCAGGCCTTTAAATTTGTGCTTTTCAATATTTTTATAAATTTAGTTCTATGTTACGTAGTGCATAAAGTGGATTTTAGGATCAGATGGGGTAAAATGGATCTAGGGATTTTAAGTTTATATTCATAAAATTTAATGTTTTTTGGCATGCTCATTTTTATTGAGGCTCTAGAAAAATCAGCATGCCTCAAAAAATTATATTTTATAAATATAAACTGTTAAAATCCATATATCCATTTTGTCCCTCTGTAATCATTTTACCCCACCTTACCACCTGACTCTACAAAACTGCTCACCGTTCCGATTTTTCCGTGTTTGTTACGATTTACATTAAATTGTTTCGAATTCAAAAAGGAAAACCGGTAAATGAGATAAAATTTGGAAAAACTTAATAAAAGATTGAATTTTTATAACAAGACTTGAAAAACGGAGCAAATACGGAAAAATCGAAACGGTAGGCAAATGTACGTACAAATACTTCTTAAAATACATATTTATTGATGCCTATTTATTTCTTATTTTCAGACCTCGATCTTGGAGTGATCACTGTCCGTGGGTTGTCAAGCCTCAAGTTCCACTTTTTCATTTACTTTATAGAATTCTCCGTAAGGTTTGATGACCTGGTGGAATACCTATACAAAGGAAGGCCTTTTCTGTGGTGACTGGTGACGTCATAGAAGTGGAATGCATCTGTGCACGATCGAGCTTCTCAAATTCAATGTAAGCTTTATTTTTACTTATTCTCAATAAAGATACATTTTTGAAATTTAAGTGTTCTTAACTAATATTTTTTAATTTGATTCTCAGATAAAAACATTTGGGTTTCTTTCTTTAGAAAATTGCATAAAAAATTTAAAAGAAACCTATTAACCATAAAATAAAAAGTTCTTATTGAAGCATAAAATTAAGTAAAGACTTGTTGTAATATCCATGTCAAAATATAGTTTAAATTGAAACATGAAAAGGATAACATAACATTGAAATTTTAACATTTCATAGCATCAAAAAACTATATTTTAAATTTTTCGTTCTATCAGTTGATGCTTGATTTTACGAACCGTAAGCTGGTTTCTAAATTATCTACGTAGGGAAATGATAATACAATTTCCATTAACGAACTACATTTGAAGACTGGACTTCAAAAGCGAGCTAAGTGCCAAAAAGTAAATTTCCCGTAATTCATCATTTTAAATTCGATTCTCCATAGAAATACACATGTCATCTTCAGGCCATTTTTGACCTACTAATCATGGTCGTGGCACTTAGTTGGATTTATAGGGTGTTGGTGATGGCACTAAGATTGTTTTTTCGGGTCTAACTAATTTTTTTTTTTAGTTTTGACACTTAGCTCGTTTTTGAAGTCCTGTCTTCATTTGTTAAACACATTTTTTGAGAACTCTTTTCCACACTTCTTTCACTTAATTTTTTCTCAGGCAATGCTGAAAAGCTTTTTCTTCATAAAATTTATTGTAAGAAATTCTGAGAACAAATACATATACAACTATGACTAATGATTAATTTTTAAGCACTAGATGTTTTTTTTTCGTGTAAAATTTTTGTTTATAATTTTTAACATAGTATAAATGGACATAGTACACAAGATAAATTCTATGCTCAACAGCAACGTTTCTTGAACCCAGTACGTCACAAATGCGGAAGAAGAAATCAGTAAACAAAGCCTGTTAAGTTGCAAGGAGGAGTTTCGGTACGCAAATCGTGATTGAAAAGCACTATAAATACATGGGTTTAACAAAACAATCATACTTTTATATTGAATTTCTTCTTTTCCCTCAAAATTCAGACACCGCGATGGGAACTACTTTGTCTATTACAAAGTAATAGACAAAGTAACCCCCCCTAAAATGTACCATTTTATAGTCTTAATAAGAGTTTTTGTAAAAGAGAAAGTTTGATAAAAAAAATCCTAAATAGCCCAATTTTTAAACGTTTTTGATTAATTTAACTACAACCCTTTTGGGAAGAAATTATTAAATTCGTTTTAATAACATTCACATTTATTTTCCCCCAAAAAAATTAAACTTGATGCTTTCTCAGAGCAGTTCGTTCCTAAAGAACTTGAACTTACAAGGAGAGGATCCCAACGTGTCATCACCGATTTGGTTCATTTTTGGTGTGTAAGTAGTGCATGACTAGGACATCAATTTGTGAAAATATTAAGAAGCAACTTTCAGAAATTTTGGAGAAAATCGCGATTAAAAATTTTAACATGTACTTATAAATTTAATAAGATTCTCATCTTGCAAGCGGATCGTGGTGTAGCGGTAACAGTTGCGATTCCCAATCCAAAGGTCCTGGGATCGAGTCTCGCTGCATACCATAATTTTTATTTTAATTTTCTACGCAATTAAGAGCACAGATATGAAATAAAGTAGTACATAATATTTATATTTATAATTATCAATTTTAAAACTTTTTTATAACATATTTTTATTACATTATTTTATTACTTACTTTTATTATTAACATATTTTTTTTTTGTTTTGAAAAAATCTTTTCATTCCTTGTTTCCCAAAAAAATAATTATTAAATCAAATCTTTTATGATCCTATTGTAAATATTATATATTTACCAAAAAAAAAGTTTATTTTAACCATCAAATCAGACACATAACAAACCCTTTTAGCATAACAAAATTGCGTACTTTCTTTTGGATAGTTAAGGATAAATTAAGGTAAAACGTCATCTATAAAAGTATTTTTTTTTTTGTTTTGAAAAAAATATTTTTATTCCTTGTTTCCCCCCCAAAAAAATTATTAAACCCAATTTTTTATGATCCTATTGTAAATATTATAGATTTATCAAAAAAATTTTGTACACAAGAAAAAATATTTTAAAATTAATAATTAAATATTATTATAAGTTTATTTCATATCTGTGCTCTTAATTGTGTGGAAAATAAAAATAAAAATTATGGTATGCAGCGAGACTCGATCCCAGGACCTTTGGGTTGGGAATCGCAACTGTTACCGCTACACCACGATCCGCTTGCAAGATGAGAATCTTATTAAATTTATAAGTACATGTTAAAATTTTTAATCGCGATTTTCTCCAAAATTTCTGAAAGTTGCTTCTTAATATTTTCACAAATTGATGTCCTAGTCATGCACTACTTACACACCAAAAATGAACCAAATCGGTGATGACACGTTGGGATCCTCTCCTTGTTAGTTAATAACAATTATTTTAAATCTATAAAAAAATTCCGCGTTTTTTCCAGTTTTTACGATGGTCTCAAAATTTTCACTGTTTTACTTGTAAAATGTTTCCTCTAGTCGCGAAATTAATGTCCTTTATTAGTGTTTCATTTTCCAAAAATTTTCTAATTTCATTACATGTCACAACAGAAGTGTATTTGGTGGTCCAAATTTTAAGTACTATATAAAAATAACGGAAAAGAGCAGTTGTTAATCTAATTCTTAGGACTATTTTATCGAGTTATTTTCAATTGCATAGATGTTTTTCAAATGATAAATAAAGGCTACCTCTATTATCTTTGTTACTGTCTTTAACATTTTGTTTTGTTTCAGAAACTCTGATGTAGTCGTGACAGCTACTGTAGGAAAAACGAACTATACTAGACTGCAACGTTTCTTGACCCTATGACGGTACTACGCAAAAGGAAAAACAGCGTAAACAGAAAGCCCGTTGGGTTGCTACGGGAAGTTTCGGTACGCAAGTCGAACAACAGTCGGTGTATCAAACAAACTAATCATTATATTCATTAAGTTCGTAGGTTACTCAAAAATCAGACACCACGCTGGGAACTACTTGTTTTTGTGTCTCCAGGGTTTAGTATTACTGCAAATAATGGTCCTGTGCGCAAGTATACTTATTGGAATGTTGTTTCGATGATGTGTAAGTTGCCTGTAACCGGACACTTTTTGATGTATCATGAAAATGTTTGTAACCCAACATAGGTTTTTTAATAAAGTTTAATTTTTCTGTACTGGAGTATTTTATTCAATTTCTACACACTTCGTCCACGCCGCTCAGAATGAGCATGCGCGTGGACTTAGTATATATAGGGCGCGCAGGTTATGCAGAGCGCATGCGCAAACCAGGGAGAGGTTGCAGCCAACTAGAGAGCCAAGCAAAGGGTTATCAGATGAAAAGTAGAAGTAGCAATCAAGTAGGAAGTTCAAAAGCTAACTTTAGACATTATCTTTTCAACCAAGTTTGAAATTGAGCTTGGTTGACAAGTCAAAGTTGACTTTAAATTTTTTTCGAGTCCAAGAATGGAATAGGAACTTAGAGCTGAAGTCCAGGAGTTCCTTCAGCTCCAAATTCAAAGTTCCTATTCCATTCTTGGACTTGAAAAAATTTAAAGTCAACTTTGACTTGTCAACCAAGCTCAACTTCAAACTTGGTTGAAAAGATAAAGGCTAAAGTTAGCTTTTGAACTTCCTACTTGATTGCTACTTCTACTTTTCATCTGATAACCCTTTGCTTGGCTCTCTAGTTGGTTGCAACCTCTCCCGGGTTTGCGCATGCTCTCTGCATAACCTGCGCGCCCTTTATATACTAAGTCCACGCGCATGCTCATTCTGAGCGGCGTGGACGAAGTAGCAAAAATTGGAAAAACGAACCTATGACTAAAAACACAGATAAAACTACTTTTAAAAACATCGTACTTTTATTACGGCACATCAACAGGTTACAATCTTAATTTACAAATAAAGTTTTACAAAAATCTTGATCGTGGACATATAAAACATGATCCTATACATGCTTGCCTTGAATTACCTGAAGATGCAGCGGGTTCTCACGAAGCCTAGAGGGGCATTCTCTCTTGGAAACCCATTATGTGAGCGTACTAGGATTGTCAGGTTAACTAGGATAGGTCGTACTAGGATTGTCAGTATTCACTTCAGTAACCTGGGATGAAAAATTCTATCAGACAACGCATGGAACCACTAAACATACTTCAACAATAGGCTATCAAAGCCATAAGCTTCTAGATTCTACAATAAGATTTACACATGGAAAAAAGTATGTCAATATAGTTCAATTATTGGGTTTTTTTTAATATTCTGTCGTATTAAATGGGATGGAATAAAATGGAACTCACTGGATTATTTAAATAGGATTCAATAAAAAAAATTCACCACTTTATTATCCTGCCAATATTTGATTGTTAACTAACTTGATAGAAAGTTAAACTACCTCCATTTTAGCTACAAAGGCTTAAAAGCATTTGCTTAGAATTAAGACCAGATGCTGCTTCCCAAAGACGATCGAGAACGATATCCAAATAAGCGAAATTTTGAAATTCTACTTCTAATATCTGTAATTCAAAAATTAGTTGTGGGGCAAATAGGAAAAAAATCAATCGAGGGTGTGCCTGCTCTGTTTAGAAGACAACTAGTGCTCCTGAAATCTCGTTTTCTCAATTATTTATTTGGTTGACAATATTTCAGTTGGTTGAATCATTTTCGGAAGCTGCACCTGGTCTTTAATTTGATCTGATAAATCCGCGTGCGATTTCAGTGGTAGCTATGCAAATGATAAATATTCCCTAAAACACTTGTAGCTAGAAAAAAATTTTGATTGAAAAAAAAAGACTAAAAAATAGCCGAGTTCACAAGAGCCATTCTACCGGAGGAAAGGCGGAAAAAACTGGTTCTTTTTCCACCGCTCTCCCTACGCTAGGGAAAAAGTCACCTGACTATCGGTTAGACTTAGAAATTCTCCCCTGAGCTGTAGCAGGAGGAGAGGTTTTAATTGGATCAACCTCCTGTAGACGGCGCTCTCGCTCGCTTCCCATAATGCATTTCTACGAGCTCGCTTGCTTGTCACGTGATTCTTTCTACTGGTAGGACGAGTGCTCTTGTGAACGGGCTATTCGAATTTCATAAGGCTGGTTTTCGGAGATCCCTTTTCCCTACTTCTTTAGCTCTTTCTCCGGGTGAACAGGCTGGCTGTAGTAAACGCGGCTAATATGGTAGAAAACCAATCGATTTTTTTTAAAATGACTGAGTTTGAATGTATGTACTTCAATTTAAAAAAACTATATTTAACTTTTGAACAAATCTAAAAAAAAAAATCAAAATTAAGGGTGTATCTAAGGAGCTTCATTATTTTAAAATTTAATATCTCGGGAAGAAAGAGAGTGTTTTCAGGTGACGTCACGACCAGTTATTTTCTTTTAACTGTTAACCTTTTGCAGGGCTTTTAACTGTTGCTAAGGCCTTTGTTAGGTGCGGCGGTATCAGTTGCTAAGGCGGTTGTTAGGTCCGAATCATGTGATTGAAAATGATCTATATGAAGTAACGGCATCTTGAAGTTGAGAGTGTTAAATTTCATATACCCTAGTTTGAGAAAACTAATTCTCAAATTTGTTTACAGATGGAGTGAATATTATTCCCGAACTACTGAATCAATATTTTTTAAACAAAAAATACTAGTATAAAAAGGATTCAATGTTTTAAATTTATCAAGAAATGCGGTCTTAAATCATCAATGAAATTGAAAAAATTTAGTTCTAAGTCGCAAATTCGAAATGAAAAACTTACAAAGGATTTTGGACGGTCATCCCATGATGTTCTAAGCGGAACAGTAATAGGAATCGGAATCGGAATATCCTCCACAACTGCTCAGGAGCTTACGATCAGACTACCCGGACAGAAGGACACATGATGAAGATTATGCTCCGATGTTTTTTTCCTGGAATTAAGGTCACGTGGCAAGGACACTGACTGCTCCTGTGCTGATCACTTGGATCTCAGCTTAGTCATAAGGGAGTCTAACAAAAGCAGTTTACTTCAGCTTCCTGAAAAATCCATCAAGATAAAAAGTTTGTGTTTGAAGTTCTCTAGAGAACTGCAATGTTTACTTACAGATATACAATTTCAAACTTTAAAAAAATATACTAAAGATCTAAGGTGACTGCAACATGCCCTGAAATCCAATTGAGCTTCTGGGGGTTTATAGAGTAAGCAAATTCAACCAAAAGAAAGATATTGCATTGAATTGTCACCCAGATTTGAATTACATAAGAAAAACTACAAGCCTCCACCTCATCTGTAATTCATTAAAAATCGATTCTAAATTCCAACTGAAGAGACAAAAACAAAGCGAGCTTGTAGAAACAGAAACGTAATCGGTTAGTATTGTAATATTGGATTACATTTTTAATTTCAATGGCTGATTTCAAATTAACGGGAACCTGTGATTTATTGTATTATTAAAGAACCAATTTGGCAATTTCAAAGAGATTTATCTTAAATTGTCAACCGGTGCTGTCTGGAGAACTCTCCGACATCCTCCCCGCGTCCAGTGCTCTTCGATGTGTTTTTATAGTACATATTTTACCCTTATTATATGATCGTTAAGTGTACAGATAAAAGCGTTTTCAGAGTCCCTGACAGGTCCATATGCATTTTATTACTTATTTCATTTTAAATCACAAGTAGTTGCAACCAGACCGATACCTAGAAAACATCCCTGGGACCTTAAATATCCTACGTTTTCATTAGCTCGCTTTGTTTTTATGTCTCTTCGGTTGGAATTTGGAATAATTTTTAAGGAATTTCTGATGAGGTGATAGAGGCTCGTAACTTTTATTATATAATTCAAATCTGGATGACAATTCAATGTAATATCTTTCTTTTGGTTGAATTTGCTTACTCTAAACCTCCAGAGGGCTCAAATGGATTTCAGGGCCCGTTGCAGTCACTTTAGATCTTTAGTACAATTTTTTTTTTAAAGTTTGAGATTGTACATGTACATCGTATCATTTTTAGGTTTGATTCCATTTATTTGCCCCTCTAAACATCATACTGTTTTGGGGCCAGATGTAGCTTCGAGAAAACGACATCAAATTAAAAACGAAATTTTGAAACTTTATTTCTAATAGCTTTTAATTAAAATATGGTTGCGGGATAGATAGGAAAAAATGCAACCTGTTAATTATAAGAAAACAGCTCCCGAGATGTCGTTTTTAGTTTTCTCGATATTTGAGTGACGATATTTGCAGTTGGTTGGATAGCTTTCTCGATCGTTTTGGGAAGCCGCATGTGGTCTAATCTTTACCTAAACAACTTGGTTATTTTTAATGGGAAAGAACGAAATTGAACCCATTTTTTAAAATTTATGATTAAAGAGAAAAAACACCGATTTTGTCTACGTATGTTTTAAATTAAATAGTGCATATATAAAATAATTTAAATAAAATATTTTTATTTAAAAAATTGAGAACCTGGACTACTTTTTTATGTTGGTATGACAAGGCCTCCGAGCTATATATAACCCTAGAAACCTATATTTTAACATTATGAAAATCGTGCCGTTCTTTGCCGTCGCGTAGGGATACATATTTGCTCAAAGAGGCAAAACATTAATAGTAGAAAATAGTTCCCTAAAAAATCTAACATTTCTTTTAGTCTTGTTTTTCAAATGGAATTCGATAAATAGATTGTTCTACAGCCTTTTGCGCTCCATCTCATCAAATGAACCTTTTCCCCCTTGGTGTAATGATACATTTTTCATTTTGGTATATGCTGAGTTTGAACTCCAGGTTATTTTATAGCTCAGTAGACAAGGCATAAATACATTTTCTCCAGACCACAGTGCAGGCCAGGAATTTTCCTTAGGTGTGGTGGGGCACCCACTTTTTCAGGGGTGTTAAATAATTGATATTACTCCTGGATTTATGTAAATTTTATTTTTACTTGTATTTGGTTAATTTAACTTACTTTTTACTTGTATTTGGTTATAGTTTGGTATTAGTTTGATACATGTATCTAGTTTATCAAATATTATGATAATTTATCATTAATTATTTCAATAGTAAATATTTAGGAGGAATAATAATTGCTTTTAAACCCTTTATCATTGAATTCAAGGAATATTTTTTTTTACACAAGCTACAAGTTTCTTAGAATTAAAGTATTTCCAAGATACCAAATTATAACAGAAATTTCAATTAAGTCTACCCATTCAAGTAATTTTGTCTACTCTCTTCTAAATTATTTTATTACCTAAAGTAGACAAGTTAATTTTTAATAAATTCCATTAGGTGGCGTATATAAAATGTATATCGAGAGGGGCCCATATTTACTCCCCAGCCCCTCCCACACATATTTAATAGGTCCAATGTAGCTTTTTAGGTGATAAATTAGGCCCTAAAAACTTAATATAGGAAAATTGTTAGTAATAAAAATACAAGTACCAAAGGGGGGCCGGCGAAAAAAAAAACCAGACGGTGAAATGCTGGGGTGGCTAGATCAGAACTAACGTCGCCAGCGCGCTGGCGTGGATAGGGATTGTAAAGACGCGGGGGGCCTGGGGGTCCTACCCCAGAAAATTTTTGGAAGTTTGACTAAAAAAAACTGGTTTTCAACTAGTTTTGGTACACTAAGTCCGAATTTTGGATGTACATTTTTAAGAACTTATTAATGTTTTAAAAGTTATTAAAAATAGAGTTCCAAGTACAAAAGGGGATTTGGGGGGTCCTTCCCCAGAAAAATGTTTGAACCTTACCCCTAAAAACAGGGTTTGAACTTGTTTTTGGTACATTTTTATATTTTTATGGTATTTTTTTTGTAGGAATTGGTTTTTGATGAACTTATTATAATAAAGTTGTTAATAAAATTCCAAATACAACAGGGCGTATTAGGGGCCTCCCCCAGGAATTTTTTTTGAATTTTGACCCTTAAAAACAGGGTTTTAACACTTGTTTTGATACACCTAGTCCGAATTTCGGGGGGGGGGGCAGGCCCTCCCCCTATATATGCCCCTGATTCCAAATTCCAGTACTGCAAAATATATAACAATATGTTTATTTTTATTTACGTATACTTTATTTAATATAACAGTTTAAACATGTTTTTATTATAAGCTTAGTTATATCTATTTGATACAAAGGTTTTATGATAGTCAAAGGGAATATCTTGGAAATTTTGCGAAGTATGAAATTAACCATTTTTGTTACTTAGTTACATTTTAATAATATATTTCAGCTAATAATACATCCTATAAAAACTAAACAGAAATGTGGGAATCGTGTTTTTAAAAAAATTTGGAAGAAAGGTACTTTTTTAAGAGACAACAACATTGAGAAGATAGCCTCTGAAGTCCAACTCCAACCCCTGCTGTTCCGTGCTTTTAAAACCTTCAACCAGTGTCCAACAATCTACAGATTTATTGCCTGGGGGTAAATTCTGAGGGTAAAAAAAATTAACATAGACCTTAAAGGGATTTACAAGTAGTGTTTTCCAAGCCTTGGTTTTGGATGGATTTTGTGAAAATTTTCTAGGGGGGGCAAACAAAGATGCCAGGGGAGGCTCAGCCCCCTCTGGCTCCCCCGTAGCTACGGGCCTGCCACAGTGTAACCTCAGAGCATAAAATATTCAAAAAATTTAATGAGCTATAAATATAAATGTCAAAATAAAATTGCACATGATTGAAAATACAATTAAACTAAATTAATGACATGAAGTTATACAATTATACCTCCTAAAATAAGAATTTGGCAATTTAAGATCAAAGTTGAACTTGTGCCAAAACGTGGTTACACTACCCCTTCGTCCCATATAAAATTTTTGACACTAAAAATAACTTCCATGGGACTGTATTTTTCAAAAAATGGCAACTATTGATCTTAAATACTTTTCAGTATGATAAAATTTAAAATTTTCAAAAATAATGATTAAAAACGCTAAAACATTTTAGCTATATAACGAGCTTTTTCAAGCGTTGATTAAGTATTTTCCCTGTGACATCTTATTCTAATTACAATGATACTCAAAGTTATATTTAAAAACACAATGAATTAATTAGCATTAAGAAATTATCACTTGCGTTAAAAAGTGGAAAACGCTCTCCCCTGGTCCTCTATGCTCCGCTCTTTTGACGTTGGTGCTGCCATCTGTTGGTGAAAGATGAAAACAAGTTCCTCTCCAGTCTGCAGTGCTGCTATAAGAGCATGAAACTTTCGTCTCCGGTCTATCGCCTAATGCTAGAAGAAACGTAGAGATTTGTAGTAAGAAAAAAAAACACAAAGATAAAACCAGGAAAAAATTTCGGAGGGGTATATTGAATATGGGGGATATGGGAATAAATCTAACCTTTTTCTATGGCGAGAAAAGGAAAATTTCTGACTCTTGGGGTAGGGAGGAATAATGACCAAATCTCTGGCTACGCCCATGTAAATGACAACCACATGGCATACAAGCACCTATTGATACGCATAAACTTCAAATCTGAAGTTAAGTTTCAGATCAAACTGTTAGAACAGGGGTGGTGGTCATTTTGGAGAGAGTGCCTTTTATTTGGGACACAAATTTGGCGTGTCACTTCCACTTTTCCCAATCTCAAAATTTCTCTTTCAAAATTTTATTCATAGACTGATTATGGGAATTCTACGCAAAAAACATAGCTTTTCATGAAGTATGAGTAGTTTATATAAACATTAATATAAAGGGTGTGTAAAATGTGTAATATACTATTTACACATTTTAAAACACTAGAAAATTTGAAAACCACTAGAATCTATAACTTTAGAAAAATACCCAACACACGAAAAAGTTAGATTCACATTAAAAGAGTTCACAATAAAGAGTAACAAATATTTAGTTACCTATTCAAAAAAAAGTTGGTTCTAATTTAAATAGGAAAATTAAACAGATAGGCCACTTTCATTCTGGAACCTAAAAGAGATTTGGATAAATTATTACAACTTAAGATATTTTAACCAAAATCATAAATGAAATTGTAAAACAAATAACTAGAGCTGAGTTAAAAGGAAATGACAGCACTGAAAAACCTTCATAATGACGCTAGATAACATTAATTTCTCAATGTCTTGCCCTTGCTTACGTTAGTTTAAACGTAAATAGTAAGATTATTTTTTATACTTTGTATTTACAAAAACTTTATTAAAAAATGTTATGAAATTGTTTATCCTTCGAGAAAAAGTAATCTAATGAAGATTGGGACATCAACTTCCTTATTATTTCAGGTTTGGGTAATTCTTTAGATTTTGGCAGAGTTTTTTGTTGTTTCTGATCTGTCCGGGTATTATCAGTCACATAAATAGAGAATTATTAATATTAATATAATTTACAATTTTACTTGACAGTCGTCAAGTCCACAGGTAATCGTTGGGAAATGTTAAGTACAATCTCTGCAATCATGGATCAATATCCAGGTATCCATCATTACCCAAAAACAAATAAGTAAATAATAAACGATAATAATATATTTCAAGCAAAGGATCCAGAGGTTTTAAACGATCGAAAAGGTTTCTTTCAAGTTTCACTATTTTGATAACTCAGAAGTACCTGTAGCAATCAAATTCACTTACGTTAGTTTAAACATAAATAGAAGGATTATTTTTTACACTTTGTATTTACAATAAACAATAGTTTGAAAATCAATTATAGTAAATTGGGAAATATAGTTTTAAAATATTCACAATTAAATCTTCAAATTTATATTACATAAATTATCTTTTGAATGAGTACAAGATAATATATCGTGATATTTTTTACAACACTGAAACTCGTGTTTACGTTTATTCTACATAACAGTCCGGTTATTTATCTCCAGTTTTAATCGAACCCACATATATTTATAAATCTATTTTAATTAGAGCTTTCCCATGACAGGCATCCTAGCTTTGAAAAATATCCAAGTACACTTACTTTTTTCAAAAGATGATTTAAATATTGGCTGAAACCTCATGATGCACCTTTTGCCCAAAAATAAACTTTAAGCTCCACAGTATCCGACAAATTCATGACAAAAACTATAGATCTATGTGACACGGCCAAACAGAATGTTGCAATTTCTCGTAGTGCAGACGAAAACATCAAGATTACCATACTGTAAACTGCGCTCACAGCTGTCAGAGAAGTACTCCGTGCTCCACAAATATATTTGATTGGAACAGTTCTCACTCACAAATTTCTCTCTTGAAAAGTTCTCCTTGGGGTTTGTTTCACTATGAATTTCTTCGGGCCTCAAGCTTTGATATTTTCCAATACATCATAAGACAAACAGAAAACCCGTATGTCCTTAATTGAACTCGCATGGCCACTGATCTTGGGATAACAACTGACATTTCCACAGGGACAGCTGTCACCGGTAGCTCTATAGAAGCACAGCTCATGACAAATGTCACGTTTACACGAAATTTATTTGGTAATGCATAACAAAATTGCACGGATCTTCAACGTTTGTGCTTACTTGAGGGTGTTGCTTGTAGAAAAATTGGTGAACTCTCCCAAAGTACCAACATCTGTTCGACTTGCCACAAATTTTATGAATCGTCACACACAGAAGATATTTTTCGTGACTTGATGTCCTAACATTTAATTTCACTTTTCTCCTCAACAAAGCTATTTTTGGCAGCGTTTTTAGCCTGGTTTACTATACCATATTAAATAAAACTACACTAAGGATTGCGAAATACGCTGTTGTGCATCCGACATCAAACATGGCGGAGTCTCGTCTCGACTAGATTTCATTAGAAACTCCACGATGCAACAAAAACATTAAGTTGAGTTGACTTATTGCTTGATAGGTTTGCCTTCAAAATACGACTGAATTTCATGAAAGGTTGAAAGTCCGACAGTTCTTACCGGCTTAGGTGTTCTATTCCAATACTTTAGTATAATTTTTGGAGACAGATAAAGGAAGAAAAGATTCGCAATACAGTATTATCTTGTCATCTCGAACTTTGATACTTAGATAACCTTTATATTTTAAAAAACTATTTTTCCCCTTCATATTATTAAGTATTCCTTTTTTCCCCCTTGTTCGAAATTTTTTTCGATTTCGAGACATTGAGGTTATACTCTGTAATTCTGTTCATATAAAATTTCGGAAGGAATTCGAACCACAGTTTCTTGACCATTTTACGCTGTACCCTACGTTGACTACTATTACAGCACCCCCAAATGTCACAAATAAGTGCTTAATTTTTATTAATCAAAACCTAAATTGATAGTTTTAAAACTTAAATGATAGGTTTTAGGGAATAAATCACTTGGAGAAATCGTTATAAAAACTTTGTTACTGTTGGATATCTAAAACAATCTAAATACAGATTTTACAAGTAAGTTAAAGCATGGCAAATCGTAACTTTAATTTTATTTCCTAACTTTAAACTTATCACCATCATCATCATATTTGTTTCTGCTGACAACACTATTAAACCTTTGACAAAATACGAGGAGAAAACATTATCAGCTTAAGATTATGCAAATTGAATATATCATTTTACCGCTCTTGATAGCAATAAACGATAAGCGAAGCTCCTTCGCTATTATCCGTAACATACCTACATATCTGATAAACAAAAAGACAAGACTATATCCAATTACTAAATTGACTATCGAATCGCGAAATTGATCTTGTTCTGACCGCCCATCCTTCCACCAATGATTGGAGAAGGGTTATTCCATGACCCAAGCTCGATCAGTTATGATGGAGCTTTCCCGGATGACTGATCCACAGAGTATAGATTCTAACAGAGGGTCCAAGCGGCGATTTTACTCTTTCGGAGACAATAGTTCCACCGTTATCGCATAGTGGCGCTGATGGTCCCAGTTGTCAATCGATATCATATCGATATCAAGTGGGAGGGAACAAGTCGGAACGAGTGATTCTGATTGGATATGGAACTTTTTATGGGAATTTCGCAATCACTGTTATTTTTCCCCAGATCAAGGAACTTTTCCCTAAACTTTCCCTGCCGGTAGTAAAATTTCCCCATAAATAAACATGGATGATTTGTAGTGTCTCGGTCTCATCAGTGATTGCTCTAGCAGATATTATTATTTTGCATCATTCTCCAAGTAAGTCTCATTTAACATTGTTTTATTCAATAACTTAAATCCTATGATTAATCATAAAAATGCTTCTTTTCTAAAAATGTCTTTCTTTTGCTTTTAGAACACCGTTTAAGTTGAATTGTAAACAACTTCGTTCAGTTTTGATGATTTTCGTTTGGGAAAGGATAAACTGTAAGTAGGTAATGACTCTTTAATAATTTTCAAATCAATGTTTTAAAAAGCAAGATATGTTAAGAATATTTGTTTATCAAATGAAAAAAGCAAAGGATTAAGACATTACTATAGTAAAAATTTGCCAATTATCAAATGAAAAAAAGTAAACAAAATGGGTGAATTTCCATTACAATGATCCGAAAGTTATTTAGAACTGTAAATGAAATCTTTATTTATTTACTAAATATCGTCTGGTAATACATATATATTTGAAGATCAATTATATGTTATTTAATGTTATAAATGGTTTGCGAGTACTACTTTGTTTCCTGAATTTATTCCTTGAGTTTTTATTAGTATGCAGTTTATTATTTTTACAAAGCAACTTTCCAATAGCTAATAAATTGCAAGTACGTTTCAATGCTATTCTTACCTTTTGATTATTTACTTTATCACTGAGTTTTGATGAGTTACTTTATTTGTGAAAATGTTATTTAATCTTATATTCGTGCTTTTTGAGTCATGTTTTTATAATTAATTTGGAACTATGCTTCTCTGGTAATTACTGTTGACTTGTAAATCAAGTCTGTATCCTTTTCCCTTATTGTATGTATATTCTTCAGTTTATTGATAAATATATTAAATGAAGTCATGATAAACTTTTTTGCAGTTTTTAATTATTTGAATAGGTTTAAATTACCTTTCTCAAGTAGTATAATCTAAGTAATGGTTGAAATTTTGAAATATGTTTTAATTAAAACTATAACAAAGCATGGTTTGGAAATGCAGGCAATCACTTTAAAATACTTATTTTGAAAAAAAATCTGATAAATTCATCAATTTTCAGGGGCTTTTGAATCTGCATTGGTTGAATTCAAAGCTATCAAGAATGATTGCATTATATTACCCTGCACTGTCAAAATTGTTATTGAGTTATTGTTATTCAAAGTTATGTTTTTTATGTAAGAGGTTTTAAGCTTAGGTTGAGTATTGTGTGCCTATGAAAGCAAAAGCTTTTACATAAGTCAGATACTAAAATAAACAATAATCTGATAAAACATTTAAAAATATAGAAATTATCTACTATCTCAAATTCTATTGTGGAATAGGTTGGCAAAATCCCTGAAGGAAGTCAAGGCACTTCTATGTCTAAATCATTGAAATTTCCTGTTAATTTTTTAAAAGGAAAAATGCTTTATTTGCAATGACTTAAGAAATCACTACTAATCATTTTTCTTAGTCAAATTCTGTTATATTGTAACTGGGATTTTTCCCATTTGTGTCATTTTATTTAATTTCAATTTGTCTTATATTTTTGCATACATCCCTTCAACTAATTGGTTCTTAAGATATCAGAAATGCTTAGTGTTCGGCAACTAGTGGTCAAAAAATAGTTAACTACCAACTACTAACTAGTCTGGGAAAATCTAGTTGCAACTAGTAGTTAACTATTTTTTCCTGGGACTAGTTACAACTAGTAGTTAACTGTTTCCCAAAGTAGTTAACTACTAGTTAACTAGTCTATTTAATTTCATAACCTATTTTTTGCCCAAATTCTAAAACATCTTTCTTATCTATAGCACAAAGTACCTCGCAAAAAGGGCCTTTAATTCTGGTTATGGTATTTTGAGTACTCTACCATCTTAATTAAATTTGCTACAGTACAATTTTTTCTATATTTTGATAAAAATTTTAAAAAGAATTTTTTTGAAAGTAGTTGAAATTTTGAAAGTAGTTTCAACTAGTAGTTATTAAAAAAAGTAGTTCAACTAATAGTTGAACTAGTTTAAACCAAAAGTAGTTAAACTACTAGTTAACTACTAGTTGATCAGTAGTTAACTACTAGTTGCAACTAGTTCTAGTTAACTAGTGCCGAACATTAGAAATGCTATACATAAAATTTGTCTAGTTTTTTGTAATATCTGTAAATATCTGTTCAATAAACTATTTTTTATTACTACTTGTCTTCACTGTGTTGAAATTAATATGAAGTAATTGTTTTCTATGTTTCTTCCAATCTTTTCACCTAAGAAAAATTATATTTGGGTATAATTTATGGTGTTGTTTTATTTATGGATAATAGAATTGTTTATATTATAAATCACCATATATTCATTCTACCTCACCTGCAATCCAGTTCAATTTTTGAATATACTATAGCATAATCTAATGTGAAATAAGTTTAATAAATTTACTACTTTTGAATAACCAAAAAAAAATAGCATTTTGTTTGCAAAATGCTAAAAAATGCAAACTTAAATCATAATCACTCAGTTAATCAACTCATTGTTTTAGTTTAATGAAAAAAGATAAACTCGCGATAGAAATCGATAACAAAAACTTCAATTGGTGAAAGTAAAATTACAAAGATAATTCAATTTCTAAGTCTAGAAATTATTCAGATCAATCGCTGTAAAAGGCGATTTCCAATTCAAAAGCCGAAGTTAGAAATTTCCTCTTTCCCCAGCGCATGCTCAAAAGACACACGTAGCTGTTTGAAAACTGGGAAAACAGAAGAAATCTTTTTCCCTTTCTAGCGATTTGAGTGACAGGTGAGAGATGATAGCTGGCCAGGTGGGCGGGGTTAATAGAGAAAGAGGAGGTTGCAGAGAGAGAGATAGCATGCGAATTGAAGAGAGTCAATAACGTTCGTCCTGCACTGTCGTCCTGTTCTCTGGTTAGTTCCACCGTTATCGCATAGGGGCGCCACGTTCTATGGGAAAAACCATGCTTTAAAAGTTGCCATTAGCGTCTATGGAGATGGACCCTCTGTTAAGCTCTATACTCTGTGGACTGATCACTATCGAAATGTTAGGTGAGCCTTTTAGCTAACAAAGCTTTCAAGAAGCTCTCGAATTACATACGAAAGGTGGCATCATTCAAGAATCGTTTGCGCTTTCGAATCTTTTTTTCGGGTTCTTCTTGTCAGTTGCAGCAGAACATCTCAGGGCGTGCATTTTCAAGCTCAAAAGAAGAGAGGGATGAATGGAGCAGTTCGGGAAAAAAACGAGGGGTTTTAGGAGGCTGGGAGATTCCAGTGGATGTCATGTTATCGATTACGGAAATGTCAAGGATGTTCTCTGATCTTGCAATTGAAGAAATTGCATCGGGAACCCATCCATTACTTATCTTGGAAGTTTAATTTCCTTTAATGTTTGACGTCTTCCCAATCCTCGCATACCTCTGCACACGGACGGAATGTTAATTCAAATTACAACTTGACCTTATATAGAGTTTGTAAACAGCTTCGAAAGCCATATGTGTATCAAGAATTACATTAACGTTCCTCTTTAAATACTTTACGTAAGCTTGTATTTTTGATACAAGAACCCCCTAAATACCACGATTGCGCAATTTCCTAACATTGGAGAAACCTTTACTAGTTAATAATCTGAAAGATTAAATAAAATTAAAATCCAACAGGTTCTTTACATTGTTCGAAATATTTTTTCAAAGCACGCACGTCTTTTAAAAATTCCTTTTTTTGGTGAAATGGCAATAGAGTTGGTGTGTTTTTAAGGTCCTTTTTGTAAAGGTCTGACAATAGCACAATGATGGAGTGAATATGATGAAACACTCACTTTGACTCTTTTTCTCATTAAATATTACTTAATTAATCAATTAAAGGAAGCCCGGTGGCGCAGTGGTAGCGCATAGCTCTTCCGTGCCACAGGTCCGGGGTTCGATTCCCGGCTCCCGGGCTGGGCAAGGTCCACTCAACCTTTCATCCCTTGAGTGGGTCGATAAATTGAGGACCAAGCGTGCTTGGGAACTAAACACTGGGGGTCTTGCGTTAGACTGACCACCTAACCGGGACATATGCCTTGCACCCCAGGGCCCTACGGTCAAGAAAACGAAGATGGGCATCGTAGGACTTGGCCCACTATAGGGCTGTTGCGCCGATGAGAGAGAGAATCAATTAAAGGGCTATTGCAGAAAAAAATTCTTAATTATGTTCAAAAATAAAGATTATTCACAGAGAAATAAAAATACAATATGTTTTTAAGTTAAAAGAACACAAAAATCACACGACTCGAAATACCACTCAGCTGTATAAAAAGTATTCGACTAAATCAGCTGTATCTGAGATGAAGGATACAGTACCTGGGTTAGAACACTATAAATTGGGGGCGAGCTGTGTAAAAGCTGGAAAACCCCTGATTTAAGTATCTTATAGGATCTCATGGAAACGGAACATACAGAAAATACCACAGTAACTTTTTCCCTTGAACAACATATAGAGGATCTAAAGTCGATCATGACACGTCGATAATTGAAGACCTTGAGAAGGTCGACCGAAAATCATTCAACCAAAAGAAGGGACCAGACACTTTTACAACCCTAATAAACAAACTTGACGCCTTTTGGAAGTGTAATCTCCTTCAATCCTTCGCATCATTTCATTACCAAGGGCCAGAAACCAGTGGTTAGGATCTGATATAATCCTTATAACCCTCGTTAAAACCTTACCCAACCACGAGGCGAAGATTTTACGAGGCCTATTCTTCTTGAATACCCAATTTTTCTCTCCCTTGCGTAATGCAGAACCAACCGATATAAAGCAGGCCACCCCAAAGTCTGCCAAACTTCAACCACAGACATTAAATCGATGCTTAAACTTTGAGATCTTTATCCCTTGCGATTGTTTCCGAGAAGGTGTGGTCTTTGCGCAGGCGCAGACCGCACAGGAAGAGGCCTGTTTGCAGACCTTCGTATGGTTTTTATGGTACGGCAGTGGTCAGATCGCGGAGAGTCATCTGGATTTGATGGGTTTCTGATGGATGAATATTAGATTTTTGTCTCATTAATTACAGAGTGTCTTTGAGGGTTTGGCTGATGGCGAGACATTGACATTGGTTTGATTGTGCTTGAGCTTTTGCTCTTGTTCTCAATGGACTTCCTTCAGGAAGGGGGATTTGTATGCTGTAGAGAAAATTTTATACTTAAAAGGGGATCTGTGGCGTATATAGATATTTATTTCGGGAGGGGTCCAACTATCCACAAAACAAATTAAGTATTTAGGAGTTATTTTGGACTATTTCATTGCAAAAACTTTTACGCAATTTTGAACTGAGTAACGAAAGCTGGGGATTTTGGTCTGAAGAGAGCTTGAAATTTTTATGTTGCGTCTCAAAATGTTACCGAAAAAGAGTTGAAACAAGTGTAAATATTTTTTAAAGTATATTAAAGAATTCTGGTTTGACTTGGGGAGATAATACTGACAGTTCTCTTCCTTGGATTTCCTTGTAATAACCTAGCCTAGGATGTTTTTCCTAGTTTAATTGCATTTCTATTCCATTAACAGCGGTTATAGGGCCGGGTGGGATAAATTGTTTTAGCGGGGTAAAATGGATATACAGTAGAGCCCCGATTATTCGCGGAATTGGGTGGCAAGGGTACCGCGGATAGCGAAAATCGCGGATAACCCGAAAATAGGTTAAAAATAAGGTGAAATCACGAAAAAAATATTTAAGCATAAAAACTATGCTTTATTGTTCAAAAAAACATGATATGTTAAACTTTTATAATATGTACAGTGCATCAGCAGAAACCTTTGCTCTACATCTAAATCACTAAAAATACATCTAAATCACTAAATTTTTTTTTTCGTGGCACTCGCGGGTAATCCGCATCGCGGGTCATCCGCTCGCGGATAATCGGGGCTCTACTGTACATGGATTTTAACAGTTTAATTTAATGCTCTTTGGCATGTTGATTTTCTGGAGCCTCAATAAAAATCAGTATGCCAAAAAAATATTAAATTTTATAATTATAAAAATAAAAAATTTTTACCCCCTAATACAATTTATCCCAATTGACCTTAACATTTCTCAGAAAATCATAGCCCTTAAATTTTGAGATAATTACCAATACACTTATATTATTTTAGAGAACAATTATCACTTGGAAAAAATATTAAGATTGTTGTATAGGAAAAGGTCCAGGGCCATCGAAAGAGGGGAAGGCCTAGAATGACTTGGCGAAGGACAATTTGAGAGAGAGCTAAAGGGATTGGAGTGACATGGAAGAAGGCAAAACATCTTACCTCCAATAGTCAGGTGGAGACACATGACCAGGGCCGTATCCAAGGGGGGGGGGGTTAGGGGTTCAACCCCCCCCCCCGAAATTTTGACATCAATTTTTATACTGCTATTTTTCTTGAAAATTATGTCTCACAAGGAGCGATATCCTCTTCGGGTATAACCCAAAGGGTCTCAAATTGTGTCAAAACCCTACTTTTAAGGGTAAAATTTCCAAAATTTTTTTGGGAGAGGCCCCCCAAACCCCCTCGAAATTTTGAAATCTATTAAGTATACGGTTTTTCCTTCAAACTTGTGTGATTTACAAGGATTGGTCCTCTTTAATGTTAACTAATATGTCTCAAAATGAATTAAAATGCCACTATTAGGGGAAAAATTCAAAAAATTTTCTGGAGTAGGAACCTAAAAACCCCCTTAACATTTCGCCATTTATTACAATATACCTTCTTTTTACCTTGAAAATTCGGCCGCTTACAATGAGTGGTGCTCTATGGTTGTAATCTAAAGGGTCTCAGAAATGAGCAAAAACACTCTTTTGAGGGGCAAATTTCCAAAAATTTTCTGGGGGAGGACCACCAGACCCCCCTTTTACTTCGAATTCATATTGTTTAAACAATTTTGAAATGAAGTGCATCAAAATTTCAATCCAGTGTTGTCACCTAAAACTTAACATATAAAAGTACCCGTAAGGAGGTACCTCAGAAAATATTTGAGTCAACCCCCCCCGAAACAAAAGTCTGGTTACGGCCCTGCACATGACGGAGGCTCTATGCTCCAGTAATGGAGTGTGATAGAAATAAGTAATAAGAAAAGGTATTCGAATAAAGAATTCGACTCAAACCTAAAAATTCTATAAGAATAAAATGGGTAATTGTCCAGTTTCTTATAAAACATGTTATTTTGCTTTTTTAATAACTTTTCCACCATAGCGATATTACAGCTCCATAAATCCTGTGATTTACACGTTTAGGATTAAGCAAAAAAATTATAATAAATCTACATTAAAAGCTTACAACTTCTCTTTCTACTCTTTCATATACATACATGACAGAGAATAAAATGCATTGGGGGAGAGCAAGCTGTATGCAATATTCACGAATGGTTATATTCACCAGAAAATATATTAATCAAAGCAAACATTCTAATAGAAATGCACGCAGGATTCCCTACAATACTTCAATCCCAAATATAGAAACGTCCCAAAGGAAATATTACGCACGCGGTTCAATCCTTTTCTTTTCTTTCGCATTCTCCTCAAGCCACTTGTTGACACTCGAATTTATCGGCCGAGACAACGTCACGTGCACAGGTAGGCAGGCGCGTGTGGTCTTGTTGATGATAACCGAAACGGATTTCGGCCGGTGACTTCTGCTTTGATATTCCGACCCTCGGGAAAGTGCAGCACGACGCGGCTTTCCCTTGGTGGTCGTATAAACGGCCATTCGGACTTGCATGGGGGTATTCATGATAATGGAATTTTATTGGAGGGAATTGTGGTAGTGCTTGTGGTGGGTTATAACAATTTGCTTTTGCGGTATCTTTATTGCTCTGCTGCTGTAGACCTTGTGGGATATCTTATTGATGGTAAAATGCCGACCTTGAATCTGATTACTATTCGGCAGTTAACTTCCGCAACATCTGCAGCGCTTCTGACGAGGATGAGTTTATTTCTTGTAGAATTTATTTATTTGTTTTTAGTGTTAGATAAAATTACTCGTTAATTATATTCCATTAAATATAAAATTTATTTTTAAAATGTTTAACTGATATTTAATGTGGGAGTTTGTGAGAAAAAAACCCCTATTCCCATTGAAATATTTGTAATAACATATTCAATTAAAATCTGAAATATTTATAAAAGTAATCAAAGCTTTTGTACTCCTTTTATGTTTGTAGAGGATCTATCTCACTCTCAGCATGATGGTTTAAAGAACATAGTCCAAGTAACAGTCCCCAATGTTGAATTTTGGTGGGAAGAGCACTACAAAAAATTTCCGAGGGGGATATTGGTATTTTTTTGGTGGGATATTGGGTTGCTTTAGTCCTTTTTTATGGTCAAAAAGGCATATTTCTGTGTTAAGAGAGGGGGATATATCCCCAATCCCCCTTGGCTAAACACCTGACTGTGATGTGTATTGAGCTCCTTCATCCTAACTTTATAATTTCTAATATAAAGATGCAGTTAACAGTTAGGATATCGATATATTCTTCTAACTTTGAATTACACTGTTATAGAGCCAGAACCTTGTATGACCAATATGGAGGGATATAGTTGGGCTGTGGCTTCGAAACCAAAGCCTACAAACATAAACCCACTGGCTAAGCGAATGCTCATCTTAAACCCATCAATAATCACAGAATCACGCAAATTAGAGATAAACTACAGGGCGGGGACGAACAACACAGTCGGATTAAGCAAACATCTCTATAACGCAGTCCCAATTAACCAGCTCGCAAACAAACACACAATCACAAGTCCTCCGGGCGGGACCATCTCACCACGCCTCGACATCCGAATGTCATACTCTGTCCCTACTCCAAACGAAAGGAATGTCCTTATATATAATACCTGTTGAAGCCACTGGGGATTAATTGCCTTATTATACCTTAGATGGATCGTTGAAGGTAACAAATGGCCGGGACGTTATGGATGGACTGTTGCCAACGCGCAGAGCGTAATAATCCTGTTTGTGGACTTTACTGGTGGCGTGCAATTAGAGGACAAGTTAATGATACTTTTTGAGGAAGTGGGGTTCCCACTTTATATTATTGGTGAATATGGATGGTATGTTCGCGTTTCTTTAAAAACGTTGTGTTTTGTTTGGTCTATGTTTCAATATTCATCAGTATAAGCCGAGAGCTGTGTTTGTGGAAGTATTAATCATGGTTACGTCGGATGTCGGAGAGGAAAATTGTCACTTGGGTGTTGTGGATGGTTTTGTAGTGCGACAGGTTGAGGTGACATTTCCCGGATGCGTGTTTTTGGAACATAGTAATTACCAATCAGTGAGTTAGATTTTTGGATGCAGATTCATTGGTTTACCATCTTATTATAAAGAGAAACACCTGTATGCATTTCAAATGGGAAACCTGGAGTGAAATCAATTTATCATTTTGTAATCATCAATAAAATAAGGTATTAAATAAGCATCTTTTAACATGTGGAATGGTTTGATTTAAAACAATAAAAACGTCTATGTTGCTTTGATTTTAAAAATACTTTAAAACTTACTTGGACATTGTAGCAATATAGCTTTATACTAAGTATAGACAACGTCGTACCGACGTATTCAAAATTATTCCTAATTAAATTATTGTAGGCAATGTACGAATTATAGTACTATAGTTGCTGCAGCAAACGTCTACCAAGATGAATAAAAATAAACAAACGATATTCTACCGTATTTGACGTCTTCTCTCAAAACACACTCAAGTGATTTAATGCTGTTCTTTTCAAAGCAACTATTTTGTATGCAAGTTAATTTATATATTTTCTAGTGTGTAGTTTTAAGATTTTTTAACTTACAAGGGGTGGCTTCAACATTTACTTAATTACCCATAATCTTATCTTTAGCACTTAAAACATTCTTTAACAACTTATAATTCAAGTATCAACTTTGAGAATTAAGAGATAATTTATTCATCGATATGATGTCTGCATTGAAAAACTCCATTTCGTACAGATTCAAATGTCACAATTTTGTTTGCAAATAGAGATTAATTGACTCATCATATCATTGATCATCTACATATAACATAACGCAATCCGTTCTACAGTGACAGCTTTGACTGAAGCGCATTCAGTGGTCATTTCTTCGGGATTAGCAGGTTACTACCGACCCTTTCATTATATTAGTTATGCTTTTTCATACTCTGTGTAAAGGATTCTAATTACATTACTCCCAGAGCGAGCGAAACCAAACACCCTATATATTACTCAATCACTCTTATCCTGTCATATGTTAACTAAATCTAATTTTAATTTTCTACGATTAAATAAGAACGAGATCTTTTTTTATGTCTATTGTCAATGCAATTGATCATCTGATTGAAATGCCGATTTCTGTCGTAGCTTAAGCAGCTGACACTAGTTTGAAGAAATTACTGAAATTCTGGATGAGAAGTGTCAATTATCTCTGCATTGAAAAGGAAACTTTTTCTTTTCCTTCTTTTGAGTTCATATTTACTCAATCTTACAAGAAAAATAAGTTTTATGATGGCATTAGAACTATTACACAGTTCGCATGTTTTCCAACAAGGTTATTGCCGCTAGTTTTTTTTTATTGCAGGGTCATTATTGACTTGGTCTTGTCTATTTGTCTACCCCTTGTCTACAACTCCTGACTCAACACTTTCCTTTTGAGTGTCGGAATTTTAAAAAACTGTGAAATATTTCAAAGCATCATTCGAATTTCATTTCGAAAAACATTTTTAAAGCTTCTTGTGGATCTATCAGAAAAACTATAGTTTTTGCTACGAAAACAACCAAGCAATAGTATTTAATAATCTATTTTGCCTCCTGAGCTTTAAAATTCCAGCAATCTGTGTAATAAACTTCAAAAAAAGTTATTTATTTATCTATGTATTGAAATTATTTTTTAACACAGTCAAAAACGTATTTTTCTACTATCAAAAAATACAGTTCTTTAACCCGCCACCATACAGACGTCAGTTAAGTTCAATCAGACAATAACTATAACTATAAAAAAATATTGATTGCTTTAATAGGGGCATAAGGTTTCATTAAATATAAACTTTGATATACATTCCTCGAAAAATACGTTGGTTAAAATTACTCCTCAAAACAAAAAACTTTATACCACTCATAAAAAAAACTCGCCATTGTAACGGAAATTAAGGTCAACTCTACAAAAGTATCAGTTTGGACTCGTAACAAACGATACCTGTGGTCGGCATTCCACTAAAAAAAATTGGCATCACCCGAGGTGGAGACATTCTTCTCCCGGGGTCGGCACGAGACGACGCCATTCGTCAAAATTAGGGGACAGGGCCCATAAAAACGGTTGCCACCAAGGGCGAGGGAATAATGACGTAAATTATCGACACAGGGGTTTTTCTTTACGGCAGAGTGGACGAAACTGACGTCTCTATAGCTCCAATTATGGCGGTTTGTTTTGATTAGTTAGTTCAACGTTTGGATGATGGTGGAAAGAATTATATTCATATTAATATGTCAAATTTTACCAAATTCAGTTGCTTTTTCGAATGAAATTGTTATCTCACTCAAGCTGTTTAATTAAGGATAAATATGAAGATGATTTTTATATAACTAGGGGTATCTGTTACTTCGAAATGGAATATTTTGTTCCAGAAAGGTGATGTTTTTTTTTTAATTTTAAGGAAAAAAAAAAAGGTTTTTTTTTCTCACTTTCAGAAACAAAAATTCTCTTTTCAAATGCGAAGCATATATTATAATAGTTTGAATCAGGGCTCGATAATAATATTAACCTTATATGCTCAGGGCATGTAAAAATATTCAAATAGTGTCTCCCTACATTAAGTATATGTAAATATCTAACAAAAATACTTTTCCAAAAAAAATTTATTGTTTTATTAATGAGCAGATGTTTAAGCTGGCATAAGACTTCTTGATTTTTACTTCCCGGAAAAGAGTATTTAAAAACTAGAGATTTGTCAAGCTCCACAATCCAGAAAAGATAATTATCAAGATAACTTCATGGAAATTTTAAAAAAAAAACATCTGTTTCTAAAATATTTTAAAGACGGGCTTAAAACAACCTGAGATAACGCGGTACATCCTTTTACAAAACTCATTTCTAATCTTTGACGGCCATAAATAACACTCATTAGGTCAATCCTGAAAAGATCCTTAACCTGCATGTAAAATGCAGAAACGCCTTTTTGAATGATTTCTAAACAGGAGAATCTAAAAACCGCAATTAATCTTCATGTGATATGTAAAGAAATCTCTCCATCATGGAGCGGGCTGCTTAAAATTCAAGCTGTGTGACCGCTGTCAAAGAGCCTCCACCCCACACTCAGTTCTTATAAGAAATTCTTTTACCCTCTCATATAGAAGTTGGAAAAGATTTAATTTCCTATAACACTTGCAAAAGAAGCAATACACTGTAAAAAAAGGCCCGTAAAATTTACGGTTTTAAACTGGCAGCTGGGTTGGTTGTGCAAAACCGTAAATAAAACAAAGTAAATACGTAAAAACAACGGCGTTTTACCATATTAACCCATGTTTTTGTCAAAACAAGGTAAAAAAAACGTTTTTTTTTACGGATTCACTTTGTAATTTTTACGGTTTTCCACAACCAACCCAACTGCCGGTTTACCGGACTTTTTTATACAGTGTATGTAAAAGGTGTTCATGAGTAAATAACATTATTTGTGTGAAACTTTTAAAAGGATGAGAAAGAGGTTTAATTTTATAACGTTTGCTCAACGTTAATTTATGCGATTATAATTGTAAAGAGTAAAATTATAAATTAATTTGGGAAATATCATTCAAATTTCATCGTTATATTTTACTTATTAACCATATAATTTCAATCGATAATTATTTTTAATGAAAATGATAATTTACAAATCTGAAGTAACTATATTAATAATCATTCGTTATATTGTTCCCTTCAAAAGGAGAGTCCGCTATTATAGTACTGTGCCACAGCGCCCTCTGCTGGAAATGACGCGAAGGGAAAAACAACATTCAGGTCATTCAGTGGACTTTCTCCTCAGATCATCCGGTAAAAGGTCATACGATACAAACGTATTATGCTAGCTGTCTTGATTTTAAAAAATCGTTACCAGTTTAAATAATTGTCAGGTTAATTTGCCCCATTTAAATATGGCTCAGTTATTCCACCAACTTTTACTTTCTTTCGGACTTAATTTTTTTTCGTAAATTTCTGTTTAGAATTTAAGAGAATGTTTCCTTGAATTCGACAATAGCTACTCGGGGTTTTGGGGCCATTCATTAATTACGTAAGGGTGATTATGGCAATTTTTGACCCCCCCCTACCACCCTGTAAGGGTACGTAAAATTTTTCAAACCCCTCCCCCCTATTCTTATTAATCCCCCCTTATTATTACTCCCCCCTTTCCTTTTCGTTTTTCAAAATAATAAAATGTTAGAAAAGGACCAGTTACACGAAAACTAAAGCTTCAAAAAATTAAAGCTTCAATAATATACCAAGATCGTCAGCAATTTTAAGTTTTTCTGGGGTTATTCAATAGTAATTTGATTAGAGTAATTGGAATTTGTTTTAACTTGGAAAATCTTACGTAAGAATGGGTTTGACCCCCTCCCATCCCCCAGGTAAGGGTATGTAGAGATATTTCCAACCCCCCCTCCCCCTCGGGACCCTTAGGTAATTAATGAATGGCCTCTTTCCCTGTTGAAAACCCATGGTGTCCATGAGGGGTTTTTTGTGATTTTTAACAAATTTCGGATAAAATTAAAATATTTCTTTTTTTTATAACCAAAAATAACATTTGTGTATAATCTTTCCCTCCATATACCCCTAAAAGTTCTATAAAGTCATGATTAACCTTTTACGCATGCATGGGAAGAATACCTTAGAAAAAATATTAGGTTAGACACCTCTGAAGCAAAACTCTACTCGGAAAGAAGATGAAGATAGGCTGACCCAAATATGTACAGTCCAACTAAATTATACTGTCAAAACCAAAAGAAAGATCACAAACACAATCCCTTCTCTATAACAACAAAAAAGCAACCCCAACCAACAAACTACCCAACAAACGAATACCTGCTCGTCACACTAAACAAAAACCACTTTCCCTGCCACAACACAAGAAGAAGAAGAAAAAAAAGAAGAAGAATGGAAGAAGATCGACCCCTGGCACTCACACGAGCCGCCGACAATTAAGAGCCCCCAAAGGGCGACCCCTCCCCGTGACGTCACGAGCTGGTCCCCTCGGCCCAAACCAGTCTCCTCCTAATGACCGTTAGCGCCGCGATAAAGCGGACTGCTGCCGCCGCTCTGCTACACTCCTCTCGCGGGAACCACGGGCTCATCATCCCAGTGTCACGACCCCTTGGGAGCCAGATTTCGTGCGATTTTTCCAAGTGGTTATTGAGTGGCACCGCTTAGATAGATAGATATTCTGCCTGGTGTAGAAACTTCACCATACTTGTCTTGGACTGAGATACGGCTACTAAGAAAACAAGAGAACTTCGTTATACTGACTCGTTTATCCTTGATTGGCTACTACTGTGGTGAAAATCCGCGATATTCTCCATAAACCAAAACTCCGCATCAAGACTTTCGGACTTTGCAATGCTCCCACGCGTCCACTGACACTCCCCCGCATCCTTTCAACCCTCTCCCATTGGTCGGTGTGAATCCCGCCCCCGCACTCGTCACAATCAATCATGGACTGCCTGATGGACGCCATGCTGGACCCGCTGACGCCCCCGACGGACGCCTCCAGCCACTCGGACCCGCCCGCGCCGCCGCTGCTGCCATTGGCGCGCGTGGGCGGTGGAGGGGGGCGGCGCCGACGCGGGACCACGCCTCGCACGCGCGAGCAGCAGGCGCGCTCCGTCGCGCGCCGCAACGCGCGGGAGCGCAAGCGCGTCAAGCTGGTCAACCTCGGCTTCGCGGCTCTGCGGGAGCACATCCCGCCGCACTTGGGGCCGGAGCAGCCGCCGCCGCCCGCCAAAAGCAGCAAGTCTTCCGCCGCCAACAACAAGAAACTCAGCAAGGTGGACACGCTGCGCTGCGCCATAGAGTACATCAAGCAACTCAGGGAGGCGGTGGGGTATGCTGATGAAGAGGAGGGGGCGTTCTCCCCCGCGTACTGCGAGACCCCTTCTCCGGACAAGATGACGGTCGGGGACTCCAGCAGCAGCCCCGCAATGTTCGGCGACGATGAGAACGATGATTTTTTCAATATCGTGGACTGGACTTCCTTATAACCCCCTCTACCTCCTACTTCTTCAGCCCTGTACAAATGTATTATAGGTAAGTCGAATTTTTTGGAATTTGTAGTACTCTCGATTATCAAAGACGGGGAATTTTTGGAAGTGGAAATTTATTGAGGAACTAAAAGTTCAAAACCATACATCAGGGATTATTAAGGGAGGGACTACCTAATCATCAAGGTTTTTCGTATAAAATATTTGAGAAATCGAGAGAATATTGAATTTTTTGTTAAATCATATAGATAAAGAAATTTATCTTTCATATTTGAAGTATATGAATTGTATAAGAAGAAGTGCATAATTCGTCAGATAAAGTGCCGTTATACGTTTTTATTAAAAATTCTATGGTAAGGAGTAAGAAGGAGGAGAGGTTCTGCTGTTTTACTTAATTTTAACTGGTTAATTGACTAATAAATTCAATTAAACAAGTACCTCAAAGATTCCCCTGCTCACCAAAGTATTTTAGTGACAAAAGGGCGCAGGGCCATTTTATTTGAAAGTTTCATCTGTTATTGGGTAGGTTAGTATCTAACTTGCAACGCTCTTAATATAAATAAAATATTTATTTAAGAACATAAAGTTTTCCCCACATAAACGTAAAATAGTTCAACCAAAACTCGAAAATGGATAAATGATCTTCTTATAGCTGACAAACGTAATCAATTTTAATTCTTATACTACAAGTAGTAATATTTCAGATTGCTATAAAATTGAATAAGAAATCAATGTAGTATAAAGAGAGATTTAACTACGTATTTTTTTTATTGAGAACGATAACTTTGCATCTTATGTGATAGATATTTATAAATACAGTATTGATGGTAACCGTGAGAACTCCCTAGAAAGATCCTTTTATTAGTTCTTACTGGTTAAGAGAGAGTTCTTACTCTCTTTTCTAGTTCTTACTTTTAAAATTTTGAACTGGTTGAATAAAACTTTTGAATACGTGTACCTATCTGTTATTAAATGTAAAGGAATATAATAAAATTCGTTAAATTTTTAACAAAATTAGGGTTAAAACAAGCATTAAGACTTATCATTATAAGATCTAACGTATATAGCAATAAGAAGTATGTTTCATTCCTTAAAATTCAATTAAAAAATATCTCAATAACGTAAACCTATACCACCCAAGATTACTCTACTGTTTTATCTCGTGTAGACAAAAAAGAATTCCTGCTATAAATAAAAAGTAATAAAAAAATTCCTCTATATTACACTTACACAATAACTGCCTTCTAGTGCCTATATGAAATTATCACAGACTACTATGATATAAAAAGGTGATATAACCCCATGTAGCTAAGGTATAGAAAAAAAAATCATCTATGCTATTTTAAATTCAGGCGGTGGCACACCTGTCAAAAGCTATGAGCTTTGTCACTGTTCAAAGATAGCTCAGCAGCAATTTTTAATGCATGACTATCTTGTCGCACGATGGTTTGATACATACGAACTTTTTCATCTTACATTCTTGTGAATGGGAATAAAAAGGATATTTTAATCAATGTAGACGGTTAATATCTCAGCCATCATAGACGGAAAACTTATCTCTTGATTTGAAGAGATAGAAGTCCTCGGGAATTTCAGTTAGATGATACAATGTATCATCATTCATTGATACATTTCATGCTGATAAACTTTGCTAACTTCATTGGTATTTTATGATTATTAATTACATAACACTTATTGGTTTTTCTTATACTACCTCTCTGCCTTAAGGTTGTCAATTTATGTTTTTTTCATATCTTACCAAACTAAATAGTATACCAGGTTTTTTTTACGAAAATGTTTCTACTAATTATAAAAATGTCATTCAAGTTTTGTTTTTAGAACTTTTCAAACACACAACTTTCTCATACTTAAAAAAAACACGTTATTGACTTATTGACCAAGATGTAGCTAATAAAAAATTTATAAAGTTATTATATTTAACCAAAATATGTTATGCCCTCTCTTCTTAAAGCTATTAAATTAAATACCTCTGAATTGTTAGTCTTTATTTTTGTAAATTAAGTCGATATGTCGAATATTTGTTGAAAATTAAGCTTTAAATTATCAGCATTTTAAAATTGTTAGAGTAATATCCTAAATGTATCAAGTTTGCGACTATACGTTATAATTATTCATGAATCGCTTCGTTAAATTAAAAATATCATTCTTAATGTCAGAAGATTATGCATGTGTATTTAGATAAATTAATTTTGCCCACAAAAGCTCTTTTGAAAGTTTTGTGTAGTGAAACAATATCCAACTAAATCAACAATTTTTCAAAAAATAAGCTGCACATTTTCTGAGCAACATATTGTTTTTTATAATAATTTCCCTAAAATTTTCTATTGTTACTGGAATTTTGCTTATTTGTCATTTCTTAGGTCTAATTTTGGTTGGTTAATGGTTAAATATTCAACTGAATTAATGAATACTATATCTATTTACTACCCTAAATAAGTTTAAATAGCCTCGAAATAGCTGTAACAGTAAATCTATCATTTATATGGTTTAGCTTGCAATGACAAAAATTTATGGTATTTTAAAATATCAAGTACAAAATTGAAAGGTAATATTGTTACTTAACTTTTACGTAATGAATTGTTTTACCAAATTTCAGAAAAAAATGGATTTTTTTTTTATTAGTCAGTTCAACCAGATTCAGAGATAGAAACAATAATTGCAATAGTAAATAATAATTTTCAATAGAAACATTTTTCTCTAACAATAATAAAAAAAATCATAATTTTCAGTGGAGTTTGAGTAGATTTTAAACGTTCTGTAAGATCATCCATCAAATATGATGCACAATGTCCATTTTATCAATTAAACTTATATTACAAGATTTAATAAAAGTATCCTCAGATTTGTTAAAATGTTCCTTAAATTAAGTTTAGTATGTTTGACATTCATTTTTCTACAGTCCCCATGGGCATATTCATCAAACCTCTGATCGAATGTTGAAAACTATCACAGTTTTTGACTACGACTCTTATTATTTAATACTATGATCTTTCAAACACCAATGGGCATTTTTTGAATCAAATATTCCACATTAAAAAACACACGCAACATCTCCAACACTACTACCCTACACGAGTACACGGCCCGAGTCACACCGACACACAACTATACCTATGTTACAACGATTATAAAGACAAGCAAGGGCAAGAACCAATTACTTCATTTTCTACAAAGCTCACTACGCCCATGTATAATATAAAATACGAGCACCGTAAAACATCGTAACAGCCCGAGTTACATCGTAATTGAAAGCATGTGCCTCGCCCTGTACGAAGAATTCTTTGCCTTAAAACTATTCATCACTTGCGGGGACCTGTTCGTCTGGTGACACGTGGACCCGATGTGTATTGACAAACCATGATAAACGTCGCATCGTCATTTAAGTTAATTATCTACCCACTCGATGCATGGAGGTGATTTATCATGGGACAGCGGCTTTATTTCTTTCCTTTGGGGCAGAGAGACGGATTTTTGAGGGGTAATTATTGGACCATGGTTATGAAATACATGGTAATTGGATTTGATGACAGTTTATAGGAGTTTAATGGGTTTTTAAGAGGGATTTTTGCATTGAGAAGGGGTCATTGACAGATGAGTTAATTACGAAATGCTTCGTTTGTTGGTTAGGTTGTGGTATGTTAAGTCTTGGGGCCTCATATTACGGATACTATACGGTATTTTAATGGCAAAAAAAAAGATGTCTTAAAACTAATTCACTTTCACTGCTAATCCTGAGCGATTCACTTCTGTGAATCGCTAGTTTTGATAGAAAAGTGAAACGCCGATTCACACTTTGGACGATTCCTTCAAAATGAACACAAAAAGAGATTTAGACTTTAGATTGAGGGTCATCATAGGAAGAAATTAGGAGCCCAAAATATAGGAATCGATAGATGTAGCATTTTTAAATAAACGTAAAGTTTAAATAAAAATTATCGCTATAGGTAATCGTCTTGGAGGAATCATCCATCAAAGTGAATATGTAAATTGTCTTTTCACTCTTCCAATTTCATACACAAATTAGTGATTCATCAGAGAGAATCACTTATGATGAACATCGAAAGTGTAACGGATTAAATGAGCCTTGATGAAATATACCTAATGACTTTCATTTTTTTTCACTCAAAAAGTGAAGAACATAATAGCTTGAGAATCCCGCAATGTAATTATTTGAATTGTTTTAATATAGGCTCATTGGTAGGCTTTCTCATATGACCATAGGAAATAAGAACACATAAATTATTGAATATTTATGACTAAAGTTCTATATATTTTCTAAAAATTGTATGCATTAAATTTTTAATTGAACATCGAACATAATGTTTCAATTCCATCATGATTAATTAAAATTGATCACAAATGAAATGTTTGAAAAACATCGAGTGCAATTATAATTTTAACCAAGAGCAAAAAATTAAATTTCAATTTCAATTTGTAATCATTTTATAAGTTAACCCCCAGATATTTTTTATCATTCACTTCCACACCATTATGTTAGTTAAAAATAGTTTCAGAAAAAAACCTCCTTATAAAATGTCTCCGCAATTATTTTTATGCACATTTTATATTCTGAGAACTCAAACTTTGTTTTTTTCAACAGATTATCAAGTCATTTCATGTGCAAAGTTCCAGGGGAGCTAGAAGAAAACTTATTTTGTGCCAACATATATTCAATACAGGAATTTCTAGTCACTTTTCCAGTATTTAAAGGCCATCGCACAATATTTCGTTGATGGTAAGAATCCTTATACAATTAAATTACGTAGCTGTTTTTAATAGTAATTTACAAAAACTGATTGATATAATTTGGATTCATTTGAATATACGAGTATTTATGTAAGAAGTTAAACATTTTTACAGAAAATCTTTTTTCCAAGTAATAACATTATTTCTTCAATAAATAACGCTAACTTTATCTCTTTATCAGAACTAATATAAATTAAAACTTCTTCATAGAACAATTAGGAATCCAAACTTCTTGATTCACATACCTAAAACTAAATTGAAAAGTTTTTAAATATCTACCTACCCTTTTTAAGAGTTTATCTAAAAACTAATTTAATATTAACTTTTTTTTTTGCAGAGTTTGCTGAGGACTGGTCAATCATATTTTGCAATACTTGCTCAAGAATTCGGCATTATAATGTTTCGTGCAAATGTATTATACATACAAGGATATTTTTTTGTACAAATATAGTTTTTAGGAAATAAATATGGAATTGTGTTTACATTTTAGTATGTTCTTATTTTTTAGATTGGAATTAACATTCTTTTATTGCTACTATGCATTTAATTAATTCTTTAAAACATTGCATTGAAATAAACCCTATATACTTAACCTACTTACCTAAACCCTACTTAACATGTATAAAATTGAAAACCACAATCATTGTTAGTTAAAAAATTGAAATGTTTTTAAAGACCTTATTTAAAGAAAAAAAAAATGTTTTTGGTATGAATGCAAAGATGTAAAAAGGATATAAAAATGTGGAAAGGTTAATCAAAATTTTATTTAAACATATTGTTAATAATTTAAGAAGTTATAATTTTTTAAAAACAGAGTAATTTTTTATACTTTTTAAAGTTAGAAAGTCGGTCTTTTTTCTTCATATATTTTTAAGCTTTTATGTAAGCATATTTTGATAAGAGTTTAGGTTCTAATTGGTTGGAGTTTACTGCAGTTTGTAACTCTGAATAATTTTTTTGTTTAAATAAAAATAAAATTAATAAGCTAAAAATAAGCCAAAAATATCTTAAAATTTTCAATGAAAAATAAATTACTCCTTATTTTTAATTAATCCATTTTATGTTGCAAGGGCACGTACATACATTTTATGTCTGTATTTGTTAAAAGCTGAGATATAGACTAGAAGACTTTTTTATATGTTTTAAAGTGGAAAATGGTAAATGATGAGTGAATGGCAGATTCATGGTATAGGGTGGGTTGCCCAGTGAATGAACACTCCCAGTGAATGAACACATGGTCGTATAATCTCAATTATTAAGCTATTTGAACTCTGTAAAGACTATTACTAAAATTCAGTAGTTGCAATGAGACCTCCTAGAGGCCAGGCAATCGTTGATTTAACCGTATATTCCGATTTCAGTCTGTGTAAATTTTTTTACTGATACTCGAGCTTCAGGCCCATGAAAAAGTCTCCGGTAAGTTAAGATTCGACTTGATTCATTCATATTTTTCTAACTTATAATTGCGCTTATTATGATCTTAGTTGTTTTTTATCAACTGTTAAAGACTCAATCTTTGATATGGCATAATTCAGAAAGCTGTACTTTTGAAATTGCGATAGATAAGGGGGTGTTCACTTACTGGAAGTGCAAACTGAGATTTCCCAGTGAATGAACAGGTGTTCATTTACTGGGAAAAATGCATATTTCGTAAAACCTCATGATTATAGTTTTATGTGATTCATAATTATTTAAGCTAAACTACGTAAAAATGCGCGATGATCAAAATTGTGTCCTTCCAGTAAATGAACGGGGTATGTTGATTAGAAAGTGCAAGTGTTCACATACTGTAAAGAGTAATTAAACTAAGATTTACCAGTAAATGAACAACCTTTCATACTCTGGGAAACTGCTTACCTCGTGAACCAAAAGACCTATACGCTTTTTTACGGCTTAAACTAGGACTAGGTTATGATAAAGATCAGTATTGTCTTTCCATAGAATAAGTTTTTGATTTAAAAGCTAGGTTTATACAGGGTGTTTCATTATGAATGGGGAAACTTCTAGGGGAGGTAGGGTACATCATAAGGGTTCAGAATTGCATAGGAACCCATGGTCCCAAACGACAGGCATGAGGGGGTTAGGGGGTCCAGAACCCCCCTTAGCCTAAACCTTACGTCAGACAAACAGAAAGGTTCCTGTCCCAAATATCCAAAAAATGAGTGAAAATACAACTTTTTGTATCAAATTTCACAAAATTTTCTGGGAGAGGACCCCCAGACCCCCCCCTTTTTTGCTTAAGGGCATGTATTAACCACAAAAATTTGTGATTAAGTTCACAAAAATTCACATTTGCCCTACATTTTACTCGGAAAGGGAAAACTATTAGAAACATTTTGGGTTCCAGAATCCCTTCGAAACAGTCTAGTAACGGCTCCCTTGGTCCTGAGGTCTTATAGGTTTTGCCCCCCCCCCAGTCCCTCTTCGTGATAAAGGTTAATCTATGCTTTTATAACCCCTTTCTACGCTCAGAGGGAATTTCAAGGTATACAACCTCCCTTTCGAAACCTCAAACTTTAAATTTTTCTCCATAGAAAACGACCAACCAAAGTTACTCCTTAATGAAAAAGTGGGTAAAAAGGGTTCGGGGGTCCTCCTCCAAAAATGTTTAAATTTTAGTATGCTAAAAAGTCTTATAGCTACTTTTTAGGGGGTTTCAGGGAGCTTATTCACGGGCCGCATGTGGCCCGCCAGTTGGAAAACCCTGTTTTAGCTACACTTTCATTGTCCACTGCGACCCCTGAAAGAAGTTTCTTGAACCCCCCTTGTAAAAGCTATAGCTACGTACGTGCTAGTAGGTATTGATTATTAATTATGTTAAGATTATATATGCAATTAGTATAACGTCGCAATCGATGTCTGGCAAAATTTGCACCCACCTAATCCTAAGTACCGTTTTTGTGTGTGTGCGTGTATGTGTGTGTGTATTGAAGAAATTTTAGAGTTCTTAGTAAACAATTTTCTATTTTATGTAACGCAGGCTGATCAGTTGAAAAAAAGTCATGGTATTTTTCAGTGTTCATTTACTGGAAGACACTGTTCATACTTAGGGCAAACTTTGTTCATTCACTGGGTCTATCGCACTTTTTTCACTCAAAGCAGGATTCCTTCAAAACTATTGATTTCTGAGATCTGGAAATACTTCGATCATATAGCCAAGAAAACGCCAGTGTGGAAATATACCTTATTTTTAAGAATTGACCGAGAAAAAGCCCTGAAAAAATTTTTTGAAGTGGGAAAATCGCAAACCCAAATGCTAAGTGTTCATTCACTGGGCGGTTCACCCTATTACATTTAAAAAAAACACTTTATGTCTTCAAAGTGTTACATAATTATGCTTCAGTTTAGGTGTGATAGATCAGGACGAGAATATCATATCTTCTTCCAAAATATAGCTCATGATTTATCCTTCTGTAGGGATATAATTAATAGCAATAGAAAACGACAACTTTTAAGAACTCTAAACAATGAAAGGACAAATGAAAAAACAGTTTGAAACTCCTTGAGACATTTGCTGAAACTTAACAAATAAACATAATTTAAATTTGCACCATTCTTTTCTTAGTTGTTTCCATTATTGATTTGAGTGTAGTTGAATGCTCTATAATATTTATCCTCATAAATATTCTAATATAAAAAAAACTAGTCAATCTAAATCTGTCCCTTTGAATTACAGGTTACGTAGCAACCTATAAATAACGACACCTAACTATTATTATAATAATGAAGTGGCTCATTAACAGCTATATATAACGGATATTTTCATTAAACTCAACAGAAAAAAGCATTCATGAGTACAAAACCAATTCGACGGTCACATTATACGATGAGACGCGAATTCTATTCAATACCAGACTCCGATCCCATTTTTCACTGGATGGTCGTGTTCGAACCTCGTCGCATTTACATGCAAATCGAACGCGAGAAAAGACGTCGTCGCACCGCGGCACTTTAGGCAAATGACTTCCACACCTTCAATTCCCTGCGATGTTGCGTCGACGACGTTATTTACGACTCTAAAGCGCGAGTACCTCCAATTTATTCTTTTTTTTCCCTCAGAGATTAGCAAAAGAAGCAAGAAGATTGAGCTGTCCGAGGCATACCAACACAATTAATAGTCGTTTTTCTTTCTTCACAATGCGCGCGAAAGAATGCTATTTATTTGCAAGGGCGGTTAGTTTAAGTTTGTTATGCGTGGTTCCCACAGAAGGATTCTCCTGCGGTTTAAATCTTCTTTACGACGCCTAATTATGAGCTTGAAACCGCCTCGCGCATTTTAACTTTACTTGTGTGCGCCTATTTTTTTATTTTTTATTTATAAACGTAAGGTTTGGTTATTAATTGCATTGCGGTACGAAATTAAAGGTGGTGTTCTCAAACCTTGCGGCTATTTGGTATTTTGTTGAAAGTCGAGTTCTTTGAAATTCCACTTGGATCTTTAGCTCTGAATTTCAATAAGGGTGCATTGAAAGATCATCAATCTTAAGGAGAAACGATTAATTTTCCTAACTTAAAAGGGGTGATTGGGCCTCCTTCTTATGTTAAGAGTCTCGGTTTTCCAGAGCTTGCTGAAATGTAAAACAAGGCAGTGATTTATTTTTATTACGTCAAGCAGGCGGTTGATGATTGTTTTTAAGTGTGGGAAATGTTTTCAAGTATAATTTATGGAGTAAGAAACAACCTGTTTTACAACCAGTTCATTACTTACATTTTAAATGAATGAAAGTGTTTTCAATATAGTGTCTAAATTTATTAGAGGTGCAACTTTACAACTTTTAGAGGTGCAACCCAAGAAAACTTTATGCAAAAGACAGCATTCTATTAATTCTAAGACAGCAAAATAAGAAGCAGAGACGTAACTAGATACAAAGGACCATGTTGATTTCAAATCAACCCTCCATTCCCAAACATAATCTAAATATTTTCAAATAAAAGAACTTTAATAAGTTTTATTTAAATTTGGTATTATCCAGCTAGAAATTCGGTTAAATCTCAATTAAACTATGATATAGTTGGCTTACAGGAAAAAGGCACTAAGTCACTTCTTTCTCAACTACTCTGAGGTTATGCCAAATTTGGCAACATCCGATCGCTTTCTCTTACGCCATGCAATTTCATCAACACACTAATCGCATTTCAGCTTGGAGGGAATCCACTCGTTCGTTGGCAATGTTGGCGTCGTTCTACCCTCTCTCAATATAAAGATTCCCCAAAAGTGACTTAGTGCCATTTCCCTTTAATTCAATCCCCTCAATGAAAATTTCAAAAAAAATTATATCATTTTAGCCTTTAATTAAATTTCTTAGGGTTCACCAGGTTATTTGCCTTAGTGGATATTTCGGAACACCCTTCATTAAGGAGTCACGTCAGACCAGTCACCCGATACGCTTTCCGAAAGGTGAAGATACATCTGATATAAACCCGAACTGACCCTATAATGAGCGATGGACCTCTAACGACCCTGCATTCAATCAGACAGCTTTATCCATCCGACGAAGGTGTCCGGCTCTTACCCGACTGTTAAGTCATATTTATTCAGTTTTAAGGCGCGGCGGCTATAATTCCACGAGCAGCCAATCCATCAAGCGGTCAATGAGGCAAAAACGAAGATTGAAGGATTGCGCCCAAAACACACACGTGATGATACCCGAAATTGGCGGCGTTATCGAGGCTACAAATTGCTGCCCACGCTGCCTCATTTGACTGGTAATTGGAGGGACGTGCATCAGTCGCTTGGGCGTGAGTTGACGCGCTGGAGGCATCGCTTTTGCCACCTCAGAGGTGACGAGGGTGAGACAGACTCATACGTTTAGTTTTGAGGAGGCGAGTTGACAGTCTGATACAACTATTAAGGCCGTATTCACCTAAGATTAACCTGGAATCAAGCTTTTTCGACAACTGATTGGCTTAAAATTTGGTTCCCATCTTCAACTACCCATTTGAAAAGTTTTGATACCAGGTTAACCTTAGGTAACGTTATTCAGGTGCCGATTCAGCACTGCTTCAAGAAGGGGGGCACTTTTCCATACCATCACCTTTACCTTTTGAGAAAAATGTCAAAATGTTGGGGATTTTCTAAAAAGTATCGCTCAAAATCCCCATTTGGTACTGCTGGGGGGTGTGGTGGGGGTCCTCCCCCAGAAAAATTTTGAAATTTGACATGTAAAAGAAGGGTTTAACTCATTTTGAGTACTTTTTTTTGTGTCCAAGGGCACTGCCCCCCCTTGGATCTGCGCCTGGTTAGGTTCAGTGTTGACAGACATTTGGACGAAAAATTCGGAGATCAAAGCCCTAAAGTCGCAGCTTTTAAATTTTTGGAGCCCAGATTTTATATCAATAATAATATTGTTGGTACACACTTTTAGCAAAGTTAATGAATTATTATTATATAAACTCGAGTTGCATATCTTAGAAATATTCTTATATGTCCGTTAAATCTACGACTTAATAAAATATCCCCATCATTTAATGAACAGGAAAACTTCTTAAAAGACAGCTTAAGGATAAGTTGGGACAAATTACCCAGAATTTAGAAATCCTCCGAACCATTTTCGAGATGCATGACGAAGAAAGGTTAAAATACTCTTTCCAGTTATGACGTGAAGATACTGCAATCCAAGTAAAGATTCTAAATAACGGTTTTATCTGTAAAGTCTTTCCTAATAAGTACCCCTTCACTTTCCTTTATCTTTTGAGTAACTAATATGAAGTAACAAGTCAAGGTTAAACCAACCTGTAGGGACATGGCAGAGAAATAAATACCAGTTACGGTGGAAAATGTACTTGAAAAACGCTCCAAATCCATTAATCATAACTCTTTTTCTTGTGGCCAACCATACCGGTAAGAAAAAAAAACAGGCACGTGGAAATTTATTTTTAAGCATTAACTTCCTAGTCATAACACGAGTCAACCGCAACCCATTAAGAGCAGGTATATAGAATGAGAGAGACTTAAATACAGGTTGAGACGAATTTATTTTTCTCTACGCATGTCTTTCGGACCGCAATTAGTGAATTGCCGAGGGACGCTGCGCTTTTTGGTACCATGCAGGGAAAATAGTTTCAATAATTCATCAAAGAGCGTGAAAATAGTATTGGATTCTCTGTGTATTTTACGAAAGAAAGTTAATCGTGTAATGTAGTGTTCTTAATCGTAGTAGCATTTCTTGTATTACTATACATAGCAAATTACTACTAATAGGAATACAATCAAGATTGGCATTAGAATCATAAAAGGTGAATTAATTGATTTGCTTGAGTAAAACTGCATCAAGGTTTTAAAGTAAAATGAATGATCTGATAATCATACTTTATGTTCTCGTCAGCTTAGTTTAAAACTGTAATAAAACTAATGCACTGATTTTGTATTTTATTAAAATTTAGATCTCTGCTGACCCTCGATCAAAGCAGCTTTATTCCACAATATTTTGACAAATGCGATAACTTTACAAAATCATACATTTTTACTTCTAAGATTTTCCCAAAATTATTTTACAACAAGTGTTACCCATAACAATTATTATTAGCATATTCAGCTTAATGAAAATACAACATATTAAGTTCAAAAGAAAATACGAATTTGAGATATTTCCCAAATGATTTTATTCCCTTTCATTTCTACCAAATGATAGACATTAGAGGTGGCAACATTTCCCGTAACCTCTCCTCAGAAACCCCCAAAATACCCATAAATATTTACGACCTCTTATCCGTAATCTCTCCATTAAATCAAAAGCTAAGTATTCTCGAATATTAGCCTGATGACCTCAATGCGACCAGGTTCTTGAGGTATTCCAGAGAGCTCATTCCTCAGTCTATCTCCTACAATAAAATTCCAATCACCATAAAAATAGGGTATCGGGCGATTCCTTTAATTATTTATAAGGTACAATTTTTAGTGTTTGGAATTTCATTTTTATAGATTATACTTAAAGGGATTCTTGGAAAATGCGTATAAGCAACTGATCTTAAAACCACAAGTTATTAAACGGTTATTTATTTTAAAAAATTGCTTAAATATCAAGCAGACAAAGACAATGCTACTTTCAAAATATTAATTCTTGATGGTGAGAATTTAAGTACCTACTACTAAGAAATTTCCCTTTTCTTTTTCTAACTGCTAAGCTTAACCGTTTGCTTTACAAATTAATAAGAAGGATTTCAGATTACTTATAGCATCGATTACAAAATGTTATGTATTGTTTATGCTATTTTCAGTTCTTAGGTACTACCTATAAATATACATACATTTGACGCATATTCATTGTTTAAAGTACTGTGGTATTTCGTACTCACTCTGGAGTAAACTGGCTCCAGTGTTTCTCCCTTATTAATATGTCACCACAACACATGAATAGATGTTATAAATCAAATGATATAGAATGCACTCAAATGACGATCCAGCAAAATGGCATGACGGGCAAAATAAAAACAAGGAGTTAGAGTTGTAGTCTTTTTTTTACAGCTTATATCGAGCTGATGGTTCAGCCACTTCACTTATTACTATATTTTAGTACACAACAGCCTCAATTTGCTTTACGTTAAAGTGAAATTTCTTCAAGAAATATTTTTTTTTATCATGAGAACAAAGTTAGAATCCGAATTTGAGTTAAATTAATAACATAAGTATACAAGCACTGAGCTATAAACAAACTGGAGTGACAACTGAGCGTGCCGAAACCGCATCACACCTTATCGAAGTTTGTGTCTACGCGGAAAAGATTTCCATCTTCTTTTAGTTTTCCCCATCTGTTGGCACAATTGTATGCACAGCATGATCGGACCATTCTAAATGTTGCTCAAAATATTTTTAAAAAAGGGGGTTTTCTAGAAATAGTTCAACTCACACAATGTTAGTCAATGGAGAAATTCGTTTGTTTTGCCCGGTTCGCTCAAGCGAACCGGGCAATTGTGACCATCCGCGCCGGCACGTTCGGTCGCATGTTATATCATCAGAGGTTGTCACTCCAGTTTGTTTATAGCTCAGTGTATACAAGTACTTGTGTTCTATAAGGCTAAGAAACATTTGTAAGGATTAGCAATTTGATAATGAATCACTGATTGGTAAATAATTTAGGTATACACGAAAGTGATAAATGATTGGAAGTTTTCTACTCATTGACAAAACTAATCCTTTAAATATTGTTGATGGTCTTTTCTAAATAAGAGGTTTAAAATAAAGCTTAGTTAGCTGCATAAAATCGTTTTTGAGGATAAACTTAATATTAACCAAATCATTTGTGAGAGATTAATGACAAAAGTCTTTAAAATCACTAAGGCCCACCACATTTACCCGGTTTAATAATAATCACTAATCCCTCTTGTAAGTTTCTAATACTAGTTTTTAATAATGAACTGTGGAAGTTTCCTGATAATGATAAGCTTGATAAATTTAACCATTATTGAATGACTTAAATCTCGATGATTTTAAGCTTTAATATTAGAAAAATTCTGCTTCTGTGCTGTATAATTCTGCTGGCTTTCGTCAGATTTTTTATATTGGGGGATCCGTATTTTTCTTCTTAATCTCCCTTTGATAAATTAATCTACTATTTAAGATATTCTTAGATAGATTTATCAGAATGCTCTTGCACTGTATGAGTTAATCTCTTATAGAAGTAAAAACTTTCCAGAACACGGACAAAGAAAAGTTGCGACATCACAAGTGAAATATACTCCGCAAAGTAGTATAAGTGAAACTGCGAGGTCTACTCATCTCCCTTTATATCCATCTCTGAGCTGTAGTACAGTCAAACTTTCGGCGGGGTTAACAAACCCAACCTACCTCAGCTCATCTTTTTGCAACGACATCAAAACCCGAGAAATCCCGGACATAAATATTCACAATTCCTCCCATTCATAATCATCTTCCTCCCTGAATAAATACATGGAATCGTCCATTCCATATTCATCTGACCCCATTGACGAAAGAAAAAAAAGCCCCCACCGAACGAAATTAGGCGAAAAACGAACCCATTTCGCAACAACGGTCCCCTATTTAATTGTTACCGAAAATTACGATCGCCAATGACGGCCTCTCATTGCCAATCCCTACACGAATAGGAGCGTTACTTAACCTACTTGCATAAGCGAAAGCACGGGGTTAGGGGGGCGATTAAAACACTTGGCGACTTTTTTTTTTGGCCGTCTTTTTTTATATGAGTTGTGGGTTTTTGAGAGTCGGGGGTTTTGCAATCTGTGGCACGTGCGGCGAAAAGGGCACGTGGAATGATTTTCAATGGATGAAATGATGGCTTGTGTGCTGTAATGATGGCATAAGATTTCTTTTTATCTGTGAGTATCGGTGATCGGTTTTGAAATTAGTGTAGTATTTGAATATAGTGTGCCCTTCGGTGATACTAAAATGATACCTAAGACTCCAGTCCGGTAGTTTAAAGCATAGCCTTCTAGAACGAGACAGGCCTGGCCACTTGCGCATCTCCGGAGCGATGAGTCATCCTAGCCGTCGATTGATTCTCAAGGTCTGAGCTGTGTGCGTACGCGGGAACTTGGAGCAAGCGCCTTTGTCTCTGCTTTGTCCCATGTTTCCCTTGCTCTTTTTGCATCCAGGCCTTTATAATGCCGGACCATTGCTGTGTCCCAGGATGCAAGGGTAATTATACAAAAGGTGCCAGCAATGTAAGTGTGTTTTCCTTCCCTAAAGATGCAGAAAGAAAGAAGTTATGGCTTCGGAAAATACCGAGAGCTCAATTCGCTCCTTCTGAGCATTCCGTAGAAATGGAAATCCTATTTATTCATTTCAAATATTAGATTATTCATATATAAAGGAAAAAGGAAATAAACCTCAAGATATATTATAGTACCAGAAAGAGAGAGAGCGGCTGATTTTGAATACTCACTTGATATTTAAATCCTACTTAAAGTTACAAGGCGGGGGTTAATATGGTTAATATTTATCTGTGTAAGGATTAAAAATATTAAGATAGGACATGATCTATTAGTTGTTAAAATAAAGACAGGATTTTTGTTATTATAAAACAGAAATATTTTATTTAAAACGTCGCCCGGTTCAGCTAGCTTCGAATCTCAACTAAACAGCAAATTTTCGAATGTTAATATTGGTTTGAATGACTCAAAAACGAATACAATCTAACCAAAAATGTTGATTTTATAATGCAAGTAGTAATTTAACTGAAATTATGCCGAATCTAATCTAATAAAGCTTGTGAAAGTCGATCGTACTCGGAACAAGGTTTTTTTAAAAATCCCATCTATCAAAATATTTCCCCGATAATGTAAACATTTTCACTCAGAATCATTAGTATTGGTTTCCTACATCACACACAGGTCTTTTTTTCTTTTTCCGATCATTTGTTTATGATTTATAGCGATTTTTCCCCTCCAAAATCGACGCGTCAATGGAAACTCAATGGTAGCGTTCGTCGGAAATGATGACTCATCATTCTTCTGTCCCGGCCTTCTCGCTCTCGAAGGCTATGTTTAAAGTCAGTAGTGGGAATGAAGAATATTTGCGCAGAGTTTCCATGAGAGGTCGGGTGGGGAAAAATGGGTCTAGGTATTTTAACAGTTTATAGTAGTGAAATTCAATGTTTTTTGGCATGCTGATTTTTATTGAGACTCAAGTAAACTCAGCATACAAAAAACATTAGGTAAAGTTCATCAATATAAACTGTTAAATTCTCTACCTATTTTATTTCACTAGGACCCATTTTTTCCCACCCTACCCTATTGATTATGTTAAAGATTTTATCCGAATCAGTTCCTGACCGATGGTTATGTATTAATTATAAATACATCGTTTTATACAAATTCAGAAGTTATGAAAGGAATGACTTTACTTTGCAATGTAAACTAGGGAAACCAAAAAAACCTTAGAGAAACCATGAATTAACCATGAATCAGTGGCCTTATGTGTCGAAAGGGGGTTGACTTAAAATTTATCTCAAAGCCCCCTTCCACCTCCAGGCGCGGCTCCAAGGGGGGCACTTTTCCCAAACCATCACCTTTACCTTTTGAGAAAAATGTCGGGGATTTTCTAAAAAGTATCACTCAAAATCCTCTTTTGGTACCGCTGGGGGGTGTAGGGGTCCTCCCCCAGAAAAAAATTTTAAATTTGACCTGTACAATTAGGGTTTTAACTCATTTTAAGAACCTTTTAGGGTGCAAGGGCCAAGGGGGGGCATTGTCCGGAGTACCCCCCTTGGATGCGTGCCCGCTAAAATCAAATATTTACTATAATTTCGTGTGAGAACTGCCCTCACTCCCCCTATGAAGCGGCCCCCTAACAAATCCAGCCCGGCATTCGATCAAACCTGTCCTTCAAAGGGCATTCCTGCACCCAAGTGTGCCTCTCCAACAGAGCGGCTATTAACCGGGCCTCGGCGTCCACGCGACCGCCTCGCGACCACCCCCCGGGTAGGATGAGCCGCTAATGAGGACGGTCTGCGGACGCGGCCCGGGTAGCAATGAGCAGGACCCTCATCTGAACCCGCTTTCACATCATTGCTTCGGTTTATTGAAGTGGACCGAAGCTATTTTCAGGGGGATTTTCATATAAGCACTACAAACGCTTCATGCAAATATTAACGTAACAACACTTTGGTTGTGTTGTTCGGTAGAGCGCTTTATCAACTTGTGATAGTGATCTAAATATCTAAAAAAAAAGCGTTAGGAATGTGTTTTTAAAAATAGTGTAGTAAAGTATGTTAAGAATCTGAAAGAGTTTTTAAATATGGATCGAAACACTCTAAGAACACATTTTCCAACTCAGAAATTTTTTAATAACACTTACAACCAGGCGCGGATTCCAGCCCCCCTTGGACCCAAAAAAAGTACTCAAAATGAGTTAAAACCCTACTTTTACTGGTCAAATTTCAAAATTTTTTCTGGGGGAGAACCCCCATATTCCCCAATGGTACCAAAAGGGTATCTTGAGTGATACTTTTTAGAAAATCCCCAACATTTTGACATTTTTCTCAAAAGATAAAGGCGATGGTGGAGAAAAGTAGAGAAAAGTGCCCCCCCCCTTGGAGCCGTGCTGCATCCACGCCTGCTTACAACACTATTTTTTTTGTACACAACACAATCAAAACGCTTTTGATTAGAAGTGTTCATTAGAAGATAAAATCTTAAAATATTAAAGTGACAGTTAACAGAGTTTACTTAGCGTTGCTAAAGTGTTTCACGCCATTTGCAGTGTAACGACAGAATTATCTATTCTTTTAAAAGAAGATCGAATAAGAAATGCATATTCTCAGAATTAAAAGTAACCCTGAGATTTTTATTGAGTTTCCCATCTCCTTGGTAAGATTTTGCCGTCCCTTTCTCTTATTTGGAGGTAACGTAATACGTAATTAAGACGTCCCTTATACATTAAATTTAGTCTAATCCCTTAGAAGTAGAGTTAGAACAAATTCTTGAAAATCTTCAAGACACAAAGGCTCCGATTAATTATACAGGGTGTCTCAAGATAAGTGTCCACCCCCTTTAACTTTTGAACCCCATGGGTATAATCATAAAAGTGGCGTCTAGGTATAGTAAAGTGACTATGTCCTATTTGATGAGACCGCTTTCAACCCCCCTAGCATAGTCACTTTACACGCCACTTTTATGATTATACCCATAGTGGTTCAAAAGTTAAAGGGGGTGGACACTTATCTTGGGACACCCTTGGACAAATTTCACTGAATTAAATGTAGTACGTACTCTCTTACAATAAAATTGACAACCCATCACTTTTGTAAATGGTATAACATAAAAAGGATTTTATTTTTAGATGAAGTTTTTTTTTAGTTATTCTACATACAGAACAAGTGTTGGGGATTTTGTTGGCAAAAAGGTATTTGTGCCAGGAATTTCGGAACGTATTTTTGCCAAGACGGTTTTTTTCCCGCCTGAGGCAAAAATTTGACCCCTCCCTTGCCCCCTATTTACAGAACGCTAATTTGCGAAAATTCCTACATAAATTTTAAATAAATATCTTTAATAAGACCTTTCCTCTTAAATTCCCCTTAATAAATAACACTCAAAGGATCTGCGTGGGAAACATGTTAGACAGAATGTCTGTTCATTATTTAAAATGCGCTTTCCCATGCTTTCATGAAAATACTCTCCCATCAATTCCACCTTGTTAGGTTTATCCTTAAACATATGCATCATTTAAGCTTCCATTACACAATATAAAACTGTCTTGATCCGAGGTATTAACTTGATAAATGGTTTTATTAAAAGAGGGGGTGGCTCGGTGAAGAAAGAACGTGGGAGTGTAACACCTCAACAACTAAAAAGAACATCGCCATCTTTAAAGAAAAGAAAAAACTTTTTGTGAAGATAGTGCTACTATTCTCTTATCTCAAAAGTGCTTACTTAGAGCCCTAATTGAACGCAATACCGATAAAGGCCGAGCTACGTTTTCTCGAGCGCTATTAATATTACCCGAATAAACACACACTGTTCCGTTTTTTTCTTCGTAAAAGGCATAATGATCCAAAATCCACGAGCCTTGGAAACCACGGCGATAAAATCACAACAAGAGCTCTTAAAAGAACCCGGCGAATTATACAACAATGAATTCTCCTCCGTATAGAAAAAAAAGCCAGTCTGGACGGATATGTAATTACCCGCCATAAGCATGCGTCTATTTAAGCTGGACGCCGCTTGGAATTATTCAAGCCTTCGGGAATAATTCAAATGGAAGCCGGGTCGTCTTTTTTCGTTGTTCTATTTTTTTATTACTATGCCCAAGTGTGATTTTGAAAAGCGGGAGGGCAGGTAGAACACTCCCTTTTTGCTGGGCGGAAAAAAACCCTAGCGAAATTCGGAAGTTGGATGAAAAATGCAGACGATTTAAAGTGATTAGTCACATAAAAGGGAGGAGCTGATGATAGGTTGAGGTGCTGATCCGGAAAAGGGACACTTTTTTTCGTCCATCCCCGATATTTTGTCTCTGATGACAGTGACACGTAATTTAGGTGACAGTGACCGCATGTATTATTTGGGAGAGTTCAATCTTCGGTGTAACTTGGGGGGACGCTGCCAGTCTTCGTTTTATAAATCATTACTTCTCATTAGTTGAGGGATGGTGTTTCGGTAGAATTACTGAAACTGTCTTAAAAGAGGTCATTAGTAGGTAATTAAAAGGGAATTTTCTATTTTAAGGTGTAATTAAGAGTATGAGATTTCTTTTCTAATGAGAGGCTAAATTGTTGGGCCATTTAAGGTTCTGGAATATTGAATAAAGTAATCGTGAATGATGGATAGGAGAATTCTCATCGCTGTCTTTCTGTGGGAAATAGTTGATGCTGCTTGAATACCATTAGCGACTCAACCTTAAAATGACAAGCGTTTCTACTTATAAAAATGTATCAGACCATTTCTGGGTCATATAGAAATCAATTTCTGCTATCATTCTTGACATCTCTCAAAATAGAAGATAAATAGGGTATCAGTAACGAATATTTTTTTTGTTTGGGTGGAGCTGCGGTCCCTAAAAGTTCAACATATTTTTTACAACCATACCTGTGCATCAATTACGTTCTTTGAGTTAAACGTTACGTTAAAATTGTATGTTTTAATATTTTTACATTTTCCCGAAGAATTAAGTGTAAATGGTTTAAAAATCTTCATAAAACTTAATAAAGTTTAAAAACTAGAAACGCTATTTTGTCGTAACAAAAGGAGTTAACATCAAACATAAGCGTAAAACTCAATAATTTTGAGCAAAATATTGCATTGAAGATTCAATATAATTTATTGAATTACATTTTGTCAAAAAAAAATCTATTGTGCAATGCAAGTAAGTTAACAAATAGAGAATAGAAAGTTGAGAGAAGTTCTCTTTGATTTGAAATTCTTGAGAGATACTGAAAGTTTAATAACTTTTCACTCTTAGTTTTTGTATCAAATTTTGTATCACTAAGATAAAAAACATTCTAATGGATTGCATCATTTCTTAAGTAGCAACAGTTTAAAACCTATTACAGGCAATTACTTTAAAGGGCAACGGAATGTTAATTCAAAGGGCAAGGCCAGTGTGTTAACTTCTCAACCTAATACTCCAGTCTCATGGTGCTTCTTCAGTTGATCGATGGCGTTACAAAACACCCGATTCTGTCAGAGTTCTAACAACCCTTGTTGCAAAAAAAGCTTAGTCTATAAAAGACTTGTAATTTGGGATAAAAAGAAACTGGTCTGAGAAAAATACTCCAGTAGTTGATTTGGCGTGAAGCGTTATTTATAGAATCAGGAAATAATTTAAAGTAATGTGGTTAATTCATTTTGGTTCAGTTCCGTTAACTGTCCCGTTTAATATCACCATGGTGTTTTGGATGCCAACTATTCAAACATCGCCAAATTTTTATGGTTTTCATTGATATACTAACTGCATATTTTAATCGATTAGTTTGCAACATTTGGCGTCCAAAAAAACATGTTCAATTTTGTAAAGTCTTTCCTATTCTCGAAAGTTAGTATAAAATGGTAAGTTTTTCTGTACAAAAAACTGTCCGTTAGAATCTGATTACCTTTTCAAATGAGCTTTAAACCCTTAAAGTCTAGTTTTAATTATTCAATTGGTGCAGAAAATATACTTATGTAACTTAATTTACTAAAGTAATCATCAAAAAAATGTGGGAAGGTTAATCGTGGGGTGATATACCTTATCTTTTTATGTTGGGCCATTCCTTAATAATTGTTAAACTGATTGAATTTGGTTTGTTGAACAAAAACGATTGAATAATGGATTTTATTAATAGTATATATTAATTTAGAACTACTTTTGGGCAGTCAAACAAACCAAAAAAGAAAATGAGGAGACAGAGGAAAACTAGACTCGATTTATTAAGACTTAAATTAGTTGGGAGTGTAAAACTCATGAAGTTAAAACTAATTGAATGAGCATACTTAATCACACAATTGAACTGGTTAGAACGATAGTGGTATTAGTCCCTTGAATGTAGTTTTGAGTAATTGACTAATTTCTCTAACGGCACCTGTGTTGCTGCTATGGAGAAGGCATTTTTTAGGCGCAGCTCTTATGGGCCAATCATTGAGATTTCAACTTAGGTGACAACCACACTTGGTAAAGAATTGTAAAAGAAATACAAATCCATGGTTTTCTCACATTTTGAATTGTTGAACTTATATAGTGCTGTCCTTTAAAAACAACCCACTGTTTCATATTTTCTTCATTAAAAGCTTAATAAAAAGGATAATTAAATCGAACAAAAAACTGTACTAGCGGCTCATCCTCCCTAACATTTTAGTGCTAAGCCTTTTTAATTCCAACTATCCATTACAAATTGGCAGCCAATTAAGTAAGAATTTGAAAAAAACCCACTTTTTCCTAGAAGGACTCTAATTGGCGGACTGAGCTAAAACTTTAATGTTTTATTCTCATAGTAATGAGATAACATAAAAACGCGCGAAAAATGCACTAAAGTCTTTATAACATACATTTTTACAAAATCTGTAAATCTGAAGCACATTTTTTGTCAATAATCTACATTTTCTAAGCTTGTGTAAAAAATAAGTATAAATAAACCGTTCTTTGACCAGTTTTTACACCTCTGACACTCTAAAGGGCATAGAAGGACAGGGTATGAGATGGTAAAATTATTTTAATTATTTAATTAAAAAATCTCAATGGGTGGTACAATTTGGAGTGGGTTGTTTTTAAAGGACAGCACTATACCACTTTTATACCACTGAACAGCTCATTTAATAAACATTTTGACTGAGTAAAATATGAAAGGTTTTACATCCGTATATATTTTCGGATGTAAAACCTTTCAAATTTTAAAGAAGTGAAGCGGACAATCTATACACAAATCGGACATTATTAATAATGCCCGGGCAATGTGATAAATTCAGTGGAATTTATGAATGAAATTTATCACTTTGCCCGCCTACACTTCGGGCATTATTAATAATGCCCGATTAATAACTTTGCCCATAACATATACATAATTTCAAAGTAAATTTTGAGGTTACGGAAAAGGAGGCACAAAATAGTAAAAACACCAACAACTCAATTTTAATATATTGTATTATTAAGATATCTGAGATTTTCTCTTGCCTTTCAGAACACACAAAATCCGTTTCTCTACATTTGAGGAGGTTCACATCCCTATATTAATACCTTCCCTCCAGTCACAATCTCCAATCCCCTTCCAGTCCCTACGAAACAATCCCGACAAATAATAATTCAATCGCCATAAAAGCTCATCAAACCCTAAGCAGCGTTGACATCCGCACGCGAAGTAACCGGCAATTATTCTATTGACACTATAGCCCAGGGTCATTCCATTTCAAGTGGTCCAAAAAAAGTAAAATTGGTTGCTCGACCATTTTTAAAAAATCTGAAATTTTTTGTACATCAACCCTAACCTAAAAGAAGATCAAAACAACCATTATTTTTAATTTAACCTATTTTGCTTGTCCGCAGCAGCCATGCAAATTTCGACGTTTTAGCGGTTTTTGCTAATTTAAGCGTTTACGGGATTGGAAATATCTCCCCTTTAAAATCTCCAAATCAAATGGGGTTTGAAGCAAAATTGTTTAGAATAAAACGTTCTAAAAGACTAGAGCAAGTATGTTTTTCTAAAATAAAACCTTAGGGGTGAAATTTTATTTTAAAGTTGAAATTTTTTTAAAAATATCTGCCCACTTTAAGAAGATTTTTTTATAAGAAGGAAACCTGTCAAGGCACCAATATTTTTTTTATTAATAGTCCAAATACATTTTAGATCATATGCAAAGTTTTGGATCTGAGCCTCAATTTGTCTTTAGTTAAAAAAATCTCAAAGTCGAAGATTTGTCAAAATTTGCAATTTTGAGGGTTAAATATCTCTGGTGGGGGACCAGTTAAAAATTTTAAAATGGTACATTCTAGAGTACTATATATTAGTGTTAAGCTCAAGAAGTTCATAGGAGGAGATTTGACTACAAGCCGAGGTATGATTTTTACGAGGTGCCCCCAAATGTCGCAAAATTTGGAAGTTAAGGATTTCTATAAAATTTGTCTGTTTTCAAGAGAACTTTTTTATAGGAGGGAAACCATTCAACACAACACATATTTTTATACAAATAGTCCAAATGTAATTCAAGTTACACGCAAAATTTGAAACCTGAAACTTGGTTTTTCTTTGCTTAAAAAAATCCCAAAATCAACGATTTGTCAAGATTTTCACTTTTTTAGAGTGATATCTCTCTGAAGGAGCAGGAGATAAAAATTTGAAACTTTGTCATCTTAGAGTATATTATGGTAGTGTTATGCCCTAAAAGTTTCAAGATGGAGGATTATTTGGCTACAAACATAGAAATGGCAAGGATGATATTAAACTTTTTTTTTGTTGAAGTGATTTTTTTTACTTTACAATTATTTTGTAAATTTTATTAATGTTTCATTACTTTTTAATTTTAATTACACAAAATACAGCAATATAGAAAAGCTTAGCAATGAACTTTATGAATTAAAATATTTATCTCTATTTTTTACCAAACATATGTTAAAGTTGGGCTTGATATAAGTAATTATATTAACTACTTAACCTTAGCATTCAGCCATTGACAATCTTTACAACCTGAGAGACGGAGAGGGAAGAAGAAAACCGCGATGAGAATTGTTTTATTGCATACTGCAAACCTGCACCAAGATCGGAAGAACATTTTGATTCACCAAGGTGTTTTGTTGTTGTACCCATGTTTTTTTTATTAGTCGCAAGTTCATGTTAAAAAATGGATTGTGATGTGGGTCAACTTATCAGAGAAAATTGTCACAAGTCTGTTTAGGGGACATCCATAAATTACATGAAGTCAAAAAGGGGGGTAGGGGTTTGGAAAAATCTCACCAAGGGGGGAGGGGGGTATCTCACGTCAACTTTTTAAGTTAGAAATTATTCGATTTTCTTTGTTTTTTAAGTATGAGAAAGGAAAATAATTTTTAAAAAGTTGTAGGTAAATCTCATGCGGGGGGGGAGGGGGGGGGCCAGCAAAAGCAAAATCTCACCAAGGGGGGAGGGGGGGATTCAGATTTTGGAAAAAACACCTCACGTAATTTATGGATGTCCCCTTATGGCCCAGTAACTCTTGAGGTTAATCGGTTAAGTGAACTAAGGGAAGATCATCAAAATTTGATTGTTCTAAGGATCAATAAATCTGTCAAAAATACATGCAAATATCATGAGAAAAAGTATTTGTTAAAATATCATAATCTCTTTGGCAATACTTGTTCGGATCCACTAAAAATTCATAAAAAAAGTTATTACCAAAGGACTTAATGAAATTAAAATAGAGCATTTAAAAAGAGAAAAGATACCCGGATAAAGATATCCTCCATCTTGAAACTTTTAGGGCATAACACTACCATAATATACTCTAAGATGACAAAGTTTCAAATTTTTATCTCCTGCTTCTTCAGAGAGATATCACTCTAAAAAAGTGAAATTCTTGACAAATCGTTGATTTTGGGATTTTTTTAAGCAAAGAAAAACCAAGTTTCAGGTTTCAAATTTTGCGTGTAACTTGAATTACATTTGGACTATTTGTATAAAAATATGTGTTGTGTTGAATTGTTTCCTTCCTATAAAAAAGTTCTCTTGAAAACAGACAAATTTTATAGAAATCCTTAACTTCCAAATTTTGCGACATTTGGGGGCACCTTGTAAAAATCATACCTCGGCTTGTAGTCAAATCTCCTCCTATGAACTTCTTGAGCTTAACACTAATATATAGTACTCTAGAATGTACCATTTTAAAATTTTTAACTGGTCCCCCACCAGAGATATTTAACCCTCAAAATTGCAAATTTTGACAAATCTTCGACTTTGAGATTTTTTTAAATAAAGACAAATTGAGGCTCAGATCCAAAACTTTGCATATGATCTAAAATGTATTTGGACTATTAATAAAAAAAATATTGGTGCCTTGACAGGTTTCCTTCTTATAAAAAAATCTTCTTAAAGTGGGCAGATATTTTTAAAAAAATTTCAACTTTAAAATAAAATTTCACCCCTAAGGGTTTATTTTAGAAAAACATACTTGCTCTAGTCTTTTAGAACGTTTTATTCTAAACAATTTTGCTTCAAACCCCATTTGATTTGGAGATTTTAAAGGGGAGATATTTCCAATCCCGTAAACGCTTAAATTAGCAAAAACCGCTAAAACGTCGAAATTTGCATGGCTGCTGCGGACAAGCAAAATAGGTTAAATTAAAAATAATGGTTGTTTTGATCTTCTTTTAGGTTAGGGTTGATGTACAAAAAATTTCAGATTTTTTAAAAATGGTCGAGCAACCAGTGCTGGACCACTTGAAATGGAATGACCCCCCAGTCAAATGGGGTTTTTTTCAAAACTTTCATATAGAAGTTTTTTTTTCGACGGTTTTATATGTTTTCGAGGTCGCTGATTACGAATATGAAGTTTGCTGCCACGTGGGAGGTCGGCTTCATATCGAAAATCCCAAAAAATCGCAAACTTTTTTCTCTTTTTTCGATCTTTTGCTTATACATCAAAAACTATAAGTTTCTCGAAGATAATCTCAATTATAAAGTTGAAGTAAACAAAATTTCCTACAAAATGCACTACTCATCATTGATTTTCTGAAGAGTGGTTCTGCCGCTAGAGCGCGCTGAAAAACAGCGATTTTTTGGCCTTTCCGCAAAAAAATGAAAAGCGCGCGCTTCTACCCTCTACAAAAGGAAAACTATTCACGTTACCAACAAAACTTTTATACCACGTGAAAGAGAATTTAATTGCCTAAAAATAACTTACCTTACATTATTATTTTTTGAGAATGGGGGAGGGAGCGAAGCAAAGATCGGAAATAAAACTTTCGCGCCTTACAGCTAAAACGAACTCTCGCAGTTGTTAATTTCCAATCTGCGCTTTAATTCCGGTATATTACCAATAAAATTGGTTGTTTTGGGTGAATTGATGACTAAGCATGTTTAAAAAAATAATTTTTTAAATTTATTTATGAAATATTAGGTATTTTAGGCGAAATTTCAATATTTTTAAAACAATCATAAATTAAACTATGGGAATTTTTTAATGAACGAATTTATAGGTTTTTTGCATTGCTGAATCCGAATTTCAAGTTCATTTTCATTTCAAAAGTCACCTTCACATCAAAAAATGCAAAAAATCTCAAATTTTTGCTCTTTGGTTCAGTTTTTCACCGATTTTCTCAAAAAATTATTAGTTTTTCGAAATATTACAGTACACCAAATTAAAGTACGTAAAATTTGCTATAAGATTCACTGGTTTGTTTTTATTTCGCAAGAAGCGGTGTACGCTTTAGAGAGTTCTGAAGAAAAATGATTTTCTTTTTTCTGTGTAAAGTCAAGAAACAGCTGTAATTCAGCGCGCTCTAGCGTCAATTCCTCTCATTATAAAATGAAAGTTGAGTAGTGCATTTTGTAGGAAATTAAATGTACTTTCCTATGGTATAAAATTTGTGTCTGTTACGTGTATATATTTAGAGCTGTAGTGGGGGAAAGCAAGCGCTCTTCACTTTTTTTGTAGAAAAGAAAAAAAATCGCTGCTCTTTAAAACCCTCTAAAGCGTACACCGCTCTTTGTAAAATAAAAACGAACCAGTGTATCTTATAGCAAATTTTATGTACTTTAATTTGGTGTACTGTTATTTTTCGAAAAACGAATACTTTTTTGAGAAAATCGATGAAAAACCGAACCAAAGAGCAAAAATTTGAGATTTTTTGCACTTTTTGATGTGAAGATGACTTTTGAAATAAAAATGAACTTGAAATTCGGATTCAGCAATGCAAAAAACCTATAAATTCGTTCATTAAAAAATTCCCATAATTTAATTTATCATTTTTTTAAAAATATTGAATTTTCGCCTAAAATACCTAATATTTCATAAATAAATTTAAAAAATTATTTTTTTAAACATGCTTAGTCATCAATTCACCCAAAACAACCAATTTTATTGGTAATATACCGGAATTAAAGCGCAGATTTGAAATTAACAACTGCGAGAGTTCATTTTAGCTGTAAGGGGCGAAAGTTTTATTTCCGATCTTTGCTTCGCTCCCTCCCCCATTCTCAAAAAATAATAATGTAAGGTAGGTTATTTTTAAGCAATTAAATTCTCTTTCACGTGGTATAAAAGTTTTGTTGGTAACGTGAATAGTTTTCTTTTTGTAGAGGGTAGAAGCGCGCGCTTTTCATTTTTTTGCGGAAAGGCCAAAAAATCGCTGTTTTTCAGCGCGCTCTAGCGGCAGAACCACTCTTCAGAAAATCAATGTTGAGTACTGCATTTTGTAGGAAATTTTGTTTACTTCAACTTTATAATTGAGATTATCTTCGAGAAACTTATAGTTTTTGATTTATAAGCAAAAGATCGAAAAAAGAGCAAAAATTTTGCGATTTTTTACGATTTTCGATATGAAGCCGACCTCCCACGTGGCAGCAAATTTCATATTCGTAATCAGCGACCTCGAAAACATATAAAACCGTCGAAAAAAAAACTTCTATATGAAAGTTTTGAAAACGTCACTTTTGAACCCCATTTGACTGGGCTACCCGACTGTCAGCGACGGGTACCGAACCCACATTCTTTCTTGCCAACAAGGGATTAAACGCTGACAAGTTCCGATCGTTATCGCGACCGAGGCGAGGATGGAAACGCCCCACCTAATGTCCCATTTGTCAGCGTTAATTTTTTGATGGACTTCAGAGGTGCACTCTTGATCTGGAGTTCGTATTTAGCCTGTCTTTTGGACCGTCTGAGACTTCATTAACTAATGGATCACGTTTCGTCTGGAGTCGGGTGGAATACTCGAAATTTTAATAAATGTGACGGACGGGATAAAACCAAGTGGCCGAGTACAGTGACATTGAGATAGGTGGCTCAAAGGGATTAAAATGGAGATAAATTCAGCCCAGAGACATCTTGTGTTTTTTAGAACCTTGCACTTTTGGTCGGTATTCAGATGTTAGTGAATTATACCCAAATTCTTCTAACTAGTTTACAGGGGTAGGAGCAACTATTTCACTAAATATAGGACATTCTATACAAAAAATATAGGACAAATATAGGACCCTCCGAAAAGGGTTTAACTATATTTATTTACATTTTTCCAGATTATAACTTTAAAAACTGATACCTCTCAGTGAATTTAGACTCGATAAACAATAAAGAAATTATATTTTAGATAAAACTTAAAAATTCATTAAATGTTCTGAAATGCAGATTGAAACATAACATAGGGTGATTCAAAACTCATGGGCAAAAATGATAGGGGGATCATCAGATCAGATTGAAACTACTCGAATATAATTCAGAATTATCCTGGAAAGGAGGACCCTGAAGCAATTCTAAGGTGCTAGGGTACTGATGAAAATTGCCAGAACCAATGTAAAATGAGTTATTGTGGGGGCAAACAATTGGAGGCTGAAATAAAATTATGATGTTTTAACTCATTTATAAAAACTGTGTAAAGTTTTTAATCTTAAGAGATTGTCTTCAAGAAGAGACAATAACTTTCTTGCTTTTTTGTTGTTAAACTTTGAAGATAACCTCTTTAGGACAAGAACTTTACATGGTTTTTATAAATAAGATAAAACATGGTATTGTCACTGGAATTTTATTTTTCTACTATCAACCATTTGCCCACTTTTCCATTCCACCTATTTTTCATTACTTTTGTACACACTTTAGTTTAATGCATCAGGATTGCTTCAACTTTGGGTTTGAGATGAGAAATATAGGACATATAGGGCATTTGCAAAAATATAGGACAATATAGGACGTTTTTTAAGGTTTTTGGAAAAATATAGGAAATATAGGATATATAGGACAACTCTGACCCCTGAGTTTACTGTAGCACATAGCTGTAAAAACAGATTCTCAGTAATAGTAACTTCTCTAATCGAAATAGTTTTAAACTAATTTACAGGCGAATTGATTTTTTTTTATTTTCATTGCTTAGTTAATGTATTAATTTTTATTACGCCTGGACGGGATTTTTTGTTTCCCCTTGGTGTAAAACATATTCTTCCTATCTTCATCTTATGTTTTCTTTAAAATCTGTTTAATAAAGATTATTCTATCCTGAAGAAAAAAAGTTTTTAAAGTTCGCAGCTGGATAAAGTAGTATTTCTTTGTATGTTGGTAGAAAAAGCCATTAGTAATAAAGATATATAATCGAAGTTATAAATATCCATCTTGACATCTAAGACGAAAACTCAGCTGTGGGCAATCCATAAATCAATCTGCGTCAATCCACGATTGTCAATCTGTGGTACTTTGTGACAAGGGGCTTCAAAAATTGTGACATCACACACTAAAAATCAACAAAAAACCCTAATCAACAATTTTTTTGGGGTGGAAAATGTAGCTTACACACAAGCATAAATAACATTTTTATAAAAATTACACAAACCAAATGAAATTTCACTTTAAGTTCAAGCTCGAATAAAAATGCTGTGTCCCAATTTTTTGAAGCCTTGTGCAAGACATTGTCGATAGGATACTGTGACATGTGACAAAGGGCGGTGTGACACTTTGTGACATTGGGGAGGGAGAGGATAAAAAATGGAAAAAAGTGTTACATTATTTATGGATGAAATATCCCTTTGGTATTAAAGCTTAATTGACAATATTCCTAAACCCACAATATCCATGAAAACAATGGTCATATTTTAGAAATGTTTGGATGTAGCTATTACGTTTATTATGAATTCTGTTTCCACATTCATATCAAATTCAGAGAAGTTAATATTTTCTCTAGCAAATATATTGCTACTAAAAAGGGTACTTAAAACAAGTATACGGGTTCTAAGAAAATGAGAGAAAAACTCCTCATAATTCAAACCAATCATACAAGTATCACACTGGTCTCCCCACCATATCTATCAGAGACGCATCAGATTCAATAGGTCATCAAAACGAATGACGATTCAAAAATTAGTCGCAAGACTCGAGCATGAACTACGCAATCGGCCTTGAACTAACGAGGTGATTGTCACCACATCAGGATCAAAACCTTGATTTCGATCAAGCATCACAAGCGTTTTGACGACTGGCATTTTCCACACTAGTCACAACAAGTGACGCAAACTCATGACATGACCATTTCTTTTGTCGGAGAGCGGTGCTTGTAGGCCTGGGGTCAACTGTTTGTCACTTGTCAAACGAACTCAGCGGGCCTCCTCACGCTTTTGTATGAGGCGCTATGATCAGCACATCATTCAATTTATTTATGGCAAGTAATAATATCCATGAGATGCGTTAAAAAGACATCTTTGACGGTCATTATTATTCTAGGGAGTTGTTCTAATTTTTCACCAGAAATATTGGGAACCTATTGTTATTTAACTGTGTATTAATCGATTTTGAAACAGTAATTATGATAAATAGAGGAATAGTTAGTAATGAAATATAGATACAGGAATCTGGTCATAAAAAAGTTATAATAGGGGAAGTATACTTTCTACTTAATCGATACTTGGACGATCAATAAATCGATGATTGATCGAAATACTTTTGATCAATCGTGTCTACGTTTATTTGCCCAAAAACAACTTATAATAAAAGTATATTCTATAAAAGACTAACATGATTCGAATGTGTAAATTTAATTACATGTATTAATGTTATATCCTTAAATATTTTAAAAAGCCATTACTGTTTTCATAATTTATACTTCTTTAAGTTTTTAATAGAATCAGCGTAATAGGAAAACGAATTCCTTTTTGAATATCAAAGTAAATACCTCGAATAAATTTAGAAACAGAAAGAAGTGCCTTAACCACCTACCAGTGAAAAACACAAAGTATTAAACTTTGATATTATTCAACTAGTGAAAGTGGTGGGGTTAAACCTGCCTCACATATTGCATATCAAGATACTACCAACGTAAATACTCTAAGGATCAGTCTCTGAGGACTGCCAATACAAACACCTTATCAATGCTTCAATAATATTCAGCATCACATACCTAACTACACTCCATCTATACCATCCCATCATTCAGTTCACAATATCCCGAAAAACCACCCATCAGGGAGCTCCCTTCATTAGCATGCAATTGTCACTCCTCCATTCCAGGCATGCCTCCATAGAGAGAGATATCAGCAAGAGATTTACTAATCCCTCACATGCTAAAAAGCGCAACTGCATACTAATTGCCAGGTAACTTCCACAAGTGCTATCGATTTGTTCAGTGCGTGTGTGTTCTGTGTCCCCGCCCGACCACCCATGGAATGGATGTTGGACCTACCAGTTTTACCCAAACGATAAAATTGGGGAGATAGTGTGGCGGCAAGTGGTACGAAAATGGCGGTCCGTGCGATTTTTGTGATACAATTATGAGGCTTGGTTTTTCTGAAAGGTCTTAACATAACGAATACGAATCCGGTTGTTGGCAACCCCAAATATGCTGCAGAGGCGCGTGGCGGGGGGTTCAAAATCGCGGATCTCGGTTCGAAAAACAGCCATTTCTTCAATATTTATTGCAATATAAAATATTTTTCAAGCTTAAATAATACTTTATTACATATTTAAATGTATTAGTACCAGTGGTACTTTTTTGAATGGCGGATAATACAGAAAAGCGGATAATTCTGAATACCCTTGTTTTGGGAGTTTCTCGTCTTATTTTACGAGTTACAATGGTTAAGATTGGTTTTTCTGAAAGGTATTAACAAGCTGAACAAATATTTAAATGTTGGCACCGCCGAAAACTATGCAGGAAAGAGGGAATTCAAAATGGCCGACTTTTCATTTCACCGAAATGGAAATATCTACTTCGCTTAACGCAACCAAATATATTTTTCACCCTAATATATTCAAATATGTAATATATTAACACTGAAGCTTGAAAAAAAATTTATATTGCGATAAATATTGACGAAATCGCTATTTTCCGAACCGAGATCCGCCATTTTGAACCCCCCGCCACGCGCCTCTGCAGCATATTTAGGGGTGCCAACAACCGGATTCGTACTCGTTATGTTAAGACCTTTCAGAAAAACCAAGCCTCATAATTGTATCACAAAAATATATGCTATTAACCTTTTATGAAAAACAATAATATTGAAAAGTGATAGCGATTTTTTTACATAAAGGTGGGTCGGAAAAAAACGCCTTTTTTAAATTCGCTAACGGGTAGAGCATATTTTTGTCCAAATGACTTCAATAAAACGTGTAAAAAATTTTTGAGCTCGTCACAAATTTTTTCTGCTTCTTCGTTGTGCGTCCAAATTCGAAAAAAAACCGCACTTTTTTTAAATACTAAAAGAAAATAATTGTTAGGAAATCAATTTGCGGCTAGTGTGGAATTTTTTATCATATATCTTCATCCAAACGTGAAAAAAATTTCGAATATAGAATAGAAACGAATAGAAACGAATTTCGAATATAGATTTTATAGTAGAATTTTTGCGTTTTAACAAATTTAATAAAAAATAGAGTTGTAATAATAGATTTACAAGTACTAAGGAGGTCTGGGGGTACTCCCCTAGAAACTTTTCAAAATTTATGTAAAAAAAAAAAACTTTTTCAACTCGTTTTGGTACGCCTCATCCGAATTTCGGACATAGATTTTATGGTAGAATTTTTGCTTTTTGACAAGCTTTATATAAAGTAGAGTTGTAATAATAGAGTTACAAGTACCAAGGGGGTCTGGGGGTCCTCCCCCAGAAAATTTTTGAAAATTTGACCTTAAAATAACATGGTTTTAACTCATTTTGGTGCATAAAATTCCATATTATACAGTGTAAAATTTTTCATTTTGGGGGGGGGGCTCAAGCCCCCTAGCCCCCCCTGGATCCGCCAGTGTTTGTATCAGTTGTTATAATAAATATATAAAGTGATCTGAGTAAGTTCCCCTCGCCATTTGGTACTCCAATGGTGTGAAGAAAAGCTCAAGGTTAATACAGTGATTGTTATCTCTGCCTGGTGAGTGGTGAACTCATTCTTGGTTTCCCCAATAAAATTAGGTATAAAATATTGTATCCCCACTTGAATTCTGTAACTGGTTCGGCAAAATTGAAGATCTGATATCAGAACGAAAAATTGACCCAGAAAAGTTCTATGTGGTTTCTAATGAATCAAAAAAGTTATTTTTACCTGTGTTTTTTAAAAAGAAACTGATTGATTTTTACAGAATTTAAAATACTGTGAATTTGTTTATTTCCCAATCTTAGGGTGCAAGTCGTTGGCAAAAGGGATTGTGAAAGGAAAGGAATTTTCATCTCGATAGAGCTGAAAATTTTTACTCGTTTTGTTGAAGCTATTTGGCCAACATCAAAACTAATCACAAGCGAATTTTTAAAGAAACTGATTTTTAAAAAATTAAAAAAAAAGCATTATTCGCTTATTTGCCAATTTTTTGGCACAAGTCTCTGAAGAAGGATTTCTGGTATCCAGGTGAATTTTTTTCACGTTTGGATGAAGATATATGATAAAAAAATTCCACACTAGCCGCAAATTGATTTCCTAACAATTATTCTCTTTTAGTATTTAAAAAAAAGTGCGGTTTTTTTCGAATTTGGGACGCACAACGAAGAAACAGAAAAAATTTGTAACTAGCTCAAAAATTTTTTACACGTTTTATTGAAGTCATTTGGACAAAAATATGCTCTACCCGTTTGCGGATTTAAATAAGGCGTTTTTTTCCGATCCACCTTTATGTAAAAAAATCGCTATCACTTTTCAATATTATTGTGTTTTTCATAATAAGTTAATAGCATATATTTTTGTGATACAATTATGAGGCTTGGTTTTTCTGAAAGGTCTTAACATAATGAGTACGAATCCGGTTGTTGGCACCCCTAAATATGCTGCAGAGGCGCGTGGCGCGGGGTTCAAAATGGCGGATCTCGGTTCGGAAAATAGCGATTTCGTCAATATTTATCGCAATATAAAATTTTTTTCAAGCTTCAGTATTAATTTATTACATATTTGAATGTATTAGGGTGAAAAATATATTTGGTTGCGTTAAGCGAAGTAGATATTTCCGTTTCGGTGAAATGAAAAGTCGGCCATTTTGAATTCCCTCTTTCCTGCATAGTTTTCGGCGGTGCCAACATTTAAATATGTGTTCAGCTTGTTAATACCTTTCAGAAAAACCAATCTAAACCATTGTAACTCGTAAAATAAGACGAGAAACTCCCAAAACAAGGGTATTCGGAATTATCCGCTTTTCTGTATTATCCGCCATTCAAAAAAGTACCACTGGTACTAATACATTTAAATATGTAATAAAGTATTATTTAAGCTTGAAAAATATTTTATATTGCGATAAATATTGAAGAAATGGTTGTTTTTCAAACCGAGATCCGCCATTTTGAACCCCCCGCCACGCGCCTCTGCAGCATATTTGGGGTTGCCAACAACCGGATTCGTATTCGTTATGTTAAGACCTTTCAGAAAAACCAAGCCTCATAATTGTATCACAAAAATCGCACGGAATACCACTTGCCGCCACACTAAGAGGGATTGGGCGTGGGAGCACCCTTGATGGATTGCACGGAATTGAACTCTGACGTAGAAGGGGGTTTGATTGTTCTGTTACGAGGGATTAACGTTTGGTTTCTGTGAATTAGTTTTGACAGGCGTAGATGGTCATTAGGGAAAATGGGATGCATTTTACGCTTGATTATATCACGTTGCAATCAAGAGATCATGGTTATAGCACTAGCGTTCAAGATTCGTCCAATTTTTGCCATGTATGGCCAAATTTCGTTTACTTCTAGTTGCAGTTACGTAAACTGGACATATTTGGTATGAGCTGTATGCTACTAGAGCAGAAGATGTTGAAATGGATGTTAAAATAAATGATTGTGGGCTGAGAGGCCTATTTTAAAGCATTACAAAACATTTAAGAATATTTTTTTTGTCCTAAAAATTACTTGATTTTCCTTGATATAGAGATAGAAATTATAGTTTATGGCAAAATCCAAAAAACATGGAGGAGAAACTTGAATTGGTAGAAAACTAAAATCTTTCAGCTTGTGTTTATTGTAATATAATAATTTTTGAATTAATTTGTTTAGTTAATTTTAACCAAAATGTGTATGATACTACCAAAACTTTATTTATAACCAAATAGTATAGTGACTTAGTACTTTGGGTATAATTTTGGACTTCTGTTTATACTATAAGCTTAATTTTTTAAAACATAAAATCATAAATTGAACTATAATTTAACATACCAGTAAAGAATCAATTGCAAATAATTGTTCTATGTGTCTCCAAGTCTCCATGTAGCATGAGATGCTCTGCTTAAATTTGAACTTTTCATTATGAAGTGTATGCCATGATTTTTAAGTTATTTCTTATTGATTTTTTCAGGTGTGGTGTGGAGGGTCCCAAACAATGTAAAATTTTCTTCTCTCATGAAAAAAATTATGGGTTTTCTATTGATACTTCTAAATTCTTCATCAAAACTTGATTTGGAGGTCCTAAATATCCAAATAGTTAAGAAAAGCTAAAAGATAACCCTAATAAATATACACTTCACAGTTCTAGGTTATAGCCAACCTTTTACCATATTTATCTTCGATAAAAGGAAAGCAGGTATGCCTGAACAATTCTTTGCAGGATTTATATTTTTTTTTATGTGGGCTTAATAAAACACTGCTGCTATAATTTCCTTTATTTGCCAATAAACCTGAAACATAACTGCATTTTAAGTACGATTTTAGGGAACATACTCGTGAAGTTTTATTTCTGCATTTTGATACAAAAACTACAAATATAATTTTATGTAAATGTATCTCTTACAAAACGCACAGTAAGGCTGCGGTCAGCCAAAAAATCCGTATGTTATCTGTTCAAAAAATCTGCAGTATCTGGTTATCGGACAATAGGAAAACCGCCTTCAATGGTCCCTCCAACAAAAGACAGCCCTCGGGGAGGAGCGAGAAGTCACTATCGGGTGTCTGCTAATTGACTGGGGGGAGTGTCTTCGGACTCCTTCGCTATTGTTGGAGGGGTCATGAATGGGGAGATAGGGCAGATTTTTTGAAGAGATACCATAGGTTTTCTGGCTGACCGTGCCCTAAGTGGCTGCCCACACCAAGGAAGCCACGCGAAAGCAATAAAATCAATCAATCTTGACCCCTTGGCCCTCGCAATACAAGATAACGTTAATTGACCTCCTGGACAGTCGAGTAAACAAGACACTCTCAACCCCCTCTCTTCTATTGGGAAGGCTGAATGGGGAACCTGAGTCCGCCTGTCAAGATAACGATCATAATGGGACAGCGCGCACGACGAGTTCGGTGTGGCTGGCGACTAAGGGCACGGTCAGCCAAAAAATCAGTATGGTATCTGTTCAAAAAATCTGCAGTATCTTGTTATCGGACAATAGGAAAACCGCAATCAACCCCCTTCAATGGTCCCTCCAACAAAAGACAGCCCTCGGGGAGGAACGAGAAGTCACTATCGGGTGTCTGCTAATTGACTGGGGGGGTGACTTCGGACTCCTTCGCTATTGTTGGAGGGGTCATGAATGGGGAGATAGGGCAGATTTTTTGAAGAGATACCATGCTGGTTTTCTGGCTGACCGTGCCCTAAGGGCACGGTCAGCCAAAAAACCTATGGTATCTCTTCAAAAAATCTGCAGTATCTCTTCAAAAAATCTGCCCTATCTCCCCTATCATGACCCCTCCAACAATAGCGAAGGAGTCCGAAGTCAACCCCCCAGTCAATTAGCAGACACCCGATAGTGACTTCTCGCTCCTCCCCGGGGGCTGTCTTTTGTTGGAGGGACCATTGAAGGGGGTTGATTGCGGTTTTCCTATTGTCCGATAACCAGATACTGCAGATTTTTTGAACAGATACCATACTGATTTTCTTGCTGACCGCAGCCTAAGACCCTCTTCACAGTTGACCCCACAACCTAAAACTTCTACGATCGATACTGAAATTATTATTGTTTAATTGTATGAATAATTTCATTTGTTACAAGGCCCTTTTGTTAAAATAATCATAGGAATCCAGAACTTTCCAACCCCCATATTGTAGAGAGAATAAGCGATAAAATCTTCGTCGTTTATTACGTGTAAAAGGTAAAATAACAAATCTGGCGAGAGAGGGCTCTTCACACGTCTACAGGAAACAATAATATACATATGCATAGAAATTATGACGTCACGCTGATTTGCATTTTTCTAGAGAGGAAAAGTTCTTTGTTCAGGTGGAGTGGCAGGTATAACCGCCACAGTAGTCCCCCTTCCAGTGATTTCGCGGACTTGAACAAAGTTCGAGAAAAGCACTCGTCTGCCTAATCTTTTCGTCAGAATGCTGTCGGGATATACGCTGGTTTAAGACAATCTACGCTGATGCGGCGATTCTGCTCCTCGATGATGACTTCGAAGACTTTATCCGACCGGGACTTGCCTGGATATGGTTCGGTTTAAGGAGGTGTTAAAGAGCGGCTAAGTCCCTCTCTCCGAATGAAGAAGTGTGAAGTGGTCTGCAGGTCCGCTGGCAGAAAGGAAACCTGCTTTCGATGGCATGCTCCAAGAACAGAGAGTAGATTCAGGTTCCACGGATCGAACTGCATAAAAATCACACTCGATTCAGGTCCACAAAATTGTTTTCACCTGTATAACTGCAATTTTTTTTTCGGTTTTTCGCAATTTACTTAAATTTTGGAGGATTAAGGTCAAATAAAAACTTCAGATTCAGATTTAGCGGATCGAATAGCATAAAAATCATACTTAATCCAGGTCCACAAAATTTTTTGGTACTTACGTATTTTCCCGTCGACCGTTCAGCTACCGTTTAATTCAGCGGCACAGTAATAGTAAAGTCAATGGGATTTAATAACGTTTTCGGATTAAGCGTCACGGTCGACGGGATAATACGCAAGTACCAATTTTTTTAATTCCATAACTGTGCAGTTTTTCCGCGATTTTTACCAATTTTTAGCTGTTTTTCGTGATTACTCGTAGTTTTGTGGGTGTACGAGCTAAACGGACCTCAGATTCGGATTCTGCCCGTCGAAATACATGTCGGTAGGTGGGTCTGGTCAAATGTAGTGACGAGACTCTTCCTCAAGTGACTTCTTATAGTAGAGGCAAAGCTTGAAAGTCAAGATATGTTGATAGCGGTTTCATTAAAACAAGACCTTACCTTGAAAGACTGTGGATGTTTCATTGAGAATTTCTGTTGCCGTCCACTGTGTGGAAGATCCAAACGTCCGGTAGCCAATTGCAAGTATAAGCGTCCTAGGTCACCACTGCTGTGCCGACTCCATGTTAATTCAGAAAGGAAATAAAACAGAAGGTGTTAATAATACTTATCTTACCCTAGTGCGAGACATTTTCAGATATATTTACCAATATCGGTCCATAACGAATGCTACTTGATTTCGACACAGTAAAATATTCTCTCGACGAATTTTAAATTGTTAAAATACAACGATAAAATGTGATCGCATCACATTTTATCGCCCCAATAAACTGGAGTATAATTTTTTATATGTTGCGGTGTTGACTGCTCAGAAGGTTTCGAATTCGAATAGTCGTTTCTTTTATAAGTGTTTATCTGCTTCTATAAAATAAACTCTTATATAAAAGTAAAAAGAAAATTTAACGCAAATTTAAATTAAAAAAAATATACATTTGCTGCCGTCTTACTTTTACGATTATTTTTTTTACAGTGTGGGTTTTTGCTCTATTTGAATAACCTACGAAAGTTAATAAAGTAATCAAGATTTGTACTAACTATAAGTTCATTATGCTAATATAAACATTAATTAATCAGACTTAAAATATAGATTAAACCTGATGAGAGGTTTTTAAATATCATCATAGTTAGTGATGGTAAACTTTTTCTTATTAGATTGCAAAATCTCTGTCAATGAAATTTAAGTGATAGAATTAATGTACGGTGATAGAATTATCTAAATTTAATTTAAGAGAGAAATTATTATTTTCTGAAGTGAAAGCTTGAATTTTAATAATTCTAAATCTAATTCAAAATATAAAAAATGGTCATTCTGTTTGTAAAAAAATAAGAGTATGTAAGTTTAAGAAATCATAATTATAATGTGATTAGTTTTTTTATATCGAAAAAAAATTAAAAGTTTTAGTTCGAAACTTTAAAAATTTAATTACACTAATAATAATTCGAAAAAAAGGGTGACTAGGGGCAAAACCTTACACGAGTAACGTATTTCTGCAGCTGGTAGTTTTTTCTTGAACCAAGTTCACTATTGAAAAATTTAACATTCAACTTTGCTAGAAAATAACGGCCGTATTCACCATTTACCTAACCTAAGGTAAATCTGGAATCAAAAGGTTTCTTTTTATTGCGGCGGGCAGTTGAGTTTTAAAAAGAGTAATCAGGTACAGACGGGATTCTCCCCTATATATTTGCCTTAGTTTCTAAAAATACCAAATTAATGATTTTTCCCACAGGCAAACAAAAGTGTTTAAAGTTTTTCACTGCGGCGGGCATTATAAAGTTTTGAAAAATGTAATTTACCTTTTATAGACGAGCTTCGCCAGCACAAAAATGCCTGTTTTTTATTTTGCGGAAAATATGAAGTTTTAAAATGTGTCCTTGCTACAGACGGGCTTCGCTCCTACAAATATGAATTCAGAGCTCAAACTACTATTGTTGGCTTACTACGATTATTGGCTATCAATAATGTAAGCTGCAACAAAGGATGTTATATCTACAACAATGGATGTTATATTTACAACAATGGATGTTATATTTAAAACAATTACCACTGCATTTTTTATGGTATCGAATTTCATGATGAAAAACAATTTTTTTTCTTCTAAATTCGCTTAGGGGTAGCGCGAAATTATGGTCAAACAGTTTAAGACGACGTGTAAAAATTTCAGCAGCTTTTGATAGCGCGTTGCGCCCGAAATTTAGAAAAAAAAAACTATTTGTAAACAATTTTATTTAAAAATAAATTGCTTAAGATTTGCTTTCCGCAGGAGTGTATCTTCATCAAATAACAAAAAGGTTCAATAAATCATGAAAAAAAATTCAGCTCGATACGACAATTCCTTCTGCTAGTGACTTGAACCCTTAGATTGGGAATGAATTAAACAAAGAAAAAAATGTAATTTTTGAAAAAAAAAATCTGTAAAATCAGTTTTTTTTTCTAAAGTTTGTTTGGTCCTCGGTTTACTTAAGGTTGGAAATAGCGGAGCTAGGCGCCGACAACCGCAAGAATTTTTTAGATACCTCGATCTATTTCGATGTCTATTTATTTACTGTGTTTTATTTCTTGGGAATTTTGTGACTTACGAGGAGAGGTCCTCTTTATTTATCAAAAGGTCTCAAAATGAGCTGAAACACCACTTTAAAAGGGCTAATTTATACCCCCAGACACACCTTACTTGGGAAACACATTGTTACACAAGGCTTTTACATATTAAGTGCACCTCAAAATATTACATTTGCCCGAAAAGTCCCAGGAATTTTCAACAAAGTATATTTTGCAGGATTTGTCAATAAACTTGATCCCCCAGAAGAAATTTCTGACTGCGCCACTGATGTCAGGTTCACAGCCAAAACTTCAATTAAGCAGTGGTCCACCTGGGGGCACCCAATGGGCTCCAAAAGTCCAGAAAATGAGTTATAACCATATTTTTAAGTGTCAAATTTTCTGGGAGGGAGGATCTCCTAGACCCACTAGAACTAGACCAAAGAGTGGGCGCTATAGTAATTATCTATATTCACTATTTGTTTGAAATTATTCGACTATAGCTCTCACGCTTTTAGTTTAAGTCATCAGAAAAGCAGATATTTTTTACTTATCGAAAAGTTATATTCTACTTCCCATATATTTGTCAGCACCCAATAAATTATTTTTGAATTTTAAGAACATGTTATTATTTTTAAAACAGTATTTTTTTAAATTTTATTTTATTCTTATATTAGTTATTGTAGTGCAGACTTATAAAATGACAGCAGGAGAAGAGCAAAGAAACTCCATTCCCAATTAAACAAGGACATCTTGAATAGGGAAATTTTCACAAAAGGGAATGGGAAAAAAAAGAAAGAATTTATCTCAATAGCACCTCGACAGGACAAAAAAAGCGTATATAGCGATACAAAAGAACGGAAAGGAAAATGACCAAATCCATAACTTGTCGCGTGACTGCATTTGTGATCGAGAGACGCTTTGACATCTCTATCTCTTTCAGAAGGGCTGTCTTGAGCAGTGTTCGACAATCACGAATGATGGGTCTGAGTTACGTCTCTGTTAGGCCCAATTATTATGCATCAACCGCAACTCCTGGATTATTATAAAAGCAAAAACAAAAAAATCCTGACGCACAATTATGCATTTCAATAAGGGCTATCGGCGCTCACATCGATCCAGTCTTGTCATTTATGAAGACAGAATTTGAAAGATTGGGAATTAAAATGACAGAGGAGAATCTATTAACGTATGAAATTAAAATTCTTGCTGTCAGGTTCTTTTGTTTATTCTCGGATTTCAGGTGTTGAATACAGGGATGAATACATTAAATTGGATCTGCATATTCTTGAGATACCTTTTTTGAAGTAACAATTTAAGTGATGGTATGACGTTGAGATGCAGATTTCGAACCACTCACAGTGTCACGTTTTAAATATTTTATTTGATTTAAAAGATAAGCATGAAAGGATGAGACAGGTCTTGTAAGTTACCCGTTTTATTTCATGTTAACAACTCTAGAAACAGTTTAAATGAAATTTTTTTTTTGAATATTTCAGGGTTTAGCCACAACGAATGAATTGAAACTTTGTACATTTTGCATTCAATGTTCCTTCTTTTTATTGCGAATAAAATGAATGTTTCTAATATTTTAAAATATAATAAGTTAAGCCATCACACATTTTTTTTTCTCGGACACAATTTATTTTATAAATAAAGACATGCTCTTAAAAAGTACGTTGGTACAAAGTTTTATACTGTCGGGATTAAATAAGATAAATATATTCAAAATAAAGCTTAAAGATTCATTTTCAAAATTTGTTTACAAGTTTATGCATAAGCTGCCCCTGAGGAAAATTATGTGTAAATTAAACCATAATTGATCTTAAATTTTGTTTGAGCAGTAAGCATAAAGCAAAACTAAATAAAATATTTCTAGCTCTTAATCACTAAAATTTATAAGAGAAAGAAATTTATGGAAATAAATGGAAGAAATTTATAAATAGACACTGGAAAGGAATCTTGCTCTTAAATATAGGTAGGTAAAATTGTGTAACTAATAGCTTTTCCCCTTTTAAATGTTTGCAAAAAATACATTATGTTCACTTCATTTAGAAGTTATAAAAGAAATAGTATTCATTCTTGGTTGGAAAAAGAACGTTTTAATTTTGAAGTGTAAGAGTATGGTGGAAATGGCAAAAAATATTTTTGTAAATCTAATCTGTAATTCTATTGACAAAATAATAAAGGCACAACTAATATCAAAACTCAACACAGGAAAATTCGGATGGTGCTTTGGATCTATATCTCCATCTATTTTAAGAAGTAAAGTCAGTTAGGTTTAAAAAACATATCCGAAAAAAATAAGAGCTAGCAATAAAAACTAAAAGAAAACTGCCTTGAATAACAAAAGATTTGACTTTGAAGTAATAATCACGACTTACAAGTGATTTTACAGTGAAAAATTATTGCATATAATTCTCCTCTAGTAAATAAAGTTGTTTACTCAACTTAAGTAAAGCCTCCAATATCATAGGAGGATGCGCGGCATGATCTTCAACCCCCAGGTCTCATAAATTGGCATTCGATAATCGAATTATCCAAGCCACACACACAAAAAGCCATTTTTACGTCCACACTTCCACTAAACCCCCCTGACGTCTTGTTCCAGAAGGAACTTATTAAAGCTTGTTCTAAATATCTTTTGTAGTTATGAGTCCTTTCCCGGTAAACAAAAGAAAAAAAAATATCACGTTGTTAAGGGTACATAAAAGTCTCCCGGAAACGTATACCACTCCAGATTTAGTGATCGTTAATGTCTAGAAGCGTTGGGCCGCTCGGGTGGGTAACAATAGGTGAGGGGCAGATGTTGGTGGTCTTAAGGCAACTTGATGGCTCAATTGGAGAGAGACAGTGTGGTCTGAAGCGAGCTCCTTCCCTCATTCAGAATCCCTCTTTCAAAAGAGACAAAAAAAAATTTCGTGTTAAGGTTGTATGTAATGAAGTGAAGCAATCTTGAATGGAAAGTCCCTAGTTTTTGTACACGGGGATTGCAATAGTTTCAGCCAATAAAAGCAGAGAAATATTCTCTTTTCGATCAGAAAATCTTTATATGGGTAAATTTTAAAAGCTCCAGCAAGAAAAGGTATGAAAAGAGGAACAGAAATGCCCCCTTATCTTACGTGTGAAGTAAATGGAGGTTATTGTTGACTAAAGGGAAATACTCCTAGAAAAATATTTTTTTTGTGTGTTCTTTCCTTCCTATTTAACAATTTACTACTTGAAAAGATAAAAATTAATTCAACTGCTACTGATTGTAATTTGTAAGTATGGATTGTTCTTTCAATTAAACGCTTTCTTTATTTTAATAAATCTTCCATATGAGATCAAAAGAAAAAGTCAATAAACAGTTAAAAGTCACAAACATTTCTCTGAATCTCAATTGCACAAATAAAAGAACTACTATAATAGAAAGACATGTAAGAATTTACATTGATCACTTTCCTATTCGTATTTGAGACAGAGATCAAGAGAGAAAGTGACATTAAAGGTAAGTTGGAAAAGAATCTTGAATCAATTTCATAACTTCAATTAAAATGTAAGAAGAATAAACAAACCCAAATTACTAAGCCACCCACAATCATCTTTCCATTCCCATTTGCTTCCATCACATGACCTGCCCTCAAACACGGGCCTTCACGTATCCGAACAACGAGACGAAATACACAAAAAAAAAAGCTGACGATAAAATAAAACCATGACCATTGATGTTCTAAATACCCCTGCACCCCCTAATCCTTCAAAAAGTGAAAGAAGCGAAATACGTTCCATTATTATTCCCTCGCAAAGCGTAACTTCGGGAACATTGTAGTCAGCCAAGCCGACTAGAACCAGTAATTTGAAGCAAGAGAATGTTGTAATTGAAAAGAGATGGAAGCATTATATTTTTTTTCTCCTCAGAGTGTAATGTTAGTGACACATTATTAGAGCCGATCCCATGGTTGAGATAACCCATTATTTTAATGGTCATCCATACTGTGTTGACAACACAATTTTTTTTTGGACGGAACATGGGCGTAGTTTATTGTTCAGATGGTTGGTATCTCCTTCCTCCATGTTTGGTCACGAGATGTACATTTTGAATGAGCACAGGTAGTTGAGAATCATTTATAAATGAGGAATGGAACAAGGTATGAATATTCCTTTATTAACGTATTCTAATCTTCTAATCCTATAAAAAATAAATAACAACCAAAAACGCTTTTATTCTTTTTTTCCTCCACCCTAAAATCATGAAATATTTCACTGATGATTTCGATGTTGGTCCAAAAGAAGTAAACTTCATAATATTTTAGGAAACATTTTTTTACTGAAATTTTAAGTAGTACAAAGTACCAGCAACACAAACTAAAACTTAACATTATTTTTGAACACTTTTCACTGGAATTTCAATTACTATTTTTATATTGATGCTACAAAAACTTCGCTTAACAATTTATCCTGCAAAGCAAAGTGTGTGAATTTATTTTTATAATTGAACTGAAACTTCTTGATTTTTATTTATGTTGATATTTTAAAGAGTTACAGATGGATCTGAACCAAATATTGTTTAAAACCTTTTTTGAGGATATTTAAAACAGGAAATATCTCTGTTATTTTTTTCATAGAAGCTAGTCCGTTTCAGTTACATAGAAAATTTCTTAGAAAACACATTCAGTTCAAATTGTCACATAAAAAACTATACCTAGCTACATATTTTGCAAGAAGTCCTCTTTTTAAAGTAAAAAAGTCCTCTTTTTAAAGTAAAAAAGTCATACTTCTCTTTCTTTTAAAAATATCTGGAATGATAAACGAAGAATCGCACTTTATACAAGAAAGTGTATAAAAAAAAAAGAGTTTATTAGGCTTTAATTTGCCTCTAGAAATTCGACACAGATGTCATTGATGCTGTTTCCTATCAGAATAAAACACTAACATTACCCTTGGCTTAACATAACCTTGAGCCCAAACATGGCCGCTTTGTTTTCCTTGGCAAGATGACGTCGAAAACAACCCAGTCGTCCAACCCCATCACGCCTAAGTGTCAGTATAATAAAATCACTATTAATGCCTTCGATTACCAATTCATTTAGCCAGTGAAAATCATCACCCGACCATTAAGTAATTGTTCTTCCACACCTTCCATGGGCAAAAGGTAATCACTAAAGCCAAAGACGTAATTTTGTGCAGGATCAAAGGAAAGGGGTATGACTCGATTAGATGGGGTATTGGTGGCCACGCGCACTAGGAAAATGAATTTTCACCTCCTCTGGTAATGGATGGGAAGAGTAATAACCTTTTTAGGGTTTATAAAAGGTATTAAGTAACCTTAAGTGTTTTTTTTCGGGAAATATTATCGATCATATTTGAGGTTATCGATATCAAAGATTAGCTGAGAATTCTAGGTATTTGGAGGAAGTTAGTTGGTGAGAGATTTTAATCTTCTTATTATATTTCTGTGGTGAAATGATGTATGGGTATCTGTACATAAATGTTGGTAAATTTGATTAAAAACACAAAACAGTTTAGGTTAAAAAAATATTTTTAATGAAATAGTTACTATTAGGGTCACTTGAGGTGACTATGTGATTTCTCTGGGTTTTATTTGGGTAACTTTATTAATAGCTCTTATCCATCAACTGAGGAATTTTTTAAGCAGTAGATATACAGGGTGAGCATAAAGTCCTGACCTGTTTTTAAAAATCAATAACAAAAAAACAAAAAGAGATAAAAACCCGCCGTCTTCACCAACCTACTTGAAATGTTTGGGAGTTTTTGTACACAAAGTTTTGAAAAATCGTAGTTCTCGAGTCAATACATAGATGGAAGCACTGTTTTTAGGGAAAAGTTCATTCAAAGTCCCTATTTCGTTCATCGTGGGGAAATCAAATTTAGGGATAGAATCGATCTTAGAATCGAATGATAATAAAGTACTTTGAAATTGAACCTTAGTTTCCAGTACACGGGGAGGGTTTTCATTGAATTTTGGGGATTGCAAATCTTGCCTTATGAATGATTCTAATTTAGAGAAAAACTTTTTAAAAAATTTCTTGTAATTTGAGTTAAATATTTTATAAATTACTTGATGTTTCCTTTAATAATACAAACGACTTTTATTCGATAACTCCAAACTGTTATTTACAATTTATTGCGTTGGGCATTATTTATAATACTCAAAAGACTTTATAGTGATCAACCTTGTTAGGATGACACGGCGGGTTTCGATCGCTCCATATAAATAATTAGATTGTTTCAATGAATTTTATACTTTTGGGCGGTATAGTTCATTATGGGAAGGGATTAATTATAGGATTAGGGACATGTTTAATCAGTGATTTGAAAGGGGTTGTTTTCACCTATCATTTAATTCAGTTTCACTACTTTTTATGTAATTTTTGTGGCATTGGCTAGGTCAGTTTCAGTACTTTTATTTGTGCAATAGAGTTTATCATTAGAATAGTGATTTAGAAGAAAACTAAAAATGACTACAAATCAAGAAAAAGCTCAATGTGTGCTTTGGTTCCATGAAACCAAATCGCCCACAATTGTGACTCCAATGCGATCTTTCAAATTGATAACAAGCCGGAGAATATGTGTAATTAAAATCAATTATACAAAATGATCACAATTCCATCATATGAGTTTTAAGAAATGCAGTCTAAATCTACTAATCAATAGCCCTCCTCCCCAAAAAGAGGACCATCCGAATGAAAGGTGAAAACCTCCTTTGTCTGGTTAACCACTGGTCAGATGGCACAGTATACGACAGGTTGATGTCTTCTGCAGACTTTTACAGGGTGTGTCATTATCAAGGGACAAACTTCTAGGGGAGGTAGGGTGCATCATAAGGATTCAGAATTGCATAGAAACTCATGGTCCTAGACGTCACCCTAAGTGGTGTTTTGAAACTACCCTCGGGAGCCTAAGCCGGGGTTGTGTCGATCATCCTTCATCATGATCGACACGACCCAATACTTTCCTTTCAGTAAACCATCCGGGATCCAATAAGTTCTGATGTAATCATGAAAACAATCTGTGGTTAGGTTGAATTCTGTGGGGGGAAGCGATCGAGAAAACGTCGGTGAGAGCGGGACACAGCGAAATTACAACCCCTTTCAAATCACTGATTAAACTTGTCCCTAAACCTATAAATTAATCCCTTCCCATAATGAACGATACCGCCCCAAAGTATTAAATTCATTGAAACAATCTAATTATTTATATGGAGCGATCGAAACCCGCCGTGTCATCCTAACTCTATCACTATCAACATCACTATCAAGTCTTTTGAGTATTATAAATAATGCCCAACGCAATAAATTGTAAATAACAGTTTGGAGTTATCGAATAAAAGTCGTTTGTATTATTAAAGGAAACATCAAGGAATTTATAAAATATTTAACTCAAATTACAAGAAATTATTTAAAAAGTTTTTCTCTAAATTAGAATAATTCATAAGGCAAGATTTGCAATCCCCAAAATTCAATGAAAACCCTCCCCGTGTACTGGAAACTAAGGTTCGATTTCAAAGTACTTTATTATCATTCGATTCTAAGATCGATTCTATCCCTAAATTTGATTTCCCCACGATGAACGAAATAGGGACTTTGAATGAACTTTTCCCTAAAAACAGTGCTTCCATCTATGTATTGACTCGAGAACTACGATTTTTCAAAACTTCGTGTACAAAAACTCCCAAACATTTCAAGTAGGTTGGTGAAGACTGCGGATTTTTATCTCTTTTTGTTTTTTTGTTATTGATTTTTAAAAACAGGTCACGACTTTATGCTCACCCTGTATTACTCTTCATATTATATTCAGGATTAACTTTGTACTTTTATTTAATAAGCTTAGCTGCACAGAGGGATATGGAGAATAATATTGTGCATGGTAATTTTTCTCTTTTATTAAGATTTATGTTACGTGTTCGAAAGTTATATATATGATTACTTTGGGCATTTTAATACAGATTCTATCAAATTTGCAAATGCATACACTATTTTCCTTTTTTTTTTAAATCTAACACGGAAGAGAGCATCAAAGAACAGGGAAATGAACATAGACGCTACGATTCCTTCATTTAAGAGCCATTTTATCCCATTTCCTTCCATTTAAGAACAATTTTTATGTTTCTGCACCTCTCATTCGTAGAGAAGGTCACAAATCTAACAATATACTGCGATAGAATTTATAGCATTCATAAAAATAATTACATTACACAAAAGGATTCATCTCCCGAGCATCCCTTTTCAAAGCTAGAAACACCACCCCGTCCATCCCATTGTCACCCACATACGTGACCAGAAATTCCACCGGTGCCGACGCCCCGTTCCATTATATCGCCCTAAATTAACCACAATCGGAATCGAATTAGTCCGTTTCGCATGTCCCGATGCCTTCCATGTCCGATTCCTCATCTATCACTGACAGAGTACGAAGTTGCGTGCATGCGAGCGTTTAACAGATTTGGGAATCGCATGATCCATCAATCGGAAGTCTGATGATTGTTTCCTGGTGTATTAGCATGTGTGGGGATTGCCCCGTTGTTGTAGGATTCTACAGGGTGTCTCTGAAGTTATGGACATCTGTGGAATGTGTGACCTGTGAATGATCTTATTAAATATCCTTCACCGGTCTCAACAGTGGAGGGTTGGATTCTTGTGGTTAGAGAAGACATTTTAATGTGTTTGTTACACTGTTAAAAAAAATCTAAATTCTTTCCTTGGAGAAATTGGACAGCTGGGTTGCCCATTTTCTTCCAAGTAACGTTCCTGGAAAATACTGGGAGCGTTCCAGTAAAATTAATCAGATATACTAAAATAGTACTAGTATTTTACCATTACCAAAATTACTTGGAAAAAATGGTCAACCCAGCTGCCCATTTTTCTCAAGGAAAGTGCTTGGTATTTTTAAAGTTTAAAAAGATCAATCAAAATCAGAAATCGTCATCATAACGACTTCGGAATATAGTGAACAGTACACTAAAAGAAATAAACTAAGATATAAAAAACACTCTGGGACATCCCTTCCTATAAAGAAGATCTATGAAGTGAGCTATAGAGATCTCCGGTGTCTGATAAAACATTGTATCCGGTCATATTCATTAAAGGTAAACATCATTAATCCTGCAGAGCATTTGGTGAGCTAGCTCTCTGGCGACCATTAAGGAATATCGTTTTTTAATCGGATAAATTCCACTTTAATAGTATCTGCAAACTGAAAGGATACGCATGCAAACACTGGTCTTTCATTAAATGAGTTTATCCTATCTGTTAAATAATGGCATTGAATGGGTTAATGGAGGAATCTGCAGATTTACCTTTCGGATGAATAGGTATGTGTGAACTAGATGGTGAAATGATATAAAGCTAGATATTTTCTTGAATGTGATTTATAACGATGCTAATGGCCACTTCTGGGAAGTTAGTGCGACCGTATGTTTTTGAGTTACGTTAAATTGCAAAGAAATGTGATGCTTGTGTTGTTTGATATTTTCTTTGGCATTTTGCAAGAGTTTGAAACCTTGAAAGGTAAAATTTTTCCACTCATCAAAAGCATCTGCCTAATAGGGCGTATCACGAAAACCTTTTTTTGGAAATTCAAAAAGGCATACTGAAAAAAAGTTGCCTCAGGGGTCACATATTCTCCAGAAAAAATTTCAGCGCGATCAAAAAATATTTAGGTCCCCCGGAATTGATTCAAAGTTTATGAAATTTCATAATTTTTCAATAAATTGACCAAAAATGCCAAGATAAAATTTTAACTTGAACTTCATAATTTTTCTATGATGATGCACTATTATACCTTAACATATGCGCTTGGTTTCATATTTTTACTATCATTAGTTTGAGAGAAATAATTTTTTTTTACCGTTAAACGATACTCGTAAAGTTGTTTTTCCTGCATTCTTTAAACGCTAATAACTTAAGAACTAATTTACCGAGAGACTAGTGATTGGTACCATTTTGTTTGAAATTTAATGTTCTTTAAATCTATGTGGATCATGACCAACTTTCTTTGAATTTATTTTTCAAAATTTAAAAAACTTTTTAAAAAATTCCAAAAAAAATCTTTTTTTAATTTTTTGAAATTTTAAACTTTGTTGCTTTTTAACTTCTTAAAGAAACATATCTACCAAATTTGAAGTCTAAAATCAATTTCAATCATAGAGAAAAAAATTAAAACTAAGCAAAATTTAAGTTGATCCCTTAATACCCCCTAAAATATACTAAAAAAGCAATTCACTCATGGAAAATTCATAAAATCCCTTGAGGATATTTAGGTGATTCATAACAAATAAAAACATTCATATGCATTCAAGAAAATACAACTCTTAACAGGGCTCTGTTTAGAAGAAATTTGGGTCCGTTTAGTAATTACTTACAAAATATTTTATCTGAAAAAAGACCCTTTATAAAATATTTTATCAGGAAAAAGGACCCTTCACAAAATATTTCATTTTATAAGGGTCTTTTACAAAATATTTTAGCTTAAAAATGTATCTTCACAATATTTTTCACTCTAAAACAGATTCTTTTTATCGTTCTCTATGGTAATTTTACCATGTTATTATCACGATATCCCTAAAACGGTACTCAGGCAGAAAGAACCCAATTTAACAATTATTTTGATATACAAAATATAGCATGGGTTTTCACAATTTCACAAAAACAGGGCATTTCAAAAAAAGTCTGGACAGACCCCCTGCTTAAAAGTTTTAGTTCAAAATCTAATAGTTGTCCCATTTCAATAGTCCATATTGAATTATTTTTTCAATCTCCATATTTCTTACAGTTTTGTCTTAATGCTTCATTAATTTACCTTCTAAAACAATAATCTGACTTGGTGAGAGGTGTTAGAATGTAAAAGAATGAAAAATTATATATTCTTAGACAAATTAGGGAGAAATAGCCTATTATTCTGTATATGTTCTAAAATGGAAGAGGTGAGCTCTACAAGATTTTGTAGTTAAACTTATTAAGGTGTATTTTCTTGCATGTATATAAATGTTTTTATTAGTTATGAATCACCTAAATATCCTCAAGGGATTTTATGAATTTTCCATGAGTGAATTGCTTTTTTAGTATATTTTAGGGGGTATTAAGGGATCAACTTAAATTTTACTTAGTTTTAATTTTTTTTCTCTATGATTGAAATTGATTTTAAACTTCAAATTTGGTAGATATGTTTCTTTTAGAAGTTAAAAAGCAACAAAATTTAAAATTTCAAAAAATTAAAAAAAATTTTCTTTTTGGAATTTTTTAAAAAGTTTTTTAAATTTTGAAAAAAAAATCAAAGAAAGTTGGTCATGATCCACATAGATTTAAAGAACATTCAATTGCAAACAAAATGGCACCAATCAATAGTCTCTCGGTAAATTAGTTCTTAAGTTATTAGCGTTTAAAGAATGCAGAAAAAACAACTTTACGAGTTTCGTTTAACGGTAAAAAAATTATTTCTCTCAAACTAATGATAATAAAAATATGAAACCAAGCGCATATGTTAAGGTATAATAGTGAATCAAGATAGAAAAATTATGAAGTTTAAGTTAAAATTTTATCTTGGCATTTTTGGTCAATTTATTGAAAAATTATGAAATTTCATAAACTTTGACTCAATTCCGGGGGACCTAAATATTTTTTGATCGGGTTGAAATTTTTTATGGTGTATATGTGACCCCTAAGGCAACTTTTTTTCAGTATGCCTTTTTGAGTTTCCAAAAAAAGGTTTTCGTGATACGCCCTACTGCCTAATCATTTCATGCATAGTGGAAAGGCTTCTTAGTGGAGTCCTTTCTAAGTAAGCGTGCAACATAAAATCAACTCCACATTTTTAAAAATTTCTCATAGTATGTACTTTTAATTATTCCTCTATCAGCTGTTGAGTATTCAGCACACCTAATTAAGATATCTCATCTTAGGTTAGATTAGAATATCTGTCCCTGGTAAAAATACATTTGAACCCACATCATTACAAAGTATTTGTAACAAAAAATGGCTTAATCTTAGTATACGTTACATATTCGGCGATGCTTGAAGACATATTTGGAAATGCTTATTGCTTTTGAGCCATTTTATATTTGCACTGAAGGTTATAAACATAAAACAACTTTTTTTTGGATGGGATCATTACTTATTGACTTGGTACAATTTACTTTATTTTTAGTACCATTCATATTTTTTGCCGTACATTTCATAATTTTGTTTCCCGTAATGACAGTTGAGGCCAAATTAACCTTCCTCTCCAATTAGCTTGTGTATTTTCAGGGGATGTTTTACGACCTTCTAATAACACCCGGCTTGTTCATTTCGCCACAATTCCGGAAAAATTCCGTTTGTCGCAAGTTCGTACGTGGCAATCTTCCCACGATTAACAAACCAAAGCATTCACGTATAAATCACAGTTCTGTCAAAAACCGACACGAACGGAAACACTTCATTCATCTCTATACAACCAAACAACAAATTACAAATCACTACAAATCATCCGCTTGTCACATTCGGCCGAAATTTATTTTTCCACCGTAACGACTTATTGCTCCCACTCCAGATGGCTAGCACCGCAACAGCCCAGATAAGCGCAATCTTTCACAAACAGTGAAAAGCAGCCAATGATCATCAATTTCATAATTATGTCATTATCCCTGCCCAGAATATCACTGTCGCATCTCTATCGATAAGGTTTGTTTGCTGCAGAGGTAAACAATATGCAATTGGTTGGGCTTCCTGAATTTCTGGTCGTTAAATTATAATGGCGGTAGTGGGGTTGAGGAGATAGTTACGATAACTACAGGTGATCATTGGGGTGGGGGGATCTTTTTTTATGTAGTGTAAACAAATGTTGAGATGCGGTCGGATGATAAGAGAGGTGAGAAGTTTGTTTGCTGAATCGAGGGGAGGAGATGGAATAAATTATTTTTACGATTGGTGCGTGATGATGCGCGAACGCGAGGAAGAATGAATGATGAGAGAAGCTCGTGTACCTGAAGATTTCATTCTTTAAAATGGGGAAGAAACGCAGAATTTTCGGGAATACAGAAAAATTTTAAGGGGTATTAATTGTTTTGTAAAAGGGAATAAACTCCTTTATTTTCAGGTTTTACGTATGTTATTTAAAGTTGATATGTTTTGAACTTAATAAAAACATCCAAAGTAAAAAAAAACTTTGAAAAAAAATTCTGCTGTGAGTATTAGCAAAGAAGAAAATACATCCAGGTAACTTGATTTTGAAGCTAGCCCCCTCCAAGCTTAGGCCAATGTGATATGGGAACTAATGCTTGGAGATACTATTGGGTTTGGAAAAAGTATAAATGTGTTTTCATGTTCAAATGTTATGATCAGTTGGATTTATTTAAGAATAATGAGTTTTTACCAAAGTTAAATATGTTAAATAAAGGTTTTGTGAAAAGTTTTCAGAATTTTTGGAACTAATTCTTACCGAAAAATATTATAATCAATCCTAAAATATACATTTAATATTGAATATTTTATTTCTTATCATATTTTATTTTACTCTATCAAAAAAGTATTTAATATTTGATGGTTTTATTTTCCCACGCAATTTGATTCATGAATGAAATATCCTTATTCAACAATATTATCATGAAAAGCATCGTCATTATAGTAATCAGTTTTCAAACATAATCTAATTCAATATGTTCCAAATGAGCTTTATAGCAAAAGTTATTATTCAATACAACGCATAAAAGCTTAAACCAAAAAATATCACCCCATCACACTATAAAATAAATCTCGTTCACCTGACAAAGCAGCTTCGAAGCAGAAACCCAAGACTAAGGAGAAACAGATAAAATCATAAACTTACCCTGACAACCTCGAATTAACAATATCGCAAAAAGCCATACATTAAAGATTACCCATTAACTTTGAGAAATCGCATTAAGGAAAACAAAAGCCACTGAATCCGAAAATTTCATGCTGAATTCTTAAACCGTTAATTTCAGCCTAAGCCCCAACTCATGCCCAGATTACAAAGTTATTAACCCCTCCTTGGGGGACCCCTGAAATGGCATATCATTCCTCGTTTATCTCTCCATTATAATCAAATGACTTACTCCCGTACATCCGGGAGCTCTGGTGTGGAGAATACCCCCTAATAGATAATTTAGCGAGCTTAATTACTTTCGATGGCCGATTTTGGTGTGGGGCCTTTAGGGGGAAAAAGTAGACTAGAATTTTTTGTTTAGTCTGTGATTTTTAGTTTCTTTTGTGATAGTACATATGAGGCTCCTAGTTTCAAAAACGGACTCTTACGAAAAACAAAATTTTACAGGAGGGAGAAAAAACTGTCATCATGACTAAATCAAGAAAAATTTGTAATTAAAATTGAAAAAAATTTGAAATTCAATCTATTTGCTGTATACAGCAAATAGATTGAATTTCAATTTTTTCTTGTTTTAGTCATGATCACAGTTTTTTCTCCCTCCTGTAAAATTTTGTTTTTGGTAAGAGTCTGTTTTTGAAACTAGGGGCCTCATATCTAAGGATATGATTTCCATAGAGGTAAAATCACTAAATGCAATTTAAAAGGAGTTTACTAGACAACACAGGAAAATAGGAATATTCTATTATGAAATTTATTAAAATCGTTATAAAAGAAGATAAGATTGGTTGGATTTTTATGACACAATGAGAGTATATTATCAATGAACTCAACTCTTAGTTATTAAATTGATGTTTTTTAATGATACTCAATGATCATATCTAAATTATTGTTCCTAAATATGTTTAATTTTTTTTTCTTCGTGATTTTTTTTTCTTTTTCTTTCTCGTTTTTAAACATAGTATGATGTAGGTATAAATAGTTGATAAATATCAAGTAAAAATAAATATTTATTGCTTGAATATGTAACTAAACCGAAAGATGTAAAAGAAAAATAGGTAAAATCGATCCGCAACCACATAAAACGTTTAATATTTGAGATCACTCGACAATATCAGGTTTATGATAACCTAAGAAAAAACATGGAAGTTCCTTACAGGTATGGGAGTTATCTTCAAAAGTATGGATTTTACACTCTCAGTCACGACTCTAATAAAGTATTGAAGTATTTTATCAAATAAAATATTTTAAGAATATTTCAATCTATAATATACTTTGATATCAGGAATTTTAAATGTTTTGTGTATTTATCATAAGTATCATGGGTGTATAGTTAAACTTATCGTGGCACACCATCGTTCAATTTTTGATTGAATTTCGAACTTACCCCATTTGTTATTTTTTCTTTCATGAATAGAAATTAATATAGTTTTTATACTTCTACCTGTGAAATAACATTTTATTAACAGTCTCAAAAACTAACAAAATTAATTTCGCTAATATCTGTTAATATAACCTAACCTAAACAATTTATCAATTGAGTGTCATTCTGATTTGATCATACTGATAATTGATTTTCCCCCTTTCCATTGGTAATATTCAGATAAATATGGTTATATAATTATAATTTTATTATCTAGATTACTTTAAAACAAAAACTTAGTACTGCCAAAACATGTCGTGTCATCGTTTAGTTGTTTTTCCTGCATAATGTCAACCGTCAAGGAAAAACGTGTTTTACAGAATTCAAAATATTTCGTTGATTTAGCTGAGTTGTTTTCTCTGCATAATGCCTACCCTCTAGGAAAAACGTGTTTTACAGAACTCAAAAGTTAGAGTGTTTTTCGTAGAATTTGGCTGAATTTCGTCAAAACTATTAAAGATTCATCAACTGATCGTCCCTTTTGGTCTATTAAAATAACTAAAAAACTGGTCAAGTTTCTCATCCCTCCTCGTAAATATGAACAATATTGAAACAAATATGAATAGTAATGTCTGAACGTTCAATGTTTCAGTTAGCATCACAAACTACTTACTTTTTCTTCATAAAAAGTTTATGTTGTAGGATAATTTATTAAAATTTGGAAAATGGTTGAACTTTAAGGGGGCTGAATCCCCATAGCCCCTCCCTCTGGATTTACCACAGGACTTCATGATAAACCTCATAATGGATTTTAATAATTTTCTAAACCAAAATTTTCTGTTAAAATTTTGCAGTTCATCTTCTTTTGAGAAACTACATATTCAACTAGAATACATACTAACTAGAATAACTACTTATATGCATAGGATATAAAACATTTGATTTACCTCTTACAATAGAGTGTTTTCAGGTGACGTCACAACCGGTTATTTTCTTTTAACTGTGTACCTTCTGTAGGGCTTTTAACTGTTGCTAAGGCCGTTGTTTATCTGTTGCTAAGGCAGTTTTTAAGTATGGGATCACGTGATTGCAAATGCTCCAATAGAAGAATTCCACGGCTAGTCATTTTCTGTAACTGTTAACCTCTGTAGGGCAAAAAACTGTAACATCTTCTGTTGCTAAGGCCGTTGTTAGGTCCGAGTCATGTGATTGAAAATGCTCTATAAGCCCTTTAAAATGCCAATAAAAGGTAACCATTAGAAAAGGGAAAAGTTTTATTTATGAAAAAATATTTCATGCATCATGCATGAATTGATTTTTCAACCGGTTTACCAGTAGCATCTTCAGAAAGATAAAGCCGTAATTTATAACAATTAACATCGGAACTGTTTCGATAGATCTCCACACTTAAACGTATGAAACATTCGTCGAGGGTAATTCATCACGAATACGAAATTAATCACGAAGAGGGGACTTAGAAAGCTTGGAGGTGTTTTCAATAGCCGAAAACAATTATCTTCATAGCGGACCAACTAACTGAAAGGCGTAAGAGTAGGTGAAAAGGGGTGGGGGGGGGAGGAAATTCGATGGTCCCATGTCACGCAATATGCATTAGGTGGTTGAGAGGTTCCACTTTGGTAAGGATTATCTGCTGGATCAATCGGTATGCAAAAGTAATGGTTTTATGGAGAGCAAAATAAAAATTGCGACAAACATTAATTCCTATCTTATTTTTCCTAACTTATTGATTCGATACGCTGATTTCAATTCGTAAGTTCAATTTCCATAACTACTTACCGTACAGAAGCTGAATTTAAGAATGAACAAAGTATTGTGCCACGAAAGCACATGCTTTTGGGGAAATGATTGCATGTCATTATAATAATAACACATTCGTTTTTAATTTTTAAAACTCGCGGCTCGGTTTCAAAGCTAGATAAAATTATCTCTTTTAGGGGTAAATATAATCTATTATTAAGTAATTTTTATAGATTAATTGAGCTTATTTTATACGATGCAAGTAGATTTCTAACAAACTAAACGCATGGAATTCGAGCAGAAGTGTTTTTTTAAATAGTTTTTTTATTTTTCTCCATTTTCTATTTTTAATTTTATCAGTCCCCCCCCTCATTTTTACCCTGTTTGCATTTGTTGAAGATAAAACGTGTTTTGGGGGCCACATATTATTTTTAATGTAATTAAATTTATTTAAATTATAAGCACATGTTGTATATATTATTTACTGTAAGGCATTACTATTTATGGACTCAGTTTATTTACATATTTCAAAAGCATGCATATGATTAAGAAACAAGAATTGAATAACACAGTTTAAAGAATATACTATAATGGAATCGTCAAAATGTGTATGACGTCACTAAAACAATTTCCTAAGGTTAACATTATTTATGTATTATTTTGATTATCATCGTGAGTTTTTCTCTTTAGTTCATCCACTCACAGAATTTTAAAGAGCCGCCTTAAGATTTCTTATTAACTTACAAGTTTGTACTGCCTTAAGTGTAAATGCTTATTTAGATAAATTCACGTGAAATAAGACTGGAGAATGCAATTAAATATATTTTCATTATTACTTTATTACAGCTTTAAGTTAAGTTGAAACTTAAGTTTCATGGATTAATTAATCCATGCTTACATGCATCCTTCAAGTTTTTATTTCGACCAAAACGTAGATAGAAGTAAAATAATACAAGACTAACATCGATCATTCGAAGAAATCCGATACAATGTAATTTGTTATTCCAAACTTGTTAAGTATTCCATTTCTTCCCATCATCATCAAGCTATCAATCATTCTGTGCATTTCCAATATTCATTTTAGCATATTATCAAGAATCAAGCTGATTCTTAGCTACACACGTTTATCTTGTGGTTTTCTCTATATATTTAGGATAATTAATTCTAGGTTTTACTGAATGAGCGTCACAGGTATTTGAATAGTATTGCATTTATCTAGTTATCTCATTCACATATCTCAATGCAGGTGTTCAAAGAACTTGTGGCAACCTGGTATAACAAATTTCCTGAGGTTTTTATTATTATTGTATGTACTTTATATTGAAGTTTAGGTATCTCTCGGCTTTTATAGAAAATTTATAAACAAGAGTGCAGAATAAGAAATTCAAATTCAAGAAATTCAAGAATTCAAAAATTAGCTTAATTTAATTTTGAAGTAATCGTCACTTGTACCCCTTAGCTTTTCCTATAGTTAATCAGAAACGAATAGAAAATATGATAAGAAAAATTCTTCAAATATTTTTAATGGATATTAATTAAGGAGCATGTGAAACATTAAAAACCTGAACTTTCTTTTTACAAATACTTAACATTTAAAATTGGGCATTAAACTATTAAAATCCAATATGAGGTTTATCATTAAGTCCTGTGGTAAGGGGCTATGGGGATTCAGCCCCCCTTAGAGTTCAATCATTTCCAAATTTTAATAAAATATACAGCATAAACTTTTTATGAAGGAAAAATTAAGAATAAAGAGTTAACTGAAATGCTAACTGAAAATTTCTTGTTACATAACTTTTTTATAATTCTTTAAGTCATGTCAATCTAAACTTTTTGGAACTTCAGCTCCTACCTGACAAAAATTCTAGATTACCCACTGATTACTTTACTTAATTACGCAAGTAGAAATAAAGATAAATAAGTTACTGCATTAATATTTAAAAAAAAGTACGTAGCACGCTTATATCACAAAAACTGGCATATCGAGATATCTATTCACGCAAAAATAATTTCACCATTCCTGTCGCAGAAATCTCAAACGAGAAGGGAGGAAAAAAAGCCTCCTAACATCTCAATTAAAACAAGAATCAATGACTCGAAAATGAAAGCAATCTTGCTCCGAGTCCATTCTCCTCCAATAATTTATGCTAACCTCCAAATTGAAAAAAAAAAAACAAAAATATAGCATCCAACTGAATAAAGTCATCAATTAATGCAATCACCGCAAGTTCAACGCAACCAGGATATGCAAAAGCGGAGTCGTTCGACCATCAGTGTCCACAATAAAAAACCCGTCGGTCGCCATCAAGGAATGATTAAAAAAAAATCTACATATGTCCCATTCATAAGTTCCACGAGGAGGACCGACTTCCTAGAACTGACAGTTATTCTATCATTCGATCCACGTTCGTCAGGGAGGGGGGATATAAACCCACCAAAAGAGGCTACTTTATAACAAATAGACACCAAAAAATGCGAGAGGGGGACGGAATTCCAATTAACAACATTTGGGTCAATATCCTCATAATAAAAACGACTCCAAAAGAAGACTCTCCTCCCTTGCGTCCCCCCCCTCCTCTTGGCACGTGACTTGCAAGCAAGCGCGCGAGTTGCACGCGAACCTGTCTGCACGCGCTGACCAAGGGGCACGCGTCTGCTGCAGCTTCTTGTTCTTCTTTTGGAGGGAGAAGGGATTTTTTGATAGGGGCGGTTGCGATGGATCATTGACGTTTTTAGGGTGGGTACGTGGTGCAGGGTTTTCTGCGGACACCTGTTGGTTGGAGTGGAAGGATGTTTTTTTTATTTCTGGACGCGGAGAGCTGTGGCTTTTGAGCATGTCACTGTCATTATTTAATGTAGGATGTAACTATCATCCGGGGTCGGAGAGAAAATTTAAAAAGTTTATAGACCAACTTTTTTGAAAATTTAAGGCCATATTTTAGGTTTTATTGATTTTTCAAACTTTTTAACTATTAAAGAAATTACCCATCTTTTAGCTTTTTATAGGTATAATATACTTTTATAAACCTCTTCTCAAAACGGAGAAACAAATATTGCTCTATTTATAGCAGCGGTTCTTAAACTTTCTATCGCCGCGGCCCCCCTTTATGTATCAGCCTGACATCACGGCTCCCCAAGATTTTGAACACCCAGGACCGCCACTAGACTTAAGCTTCAAGGGGGTAGTTGACTCGACGTTACTTCTAAGGTACCCCCTAACGAGTACATTAAGTTTTAGATCACTTAAAAGTAGCATTTAAATTATGTTGCTCATTATTTTAAAATTTTACAGTTACTCCAAGTAAAAGGGGCCTTTTGGGGGTCACCTCCAAAAAAAAAAATTGAAAATTTGCCTCTAAAAGTAGTGTTTTAGTTCATTTTGAGACATTTTTGGTTATACCTGAAAAAAAAACCAGCGCATTGTAAACCACAAAATGTTCAAGGAAAAAAATATAAATAGACGTCAGAATTCTGAGGGTGACTGGGGGTTCTCCCCCAGAAAAATCTTTTTGAAACGTTTTGGGGAACACTCAAAGGTAACGCTTGGGATTCCGAAACGAAATTTACGTTGATGGTATAGTTAAAAGGATTGAGCGACCTTCGTGGACCCCCAAGAAAGGCCCTGGGGAGTTGCAAGTTTTTCAAGAGTTATTATGTAATTTTGAATCTTTTTAGTTAAATGAAGAAAAATTTTCATCAAAAAATCAAAAAAACTTGCCAATTTTTGAAGTTTTCTTTTTTTGATGCCTGAAAAAGTTCTATTTTCACATGCTAAAATCTCCGCGAATATTCACGATATTTTCATGAATTTTTTTTCAGTGAATTACTTATAACAGTGACAACAATACTCTCATTGGGATGTTTGCTCTATCTCCTTTAGTTTCCTAATTAATTTTTTTAACTTTTTTATCTCGCCGCTAGGGGCGCTGTAAGTCTTCTCAATGGATTTTCCAGGGTTACTTACCTAGGGGTAGACCTTACTTCCACGACCCTAGGAGACGTTGGTTCCAAATAAAAGCCGTGAAACGGACTTTTGAAACGCCCTGTATATAGGGTGCAATGGTATAAAAAAATAAAAGGAAAAGTAAGCAAACTTGCAAGTTTCTTTGATATTTTAAGTTAAAATTTGTCTTTATTTAGCTAAAAAACGCAAAAAATTACATGATAACACTGGAAAAGTTTGCACACTTTATCTTATTTGAGGCCTGAAAAAGTGTCATTTTCACTTGCACGCTTGCACTATCTCCTCGAATATTGAAGATTTTTCATGATTTTTTTTCTATTTGTTTTTTATTATATTGGCAACAATTTTCTCACTGAAGTTTTTGTTCTATCTCTTTTAGTTTTTCAATTAATTTCTTATTTTACCACTGAAGGCGCTTCTGTCGTTTGCATTATGTCGGGCATAGCTGCATAGCTGTAGCTCTCTCCGTTCGAGAGTATTTTCAGGTTAAAGGGACTTTCCTATGCTGTACAAAGTATTTTAAACTAATTAGTTTTCTTAAAACAACTGGTAAGAAAATTTTACGAAACATAAAATTAAGCAAAGCCAGTACCACCAGTATGAAATTGTAAACCAATAAAATCAGACCAAAAAAAAACCCCCTGACTTGTAAGTAATGTTAATCCAATAAAAATACAAAGTAACATTTAACAGTGCCCTTTGGTTCTCTTACGTTGAATACCGCAGTTTAAAGGTATATACCTACGTTTGAAAGAGTAAAATGAAATGATAAAACTCAACATAAAACATTAAATCATGTAGTCGCATAACTCATACTTCTATGAATAAAATAATAACGCTTATAATAAATTCTTGGCACACTCCTGAAGCTGAAAGAGTCGTACGAGGTACGAAATTCAAACCCACTTATCAATGTCTCACCAACGGGAGATAATCCTTAAGAAAAATTAAATTCTTCCTCTACGTATCGAATGAGGATGAACTTTTCTTTCTTACTATATCGGCACGTGCCCAAAATGGCTTTTGTTCACTAGGGACTACTAATTAGCATGATGGCAACGAGGAGTTAAAAGATTGATGGGTATGGCTCGCTCTGTTTAATAGAGAAGGGTTGAAAAGTGATGGTTTCAGAAGGTCCCTCGAGGTGTTGTTTTTTGCTATGTATATTCTTTCAGCATTTTCTGGATCCCCTCTTTTCAATTATTACTTTTCTTGCGACCATCTGCATGGCCATCAGTTAGCCCGTCAATATTAGCCTCGCAGCATGGAACGTGATCTTGTAATTAATACAGTAGCTCTCGTAATTAAATTCTCATGTTTTCTAAACGCTGTAATTTAAAAAGGTTGGCGCGTAGTTTTTAGAGTGTGAAAGGTTGCAGAGAAAGAAGAAATCTTCATTGAAATCTCTTTTCAAAGCACAGCCTTAGATGTAAATTTGTTCCACTCCCATTGAATATCGATTACCTTTGAGCTACTTGAAAAGGCTTGATAGGGCTGTCCATCACAGTTTAAAGGATCTGCACTTAATTACTCATTTTCTATAGATATTTAAATTAAGTAATGTAAATAATATCTTATCATTGTGATATATGTAAAAATAATGACGTGGTAAACGTTGTTATGGTGTACCAATAATCTTACATTTTTAACTCATTAAAAGATGCTTCTAAGATTGACGTTTAAAACGAAAGAGGGAGACTCTAAGAATAATTCATTTCATGTTACGTTATCCCATTATTAGTCATTCTATGTTACATGTTAGCAAAGATGAATCTCCAGAAATGACGGCATAAACTAATGGTGTATTCTAATTAATAAAAGGTCTCCAAATCTTCAATTATATTAAGCCTTTATCATAAATCCTGCATACGTTTAAAAGAGAATATATCTAAAAAAAAACTATATCATTCAGAGTAAAGTAAACTAAAATTAAGAAAAATAGCCATCATGATGGAATGATATTTTTAAGAAAATTGCTTTACAAAATTTTTGGCTTTAGTATATTTATAAGATTTTTGAAGTTGTTTGGTAATAAGATGAATACAATGCTTAGTTTGGTGCCTAAAACGTAATTTTTCAATCTCAGCTATGTATCTATGATTGAATTTATTTTTTTAAATTTTATAACAGTTTACAAAAAGAACAATCTGATTTATACATTCCACACCGAAATATTTTCAAACATCCCGAAGAAAACTTCATCTCTCTTGAATATAATCAGGAAATCAAGTTAGTGATAAAACACAACATCACATTCCACTTTATCGCTCATAATTCAGCGACTTTATAAGATGCGACACGACTTATCAGTTCGCCCGACACACAAAAAAAATTCTCTCTGCTACCGTTCACTCACCCCCTATAAGAATTGTTCCAAAACCTCCCCTTCTTCGTCTGCGCCCCTGTCAAGACCGGCAGCAAACGATTTTATGGAGATGTCAGTGTTATTTCTGTTTGTTCCTTCCAACCATAGCAGAGGCTAATCAGTTGACTACCTTTGCCGCCTCTGCTTGTCGTTAGGTAGGAATGCGAGGGGGTCCCTTGTTCTGAAGGTAAAAAACCTGATTCTGGGAAGGATCATTTAGAGGGGAGAGGGAGCAAGAGGTCATGGCTTTCCTCTGGGTCAAAAAATCCTGACCCGGCTGTTTTTCACCTATTTGTTCGGCGCTTTTTTTTTACAAACGCTACCTGAGTAACGGTTTCGAAGATTATAGATACTCTCTTTTTCTTTTCAGTACTTCAAAAAACAAGCTTCTTTTATATTCTCAACTATTAAACGAGGATTTCAAACGGAGTTTATTATTGGCTTTAGATTACCAATGCTACCTATCAATTATTATGTATAAGGTTATTTTAAAAAATCATAAAGTCGGCGACAGTTTTATACTGTGAAGGAAAATCAATGAATATTTAGCAATTATTACGTAAAAAGAAAGCGTTGGATTCACATACCTGTTTTAAAACCAAATAACAGCTTACAAGTTTTTATTGTTTCCAGATATTAGTCATCCAAAATGATTTATCAGTTTTTTATAAAATGCCAAAATTCACTCTGGTAATTTCCCAACCATTTTTGGATATTTTTTTTTCAGTTCGTAAACTGTAAAATGATGTTTGTGCAGTGAACTAAGAATCACAGATTTTTCTTGAATGTTTGCAACCTTCTAAACATCTAAACTACATCCCATATGAAAAAAAAACAACATTACATCATGCTTAGTAGAAATTATTTTCAATTCAATGCTCATAATAAAATTATGTAATAATTAAAAAAATCTTTAATTATTAAAATTAAACAGTTGTGGTACATTAAATTTCATTTTGCGATCTAGTGATTTATTTGTTTATTGAGACATTCTTATTAGTTCGTCATGATCAGATTTAGTACTTCAGTTTTTTAAGTGCTTGGTAAACCATCAATCTAATCATTGATATCAATAACATCCATGCATACTCTTTTAAAATATCTTTAAAACTCAGTATTATTGTAAATTAACTCAAAGAAACACTGGTTCAAAACGAATTCTAGATAAAAAATGGTCTGGGTATTATGCTATGAAATCTAAAGGTATTAATTGGAATAAATTTATTCTGTTCTACAATAGCAATTTAATCTGCATTACAATTCTCCCAAAATGTCTATGTAAAACATTAAAAAATGTCTATACTCTCTTGTTCTTAACTTAGTTCCAATTTGAAATAAAATTTCATAAAGGAGATTTGGTCTATCAGTCTATCTAATCACAGTATAAAAAAGCCAGAAATATGTGTACTTCAATTGCAACACAAACGTATACATAAACCATTAATACATTCATATCGGCATATGTATTGGATGTCCGCTGGTCATCTCCTAGATATTATTGACCCTCCAAACTACCTCCAAAAGCCAGCTGACATTCAAATTCCTCCATCATTAATTTCCCCGTTCACGGAATTCAGAACACAACAAAAAAAAAAACGACGCCCCAAACGTTTCGTCGGAATTCCCTGCCAACCGACCAATCCGGAAGCAGCATCAACAATCGCCCTCCAATCAAAAACGAGCGAAAACAATGGTCCGAACGCGACGACCGCACCCGGACCCGCGCGTGCCGGCAGATGTCACTCGACAGGTCACTCACACGCCTGCCGCCACCGCTCGCTGCATCCCAATGAGCTGACGGTCAGAGAGATGATAGGGTTGAAAATAGGCAGAGCATCAGCTGCAGCCCTTGGTTGTCAACCAACATGGAAAGTGGCAAGAAGATACGGGAAGTCCCATTGAAAAAGACGGGGAAACGATCTGGAGAGAGAATTTTGGACAACGGTTCTCAAACGTCTTGAGTTTCGGCACAAAAATTATAACTTAGCTAGCACTCTTCAGAAGATAGAAATACCTTGGAGATGTTTCATGGTTTGGGAATCTTTAATACAGAGGAAACAATTTTCCTGAAGCAAATTGTTTTTTATTACTTAAGGTAATGGGAGTAAGGAACCATTTAAAAGAGTGCTTATTGTAAGTATTATTCAAATACACAGTAGAACTTCGATCAAACAAAGCTCAGTAAATAGGAAATTCAGGATAAAAGAGCACTTAAAAATAGCCTTCAAAAATCGCAAAATTACACTTAATTTGAAGCACAAAATGAATTAATGTGGCGTATTTCATTTAATTACTTTTATAAAAAACAATAAACTTGCTCAATTAATATCAGACAAAAGGTTTGCTATACTTAAAACTGAAAGATAGAAAAGAATAGGCGAGTTTGGACGCATGAAGTTGTGCTCTTTGCATCTTTGTCGCCGACGTTTTCGTATTTTCATTATGTTCACCTACGGAAAACGTTCTTATCCAACTAGTACACATAATGAGATTAATCTAATATTCTGATAATCAAGCGCTTTGGTGGGCGGAAAATGTAGCAACAGAAAAAAGCTCGACACGCTCAGCTCATCCTATTCCCCCATCGATACGGCACGTGCGACCGCGCCATCAATTACCATTTTATTCCTCTTCTTGTTCTTCTGCCGGCGAATGTTGTTGAACTGATGTCACCGAGCGGGCCTTTGGGCGGAGACCGGCCGATTATCGTCGCGTGCTCGCTACTCCCTGCGGCAACCCCATCATCCTTTCATTAAGCAGTGTCTATTTTTAACCCTTTCATTTCCCAGCCGGCCCGAATTCCCCGTAGGATTAAACGGCAATCTCGGGCGGTCTCGGTCAAATTGCGTTCGATGACGAAGGGGTCCTGGGTGTGGCGAGTCGTGTTCGAGTCGCACTTCGGGTTATCTCTCTATGTCGGGATCTTGTGTGTGACATGGAATGCCTTACCATTTTTGGAAGACTTTTAATGATTTTTTACGAGAAATTTATTCATTAGAAAGTTTATGGAGAGATAATATGCAATGAAAACCCCTTATGAAAAGCAATAACGTCTTGTGTTGTGGTTGAGTGTGATATTAACACAGGTGTACAGAAGCAGTTTCTTTGGAATTTGATGTGGTTGAACATGAGTAGTATACTGATTGGGGTTATCTGGTGAATTAACCCCTATAGTATGCAGAAGCACTTCTTCGGCATTCGTTTAGTGATTCCCTTATCTCACTTATCTTATATGCAGTGTACAGTTAATATGGACATTTTTTCAAATTCCATTAATGCTATCAAAACATTAATAAAATGTAACCAAATATAAATATAAATAGAGCATAGTGGTATTCGGATATTATATAAAAAAAGCAAATAATATAATTTTAAGGTGTGTAGCATCTGAATGCTATACGAGTAGTTGAAGGGCACTGTAAAAGCTGTATAACTGCATAAATAAGCTAATATTTTCCAAGATTTAAGATGCTACAGAGCTGTTTTACAAGATTTATATTCTTGAAAGTCCTACATATTTTAGGAAGAACAAATACTTTTTCTATTGCCTTTCTGTATTATTTCAGCAACACCATCTTTAAACCATCCTCAATCAACTTTTCTAGAAAAAAAAAAGAGAGAACGAGATTTTCAAACAATCAAACAAACAGATCATTAATATTTTTCCATTCTATTACAACTCTAATTTTATTTGTTATTCTACTCTTAAATCGCCATCCAACTTAATAACAGAAAACGACCGTATTTCGAAGTCCTCTGATGACAAGCATTCTTTTGCAACACAGTCCAAGAGAACAACTTTTCTCGACATGACATACTCTCTCAACATACACGAACCTCACTTACAACCAAACCGCCATGAATTTCATGAGAACCACCTCACCAACATGCCCCTCATCAAATTCAAAACATCCCATACATACAAGCCCACGCCAATTTCACCCGCATAATGCATCTACCTCCCATCTCGACGTGGTCTTTAAAGACAAGACTCCGCACCTCAAATACACGGACCTCACAGTCAGCCAAGACAAAGCGTCGTCACCACTCTCCTTTTGTACCCGACCATCATTATTACAGATCCTGTGCCGCACCCAATAAGTCCCTGACTAATAATAATAGCGGGACGGAGGTACCAAATCAATTAGGGTGCCCTTCGTATTGGAGTAAATCATCTCCTGATTTATTCCGGGAGCCACTCCCGTTGACTCTTGAGCAGTCTCGTTGACATTCGTCATTGAATTAGAGCGCGACACCTATAGGTCTGTGGTAGTCCGTTTCGTGTAATCTCATTATGGAGACGATTAGATTTTTTCTATCATCATCGATGGAGACGATTAGGTGGATGTGATTCCTAATCGATTGATTGTCGCACGCGCCGGGTTGGCGATTGATTGCGCATCGGTTATAAATCGATTGAGGATTGTCGTGCTCGGTGATTCAGATTTATTGTGCGGTTTTTTATGAGGATCTTTAGAAGTGTGATGTTGAAAGGAGGTTTATTTGAAGATCTTTCTTTTATGGAGACAAGCCAGACTTCATTTAACACCATGCGTGACATGATAATGCATTAAAATTGATAATAGATGCCATATAATTTTCAGTTTTACGAAGTTGGCATAATATTGCACTCTCTTGTATATAAAACCTGTATATGCTCCAAATTGATTTATTGATACTTGTTTATGAGATTTATTAGTGAATTATAGAGACTGATGTAAATTTTCTTATTCTCTCTTATAAATTACACTTGTTTCCTTTTGAATAGAAAAATAACTAAAATATTAGTCTTCTGCAAACGTTACGCAACCACTTAATGATTGAGAAAAATGGAGAAGACAACAATAAATTTTTAAGGAGAAAAATTAATGCCAAAGACTGCCATCATTTTAAAACTAGATCTTATATCAAATAGGGGGACCAAACAAAGCATAGTCTTATTAATGCACGAAAAGAATAGTTATTTTAATCATCAATACGTGACTCAAGTCATTAATGTAGCATTCTATATGGTTTTAGTAGATTTAATTTAAAATATTTAACTAAATTAAAAACAATCAAGGCAAAGCTGGATATCACAACGAATATGATTAGCTAAATTTTTGGAAGAATCTTACAGAGTGGGTTTTTCTTTTTCTCTCAAACTAGTTTCTCATGGATAAATACCTCATTATTACATTTCATTCTTTTTTTCCCTTTAATTTCTTATTTACTCTAATAATGAAACTGTCAATCAGCCTTTTAGACATGACACTCCATGTCAAAGTTTAAAGTGCAAAGCACTCTAACTAGTATGCTAATAAAGAACGCAACAGATGATCAGTCATCAGAATGATATTAAAGGATGCGTTTTCACGGACATCTTTGGAAACTTGTTCTCATAACCTGTCTGATTTTTTTTCTCTTCCAGCACGTTTCGGCTTCATCCGTTTTGCTTATCAATCTTAACTAGTGAAGGGACGGTCAACTACATGTGACGTTTGATACAGTGTAGTAAATACGCCGTGTAAATGCCACCTATTAAGTTTTTTTTTATACTTTGCATTATAAACGATAGTGACCAGCTGAATTCTGATCACTCTGTGGCGGTCGGGCTTTTCGCGCAGCGTGGAGAATTTAATGGGCCTGTCGCACTGTTTAACATTCCGAATGTTGCCAGTTTTATTGCTCATCTGCGTGTTTAGTGCAGAGAAACCAAGAAGATTTATTAAGCTGTGGTTTTCATATACAAACTCAACGTGGTTATTTCATTTGGCTTAGTCAGGATTATTTATAACTGTAACTGGTTATTAAGAATACGATTCTATCGCTTTGCACACCATTAATAGTTTTCTCCGCATGAAAAATAAAAAGTAATTATACTTGCGTTAGGTCTTAATATTTGAATATATTATGTGATAAGTATCTCGTAAATAATGTAATGATATGAATTCCTCCATAGGTAGAACCAGGAACTGACCCAAAAGAGTAACATTAAAATATCTGATATAAAATTTTCCCTTTTCCACACCATTTGCAATTTTTTCGTAAACCATTTAACAAAACTTTTGTGATATATATGTATTTTATAATGAAGATTACAATAGATGAATTCATGTTCAACGAGTTTATTTCTAGAAATTTCTTGTAAAGACTCTGTAAATAATGTGTTTAGTTTGAAAAACATCAAACCGATATTAATCTAGATTTAGAGAACAAAACTATAAATTATGTTACAAACCAAAAATGTAGCATTCACCATCATCATGACTAATTGAATCATGAAGATAACAACTACTACGATTAATTAAAAGATGCTTTAATGTCCTATATATGAATATAAAACCTTTGAAAAATGTCAATACTTATACTGTGAAGTTTTTAAGAATCCTCAGCATCTCTATAGAAAGAATACGATTACTTTATTAACTATCTGTCTTTTTCTGTCTGATGGATACAATTATGCTCAATATATCAATACGAGAGGACTGATTGATAGGTTTCAGAAGAAAAGACTTATTAATTTCTTCATTTAAATTCAGAAAATTCGATTGAACAGAATAGCCCAACTCTTTTCCAACACAACCTCAGCAACCGTTGGTAACTCGCCACGAGCCAACTCAATTATCGAAAACGAAGCTCGGCGTCTCTTTCAGACCGTTTTAGAAGAACGTCACAAAACTTTCATTCCGTAATCACGATACGAACTTCTCTCTCTCCAAACGTCACACTTCATTTCACATCCACTGAATGGAACAGCAGATCAAACGCCCATCAACTGATTGGGGAATTTGTAGCCAGCACCTGTTGATTAGAAGCTTTTCATTTCATTAGCGGATCGTCGGAACGATGACAAATAATTCCACCCCTTTAAAAAGAACCCCCCCTCCCTACTGTTCCATCTTGTTAATTAACTGACTGTCTTTTCTCCAGCTAGCTTATATCGATTAATCTACTATCAAAATCCCACATTAATCGAACTCTTTTGAGTTTCCCAGACGATTTTGCGTTTTTTTTTTTTTTTACAGTTCTTTTAATTTGGGAGGATCCACACTGCGGCGGCGATGTTATCGTATTCTATATATCGAGAGATATTCTCCGCGATAATCACCAGTAATTTATTATTTGAACGATAATTAATACCGGACGAGACGGGAAGGTTGGTATTAAATTAGAAAAGTTCTTTCGGAAAATGGAATTAGAAATCGTACGCCGAGCGGAGCGGAATGTTTCCGAAAGGGGAGGAGGGAGTCGAGACGAGTAAATCAAATTCGATGAAAGTGATAATTAGTATTTCTGAATATTCCGTGATGTAATTTCGGAGGGAGACCTATTTAAGCATAATACTTTCAACTGATTAGAAAGGTCATATATTTTCTAAAAGGGAAAGATGGACATTTATTGGAATGTCTTATTTTTTATTACCTGTACAGTCTTGTAAATTATAATGATGGTCTCTGTGAACGCAGTAAGTTCATTTTTATACAATTTTGATGATTAAAATAACAAAATAAATAAAATAAACTCTTATTAACAGTCTACAGTCTATACTCTACTATCTAATTGTTCTTTATACATCCAAATTAAAACAACCACTTTAGAGTAAATCATTCGTAAAAGTTCAATATCTACACTGATATAAAAGAATTTTTTTTAAAAAATAAACATTTATTTAGACAATATATTTAAATTAATTTTATGCAACTGTGCTAATAAATGAAGGTTTAGCAATGCTAAAAATGTTGTACAAAGCTTCAGAAACGACGAGACGACAATAGTGTATAGTATTTAAAATTCGTGTGAAAGGTTTACCTCACTCAAAATTTATAATATTTTTAACGAAAAGTAAACAGTGTTTTTTTTTATCATTTGTGAAATTAATTCTTTTATATCTTCTATACATAAAATCTGAATAAAATATACCTCCTTTTTCTCGAATTTCACTACTTTACTTTTTAACACTTTTAATGGACTACTGAAGTTATGTTATGTGAAATTATAATACAAAATACATATTAAACCAACCCAAATCGATCCTAAACCAGTTTTGCAAGCAGGTGGTTAAATTGAGACTGTGAACTGGGAAGTAAATCAGGCGAATAAAGAGCAGATGTTTTGAAATGAACTCAAACATTGATTTGATTATGAATAAAACGCCCATCTAATCAATGCTTGTAGACCAAATACTTTTGTCATCCTGTATGAAATAAATATAGTGTTCGGCACTAGTTAACTAGAACTAGTTGCAACTAGTAGTTAACTACCGATCAACTAGTAGTTAACTACCGATCAACTAGTAGTTAACTAGTAGTTTAACTACTTTTGGTTTAAACTAGTTTAACTAGTAGTTGAACTACTTTTTTTAATAACTACTAGTTGAAACTACTTTCAAATTTTCAACTACTTTAAAAAAAATTTTTGTTTAAAATTTCAAAAATATTTAAAATTTTTATCAAAATATGCAAAAATTACACTGCTATTTATAACTACAATGTCATGGTAGAGTACTCAAATACCATAACCAGAAATAAAGCGCCGTTTTGAGCGAAGCATAAAGTTTTTTGTGATATAGATAAGAAAGATGTATTAGAATTTGGGCAAAAAATAGGTTATGAAATTAAATAGACTAGTTAACTAGTAGTTAACTACTTTGGGAAATAGTTAACTACTAGTTGCAACTAGTCCCTGGAAAAAATAGTTAACTACTAGTTGCAACTAGATTTTCCCAGACTAGTTAGTAGTTGGTAGTTAACTACTTTTTGACCACTAGTTGCCGAACACTAAATAAATACTATTTGCCATAAACAGTCACGAATACTGATAGAAACCTGGGCAATAACAAAATGTGGCTTTAGCTAAGTCCATTCTAAGTAGAAATTTAAATACATGAAACTGCAAATTTGGTACCATCATATTATAGACTTCTTTAAATATCAGTATTATGAAATGTTAGAAGACTGTAAAAGCTTTTTCAAAATGATAACTTGTACAAAAGCATTGTTTTGAAAAAATGAAACTTTTAATTTTTTTTATTTGATTTAGAAAACATGAGCACCGTTTTTGTAGATGAAGATACTTACTTTACTTGTGATTAGGGTAGAAGCACGTAGAAAACGTAGAAGTCCTATATACTTCTTTTAATTACAACATATAAACTTCTTCGACTAACAAAATGAAAATGACACTATTATTTCAAAACTATTCGCATTTTCGACAAGAATGAATTGATCCTGCCAGATGGATAAAAGTATTGCGACTAATAAAATAATATTATTCGAAAAAAGTTTTTTAGAACTTTTTAAATTGTAAACGTAATAAAAAATAGATGTTTTAAATTTATTTTTCTGATATAAAATATTTACTTTTAATGCTTAAACAAGAAATAAATAATTAAGTGTAAAATTTAATTTTTACCAAAATTTTTAAAGTTTTCAAACGATAATGTGATAGATATAATTATTAATTGTTTGTAAGTCTAATTACAATTTTTTAGAAGGTGTTCGAATATAAAATTGTTGTAAGGCACGAAAATGGTTTGTTGAAGTAAGTTTGACCCAAATTCCTTTTTTAATGAAATCATATGTTTTTTTTTGCAACTTAAATTTTTACTTCATGAACGACTCGAGATTAGGTAATATTATGTTCGATTCTAAAATAAACAATTGACAATCATTTTACTAACTCTTTAGTGCATGAAATGAATAATAGCAGTTTCGCACTAAATATAGCACTCATTTTTAACAGAAATAAATTCCATATAGTTTTTCATTTCTTTTAAATTTGAACTTAATTTTTTAACTCTTGTTAATTTAATGAGTCCTGTCAAAAATTTATTCTATTACTTATATATAATAGGGTTTGAGGTTGAGAATACTCATGCTTGATAAATGTTGATAAATGATAAGGAATCTTAGAGAAAATTTACCATATAGATCTACTTGTTCAACACTCGAACACTAACGTTATTTTAATATTTATAGTCTAACCTACCATGAACATTAAACAACAATGATAAAAATATAAGTAAAAAATATGTAGAAAATCGTGAATTTCAATAAATCATTCTGTCAGAACCTTTTATTATTTTGTTATACAAATGTTTCTTTATAGTCATCAATTTGATTTTGATGAGACACATATAGAAGAAGGTTACATTGTAAATTTAATTTAAACATACACCTTTCAAAGTGGAAGCCAGGTTTCAGTGATAATCAAATCCAAACCATCTTTACTCCATAAATTTAAAACTATCTGAAAATTTATTTTTCATGATTCAAAAATACATACTCTAAGTCAATAAGCTAGTTAGTATTTCATTTATTCTAATAGTGTTTATTTACTGTATTTTGTAAAATAGACGACATTAGTCATTACGTCACTTGCTTGTTTGGAAACGTTGATTCCATCCGTGATTGGTTCCGTACGGATCCGTACGGATTTACTTCCAATCACGGAACCAATCACGGATCGAATCAACGTTTCCAAACAAGCAAGTGACGTCACACTAATGTCGTCTATTCTTAAAAATGCTAAGAGTTAGAGATACTATAGGTATATTTAGGTAGTATTAATTTTGAAAAATAAACTTTAAGAGTGTCCAATTCAATGTCTTTTTATGTTTTGCATTTCGCCAATTTTAAAACTACTGAAACTTTCATCTTGCATTAAATCTCTTTTAACATTCAAAGAACTTGATTTCATAAAAAAAAATAGCAAAACGTACTATACCCAGGGATGATAACGACCTAACATTCTCATTTGCATTTAATGGTCGTACCATGAAACGAGAACTATACTCGCTTTCAATAATCTCCTTTCATTTAATCGTGATTTCGCTTTACTTTTTTTACAAGGTCACGAAAAAATCACAAAGCGCGGTCTTGTCGCAATGCCGGTTGCCACATTTCAAGAGAGAAAAAAAAACACAAAAGAAATTAATTAACCAGACATAAAAAGCGGACAATGATTAAAGGAAGAAGAGTCTATTACCGCTGCACCTCTTTTGTGCGGAACTGTTGTTCAAATATTTATTTTTATTGGGTTTTTTCGGTTATGGACATCCTTCTGAAGGTCACCTGAAGGTTAATGAATGGTTATCAAGAATGAAATAATAAAGGATTTCATTGATGTGATCTTGGTGGGTTTTTTTTGCTGGAACAGTATTATTTTTGGATTTTATTTTTCGAGGAGAACAGCTCCCTATTTGTTCAGTGATGAATTTACACGTTTTTTGCTGTTGCCGCAACGGTCTATCTTCTTTGTGCGTTGCTTCATTAGTTAAGTTACATTTTGATGTAACGCGGACAGTGAAAATCGGTTTGACCTCTTAGGGTGATGTAATTGAACCTTTTTTTGGGGGCATATGTTGCATAATTTTTGATACTTTGCGAGAAAATTAAATAAAAGTTTCTTAATAAGAAACTGGTTGTATCCTTATGTTTGATCTTCTTCTTTTAAGCTTTGGCAGAGATGGGCTTTCTGAGTAGACCAAGTATGAATGACTGTGTTGTGTAAGATTTCTTCATGAGTTTTTCATTTTAAAAATATGATGGATATATTTTTAAATTGATTCAAGACATAGATAATTTCCATGATTCAACTTTGAGAAGAGAGAGTGAGGGAATAAGTATATTTTAAAGCGTCTAGTCGGGTCCCAAGACGATAGAGATTTCTACAATTATTCTAGTATGTTGTTTAGTTATTTCAATGTGCTAAATTTTCGGTATATATTTTCAATAAACTAATTTCATACATCTATTATTTTCCCACAAATGAACTTAAAAGCTTTTTGTATAATTTCCTGAATGAAATAATAAAATTATTACGCACAATGTTATCTTCCAACTTGACAAACTATCAAATATATAAAAGTTAGTTCGAATTTGTATACCTTGAAAAACGCACCTGAAGAAATGTGGCCCATACATTACTTCGATAATTAGCTGGAATCAGTTCCTCCTAACGAAAGAATCGACTCCGTCAGAATTTCTTAATAAAGCGGATAATGCAAAAACTGACAAAGCATTGAATAAAGGCGAGTGCAAAAAACCTCACCTCAGAAAATTGAAGCCCGAGGGACCATCATCTCCTCTCCATTATTTATCGCAACAGAGCGCTAACAAATTAAGGAGCCCAATTGTGAAGCCTAAGTCCATCTAATGAGATCGCTTTAAGAGTGTAGCAGAAACCGATTAACAACGACTTTCTAATTAACCGCTTGTAATAGACAAGGCCCTGTCGCGCACGGGGGTGCATTCCGGGGCGACATAAATCAAAGGGCACGTCCCTTTAAACGTCACACCCGATTAGCGATGCCAAGGCTTCTGACGCTTTTGCCGAAACCTCTACTTTCGGTTTTTAGTGGCCTATATATATTTTATATTTTTTGTTTTGTTGTGGCTCATCAATTTTCTTCAAAAGAAGAGGACCTGGAGGGTTTGATCTGGATGATGGAGGGATTACGATGGTTTTTGGAGGAAATTTTGGATTCTGTGACGTTTTTTGAGAATTTAATGGGATTTGTTAATTGGTGGGGATGATTTCTTAGCCTTGAAAGTCGGTGTTATGTATCAAGTGTTCTTTTTTTTTAATTATGAAATCATAATTTTGGTTGTCTGGCGCTCAATGCCCTGATATGGACTTAGCGCTGAAAAAACCTTATCAACTAACCCATCATAATTTTGGGATGTACCGGTGTAAATTGAGTAATTGGCTCATTTATTATTTTCAAATGGTATGTATGTGTTTTAAATTCTAGATTGACTCATAAATTGACGTTCTCGGAAGGATGTTAAATTGCTGTTTAATTGGCATTCGAACAGCAGGATGGTTAAAAAAAAGGAAGAATGGGAATATATAATAAATTAAAGGTTAACCTAAAAGATTTATAAAATAAAAAGATAAAAAATTACGAATCAACTAGAACATATGTTATGGGCAAAGTGATTAATCACATTGCCCGTAACATATATACCATTTAGCAGATTTTATTGATAAAATCAAAAGAAACAAGCTCATAATAGTTAGGAGGTAGTATTCTAGTTCAACAAAGTACTTCTAGGCTAATGTCAATGTATATTCTGTTGATAAAAAAAACTAGTGCTGTGAGTACCGAAGTAGAACCTTAAATTGTTAATATACTTGTTATTCCATACACAGGGAATAAATATACAGAAGTATTTTTATAATGGGTAGTGTAAGTAAAATATATCTTAAAGGTACAATAAATGATAACAAAATCTTGTAATAAGTCTCAAACTGATAAAAATTAATCAACAAAAAATTAATTTTGTATATTCCAGGTACGTTCATCTAACTTTCAACTGCTTGAGCGTTATGGCAACCCAAATTTTCTTTTGCCCGATAAGCCGCTAGTAATAATTCAAATTTTAAAATCAGATTAACACTGAATGATGCACCAAAGCTGTATCATTTAACAAGATTTCAGACTCCAATTGCTTATCACTATCGCGTCCAAAACAACAATTCCTCTTGCTCAAAATCCTCTTTATGGCTCAAATTATCTTCTGATTTACAACGCGGAGTGTATCCCTACTCAAAGATTATGGCTCGCCGTTATCAAAAAAGAGGAACGCCGGGAACACAAGAGCATAATTCTGGATCTTTAAGGAATTTTTTTTTCATCCCGACTCTTGCATCGATACCAATCTTTCAGGCCTACCTTATCCGACCTAACCAGAATCGCCCTTCGAATAAAACACAGATATCTGCAGTTGACAGTCCAGGAGAGCTACCGGCAGAAGCCAGCTCCATAAATTTCATCGGGCTGAATGAAGGAATATGAAAAAAAGAGTTTGTAGCTCCTGATGATGAGATTCAGGATTTGAAGCGACTTTTTTTTTGCTCCTGCTCTCAGCGGGAGACGAGCAAGAGATGCGTCGTTATGTTGTCTTCGAGAGGCATGTTAACGACTTTATGGGGTCAGCTGATGCGGTTTGGTTGAAAGAGGTGTGGGGTAAATGAGATCGTTTGAGACAGAGAAGAAAGGTGAACGATTAGAAATGAAAACTTATTTTCTTGTTATGGTTGATTTTGAATGTAAGAAAGCAGTAATTGAAGTTTTGGTGGAGTTTATCAATTCTTTTTCTAATAGCTTAGATTTAGAAAAAGGCATAAAAGAGAATGAAGAAAAAGTTGATGGATTTTGATGACGGTCTCTTTATGGTTTTTGCGCTATAAAACGCTGAAATAAAGCTCAGTTTTTCAAATAATTTGGTAAATATAATAACTCTAAATTACAAAGAGAGTCTCCAGATGAAATGTGACAGTAAATGTCACACTTGTTTTACTCAAGAGCCAGGTGATGATTTACTTAGAGCCGAAATCACCAAGGTTGTAATGAAGAAAAATTGAATTGTGAAGAGCATTTAATTGTTTTTACTCTGAACCTACTGCTATAAATCTTGGTTTTTGGAAAGTCTAAAAGTTCATCCGGATAACTGACGATTTTTCACGTTATGAATACAATTAAATCAAAAAGCATCAAGGTCAAAAATGCTGAAGATCTATTGAAGAGTTAAGGGATGTTCAAAAGGGATAGCCTCAAAAGAAAATTAATTGGGGAGAGCAAAGAACGAGGCTTAAGAGTACAGGGATGCTATGAAGCAAAGAGATACAGGGTGGGGGAGTGTACCGAAAGTGAGGATACTTAAAGTTAAGTGGTCAGCTTATTTCTTTGAGTTGGGAAATTATCTACTGCTTCTGGAGAGCTGAATAATGCAAAGCATAGTCTTCAGTTCTAAAGAACAATCAGAGTGAAAAGTTTTAAATAATCATTAAATTTCAGTCTTTATTTTTATGAATCACTGCGTAAAAATATCCAAATTCATAAACGGCGAAAAACGCTCGATTTCTTTTAACCTACAAAGATATCCGCCCCTCTTAATTTATTCTTTGGAGCTTGCATAATTTCCGAAGGGCGAACGGTAATAATTTTGCGATTATCTTCGGAATCTTTAACGGAATTATTTACGAGTCGTACCAAGACATTATACAGCTACGCCTATCAGCAAAGGTTAGCAATAAAAAATTAAGCGATATTTCGGTACCTCATAAAGACTCTGATCTTTTTTCACACACAGCCTCCGCGCTTACACATTTCGTTCTACTTTCCGAAGATATAAATCCAATCGCAACAGGAAAAAAAATCTTAATTTCTTGCATTTCATTTTTAGAAATGTACCGCTGACGACTTAATTTCGGATTATGCGGGATGAGGGGACGTCCATTAATTGCTTGGAAACATCTTCCAGGGTTTTGGAACACTGTGAACGATGGTGTTTAGACCTCTTATTTTTAACGAAAAAATTATTGCCTAATTTTGTTTTAAAAAAAAATTTAAAGACCTTTTGTGAACTTCACTTAATATTTAAGAAAGAATTTGAATAATGACGTGAACTTAATGATGGATGTTGGATAACTACGTCGTTTCTATTCTTTGAATCATAAAATTTGCGCTACATTAGAAAAAGATAGGTAATAATAAATTAAGAAAAGGACAGCACTTAAAATATTAAAACAATCAAAATATTATTATGAATTACTAATTCGGTGCATAGACTTTTACCCAAAATACCGCTGCATAACGTATAGCTTATACTTTATAGTATACCGAATCAGATATTTGTTAAATCCTTTGTTTTTAATGGACTCTAACCGTCTGACGTCACACGGAACCAACACGTGACCTACTGAGCTTGCGATTGGTTACCACAGATACTACACTAGTAGATCTACTAGTGTAGTATCTGTGGTAACCAATCGCAAGCTCAGTTGAAGGTCACGTGTTGGTTCCGTGAAGTCTCGAACCAGATAGGCGCAGCGTTGCCAGACGTACCAACTTTGTGGTACATGTTCCAACTTTCAGGGTTCCGTACCATGTACCAACCCAATGTCGAGTTGGTACGCAAAAGTACCAACTTTTGGACTTGAGGCTCCTTTTTTTTCTAATGTTGAAAAACATGTTTTTTTCGATTTAAGTGGAGAGATTTAAGTGCTGACGTAAAAAGGCGCAAGCTTTTTCAATCGCTTCATGGCAGCTCTGTTTACGCGTCGCATAGCAACACTAGAACAAAGTTTAAAAAAAGAAAAAGAAAACACCCCCAGCATCTGCCTCTGCCAGCAAGCCGAATGAAATGTATTCATAAAAAAGTTCGTAACAATCATCAACTAATTTAAAATAGTTGAAAATAATTTTTTTTTCAGTTATACTAAATTGAAGTAGTTTTGATTTGTTCGCGAGAAGTTTAGTAAGTTTTCCATTTTGTGAAAATGTTGGAAACAACGGGATAACATCGTAATCAACAATTTTCATTGATTACAGTGGCGTATATAAGGGGGGGTGAGGGGGCCCTGCCCCCCCCCCCCGAAATTCGGACTAGGTGTACCAAAACAAGTTAAAACCCTGTATTTTAGGGTCAAATTTCAAAAAATTTTCTGGGGGAGGACCCCCAAACCCCCCTTTTGTACTTGGAATTTTATTATTAACAACAAAATCCAAATCCTACCAAAAAATATAGGTCCAAAATTCGGACTAAGTGTACCAAAACCAAGATAAAACCTGTTTTTAGGGATAAAGTTCCTAAAAGTTTCTGGGGGAGGACCCCCAGACCCCCCTCTGGTACTTGTATTTTTATTACTAACAACTTTTCCTTTATATTAAGTTTTTAGGACCTAAATTATCACCTAAAAAGCTACATGGACCAATTAAATATGTAGGGAAGGGGATGAGGAGTAATTTTGGGCCCCTCCCGAAATAAATTCCTATATACGCCACTGATTGATTAACAATGAAAATATAGTATAATAATACATTAATATGTCTTATATATCCAAAATATCGATTAAAAGTTAGAATAAATTGATATTTAGAAAATAGTACCAACTTTTGATTGAAAATACCAACTTTTAGAGACCTCTGTACCAACATTAGCTCTCAACAATCTGGCAACCCTGGATAGGCGGTTAGAGTCCATTGTTTGAATTTAAAGTTCTCTGTTCACATTAAGATTGTACATTATAATGGAAACTTTTGAGAAAGAATAAGGAGACACGCAGCATGAAAATGACGAATACATTGGATTTATTCTTTGTATGTAAAGAAATAATTGAAAATAAAGAAACTAACCGTTGTGTTAAAGATTGAATTTTTAACAAATTATTATTCTATCAGTAAAATTTTAAAAGGAAGAAATGTTAGCTTAGTAAGCCAAAAGTTTATCCCGGCTGCTACACTAAACTAAACAACGGGATATTCAACTAACATGCATGCATACCGTTTTAGGCTCATGAAATTAATAGATGTCCCCCTAAGTATAATTCTACACAATCTCCTCCACAAAGAGAGCGACCATACATAAAAACGTCAGGTAAAGAACATCGGAAGGAGGGCTCTGCAACACTAAAAATACTAAAATAAAAAAATCTTGGCCATGGAGATTCGTTTGCATGGTGATTGAGGCAGGCATGCGAATGGGCTTTGCTCAGACTTGCCCGCGGGGCGTTTCCAATCATTAATCAGAGGATTTAAGTTGCTTGAGGATGGCAATGGAACGGCGCGCTTAATTCCACGGTTGAGGATAAATGAATTCAGTCGCTGTTTCAATTCTTTTGGATCGTGAATAATTTAGTGGGTATGAATACCTTTATTACCAATGATTTTTGATGACTTATGACAAAACGTGACATCCTTTTTTTTTCGATCAGACTAGATTAATTCAAAAGGTAAAAATAATTTTATTTAAAAAATTTCTCTGCTGCGTGTGTTGTCTTGAAAAGAACTCGAAAATAATGTTTTAGAGGAAAAAGTAGGAATTGTTGGCTTTTTGATATTAAAATCTCCTTAAAAATAAATTAGGCATTTATTTATTGAGTAATGCAAGACTATAATAATATAATATAATGTATAAATGTACTTTAATTACGTAAAGGTTAAGTTATAGATCAATTTCAAGTTTGATTTAGAAAATTTATAAGTGGAGTTTTGGACCTTTTTAGATAAAAACTGAAAAGAAAACTTTTGAAGGAGGACATTTGAGACTGTCAATCCAAGGAATATAGGTGAAAGTATTTTGGTGTTTGAAAGAAGTTTTATAAGTCTGAAATTCCTGACAGAAAAACGACCCTATCGAATTCCTCAACTATACTCTACTTAGCAGCGTTTCGGTGCCTCTTCGAAAAAGAAAAAAAATCTCATCCTTCATGTCACATCATCGCAATAAATTAAATTGCATCAATACCGGCGGAAGCGCGGATATATCCAAAAAGCTAATCCCAGCATTAATTTCAGCTGACACCTCGCTCGCGTGATTTCACTTCACTTCTCCCCTCTTCCTTTGTTCTCGCGCGATGACAGCTCTGCGAATGAGGGATTTAGCCACCGATTTGACGGGAAGTATTTCAATCCTGACAACCCCTCTACACGGTGGGTCTCCATCAAGAATACATTCGTATATAATGTTCGATTCGAACGGTTTTTCGGAGATCCGCACAGGAATAAAGTCGTCCGGATTTGCCGAGATTACCGCGTAGCAAGATGTCACACTGTCTTAAGCCGAGTTCTTTTGAATTCTCTAGTTAGCGTGCTTTGAAATCCACCAGTGTGTTGTAAGAGTAAACTTAAGCTCGATAAATGATGCTAGAATTATGTTCTCCCTTCGAATTTAGAGATCAGTGAGTGAAAGTCTTCGTATACAATGCTTCGTAAATCGGTTGGAGCATTCTGATTGCACGCTTGATTATGAGTGTTTGTTAGAATCTTCTTGGAACGTAAATATTTGGGATCTAGTGTAAAGGTCAAAGTGAAGTTGAACGTTAAGTGAAAGATGTCAACTTGTTAGGCATACATCAATCATGTGTTGCCTTTTAACTTTCACTACATTAACTTAATTTCTAACAAATGATGTACCAGGCCCCTGATGCTATCTCCTGTTAACCATCATCGTAGTTTCTCCCAAAGAAAATTTTTTGAATGATATAATCATTATTGGCGTAGCAGGCAAAATATTTTCTGAGGGATATGGAATGGTTTTGGTCCTTTATTATGGTAAAAAAGAGAACATTTCTTCTGAAATTAGGGGGGGATATGGTACGCTAAATCCCTCACTTGCTACACTCATGATCTTTCAAAGAATGCAAACGTAGGAGGAGGATATAAATAAAAACATTACCTCATGTTTGCATAAATTGTATTTTAATGAAAACTATTCCCAGAGAAACTTTCTTTATGAGTTCCGGTGAATTGTGATCAATATTTAAGTATAAAAAAACAAAGAGCCTGAAAAATATATTTTTTCAGGCTTTGTTTTTTGCATACATTGTGCAATCCTTTATAAAGGATTGCACAATGTATGCAACAATGGAGTGAGATAATTTCTTGAAGACTGGAGATCAAAAGAAACTACGTTTTTTTTAGCTGTAGACCAAGTATTTTTTGTCAGAGAACTAAATAAAATATTATGAGGAGCTAAAACACTGACAGTATCAAGAAAGTTATTGAAGTTAAAGGACTTTGATTTTCTCTATAATTTTTGACGACGGAATCAAGACGTGGTATGTAAGAACACTGCAAATAAATATGAAAAGTTATTGCTATAGTGCTTTCTTAAGAAAAAGAAATTGTCTTTATCTAATATTTATTGCATTGTCATCCTAACGATTCCTACAGCAGTCGGTTATGTTCTAAATCAAACATCATGCAATCACCGAAATCACTGTTACATAATGCCGATGACTTCTATCTTTCTATAAAATGATAAGAATTATTCAATGTAACAACCTGCCATCTTTTGAACAACATAAGTAACCCATTTAACGATTGTCGTGATATGCCCCTTGACCCTCAAATGCCGTATTGTGGACCGACTGTCATTTAGTTTTCGAACTTGGAAACGGAAGCCGTCAAACGACTCGTGCCCATTGATTGATTTAAGTGGGTGACCAACACAGAAGTCGCTCTGTGGATCTCAGCGTGAAGTGACCTCTGATACCGCATTTATTCACTCTTTGACGTGGTTGAAAGATTAACTGGCAGTTTGGGATGTCTATGGAAGTTTCATTTTTCGCGGGAAGGTTTTCAGGTTTGGGGAAATTTAGGGGACGATGGACGGCAAAGAGGTCTAAAAGGAAAGATTTATTGAGGCATTATTATATGATTGATTTCTAATCATTGCAAAGATGTGTTAAATTTTCTTCTTTTTTTTTGTGTATATTCACTTGATTTCTGCAATTATTTAAATATTTCTTTCAAAATTATTTCATTTCGTAATTTGTTTAAAACATACAATATCTTGAATAAGTTTCAAGTATTAAATTTTTATGATAAAATCATCATTAGCACTGTTAGAGGAACTCGGTAAATTCTCCACTTTTACTTTATCATTTTCTTCAAGTGCTCAGTGTGAAATGATACAACTTTCCTCATTGAATCATTGAACATCTCATTTCAAATGTTTTTAAAATTTATCAGAATAACAGACCTGGAAATATCAAATAAACTCAATTTTAATCAGCGCCAAGAGCATCTTGGAAAACAGATATCCTCAATCTAACTTATGAAACTTTCCAACTTCTCACTCTTAAGTTACACAGAAAAGTACGGATTTTCCTATACACTTTCACGATTTCTGCCTTTGGAACTAACACATCAATTCCTTCACTTGAAATTACACCCCTGCATCGAATCCCTCAAGGCTTCAACCAAAAAAGGTCATTCAACCTCGTTGTTGACACCTGTAGAAGAGCAAGCAACCCTCAAAAAAACAGCCGCACTTGACAGCTTTATCAGCGACCGCCGAGAAATTAAGACGTCTGGGAATCAGCCGCGTCCATCTGCATAATGAGTGCGAATCTCGATGATTCTAAAGCCCAGAAATTTCTTCTAAAACCCCGAAATTTGGAGGTGAGGCTTCTGCAAATGGTGGGACGAGAGCGGTGAGGACTAATGATACACATTTGAGGGTGAAGCCGGTAGTCATAAACACCCCTAGCTTCCATGTACAGTGACAGATCAATTGGAGGAGGCATGTTTTGTGCGTATTATACCTGTTCTTTTACGGAAGGTGATGGAAATGACGCCTAGAGGTGGGTGTGAGGAGTTGCTGATGAAGCGGATTCGAAACCAGTGGTTTGGGTCGTTTTGAGAGTGTTTTTAAGTTTTGAATGTTGCTTATTTAGAAGTCCGTCTCTTGTCACTGTTTGTGAGGCGCTTGAGGCGAAAGTGGAGTGTTTTTATGAGCTTCTGGATGCAAAGTGTGTTTTTTATGATTTTTTTTGTGGTATTGTGTAAAAAGGTAGTCCGACCAGCGTTGTAAAGAGAGTGAAAACGGAAAATATATGGAGATGCTTTATGAAAGCCTTCACCGTTGAAGCTTGTCAAGTGTGTATCTTATGTCGAAACCATTCATAGAGGAAAACATAATTTTTTTTGGGTTAATAAAAAGAGACAATATGGGTAAAGCAACGCCCCCCTGAAATCCACTCTACAGTCTCTTTATATTTTTGCAAGTGTTGATAGGTTTAAAATTATTCTACATAATACATAGAATAATTTCATAATTCTTTACAATGAACATATTGGATATTTCGATACTAAAGCAGTGGTGTATCCAGACAGAGAGAAAAAGGGAATTAGGAAAATAATCATCTCCTCTAAAAGTTAGAAATTTTCATTTTTTGATCATGAAAAGGACTAAATTTACTCCATATCACCTAAAAATTTAAATATCCCCCTCCGAATTTTTTCTTATTATTCCACTAGCTAAAAGGACCAGCAAAAAAGTTAGAGTTATCGATAACTTTTAACTAAAAGTTTAACATTGAGAAATTGAAGGGACCATGATGAATTTTTTAGTTATCTTATATTTTCGAATTACAGACAGTCAAGTAGCAATGCTTTAACATAAAATCTACCCAATAAGATTTTTTTTTTCATGAAAACAATTTCCTGTTCACCATTTTTTGCTATAAAATGTACCATACTAAAGGTCCATTACCAATAACTTTGACATTGATCTTCTATGCAGCAAAATCCCTTTGCTTTATAAATAACAAACGTATCTAACAAAGCAGTGTACTCGTATGTTGTATTAAATTGAAAAGTAAATTATTACGTTCCCTGAATCTCCTTTGATGTTTCTGATCGGCTTTAAAGACCTCATGTGAAACTGTTTATCACACACCATTATCCCAAAACAATATTCTACTTGCATTCACCAATCACGATACATTAATACCTCTATGATTAATACCTCTAATCTATTTCCCCCGTGATAGATTTTCTTATGAAAATACACCTCTCGCTTGAATCCTCTATTCGAATTCGTGACATTCATCTTCGCAGGTGAAGGAAAAAACGCCATTTTAAGAGAGTAGTAACGCTCCAAGCAATCAATTGTTTTTGTTGGGGGTATCATTACTTCGTCACACCTCCCCTCGTTAGAGAAGGTGTAAATAGAATGGAGGTAAGCCGCGAAAACCGGGAATGGTGGAAGGTGCTCCAAAAACAAAGGGAGGTCTTTTTCTCTCTGCCCGGCGCCAGGTGAAAGTGTGGGGAAAAGTCGCAAATTAGCGGCGGTGCTGTGGCAACAGCTGTCACGATCCCTGCACGGGTCAAGCGCCCGGCCTGCGCGTGCCTCTTATTCAAAGAATGGGGAATGACCAGTCAGATTTTTTTTTTCTAGTAAGTAATGATCGTTTTGGAATATTGAAGTATCTCAAAAACTGATTTAGATGAAAAATGTTTTCTTGGAACGCCGAAAGGTTTCATTGAGGATTCATAGCTGACATTGAGAAGACTAGGGTGCTTATTACTTATTACTTCTTATTACGAGCATCCGAGGCTGTTTGCCTCGATAGCTCGGTGTCCCTGATAGGTCCTAGTGGCCAATGGCCACCAACGACTATCCCTAAGGATGTCCCTCATGGACTGGCCAGCCAGTTTAGAGCAAAAGGACGCTCTGGCGGGCAAGGGGGAAGTGCAAAGTAGGAGTATGTGCTCCAAAGTTTCCTCCTCCCTGCCGCACATCTCACAAAGAGGGCTGGCTGCCAAGCAGAATCTATGAAGGTATTTGTTGGTCACTATGTGACCCATACGCGCCCGGGAACAGAACGGGGCACACAGAACGGGGCATATCCTTGAAGATCAACTAGGGTGCTTATTTAAACCTATCTTCTTAGCTGGCTTCTTTCTTAACTACTTTACACCTTGCAATAGAATGACCCTGGTGCCATGATTCTGGGAAATTCTATCCCCTCAAAAAATTTGGTTTCTGGTCAACCCAGTAAATAGTCCAACTAACAGCACTAAATAATCGAAAGTGAAGTGAGAGAAGACATTAGAGGGAGTAAGAGTAAAAATAATAAGGAGCGAGGAAATAGAGAAAGAAGGTTGTGTTCGCAGATAAGAATGAGCGAAGCAAGAGCGAGGATGAGATATTGAGTGATAAAATCTAAATATATATTCCCGAACGCCTTTCAGGTTCATTATGGCCAAAGGAAGCAATTAATATTTAAAAAATTAAGTGCTTTTGCTTTATTCTTCCCCACCACAACATGCCTCACTCCTCTTTTTAGGACCTTCACTTTGAAGAAAATTTTAATCATCCTACAAACATGCTTTTTACCAATAATACGTTTGAATTTCTCCTTACGTAAGTGATTTCAACAATGCAGCAATCCATGCCCACCCGAGATACGCACTTTTAAACTTCAATTTTTCTCAATTACAACCGGACTCCGCGGGAGAGACGGATATCCATTTAAAAACAATTAATCTCGCCTGTTAACCATTCCGAACGTGCCGGAGGTCCTCAAACCTCCACGGCCTTTTGGGACGTGCATGCAAATGAGAGGCTATCTGGCCAGTCAATCTGGATGAATTCATCATCAATCCGAGCGAAGCATGCATATAATAAACGCGATCTCTCCTCTATATACTAGTTACGCCGAGCGAGGATTCGATTACACAAGGAAGCGTATATCAGCCCTGTTGCCATCGGAAAGAGAAGAAAAAGACGAGGAATAATAATAAAGACAAACGTGATGCATTCCTGTCCGCTCGCGCCGTAGAGTTGGAGAGGATAGAGACCGCACTTAGGAAGTGTTTCCACTTGTAATCTCTGGTGAGACCAATTTGGACGAATCACAGAGAAACATAGGTGACGTTTTCTTCAGCTGTCTCCAATAATTGGTCCATTTGGTCTCTCCAGATTGCTGTAACGCTAATGGAGCGTTTCCACTATGCGCTCTGTTGCAATCCGGCGAAACCAATTGGACGAATCAATGTGAAACAGCAAAATATGACGTCACCTTTGTTTCTCTGTGATTCGTCTGATTGGTCCCACCCGATTGCCGTAACGCAACAGACCACATAAGTGGAAAAGCTCTGGTAAAAAGCTCTGGTCCCATATAGAAGCAAACCTAACAATTTCTCCATAAACATAAGTTCAGAATCCTTTTTACTTCAAAGAGACGCATCCATGGACGCATCTATTATTGAATTTTGAAAAGGAGAAGGAACTTACCACCATAGAAATAACAATTCCCCAAATTATAGTGCAAATTATTTCCCATTTATAAAAAATACTAAATGGCTTCAAATATCCTACTCGATGCTACTGGGTTTTAACTTACTAAAAATGTTTTAAATGTAAAAAGAATGATTCAATTTATTTGATAAATACGTTGTACAAAAATCTGTCCTAATCTAAATTATCCGAAAAACACCATGCTTTGGCTTTTAAATTTGTGGTTTATCATTACAATGTTAAAACATAATCCCCCCTTCCATCCTGTTTTCTAGTAAATTGAGCTATTCTACCCAGTAATCCTTTCTCCTTTGATTCTGTTACTTCTCGTTTATCTACTTACCACTTTCCAAGTTGGCCATAAAGGGTTACATTTGTCTCTCCATCTAGCCAACACCGTCCCTATGGCTCGCGCCGGTCGCGCGACCATCACGTGGAAATTTGCCTTTTGGCGGGTCAGGTTATGAAGAGATGTCTCCTGTCTCTTTACCAGATCTGTCCAGCACCGTCATTCATATTTATTTTGCTTTCTCCATAAATTTGATACCAGTTCGGGATTGATAAACTTTTTCGGGTAATTGGCTCTAATATTCGCGACCGGACCCAAGGGGAGACGGAATAATGGAGTTTTGCTCTTGTTTCGCCGATTAATATTCATTGGGACTAATGTTCCGGTTGCGGAAATCTTCGGTAAAATGATTTTCGGCGAAAAGTTTAGGTGGTAAATGATGCATGGCGTTGATTTAATCGAATTGAAGAAGAGAGATACCGGGAATCTTGACCTTTGGTTCAAAGAACTCTCTTAACTTCTGTGTACTATCATCTAACTTATACTAATCACCTAACTAGGCGATGGGTTCAGGTCTTTACCTTCATGTGAATACTAATTCGTTCTTATAAATAAAATGTAAGAAGTCAAAAGAAGGAATAAATAATGACGATGCACTTCATAGAGCTGTTTACTTTTAGTTTTGACAAATTAATGACCTTGGTTAAGTGCAATGTAACAATAAAGGAAAATTTAATTATCGAAGTAAGATTTTATACAAAATCAGCGTTTAATTTCATACATCATTAATAAACAAAAAAAACCCCAAAGAAATTACTTCCTTTATAATATTACCAGAGAAAATCCATTATTACATGTACACTTTTATTAAAGCTCCATAGTTTGAAACTCTTGTTATGCCGTTCTAACTGACTCCAATATTCTACATTGTTCATTGCGCAAATTTTCGAAACGTTTATTTAATTTCTAAATAACGCGAAATAGTATACTAATATACTCGCTTATATGCTGGGGCAATGACTTCAGTCATATTTTTCTGCCCTCCATCGGAACCCATTTAAAAATAGTAATTAGAATAGAAGACCAGACATCAAAAACGAGCTAGGTGCTGAAAAGTTCATTTTCCGTATTGATCATTTTAAAGTTGTTTTTTTCCACAAGAACATAAATTGAACTTTGTAGGAGCTATTTAGCTAGTTTTTGTTGTTTAGTCTTCCATTAAAAAACTGAAACTGAAGAAAAAATTCGTTAATCTGAAATATATTTCTATCAAAGATCCACAACATCGGATATCCTTAAATTTCGATTTCTTCCCCCACTAAAATATGCGGAGACATCGACAATAATTAATCCCAAAAACGAAGTATTACCCGCTATTATTAGGAACTTCAGCCATCTCCAAAGATGTCTCTCCGTAATACCAATAATCCAAATAATCAATTCACGACACGAACTTACGACTTCTCAAGGCAGAAATCGTAAAGATGACAGATCGCCACTCCAATCAATAACGAGCTGTTACAGCGAAAGGGGTGAATATATAGAAACCGATACGGTAATTCACATAAAATACGGAATGGGTTAGCATACCAAATCACGGACGGAAGATGAAAATATGGTTTCGAATTACATATAAATTAAACATTTAGGTTCCAACCCGTCATTATAATACCTCATCCAGTGAAGTCCTTTTCTTCGCTTTGGGTGGTCCGGCCTCGGTTATTTGTGGATATTTGAACCGATAAGTATCTGGGTTGACCAACCTTTTCAGCCCCGGGAAAGAGTGTTGAGACTTGGCGTAGTAAGATTTCCATAAATGTCAATCAGTCTGCTGTGTCTCGGACAGATGATCAGATCGTAAAATCCTGACTGAGGGAGTTGTAGGCCGCTTCCCCGAAGAAGACAGTCACAAGTCACATTGGTTTGGTTATTGTTTTATGGCGCAAGAATCTACACACAAGTCCCATTGATGAAGTTTTTCCCCATTTGAGTTTAGCACAGAAATAAACTTATTGTTGTCGGAGAAAGGTGGCCAAAATTCTCCTCGCACACATAATAGGTTAATTGTAATTTTCTATAGATATAGGATTCTAACCTCGGTTTTAAAATTTTATTGATATTTTATACCTTTTTAAAATTTGACTTTCGGTTGGTTGGTGTCGTGTAAATGAGAGACAAGTGAAAATTTGACTTTTAAATAGTATATTTTTACACATTTTTGGAAACTTAACACCAAAGAATTTTCAGGAAAAAATCTATCATCAAAATTTCAGTGGAGAGGGGCTTCTTTGAACCTTATATTCCCGTTAGAACTAACAAACCCTTACATAGTCCGTATATTTCCAAAACCCGTTCTTATCCAGAATATTCACACACCATTTTGAATCTTCGCACAAAAAAAAAATTACCATTCACAGATTTATCACATCTCAAAGATAATCCCTAATTGAATGAGCATAATTTCTCCATCCTTTTTAACTCTTAACCCTACAAAAAATTCTCCCAGAGTGAATCCTTACCAAAGGTCACGTCTGGGAGCGATAAAAAAAAAACGCAAATGAACGGTTAATAGGATCATCCACCCTAAAACCACGGGCCGAACTGGCACGAGCAATTAACCACTTACATCCCCTTCCTTTGTCTCCATCTCCCCTCCCGTTCAACCCCTTCGTGTCACCTATTAATTACCAGCAGGCCAGTCCACCCTTCGAGCATTCCTCCACTATCCTTAAGGTGGGTTTACATAGTTCCGTTAACGCGACGCGATGGTAGCAACTTTGATTAGAAAATTGCCAATCGTTCTGTGTACGATCCGGTGATATAGATTATCATTCACCTGAGGAAATTATTTTGTCAAAAATATGCAATTCAGGGGTACAGAATATGTCCGAACGCCCGAACAATGTTCGGGAGAAATTCAAGCAGTTGTGGGGAAATTTTTGCCAAAGTTTATAAAGAAAGGAACTCTAAAAATCCAAGTTGTTATTACTAACAAGTATTTTGACTGCTGATAATATTATATCCTGCAAATTCTACAGAAAATAGGTAAAAACTATGGGAATTACGGATGTATAGCTGAAAACTACGGATTTACGCAGAAAAAGCGAGTTTTCTTCTTGGAGTTGGCTTTTCCTTCGTTTTGACTGTTATGCAGGAAAAACGACGTACCTTGGGATCTGGAACATTTTATGCACCCTTGATGTAATTTACCCCCTTTTAGCAATGAGTTTCAAAATTCCTGAGGTAGAAAATTTTTATCGTCAATGAAATTTAAATTCACCAGATTTTCTTCAAGAATTAGACTCAAGAAAAACACCAAAAAAAGATTGACATAATGCATGAAAACAGCATGATTTATCAGGAAATATAGTACGAAAACATTGTATTTATGAGTAAAAACTGTGCAATTTTAACAATAAACGATATTGAAGAATAAAATTAAAACTTGCCTTATAAATACTTATAGGCATTCTACAAATTCTGTTAGGTTTTTACTGCATATTGCAAAAATTTCTATACCAGTGGTAATGCAAATTTATGCAAACCTTTAACAAATCCTAAAATTTTGGAGAAATTTCATTAGGATTGGGGAAAATGTTAGGAGTAAAAAATATTCAAAAGTTTCATTCTTATTGTTAAGATCGCGTCGCGTTTCCCAAGCCATAGCAAATCCGCCTCATGGTCAGCGACCACTTACAATTACCTTAATTGGAGTCCGGACTCGTTGAATCAGTTGTTTCCGAAGCAGTCATTAGTGGAGGGTAATTGCCGATGATCCCCCTTCTTTTATTTCTATTAGTCGCGCTATCTGTCGCTTGTCAGTCAAGCTATCTGTTGTTACGTCGTCGTTTTTTCGTCGGCCACACAAGCGTAAAAAGGGTTAAGTCGTTCGTGTGAAGAATGGCTTAATGGAATCTTTATCTCTTGATTGGTTGGCGGTCGGGGTCAATTCCGAAGAGGTGAAGAACGTATTTTGTGGACTTTATCTATGGAAGGAGATGTTCGGTGTGGGGCTAATAGGTAGTTTGACGTAGATTTATTCTGGTGTTTTGGAGTTTTATCTAAATAACGATACTTACAAGGTCCTTTGGAGATAGAGAAATAGTTGTAAAAGAGTATTTTGTGTGTTTTTATGATAAAAAAGCAATACTTAGACCTCCTAATGATCCATAAATCTGTTTGTAAGCTATCGTTTGTCAAAGAGTTTAATACTAAAATTGTGTTTTTTCCTTTTACGTAATTTCGGTTTCTGCACTATCTATATTCTGCTAAGTTATATTTACTTCTGTAGGTTTTTTGATAGCTGATTTTTCTGATCCTTCTATTTGCATCGAAACTTGTCATAAATTGGGGCATAATTACATTCCCAAAAATGTCAAGTACCTTTGCCCTACTGTGACCACTCATTTCTAAAAAAAGCTGAAAAAATAAACCTTCAGTATCTTGGAAAAATTTCTCAATTTTAGAGCAAAGCGAAAGCTATTTTTAAAATCTTAATGCCCTTTCAGAAGTCGGAACCTGAATCCGCCCGCTCCTGGTGAATAGTCATTTGTATTCAAAATAATGAAACACTTTTCCTACTTATACAATGGACTCTAACCGTCTGACGTCACAAGGAACCAACACGTGACCTACTGAGCTTGCGATTGGTTACCAGATACTACACTAGTAGATCGTGGTAACCAATTGCAAGCTCAGTTGTAGGTCACGTGTTGGTTCCGTGAAGTCTTGAACCAGATAGGCGGTTAGAGTCCATTGTTCAACATCTGATCCTTTTATAAGTTATCCGACCTGCAGAATAAAAAAACCACTCAGCCGAAAAAAATTAGTAGTTAATATCCCACACTGACGTCTATTGATTCGATATCGTTCTCTCCACGTCGCCACTTTTATAGACCCCTTTAAAAACCTATTCCGAGAAGTTATTGGTTTCGGACCCGGGTCTGCCTCGTATCGACCACTTCAAGTCTTTTAATAGTCTCCGACATACCATCAGAGGGATTTTTATCGTCGCTTCTGTGCTTAAAAATGTCCTCTTTTGCTTTTCGAGAAACAACCAGTTGTGTAACGAGGGAAACGTTTTTTCTTCCTCGTCTCAACTTTCTGGGGGTCAAGTTGAATCCAGCTACCGCGTTTCGTGCTCGCCTAGAAACGGAATTAATGAAAGGGAGACAGAGAAAAAGTTTACAGATGTGTAATTACGGTTTGTGATAATCTGAGGAGGTTTTATTGAGTGCTTACATAGTCTTTAGCTGATTTTCTTTTCACCCAGGCGGAACTGTCACAAAAAAAAGTTTTTATTGTTTTTGTGATTGTGTAATTATTCAAGAATTTACATTTGAGCACAACTGGAGTATTGTAATTATTGCCAGGGTTTGAGAAACTCGGTTTGACTGCAATAAAAACTAATTTTTTAACAGTTTAATACAAAAGCTTAGAACTTTCATTTGCATGTACCATGCGAACCAGAGTAAGGATCATCCAAAATAGTTTTGCTCTTTTAGTTAGTCGTATACAAGACTTGTATCCTAAATAGTTTATTACATCTTTCTTATAATCACATGCCTTGTAAATAATTGAAAAATAAGGGAAAAAGAGTTTTTTTTTTAAGCTTAAGCAAAACTTGTTCTAGTTAGCTTTTCAAGTTTCGAGTATAATTTACAGACATTCTACAAAATTAAAATGATTTTAAAAACTAGAAATAAACCAAATTGAAATTTCATGCCTTCTTTACTTATAATGTTAGGGTATTGTATTCAAATAAATTAATAGTTTTAGGCTATGAATAGAGACTTTTTCCACCCTTTTTTTACCCCTAAAGATTAAATAAATTCTGTACATAAGTTTGAAAGTTCTTATAGTCAACATTTTTTATTCTTTTCAATCCCTTTAATTTTATAAAGTTACACACTTATCCACCCCACTGAAACCTAACGTGAATATATTAGATGAACATATATCCATATGTGATCAAGGGCGTTTTCCTTCAATATGTCCTGGCTTTTGAGCACCCCAAACTGTGAATTGTTTATGCATTAGTGCACCGTAATCAAGATGCAACATGCAACTTCTCCTTTGAAAAACGTCAACAGTGACGGCTCTATTTTAGCCTCGCCTACTTTGTAAATCAATGTAGTATCGAGGCGTGGACCAAATGAGTTGTAACAATACACTCTTTATAATAGAAGACACCTCCCTTTCAAGATGATGCGAAATTAATGTGGTTCAAGTGCATCTCTAATGTTTGTTTAGTAATTCAAGGTGTGGACCTGACAAGATGCCTCACAGTTAAGTAGTTGTAGTGCCTTGTTGACCCTTCAAATATCATGTTACTTGTAAAAATTAAATTTTGTTTTATAATAATGAAGAAACACCTTCATGAAAGCGGTAAAAATAAGTCTTCTCTGTTCAATGTGTCTTAATCGAAAGTAAAAACAACAAACTAAAGTGTTTATTTCCCATTCGCAGCTTCGCGAGTTCCCGCAGTCTCTGAATATTCACCAATGAATATAAAAACACAATAAGCTAGGTTTTATGAAAAAATTCGGTTATGTTGTGAAGTTTCCTTTAGAAGTATCTTTGCTCATATATTTTTTTCTTTCTCTTTAATTATTGTGTATAGTATTTTATAATATATTTTATTTGAAAAATATTACGACCTTTTACATGTCTAACCAATCTCGTAAGTCCTTTTCTTATTCTATTTATGAAACGCTTTTTTTCTCGCATTAACTAATGGTTTCCTTTTGCGCCTCTTGGTTAGAAAGCAATTCAAATGAGACCTATTCGAAAAACAGTCTCATTACTTATTTTTTCGCATACTAAGCTGCTACTGCACCGACAGTGTCAGACTATGACAAATGTCTCCGTAATGAAGATGACATTGGAGAAATTCCAGAGGAAAAAATAAGTAGGAGTGGCATGGGGACTTGATTTGAAATCGTCATTGTCGCATGTCCTGTTTCTATTATCCTCTAATGACTCTCGTTAGAAAACACGTATAACGTTGTCAAAGGACAACTTGTTAAGTCTGTGGACGAAAAACTTATTGAATATTGTAGCATTTATAAGCAAGATAACTTGATGTTATGTTGTGTGCATTTTTCGGTTGATAATTATAGAGAGGAGTGCCATGAGAAATATTTTTTGTCCACGAATGAAAAAAATGTAGAGGCATTTAGAACAGTTTAGCATAGGAGAGGTCAGGTAATACTCAATTTGAGAAGAAGTGGGGCAATTTGATACAAGAGGCATACTATTGGATTCGCTATTATTATTTCAAAAACTATTGGTGCTACATAAAATTTTGATTGCATAAAAAGATAACTTTAAGTGAGATAAAAAAATGGCAATATTGAAACCCTTCTAAAAGTTTTAAGTATGTAAAATTTAGTTTGAAAACATAGAATAAAGTATAGTTTTATTTTGAAATACTTTCAATGAAATTTTTATAAGGAATGCAAAATTATCAAAATAATTGTATACGCTATATAGAAAAATTACAAGGCCTAAATTTTTGCATTTAAATATAAAGAAGATTTTACTTCTCAAAAATGGTGCTTTTTAGTCGCAGAAATATGATTCCTAAAAAGAATTTAATTTAATTACAATGTAATCTCATTGGATCTTTGAAACAATGTGTGAAAATAAAGTCTAATTTAAGTATAGAGCATTCGCACATGACGTTACTTGGAGGATAAAATCAACGTTGCTAAGGCTGTTGTTAGGGGCGGGACATAGAAGTATCCAATAGCAGCATTCGCACATGATGTCACTGGAGGAATAAAACAACGTTGCTAAGGCCGTTGTTAGGCAGAGTCATGTGATTGAAAATGCTCTTCATTTTCCTATCGCTAATCAAATAAGGTTTAGATTTCCTTATTGTTGTATTTTAAGTTCTTAAATACTGGTCTAGCATGAGGAAAAATAGCAACCTGAAGCAGAAGATTAATGTTAGCAAATTATAATTTTAAAATTAAAGATTTATTGATGTTAAACATTTTAAACCAAATCTTATTTTTTTCCACCACATGGTAAGTCATTGAATTTAACACTAGATAAAGGATTACACAGAATACATACATTTTAAGATCCACATCTAATATCTCGTTTCTCATTCATCCATTGCTCATGGGGGGAACTGATTTCTCCTTTTCTTTCTTCTCGTTTCACTGCCATGACCGGCAATTACTTTTCGAGCGAATCGCTGAATCCGACTGAGCATATTAATTTAGTTGCCACGATTTTACAAATGAAGGTAAGAATTTTCAAGCCACCTAGAACATCCTTAATCGTGCGTTTGCCTATGCAATTCAACCCCGAACAAAACCAACATAATTTAATAAAGGAAATCAGAGCGCTTTTTTTTTACTGGTTTAAGAATAATGATGGCTATTATACGCTTTTATTACGCCGCTATGTATGCGCATCTTCATTCACAATAGTACCGCAGATATATTTTGTATTTTATTTGTTTTTTTACGGTTTCCCTCTTTTGTATTCGGGACTATCTGTGTGGAATAATTAGGGGTTGTTCTATCTTTGTGAAGTTTCTTTGCAATTTAAGTTAGTAAAGATTAAAGAAGCAAGATAAAATGAGTAATTCTGTCATTTAAAGCCTTTTTTAAAAAGTAAATGGTTATTTCATGATTACTTATATCCATTTTACTAGCAATTAATTTAATTGTGTTTGACTTAGTTTGTTACAATGTTGCAATTAGTTTTCTGCATATAGTCGCTTTGAAAAGAGACTGTTTTTTTAAACGTATTTTTCGGAATTATAATTAACTCATATATTTATCATTAATAATACGTACTTAACTGATATTAAAAATTCATTTAGATAAAAAAATTTGTTCGTGAATTGTAAAAATTATACAAATGATGAAAAAAAGTAAAGGTAACTCTTAACTTTTAATTCATTATTTCACTCAGAAAATAATTAAATTTAATTTTTACTTTTTCGGTATTTGTTTATGAATAAACAAGTTATTTTTGTGTTTGCTACAAGTTGGATTCGGTCAACCTTAAATAAAAGAACATAAAAAAGTAAAGATCTACGAAATCAGAATTAACTAAGAAATAGGTGCTATTTTTATTATATATTACTTTAAATTAATACATATAACTTGGTAATTTAATAAAATATACTTTAATAATTATAAATGTTGAAAAAATGTGAAACTTGTGAAAATATATTAAAACATCTTATCTAGTTAATTCCTATTAAAAAGTTTGGTAATTTCCGTCCGACTCCATAATCTTAATAGTTTTTAATGTAATTTTTTTAATTCATAAAACACCAGACCCCTTTATTTAGTTTTTAGTAAATTGTCTCTTTAAACGTTGGAAAGTAGGCTAAACTTTATGTATGGGTTTACAGAAAATTGTTTTGATCTTTTTGGGTAAGAGCAAACCATCCAAGTTCCCTATTTCTGGGGGGTGAACTCTTATCAATTCAAAATCTACGCGACCATTTTTTCCCATCAGATTTTTCTAATCTTGTTCAGATCTAGCGCAATCTTGTCAACCTGATTTGCCTGGATATTAATGGACGGCTTAATTTTGAGAAATATTCTGTAATTGGAAAGCTCCCGATACCTTCCTGTCCTTCCCATACCTGTCTCTCGCCTCTGACACGCCTCTTAGCGAATGACATATTACGATCCGCGTTTGATTCTAAGCTGTGAAAAGTACGTCCTTATATCCAGACAAGGTAGTACCACACGGATTCTCGTAGATAGGAGAGAGAGATTGCTTAATAACTGTGTGTGCGGTAGAACGTTTGATGGGAAAATAAATTGTTTCATATTTCAAACTCTTACTATCAGATGTGAATCTGACGCTTGGTCATTTAAAAGGTCGTTCTGTTATCTCAGAGATTGTAATGTCGTTATCCACTTTTTTAGAATTTTGGTGGAAGGACCATTATAAGTGGGAAATGTCACCTATATATGTCTTTTAGCATGTTATTAATGTTGAGGTATATTTTACCTTGGATACATAGTATAAAGTTATACGTCATTCTTAATTATTGCAATTACAAAAACAGTAATTTGAAAGTCTTGAGTGTGTTTTTCCCTCAATTTCTAATTACCTAGAGAAGATTTTTTTTTATAAATTACATTCATAAAAAATAAAACCTAATATGTAATTAAAAATTTATAGAAGAAGGAAATACTTTTTTTTACATAAGTCAAAATAAAATTACACTATACAAAATTATACAAAATAAAATTTTTACTGTAATTTGCTTTAGATTCCCTAGTAAGAGTTTCTAATATCATTCAAATCATAATTAAACATGTAATTTGGTGTACAAATAAATTATGGAGAATTTCTTTTTTTCAGGGGTTCAAGATCTTAATTATTCATCTGAAACAATAAGTCGCCTGTGGAGAGTTTTTCCTCCTTTGGGAATATTTTGGAGTAAGACAACGCAATTTTCGATAACTGTCAAAAGAATTTCTTTGGTGAGAAGGCCAACAAAATTAACATGCATTAGTGTGCAATGGTCTTACTTTTTACTTGTTTACTATAATTTATTTCATTTAAATTGTATTACTTTTTATCTGGAAATGTTTTTTTCGATTACCCGTATGGGCCTATGACCCCTGGGTAACTCAAATGTTAATTCAATTTTGTGTTTTTTTATGTAACATATTATGTGCAAATACTTAAATAAATTATTATTATTATTATTATTATTATTATTAGCTTGTAACTAAAATTGATGAGGTCCAAAATAAAGTAATTGAAAATTCCTATAAAAATGTTTTCAACGTAAGGTTTTGCATTAAAATCTATTGTTCATTTCATTATTCATTTCTTTATTGTTCAGTTCATTGCATTAAAATCACAGTTCATTTGTTATTATTGTCCATTATTCAAAACTTTTCAGGCCTTCTAAGCAATGAACGCTGAGTAGAACTTTCTAATAAGTCTTCAAGAATTTGGATCTTCTAACTTAATTAGTGTTCACTATTGGATCTATACGAAAAATGCATGGGTAAAAGTGAAAATATAGAAATAGAAAGAATGAAAGTAATACAATTTTCATTCATCAACGTATTTAGAAATTTTGAAACAAACTTTTTAATATTTTTAACAGTTCCATTCCATTATGAAATGAAATCAAAAGTATTAAATGAGATTTAAAATATAAATACACTATGCAACAGTCAACATCATATCCAACGATTTAGAACAATAGTTCGATTAAACCACCTTGTCTGCTTGAATCCGGGACTTTATTCATTCGAACTCTTCTCCAAATCCAGTCAACTAAAGAATTGATTACTTTTCGAAAAAAGCAAAATGGAGCAAGATCTGCTCAAAGGCACGCGACACCGCAGAGACCCTTCATTACCGTCGCACGTGACTCGCTCGCGAGCCAATCTCTTAATGAGGATGCGCCCACGTGACCCGAATAAATTCGGCCGCTGAATGAAAATCGTTTGGAGGTTCGGAAAGAAGGCTCGTAAAGATGATATTGTGCAACCGAAGAGGACAATAAATATCATCAGTGGCGAGGTTCAAAGAGGGTAAAGGATGCTATTACTTAACAGGAAGATGAGACTTGAGTAACTTGTTAAGTAAGAGAAAATTGACTTTATTAACTATGGGGTAAAAAAAACCCTTTGATATAAGCAGTGGTTTTATCTTTTTATGCAGAGAAGATCCTCCAACAATTTTAGGATGAGGACAGGTCTATGTATGCTGATGCCTCACGCAAATATACCGAATTTATTATTCCTTTTTAGTTTGTTTATTTAATATTTGCAAAGAAGTAGTGCAATATTTGGTCTTAGTTTAAATGAACAAATCAAAATAATAAAATATAAAGTTTTACAGTTAACATTTTTAATCTGGGTTTAATAATGCTAATACTTTTTAAAATGCAACTCATTTATTAACTTCGAAAAATGGATAAAGAAAAAAAAATCGAGGAAACAAATTGCTCTCTTTAAAACTATTTTTTCCTTCATAACAAGCTGTATGCAGAAAAAAATCCTATACCAATATTCTTCAAATTCGAAGAGCATGATAGGCATTTTTTAACTATTTTAAAGGGGCGGAGTTTCTTTTAAATTGTTATGAATCTCAAAAGATTACTTAATTTACTTACTTCCAATACTTAGATGAAACAAATCAGAGATACTAAAAAAAATATAAAATAAATAATTAATTGTTTATCAATTACTAAATCCAGTTTGTTTATTCAAAGGAGAAACTTTAAAAAATAAATAAAAACACTTTAAATAAACCCGTTTTAACCAAGTCTTCTCCAAGTCTAACCAAGTCCAAGTCTCAAATCAATGAGTTTCTTAAGCAGTTCAATTCCCCTTGAGGTTTTGTAAAAGTCTACTAAAACTAAAAAAAATTAATAAAATATTTAATAGTGAATTGTTGTGAAAAAATTAAAGACTTACAAAAAATAAGGAAGAAGAATTCCCAATTAATGTACCAACCCTGATAGATTCGATTCCCCAGCTTCAAATATTCCACTGAGAAAAATCCACGAGAAATCACCACGAGCGGTCTCGCATTTCTCAAAAAACAAATTAATTCTAATCCCGAACACCCACCAAGGATAAAACTTCTATTGCGCAAAATATGAAGCCCCCATTAAAACAACTTTATATTCACATATTCACCAATCTGAACATAATCAAAAGCAGACGTGGGATTTTATATTTATTCGACCATTGGGCTCAGAAGACCATCCCTTGCGCAACATTCTCGACCCCCGGCGATCCTCGATCTCAAGTGTCATTAGGGGCAAGTGTCATTCATTCATTCACCTCTGGGGGCCCCTTTCGATATAATAAATAAGAAGCCGGAGGAGCCTTCGGAATATTAAAGTTCCTCATCATTCATCACACCAGTGACGAACGGAAGTGATGGGGGAAATCGCAGAATTTCCAAGAGACGGCATTTTAATGGTCGTCACATAGTTTTGGTTGGAAAGAGTTGGTTTGTTGTTTCCGAGTGATGTAATTGCTGTTTGGTCGTTATGGGGCAATTATGGAATTGTGTAATGATGTGATAATGGGCTTTCCTTCATCTTTTGGTTGGAGTTGGTGGTGTCGTGTGTCCCCCGGGATGACTGCGGCGACACCGATGGGAGCAAAATGAGGAATGGCCCTTGATTGGGATGAGTCAATGACGGAAATAAATTACCTGAGGAATGCACAAATTGTGATTTTAGTTTATAAATAATCCTGTGGATTGCACCTAGGTCACTGATCTGGAAAAGCCGATACACTGACATTATACGAGATGCCACAAACAAACTTATTTACTATAAAATGCAGATGGTTTGGTGTAACCTCTAGTCAGAAAAGAAAGAGGTTTAAAGCTCTGACTAATCTTAATTTAAATGGTTAGTCTTGAAATGCTTCTCATTAGTCTTCTAAAATAATCTTAAACTGATAACTTTCAGAGCTTGATTTTTATACAATGAAATCAAATTTTAAAAACAGTATTGGAGGGACTTTGCAATCCACTGTTTGTAATTTAGCAAAATTAATCAATATTATTTAGACTTAAATCCTCTTGTGTGCCCTTATTCTGACAGAAATTGGACAAGTATTGAGATCGTAATGCAGTTCTTTAAGGGATGGTAATATCCTCTCTTTAGTCGTGAAATAAACTTATGAAAATAAACTGATAGAAAAACTAAATGGATAATAATTTTATGAGAAAAATGTATAACCGCAGTGAAGTAATAGTTTGTTTGAAGGAATGGCGGGGGATGCTCCCCTTCATCAGCATAACAATACACCCTTTAAGTTTGAAAATATGTTTATTCTCTTTCAAAGAAGGATTCCTGAACATTCATTTAGACCAGATAAAGACCAAAATGAAATGAACCAAACCCACTACCAAATCCATTCCACCACACGCCCAATCCAACCAAATGCAAATCGGCTCAAACACATTCAATTAGCCATCGCGGCCAATCCCACCATGCGCACGAGACCTCGACGTGTCCTCACCACCACTATCTCCCGACCCATCGACACCACACCGATCATCATCGATTACCTCAGCGGTAATCGATAATCCGGCGGGCTCGAGGCGACTTCGCCCCTTCCTGGTGGGGCCTGTTCGAAATTAACCCAGAAGACCACGTCCGTAATGCGTTAATCAGAAGAGATCTGATTTCGCTGTGCCCTTCTATAGCAGTGTCCCCACAATAAGCCCCTTGATTCGCTGGATATCAATGTGAGAGACACGTTCCATAGATAGGGCGGGAGTCCGATTTATAACTTTTGGTTGATCTGAGTTGAGCTTTGAGATCGGTTATTAGGGTTGTAGCGTCTCGGCAATTATTTGGGTTGTTATTACGTTGGCCCCTCTCTGCGTTTTCTGGACATTTATTTCGGTGGGTTTGTGACGTTAATTAGTGATGTCATTCGGGGGAAGTGGGTTTCGCGCGGTTGGAATGAATGGTTTCGTTGGAAATTCTTTCCAGTGTAATTTGAGGTCGGCAGCGATGTGAAACCTCATAGCTAGGAGAGTTTCTTTTATTATATAGTGTAATTGAGGATGGTAGGAAAAAAACAACTCATGTAAAGACTAGATCTAGATCATTATTGAAAATATAATACCGTTACAGGCCGTATACAGATGCATGGAGATTAGATACAAATACTAAACATAGGGTCAAAAAAAAAAAAAAAAAAAATTCTGACACTCAAATCAATCCCTCCAAACTCAAATCCTTTTAAGAGAAGTACTGTTCATGTTGGACGTTTTTTCTTCCCCAAAAATACACAAAATTATGCCAAGTAATTAGGATTGCTGAAACGGGGAACTTTTAAATGCCATTTTACTCAAAACTAACTTTGGTTGAGTTTTCTCTTTATATCCGGATGGCCAGTTGGCTGTTATAGTGTAAAAAGAAATTTAAAATAAAATAGCACGAAGTACCACAAATAAATTTGGTATTTTTCAACTACTCCATTTGATTTAATTTTAGTTAATTAAAATTTTTTCATTACAGACACATTAACATCACAGGAGAAAGCTTAGTTGAGATAAATGTTTAAAGAGAAATGTTTTCATCTCTTTTTATAAGAAAAAAGCATTTTCTTTAATTAAGAAGTATAAAACTGGTCAAATGAAGTATGCACTAGAATTGATGGGGCAAGTGGATGTAAGAGGTATGGTCAAATTACAACACTATTGCTAAATCTGGCAAAATAATTTTAGTACATATTCTCAAAAATTCTTGACAAGAAAAATCCTCAAATAGAAAAATAGCAACCGAAAAGCTTCAGAGGAGTATATTTTAAATTTATAAACTATAAAATTACGTTCCTCCATTTGCCTTCCCAATTGTAAAAGAAAAGAAAAGATCAAAGTTTCAATAATCATAACATGGTGTTAGAAATAATTAAATTTGAATGATTTAATAGTTAAATAGTATATCTCCATGCGATGTAAGAGATTATCTTATAACTGAAGAAGCAAAACGAAGAAAAAAAAACACATAGAAAAGCCCATAAACCATTCCTTTGTATTATTTAAAATACGAATAACTTAAGAACCCTCACAAATTTCTTAGATACTTTTCGTTGATTTGCATAATTACGCACTTTTCAAACACGCTCAAGTATTTTAATCCCCAGGCCTTAAAAATTCACCTGGAGAAATTTACAGCACTAACTGGAAATAAGTGTCGCACATTTTGCATAAAACAGCCTTCATCCTTGAAACGTGAAAAAATTAGCATCTATTTCACAGTTCATTTTTTAGGTTTTATCAGATTCCTTGAAGCTGTTAGCCTCTGTAATTTTAATTAGATACAAAAGTTGTCTCAAGAAACAGTTGTTTCACTTATGGAAAGGTGGGTTTTATTAAATGTAAATGAATTCCTTGGGGTTTTGAATTCAAATATGTAAAAATAATTAAATTACGTTTTTTGAATGTTTAAAATAAAGTAATTAAAATAAACTCCTAATATAACATCTGTGTTTTCAGGCAAAACAAAATTGCCCATATTTGCCTTTTAAGACACATGTTTGTTTTTGGATAAGTCTAGGCTTTTTCAGCACTATATGCCCCTCTATCATTAAAATTTTAAACGTGGTAATTATGGTCCATTGGCTAAAAATTCAGAAAAACCTTATTTTGGTGTCAATGTTAATTTTAGTTTTTACTATTCAGTTGAGGTGAGATTAAAAAAAATACTTGGAGGTGCTGGGGATCGAACCCAGGGCCTTTCACATGCAAAGCGAACGCTCTACCACTGAGCTACACCCCCTCATACAGATTAATATTCAGCGACATTTATGACTAGCAGAATTATATTAAATCATGTTCACGCAAAAGTGTTTGTGCAGGTGTTTCATTCATTCCTCTTATGTCCATTTCCCGGTAATTCACCTCAATTGATGTTTTTCCTAAAATAAAAGAAATTTTTTTTAAGATATATAAAAATATGTCCAAAACCCCTCTAAATGACTTGCCAACTTAATATTTATTCAATGCAATTTCATCATAGTTTATAAGTTCATCGAGTTTGTTTCTGAAGAAAACCTAAAAAATGAAACAATTCCACTGCGTATAGAAGCGTCAATTCGGAGAGAGTCTTTAAATTTTGCTATGAGATTTGAGATTATAGCACTATGGGTTTTGAGGTTACAGCCTCCAACAGTATCAGATAGCAATCTAAGTCTTACCCAATAGACCACACCTTGTTATGTCAAGAGCATATTCCCAGATTAAGACAACCTGGTCATTACTTTCCATAATGTCTTCATTTATACAGATACTATCATTTTTCACATTGGTTCAAGTGACATTAAAATTGACTTTTGGGAGAAGATAAGAAATTGAGTAATTTTACGACATAAAAGTACACCGATCAAATAAGTTCAGATATGAACTCTGAGTAAGAACTTAATAAACGTGCGGCGCCATATTTGTAGAATCTCATGAATTATTGAAAAAGGAAATGTGTTACTATTAAGATTAAAAAAAGGTTTTGAGCAATACCCCGGACAACCGGTCTTGTTGAATTTTCAAACAGCTGAAATTTCTTATGAATTGAAAGATTTACAGGAATGAATGCATTGGAAATTGCGATTAGGGTAATTTTATAGGATAATTTTAGGGTAATAAATGCGTTAATAAGGAAGATTCAATCTTTTGTTATGAAAAATTTGTCAAATTTCATTTTACTTCAAAAATAACACTTCTTCACTAACGGGAACTTTCAATACTCTAGAGGCGTAAAAAATGGGGAATTTGGGGATATACCCCAGAAAGTCAGAAATTTTGTTTTTGACCATAGGACTAACTAAATTTACACCATTATCTCCCCAAATTCCAATAATTTCCCCTCTAAAATTTGTTTTCTGCTCCACCACAGCAAAACTCGCAGCACGTTGATAAAAAGTTCTATGAAAGGAAAATAATTAATTCATGAAGATATAAGCTAAAAATGATTATTCATATTAAACAGATTTAAGCGATAATTTTCTCTCCTGAAATTAGATTACATTTTAAGCAAAAACTTCAACTTTGGTTCTTTACCTTTCATCTGTAATTCACTCTCCCTTTCCATACTAAAAAGGTTCAAAGAGAGAATCAATTATGTCGTATGCGGAATGTAGCATTTTCTACTTTAGCAGTTAGATAGATCTATTGCCTTTAAAGCCAGGAAAGGAGAAAAAAGAGAAAGAAGAAAAACTCTACAAATCCAATTGTCCATTAGTTACAAACAAATACGAGGGTAGTTTGAAAAGTTCTCGGCCTCACCCAGAACACGCGCTCTAATTCGCGCGAATTTTTTTCTCCTGTTAGAACAACTCTTCAAATGAGCCTAATTAAATTTTTGGGTTGTTCTGATCAGAATTCTGCTGTCGGGAATTTTTCGAATGAGTTAAGGTGAGCTTATTTTCAATAATGGAGAAAAGAGAGTATCGAGCTGTTATAAAATTCTTTTTAAAAGAAGGGATATCACCAAATGAAATTAATTCTACGATCGTAAATGTGTAAGGAGACTCTTTACCTTTGTTTTCCCCGTAAAAGAATTAGAGTTGAAGCTTTAACATGGTTGCAAGAGTGTTCTTAAAGAACCATGTGAAAAACGTTCAAAAAGAGCGGCCATACCGAAAATCGTCGAAAAGTGCCCTCTATGATTTTAGAATAATGATGAAAGAAGGTGGGGACCTTTCTAATAGTCTAGGGATTTCAAAGGAGCGCAAAAGTAATTTTTTGCACGAGGAATTGCGCGTGAAACCAAGCTGGACAAGATGGGTGCCGCGAATCCAAATTGTGGCTCAAAAATGCATTGAAATAACGACTTCATTGCGATTTTTGACGCGATTTACACAAAATAAAAGCGTTTTTTTACGTCCATATGCAGAAATAGACATAACTTAGAACTTTTAAGTAAAATAATAATCAATGCAATGGATAAAAGTCAGTTTTTTAGCACCAAAACGTGCTATCGGCTGGAAAATTCATGACGTAAGAATTCTGGGATTTCAGGGAAATTTTGTCAATGGATTTCAATGAGAAGGGTATGAATATAACAGCAGAATATTTATCTAAACTGTTGATGAGAATACCCGAGAAAAAAGACCCATTTAGCAGATTAAAATGCCATTTTTCATTGGAACAGTGCTTCTGTTAGCAAACGTGTTTTTGCGGTGGGAAAACTGAGGGATTTGGCTTAAAAATTTTAAAGCACCTATCCTATTACCCAGATTTGGTATCTTCAAACTTCCATCTCTCCTCCAAAGTGAAAAATTTTCTCTCTGGTCACCGTTTTTCTTCGAATTAAGAAGTAACTGTGAGATGAATAGGTTTTTTCACGAAAATCTAGAACAACCCCCAAAAGAACGAAAATTAAGACAGGGCTGTCGTTCTAAGAAGTGAGGCAGCTTATAAGGAGGCAATGTTGAAAAATAAACCATTTTTGAAACCATAAGTTGTTATTTTCATAGTCAGGCCGAGAACTTTTCAAACTACCCTCGTATTTTGACTAGTGACTGCATCACACCGTCCAATTTCTTTGGAAATTTAGTTGATAACTACAGAGTTTCGAATATAGAGATAAAACTTATGGATCTGCGCCCTAAAAAATAAGTTTTTCTTCGTAATACCCGAAAGTTGGCTTTTCCTTGCGTTCTGATTGATATGCAGGGAAAACAACGTATCCGTGCCAAGATGGGTGAAAAATCTCGTTATTTTTAAAATCACATTGATATTTTTAACTTATATAGTAAAAAGGGGAGTTTTACTGGCAGTTTGAATTTGCGAGAAATAGGAAAAATATATTTTACAATCATTTTATAACACAAGAGGCTGTTTTGATCTGAGTTAACATGTACGTAAGAAAGAATAAAGAGTTTATTAAGTCCATTAAAATTAAAATTTAAGGATTATTTGGAAATTATTGTACCTAACACAAGTTAAGTAACTAAAAATATATTTTACAATAAAAACTTTTATTTTTAAAAGAATATTTTTGTTGATAATGGAGAAGAAGGTATAATAACTTTAAAAGATTTCAAGTGCTTCGAAGAATATCAAAGTGATAGTCTTCTGATTACAGTAAGATATCCTGATTTTTTATATTTAAGGAAGTCATTTTTGGGGAAATTTTGGATAAAAGAAACAGTGTTCCGGGGAAATATTAGGCCCCGAAACACTTCTTGCCCCCGATATAGGGTACCCTTTCCCCAACTACACCACTGTCCACTCGCACTCGTCAGGCCATCGAACCCAACATTCGCAACGTACCCTCCGACTCAAGAATAGAAATTTATTCCTTCATAAAAATTCCCCTCACTAAAGCGAGCCTCCAAAAGTGTCGCAGAAAGACACTGACGTTCTAATTCCACGCTCGGGGACTGACTGCATACTGATTCCATAATCGAATTCCTCGATGCGGCACGTGTCCAGCTTGCGTCCAGAAAATGGCTCCTTAATTATAGTGATCCGGACTGTCTCGTTCTGGCATAGAAGAGAATCTGATATCTTATTCTGATTGACGGCCTTTGGTGAGGGTATTTTTGGAATTATTATTGTAATTAATTATCGTTTTTCGGGAAATTATGGACGGTCGGGTGTTATGGGATGAAGGGGGAAGTCGACCTTTTGCTGTGATTGCGAGAATCGGGTGTCATTAGGATGCGTTGGGAATGATGTACAGTAGATGAGTGAGATGGAAGAGAGATGATGTGAACCTTTTATTTTATCGTTCATCAGTTTGAACATGAGCTAAATATGGTAACATAACCTTTAACGCCCCACATCCCATATTTTAAAAGGTGGAAGACTGAAGTTAAATGTCTTTTGGGGATATATTTAGAAAGATAGGTGATGAGTTATTACTGTGAAAATGAAAAATACTATTGAAACCTATTCAATAATTGGGGTTGATGAATCATCATGCGGATGAAAAGTTTTCATTCTTCATTTCGTTTTTATTCAGGCTTATTTTATATACTTATAAGAGGCTGTGGTTCCTAAATAGTTTAGAATCGGGGACCCTTTAAGTTTCATTGAAAGCTACTGACCCTTTACACCCTGGGAATATTGGTATCAGTGTAGCCAGTAATTGGGAAAAAAATAGTTCAGTTTTGTTATTTTGGGGAATGAAATGAAGTTTTGCCTGTTTTACTAGTTTGCAATTAATTGCCTGTTTTTACAAGTTTGGACACCTGTTTTCCTGACTGATTCTATTGAATGTACTCCTGTTACACAAATAAAAGTCGAAGTGTAAACAGATTAAAAAATTCCACGGACCCCCAAGGGTCTGGATCATAGATTGGAAACGTTTCAATTCCGTTAAAGTTCCAGCTAAATATCGCCCGGTTCTTTCAACAAAAAGTAGAAATATTCATAAATAATTTCAAACTCCTGAATTAAAATGTTTAATTAGATCAATAAATATTCAGTTTATTAATAAAAGACAGAAAAATTTGTTGATATTTGGATATATTTAGCGATTTGGATATTGGCGATATTTAGCGGGGACTCTAACGGAATTCTACCTTGGAAACCTATAAGGACAATGAATTTTCATGCGTTTCATATGATATAGCATTTATAGACATCTGAAATTTTTCATTGAATAAAAAACTATGTAATATAATCGACTGAATATCATGTAGCTCCTAATATCTCAAAAGATGGAGATCCATAAGGATCAATAGGGGTTATCTTTCATCGGATATAATTAATTAATCAAACACGCATCCCAAGCTCGTTCACATCGAACTCTTTGAAGAACAAAACCCCTCGACCCCATCAGCTCACCCTACTTCCCGTGGGTGTGGGAACCCCACTGACCCTCCCCCTTTCTCATTGAAGAGAAGAGAAGAAAATCCCCTTGATTGCTCTCATTCATTCATTGATTTCGTTCCCACCGTATACGGATGGGCTAATTGCATCTCGTCTTCTTTCTTTTTCGGAAGGAGAGTCGTGTGAAGGGGCAGGGCCAGGTGCTCTCTTCTTCTTATGGATCTTTTGCAACTTCCTGTGTCCGTGATCGTTCGTAGGAAGATCACGCACGACACTCGGGGGCGAGCGAAGGGGTCCTCTCTCCTCTCTCTCCCTCGGACAGGAAGCTTCTTCGAGGTTGGACAGGGGAATGAAGTACGAAAAAGTGTTGAGAATGTGGGAATATGATATCTATAAAGTTTGATGTAGATCTCATTGGGTCCATCAACTCTTGTGTCCATTTTTTTTTTCTCTGTATGAATTTGATTCTCTTCTTTAATTATTGAAAACGTAAATGCGCCAAGAACATTACAACATTGTTTATCCAAATTAACTGGGAACAAACGAAACATTTCTTGACAAAGAATTGGTTCAATGTTTTCGGTTTCAAACACATGTGACGTTTGAATATAGCATGGTCCGGTAGACCAGATAAACAAGACTATTCCCCCCCCCCCGTATTTTTCTATAACTATAAATGTACTGTTATTAAAGTACGAGTATTAAATTCTTTTTTAGACATACCCTTTGAGTGTAAATCCAAAGCACGAAGTTTTCTTACAGAACTATGCTTTGTTAATTAAGTAATTAGTTTTGGAAATAAATATTAATTTTTATTTACAGTTAAAATGAAAGACCTTTGAAGCTTTGGTGATTTTGGTCTACTTTATTTTTTGTGGGGGAATCCACTTCAAACCTTCAGGTTAATTTAATCATTAAGTATCCTACCTACTATACTTTTAAACCTGATATGAAAATAAGCTATCAAATTGTAACATTAATGGTCAACTTTAATACCATCTAATAAAATTAATTTTCATCAAAGACCCTATTCAGTATTCACAAGCAAAAATACTTAAACTAATAATATTTTGTGATCTTCGTTTATTACAATTTAAAGAAGTTATCATATTATTGTTTGGGTATAATAACCATAGGATGGGATTTAATCACACAAAAAAGGAACGATGATAGTTTGATGGTTATTCACGTATTGTGACCTAAGAGGAAGTGATTCATTCACAGAGAATAAAGACCGGTAAAATATCGATTAATATACAGAGCATCGTTCTTATCTTATAGCTCACAGGGAATTCCGATGGAATAACAAGCACAAAAAGGGTTAACACCACTGAAAGGCTACCGGAATTAATCAATTAAACGTCACAATGACACTTTTTTATCCACCCATGGAACATTTTATTCCTCCACTGACCCTTACACGCTCTTGGAGCCTACTCCACCCTTGGAAAAGAAAAAAAAATATAAGGGAACCCTGACCTTAAGGGAATTCCTCATCCATAACCGAATTTCCACCAACAACAGAACTCTTTGAGGAACACCGGGGGAGAAAAAATAGAACAAAAGCCGAACACAATCGACGGAGTTCCGATGAAAAATGACACTCTTCAAAAAATATCAATTTCCAGGAATAGGGAAGAATTAAAGCAGCCAAAGATTTCTCTCCCCGTCCATTGAGGGACGAGGAAGAAAAGCGGGTTTCGGGAAGCGGGGTATAAAGGCCCAGGGGAGCGTAGAAAATTGTCCATTTTTCAAATCTCGTGTCACAATGCGTGCCCACTTCAGGATCGAGGGAGGGGATAAAGGGCGTTTTTTTGTGGGCCTTTTTTGAGGGGAGGGAGGGGACCCTCTTTCTCTCCCCCTTTTTGTTATTGCGTGTTAAAAAAGCGTCGTTTCGTATCAGGTGTTTGTTTACATTTTTGCGTTTTGTAAGAGTGGTGGTCTTGAGTTTAGCGGTACAAGGTCGAAAATGAGGGAATCTCGACTGGATTCGTTGGTTTTGCGTTCTGTTAGTGTTTGAATTAATTGCATGGTGTCATACAGGCAAGCGCGAGTATTGAATAAAGGAGGAGTCAAGACGAGCACGAGAAACAAGATGTTAGTTGGTCTTTGGAAAAAGAAAAAAAAAGGGAAGCTTATAAAGATAGTTAGGAGATGACAAATGATTTAAAATTTTTGTAATGTTATGTAAATATCTTTCCTTTCTAAATTAATTGTAAATGAACTCTAAATTAATTTTTTGCACGGTGTTATACACCTTAATTGCGGAAAAACAAACCTACGCATCAGCAAAAGGCTGACATATTATGGTGAAGCTTGTTCGACTTGATTGTAAGTTGAGAACTAGTAAAAAAAATATTTTGGAATTTGAAAATCCAATTTAACCCCCTTTTTTGTTTAGATTTAAAGAAATAAAGGGGAAGACAAATTTTAATTTGTATTATTTTTTGAAGTTTTTGGATTTTGTGTTAGGGTATATATATATATAACTCATCTTAGAATCTTTGAATTTAAACTAGATAATTAATGCAAACTTGAAGCAGCGCCAATGCTGCAGGTGACCATAATTGGATTGTCATAATTGGAGTGACAGAGGTATGGTGGACTTTATTAATAATTGTTGTGGGTTTTGTTTCTGGCTCATTTAAGTGATTATTTTAATTATAAAAATTTATTTTGCCTTAATTATATATATATATATATATATATATATATATATATATATATATATATATATATCGGTATTGAAAAGGTATTGATAAATAGGGATATGGAGTGATAAGGACAATATTAGGTGGGATGCTAAAGGTTTTTTTTCATACATTTTGAGCCTAAAGGGTAGCTTTGAATTATAAAACTCTAAATGTCAGGTAAAAATTACTCACTCAATTGAGAATTTTAAAAATAATTTAAAAGTTTTCAGCATATCAGAAGAACTTTTAGAAGGAATGTAATATTGGAAATCCACCTCTTTCTGATAATAAATGTAGAAAAAATAACCCTATTTTATGTATGTTAAACACGTGAATTGTTATTTTAGGTATTGTTCCATCTAAAACAGACGACCATTATAGAAATTTTTCCTTCTTGAGTAAAACTTTTTCTCATAAAAAAAATTTCCAACATTTTTTCTACCTACACTACTTTTGGTAAGAACTGCCTTCAAATAGAAACGGGAGATTCGCAAGCCCAAACTTGACGAAAAAATTGGCATTAATGACAAAATTGGCGTGAAAACACTCAGCAACTGTGATTAAAATTCCAACTGAATAAGCCCAACCACCAATTTAAAAAAAAAACATTTATAAGGTGCACACTCACAACCGTTAAAAGAACTCTTATAAGCTCTCTATTCAAAAGCGTTCGTTTAAAGACTTCCTAATCGGCTGGATATTTGAATCACAAGAAGGCATAAATGGCCCAATAATTCAAAAATGGAACCTTCTGTCACTTTCCATCCCGATTTATCACTGGCGCTGTCACAGTCCTGAAAGCCAAATTGGACGCTGTCTTTTGGAATGTGTACCTGCGAATTTCATTCCCTGTCAAGGGTGCCGCTCTGGGGGGCAGATCACCGATTCGAATAGAACTGAATGACTTTTCGATACACCGACTGACGATATTTCGATTCTTTCAATCAAATGATAGCTAAACGACAGACGGTAGGATGTATGATGGGTCACAAATTAAATGGGAGACTTTTTTATTTGAGGTTATTTTGGGGATGACAATGATATGGAATGAATGTTCCTGTTGGGGCTACAGCTGACTTCAAGAGTTGTGAGGACAGAAATCTGCATTTTCAAAAACAGATTGTGACTGGGGTATTACAAATTAACATAATTTTTTTAACGAATTCGATTTATATTTTTTTTTGTGTGAAGAACAATGTTTGACTAAAAAAATATGAATTTTAGGTACAGGTACAAAAAATGTAAGGATTGTTTTTCTATACAACAAATACTCATATTTACTTGGCTGTATTAAAATAGGCGGATGTAAGATGATGTATGAAGTGAAGGAGAAAGCAGAGAAAACACAATTAGAAGGATAATGGCGTTAGCAGAACTAAAATTCGGAGGGAGTATTGGGATTGATTTGGAAGGATTTGGGTTTTATAGCATCTGCATAGGATTTGGGTCTGTAGTATATTTTGTGTGTATGTAGAACAATGTTTGACTAACAAAATACCAGGTTTCAGGTATCAGGTACAAAAATGTTAGGATCGTTTTTTTTATGTTTTGAGTCGTTAGTGATTTCAATGTTCAGTTTATGTTTTTTGGAAAAAGAAATGCAGAAATTTAGTTTTTTTAAATGTCGAAGAAAAAACACGTGACTTAAAACACGGTGTTGAAACCTGACCTGGCGTCACAATTCTTGATACTCGTTCGTTCTAACGAATCGTGACGTCAAAGAAGCTTTCATGTATTTCAAAAGTATATATATAAAAAAACCATTTCAAATTGAAAAAAATCGCCGTAAAACCCTAAAAATTCACTTGAAAAACTCCCAAAAAAATTTCAAGTTCCTCATCATAGGTGCAACTTCACCAACACAATATGATCATTTTTTCACCACATACGGACGGTGTTGACCCTCCCTTGGATGAAACGGTGTCACCCGTCCCCGACTTCCGCGACAGGGGCTTCCGGGGGGCGGGGAGGGGGCACGCGCCCGCCACGCGAGACATCCCGGCCGGGGGTTCATTGTTTCGAGTGGGTCAGGGGGTGTGGAAAAAGGGATCGGTTCCGCGGGGGGCTCTTTTCGAGTGGCTCTACTGACGGCTATATTCCGATGGAGGTGACACTGCTGTGGTGGTTTACGGGATGTTTTGGGGGGACAAGATGGGTGAGATGCTGTTGAAAGAGATGTTTATGGTGGAGGTTTCCATAGGTGATTCTAACCCATACACGAGAGGCATAATATTTAAGACCCTATTTGATGTGAGAGATTTGTGATAAACAGTTATTTGAGCAGTGAAACATGTGAAAAAATTTCGGTGCAATGGGGGTGCCACTCTTTTCGGCACCACTCTAATCCACTATCCTGTATATCCGCCGGGGAAAAAATGAATTATCGCCCTAGCTGAGAACACCAAAAAACAAGTGGCTCCCGGTTGAAGTATGAAACCAAAATTTCAAGCAAGAACAATTAAAGCTTATTTCTTTCTAAGATAAATGAGGAAAAACAAAATCCATTTGTTTTTTACTTGGATCTAGATGTCTATTTAAAAACTTAACAAAGGTGAATTCTTTTCGCATTTAACTTTCAAAAATTTTTGAATATGAAATAATCCTATTATTATTATAAGTAAACAAATTACATGAAGCATAAAACTCAAAATTCAATTTTGAAATATTACCATAAAAAAATATACGTATTTATCAATAAGACTAGGTAAAACTAATTTAAATCCGTAATAATGTGCTTTAGAGGTAGCTAATTGATAACTTAAGAAGAAAATTTAATTTACTCTTTAAAATTTTTTTCCCTCTATGAAATATATTACTAGTTTAAAACTTAAGTGTTTTCTTAAAATGATGAGTAAAAAATTTAAAAAATAAGACATTTAATTTTTTTTAAAAGGTCCTAATTGCAGAATTTTAACTAAAATAACAATGATGGACTTACAAATTAAAGTTGATATAATATATCAATATAAATAAACCTTGTACAATAGTTAAGAAAATCTTTCAGCCAACATTTTTTCCACTACACAAGAAATGTTGACATAATAAAATAGATGGCAGCACCACCTCTAAGTGAGAGGACCCAGAGGAGACCTTTTCTGTCTCTCTCTCCTTCATCTACCATCATTCGAATATAAAAACGGAGATTTTTGGGGATAACACTACCTTCAAAAGTGAAACGTAGTGCAAAAACTTGTTGTCATATATTATTATCAATAAATATCAAATCAAAATTAAAGAACCGTATTGAATTGTTATATTTTTGTTAAAAAATATGTTCTTTAGTAAGATTCTCCCCGATTCTCTTCAAATTCTTTTCTTTCCTAAGTAATACTTTATATTTTAAATAATAAAACGAACCCTTTTAACATTAAAAAAATAAAAGTACAATCTAATCAATAAGGATCCACTGGGAAGTGAAGTTTAGCTTTTTTATAAAATATGTATAAAATCTATAGTAAATTTGTAAAATTTTACCAGTTCATTAAAATAATATAATAATTAATTTTCAATTTATACGGATAAAGTTTTATTTCAATTAAATTTTTAATTAGCTAAAATATTAACATATAGTTGTCAGTTAATTAATTTTTTTTAACAAATTGTTATACTAGGACAGCAACATTAGTTGACCCTATGACGTCACTAGCAAACAAAGTAGTTCCCATCGCGATGTCTGAATTTTGAGTGAAATGCAGAACGTCAATTTAAAAATATGACTTTTTTGTTAAACCCATCATGTATATATTAATGTCTTTTTATCACGATTTTGCGTACCGAAACTCCTCCTCTAGCAACCCAACAGGCTTTGTGTTTACCCATTTTCTCCTTCAGCGTAGTGACTTACTGGGTTCAGGAAAAGTTGCTGTCGAGTATAGTTCCAAGTTTTTTTTTAATAACTTTCCCCAAACAATTAGCTATATTGAAGTAAATATCGAGAGTAGTTCTTAAGTTCTATCTAAAGAGATAACATCCCAAACCCCAGTGGCGTATATAGGAATTTATTTCGGGAGGGGCCCAAAATTACTCCCCAGCCCCTCTCCTACATATTTAATAGGTCCAATGTAGCTTTTTAGGTGATAATTTAGTTCCTAAAAACTTAATATAGGAAAAGATGTTATTAATAAAAATACAAATACCAAAGGGGGGGTCTGGGGGACCTTCCCCAGCAAATTTTTGGAAATTTGACTTAAGGTACACTTAGTCCGAATTTTGGACATATATTTTTCGGCAGGATTTTGATTTTGATGAAATTCCAAGTACAAAAGGGGGGTTTGGGGGTCCTCCCCCAGAAATTTTTTTGAATTTTGACCCTAAAATACAGAGTTTTAACTGGATTTGGTACACCTAGTCCGAATTTCGGGGGGGGGGCAGGGCCTCCTCGCCCCCCCCCTTATATACGCCACTGCCAAACCCCAATAGACCTCTTCAGCTAAAACTATAATCACTAACGAAAAGCCTTTTTTTTTTGGGAATAGGAAGATATATACAGATAGCAAAACAAATTCCACCTCCATTTTCCTGTCAACACTTAATACCGCTTTCTCAATGGAGACGTAAATCGTGAGACCCTGAACCGAAATCGGATGGAAAAGCCTGCGATTCCGGTAGCAATTAAGCCGCTCTTAAGTGCTCACCCATGTCACAGTCAATCGAAGCCATCTTGCTGCTTAATTTTCAGTTCATTAATGGCTTTGAAACTGCTACTATGGGGTGCACTGAGATGTACGGAAGCACCCAGGCCAAGCGAAAAGGAACCAATGTGGTTTTAGGGATTTTTAAGGCGATTTCACTGATGGTACTGGTTTGGATCACGATTCCATCTTAGTGTGTGGTAAACCGGTTTTATGTTTATCATATGAGATTAATTCAAAACAATTACTCGTTTTACTTATTTAGTTAATATGGAAATTAAGATAAAATATCCAAATGCATTTTCAAACGTAGAAAAGGTTTCAAAAGGTTGAAAACCCTGCTTATTTGCTTATGTTAAAAAAAAATTTTTCCTGTTTTTAACTTTTTCATTAAGTGCAGATAAACCACATTGCCTTCTTTTGATATAATTTTGCACAGTCAATTCATCTGATAGAAAAAGTTTGTTCAACAATTTCTGAGAAATGTGTATGGATGGCTACGTGATTCCAGATAGCGCGTGGAGAAATTTACGTAGTTTCAGAGATAATATTGAAAAAGAAAACCAACTCTCTATTTTCAAATAATTTTTGGGCAAAAAATATTGATGAGGGGAAAAAAAACTCATAGCAAAATTATCTCTTTACTCGATTCTCAGGATATTTACAAACATAATACAACTGTATAAGTATTTGCAATATTAAACCTCATACTGCCCTTCAAAAACTCATCTACCTGGTTCCCTTCTGCCTGACCAACACCCAGACCAACCTTTCAACAGTTCGTGACTCCAGCAAGCAAAATCTATCGCCGAAGATCCCAAAACAGAGCTTCTTGTTGTGTTCCCTAAACATTCACGTCGATAACAGACAAACTGTCCGGACCACAGAGATACAACTTAATGGCTCAAAAGCAGATTCCGCAGTTCGATAGGAAAAGACCCTCTAATTGCCAGCAATAGAGCGCCCGTTTGCTACCTGGGTGGGTGCCCTCACACGGGTGGCTTAACCCCCCTGCCAACCTGAAGCTTCTGTGAGAATTTAAGTGGCTCTTAAATCAACCGGACTTTTACTTTCAGGAGGAGAAAACGCACAGGCACACTTAAAATGCGACTTTGTTATCGGCGGAGGTTTTATTTTTTTTTAAGTTTCATTAAAAGTTATACGGTAGGAGAATAGAGATGAAACTTGGTTTCGGGGAACGAGAATGCTGTTAAGAAGGTATAATAAAGATATGCACTCAATAACAATGCCACAATTAGGGAAAATAAAGCGGGATTTAAGAGCTGGAGCTAGTAAGAACGTTGGGGTCGTAAAACTATCTCAATAAAAAATTTAAAAGTTTATTCTAAATGTGACAACTTTTTTAAGTGTAACTATTTTTGGAAAAGTACTCGAAGACTTTTCGTGGAAGTGAATTTTAATGAAGCACGAAAGCCACATTATTAGAAGCCATTTAAATAATCTTGTATGCTAAACCATCAAAAAAAAAAAAAAGGATCAGGACTGTTAAAAACAGCGTGCTTACTTAAAGAGATACTATACAAACATGATACAATATCTCAGTATAATAGATACATTTTTAAGAGTATATATAGCTTGTCTTTCTTTGGAAGGCGGCTGAGAACTGTGGAATCCTGTATTGTGAAAGGTTCGTTTCCGCAGTTTTCAACCGTTTTCGAAGAAAGACAAGCTTTAAACCTTATAATTCTAATACCTTTCAAATATCTATTACCTGTGAAAAGTTCCATAAGTACTATATTACGTAATACTAGTCTCATTTTGCTACATCATTTACTAACAATCTACGTCCTTTTCTCTTTGATAACGTATAAAACCTATCAAAATTTAATTAAGAGTGCAGAGTTTATAAGTTGATATATTGAAACACCTCTAGCGCATTAAGAACTGTCAGTGATTTTTATCAAACAGATTACGCTATTGTGTATCTAGAAGACAAGAATACCAACTAAAAAAGATAAAAAGTCATCGCTCGAGAAACAGAAGGAGAGGTCTATAGATTATCAATGTCTAATCGGCTTATACAAGTCACCAAAGAGCTAACTAATTGGACTCTTGCTGTTCAGCAAATAGGCCTGTTTGGATAGAGACGGCAAAAGGTAGGCCTCCCAATGGGTAAGAACTTTGCAGATAAGCATCAGCCGAAGTGTCTTCAATCCTCAGGTCGATAATGTGTCACTTCTTTGACAGTGTGATTTTTATTAGAGTTCCACAGGATCGAAGGAAAACTAGTTTTTTCCGAAAAATGTGACTGGAATAAGCTCTATCATTTTGTTTTTCATTTGACGTGAACAGATTGGTTGAGATTGAAGGTATCAAATGATGATGGGGACCATGATGATGAGATGATATTGTCTTCGATAAAAACTACTACACATTTTGAGAAGAAAAAAACAACATTCTTTTATTAACGAGCTTGTCAAAGCAAACATTGACGATTCTTCTTAGTAAATTTTGGTCTATGCTTTAGGGTATAAAATTGTGGTTATTGGTGGTAGATTTAGAAGGTATTGGCAAGAAATTATTTTTAGCTGGAATATTTTACAAAAGAGAGGGCTTGTAATTTTTATTTCCCTCTTTTCTTTAAAAATTTTACTGACTATTTTGGCTGCTGTAGTGATGTGTGTAGTTGGAATTATTTGTATTTCATATTTCTTTTATGGCAAGTTAGTGGTTGGTTGGTTGTTTTGGGTTTTATGGCGCAAGGTCCCTATATCGGACATTCCGATGGCAAGTTAGTGAAAGACTGCTTTCTACTTCTCTTATGGCAAGAAATAATATGAAGGTGTAACAGTTTTTGTAACATTTTTAACCGATAGCAAGTTCAATTTCGTTTTAAATAATTAAAAATTTTCCTTTTTAAAAGACACAAGGAAAAGTGTTTTAGAAAAAGGACAGGATTCTGTCGGCAACTTAAATCAAAGTAATACGATTTAGATACCTTGAAGATATGAAAAGTCATTAAATGAGTGCCTCAAATTAAAAAGAAATCCAAAAGGAACACACTTACTTAAGCTATCCCTAATCTCGAGGGATATCAGCTCGCATTCGTAAAAAAAATACAAACAAAACAGAAACAAATTTCCGAAGTTCACCAAGAACTATATAATACTACGAACACTGACAAACGACCATCCTATTCATGAGCCCACATCAAACATGCGACGCGAACAAGCCCAAACCGCATCACTCCAAGTTCAGGAACCCCCAAAATAATACGAGAGGCGATTCCAATTCCAAAAAGGTCGGGGTCAAGAAAAGGAAGGAAAAGTCCCACCAATTAACCGAGTCATTAGAGAGGTGTCATTAGCTGAGAGAACGTGTCATGCGCGTGCTTGCCTAGTGGACTTTTGGGGACAACTCTCCGCGACATCATCAAACACCGGCGACATTCCATGTAATTGCGACCCTCTCATTTTCTTATGCGAGGTTTGGAGTTAATACATAATTCGCGTCTGACTGAGCCTCGGGGGGTGTTTATTTTCTGACACTTGTCCTGGCTGGGGGAAGGCTAATTAAAGAATTAGACGGTTTAGTGTCGACCGTGGATCGGAATCTTTGATGGGAGAAAATGGTGCTGGGATCCATGTGTGTTGGGGGTATGAGGGGGGTATTTGACCCGAATGTGATGGTGCGAGAGAGGGAAAATTTTGGGACTTTTGTTACGGTTTGGACGAGATTTTGTCAAAATGAGGAATAGCTGTCGTTTGGCAAGCAATTATCCCTTTGAAGATTGCATCTTTATTCTAATATTTTTTCCCACCGTGGGGCATTTGTAGGATAATTTTCTTAAGGGATACAATAGGAATGGGAATATCCGTAATTATAGGGATATAGGGATACAGATTAAAATAATAAAAGATAGTCCAATTTTAACACAACATTGATTTATGAGAGGCGCTTGTTTTTGGACTAAAAACTTAAAATTGTGTTAATCAAAAAGTGTAGTGTTCAACAACATAAAATTGAAGTTATAAGCAAATTAAAAATTATAAACTAAATTACATGTAATTAGATCACAAGTAACATTTAATTAGATTAAATTCAACAAAGCAATTCAGACAATTCTTTTACAGTAGTTAGCTTGGACTTTCACAGAACGCTCAAAAAGTGTTTAAAAGGCTTTGACATAAAAAATACACACAAATATTATTGATGTCTTTGCAAGAGAATCCTCTTTCTAAATGCCTGGCCTATTTTCAATCAATTCAACTATATAAAAATTGTTTTGGGGAAAGTTATCGTACTAAACAACTAAACTATGATTGTTCAAGCACGTTCTTTTTGCACATTAGCTCGGATAATCCTTTACTTAAAAATTTTGACTCGGAATAAAAGTTGAAGTTTCTATATAAGTAACTTAAAAAATTATTGACCCGAGGGATTAAGTTGTGAATGTGAATCAAAATATATATTTCAGGTCTAATCTATTTTAATTTTTTTTTTATTTTAAAAAAGCTTCAATGAACATTTATGAAGTGAAAAAGCGAATGTTTTTTTCCAAAATTCACCAAAATCATTAAATGAATGTTAAATCTCAGAATACGAGTCCTATTCCTTTCAATCTGATCAGAGACACAGCACCCCAGTTCAAAGACCGTGAAAGCTATGCGTCCCCAAAGATACAATGTCATCTTATAAATCTTCCTTGATTATTTCCCAGAAAACCGAACGCTCAATAAAATAGGTAATTAAAAAGAAAAACAGCCGAGCAAAGTACGTCTCTTAATTCTACTTAACCAAACTAATAGCCCCTTAACCAGCTTAATTATCCCACGCGTCCCAAATGTGACGTAATAAATGATGTTTAACGGCCACGTGAACAGAAGTAAATGAGCCACGCGCAGTCGCAGCACCATGTCCGAGTATGTAATCATTTGACAGAGTTGTTAGGAAAAAAAAAGGATTCAACTCCTATAAGCGTGATTAGCTTTACAAAAAACTCTAGTTATTAATGGCACATTCCAATACGATGTCAAGCGGCGTGTATAATTACAGCTATACAGAAACCCCAGGAGCCACTACAGAGAAATGTGATTGATCAGAATTTAAGGAAATATGTCCACCTAGGTCATATATGGATTCCTCTTTACGTGAGTTGAATAGGCAGGGACGAGTAATATTCAGATGAGAAATTGCCCAGCAATGGAGATTAATTTAAATACGCAGGTAAGAAATGTTGGAAGAGCGTTATGAAACATTGATGCTATGGGAGTTTTCGTTTTTTGATCCGTGCTGTTATTGGTGCGATAAATAAAAGGAAATTGACCTGTCTTACGGGTGTTGCTGCTGAAATGCCGAGTAATGTGTTCCGAGAATCGAGTGCCCATCCATAAATCTCGGCGATTTTTGAAGCTGGGATCGAATCGTCTCCATTAATTTTACATGGATTTGGAATCGATTATTGGGGTGGGGCTATTCACAAATGCAGATTGTTATTAATTCATGAGAGGGGTAATTTTTGTTAGGAACAGAGGAGAAACGTGATTAGGGAGTTTTGTCTTACGTTAATGCATAGGTATCATCTTCATGGGGCATTTGCTTTTACTTTTAGTTAATGAAGCAGAATGGTTGAATTTATTATTTCGGGATCTTTTAACTTTTCTTTTTTACGTATCCACTAACTGAACATAATTAAGCTCAGAATGCCTTATCAAAATTCCTTTAATTTTTTTTAGAAATCGTCATGATTTTACAGTGATAAAATACATAATTTTTTATTCACTCAAGCTTTTTTAAGAACTGCGCCTTTCACTATTGTATATCATATAGTCAGACGATGAGAAATTATACCGCTCTTGACACAGTAAAATGACCATTATAATCGTCAACTCATACATAAATGGGTTCTCGTAAAACCTATTTCCTAAATATGATGTAAAAATAGTAAGCTCTTATGTACCAAATTATGGGTAATTTCAAACTTGTACCGTTTTAAACAAGGGAAAAAATTCTAGTAATTTTTTATTTCCTTGAATTAACCTGGACTTTCCCATAATATCAAAATATCCTATTCTATGTTTTTCAGTTTTCATAGATAGTTATGATGATAAGTTAACATTTGTCATTATATCCTCAGAACATTTTGATCACCAACTGCTTTCAAGTTAAGTTTTTAATTTTTATACTGACATGACATTTATATAGTTTTCTTCGTTTTACTCACAAAAAACCTCACATACCTACAACACGGAACTCTAAAATAGGAATGGTCATTCATGTTTTTACAGTAGTTCTATCAGGATAAGCATTGAAAGAAAACTCTATTAAGTAATCAACAAAATATCGCTAAAATAAGACATTATATCTAAATTAATCTTAATGGCATTTCAATGACCAAGAAAATCACGGCATTAGAATACGATATGCTCCGAATCAGGTACATAAAGAGTAGAGATAGACATTATCCTTTATTGATATCATTACATTGCAAAGCAATTAGAAAGAACAATTTGTACAGCCTCGTGAATACCAATATAAAAGATGCACATACGATAAATTTTATTGTTTTGAAAATGACTTAACAAACACTCAATAAAACGTCTCTGATTGAGACCTTAAATGTAATAATCGACTATTAAGACCGTTGTATAAAAAACGAGTTAAGTATTCTTGCAATAATCGAGATGGGAAACGTACGAAGTATCAACAATTATTATATGAAAAAAAGCTAAAGCATTAGCTTAATTACTTGCTTATGTAAAAAGCTCGAAAGAATCATAAGGATTCATAAAGCTTGATAGTAAAGTGAAATTTGGCAATATTTTAAAGCACCTAAAATTAAAATCGTTTATCATTTAAATTTAAAAAAAGGTGTTAACACAGTGATATTTATCATTAGATAACTTGTGAATAGTAAAATAACGATTTCATAGTATAAAGGAATTTATAAACAGTAGGTATTTATACTTTTATAATAATGCAGTCAGAGATGGATGATAGGATTATCTTCTGTAAAATTTTAGGAATTTTTTATTTTTATTATGGGAAAAAAATAAGAAAATATAATCCTCAACTAACTACATCTCCTTTCTAACGTTTTGGATAACTGTATAAAGATAGTACGTAAATAGTGGTGTAGTAAGAATAATTTACATTTGCAGTGTAGTTTAAGACATAACTTCTTTAAAAAGCCTGCTTAAAATTTTCAGTCTTCAAAAGTAATAAATTAGAAAACAATGCTCGAAAGCACAACTTTTAACTCTTAAAAGTGAACAAACTCACAAAAAAGCTGCTCCAGCAGTTAAGAGTTGTCTACCAAATCACCTTTAAACAACCTGTCATCCCCAAATGGCCTTTAAATTTTCACTAAGTTAAATTATGCCAAAATGTTTAATAGCTCGTCTAAAACGTGGCTATCCTACTAATAATGCATTTTAAATATCTCCTCCAGATCACCTTTATGTGTTTTGGGGAGGTCGAAAGGTCTGGGCCGAAGCATTGTTTTTTTGGGGAGGGTCTGGATAATGGCCATCTCAGCCATTAGAGGTTTTTTTAGATGTCCAAGGGAATGCGTTAAGCTGCTGACAGAACATCAATTTGTTGGGTGTTCGGTAGCTGGAACGTGAGCAGGGGAGGGGTTCGAGTATGTTTGTCGTTGTTAGTTGGGGTCATGATGTATTTTAATGGTGAATTCGTCGTTGAAAGATGGTGCGACCAGCGACTTGGTAAGCAGGGCTAAAAACCCGATAATCTAATGAAAATAATTGAAATGAAAATTTCAATTCATTCACATGAGTTGTTCAATTTAGGATAATAAAGAAAAGAGTACATTTTATGGCAAATATTTTTTGAACTTCATGCAAGGGATAATAGATATAATATAGCTTTCATATACCTTCGTTTCATGCGTATTGTGTAATTAAAAATTATATCCCTTTTCTGTAGCCTTATTAAATAGCTACTTTTATTTTATATAGTTATATTAAAGGCAGATTTGTTGAAATTTAAAATAACTAAATCAGTTGACTAGCATAATCATGGAACTAGGAGCATAATAAACAACGTCCAATAAATTTTAGTATTAATAGGAATTTAGTTTTTCCGAAATTTCCATCCAAACAGTAGAAAAAAATGAAAAATTCAGTATAAATAATAATTACATAACCTAAAATTCAATAAGGTAAATAATTGAACTGTTTATTTCATAATAAGTCAAAGTCTTTTTCTTTCCTTTTAGTCTTTTTAGTGAGTTGTTGGTATCAATTTTACAAGTCAAGAAATTTGCTTTTAAAATAAAATGGCAAAACGTTGAATTTATAGCTTTAGTGCAGGAACCACATGAAGAAATTACAGTTTTTATCGTTAATCTTAAAACAACATGCTCTTGAGGATCGATCAATATCCATTACCTGTCACTTACCCAAATTCTTAACATCCAGAACTTCAAAATTCAATACCTAACTCACATTAAAAACACTACAATTTGATGCTGCTTAATTTTTGGGTTCTGATGTACCAACGTCGTAACTGCAACTCATGAACGGAATGGGATGAGAGACTCGGCGGATGAGGAGTTGGAAACTGACATCCAGATCCGCCCATGTCATTGCGGATGAATTAAATGGGTGGTTGGAATCACAAAGGGAGGGAAATAAGTCACTAAATGTAATTGGAGCCCCAAATGAACGTGTGCTTAATCGTGAATGGGCGTAGTGGGCAGTCATTAGAAATCAGAGGAATGAGTTTGTTCAGCCATGTTTGGTCACAACGGTTCCAAATCAGGCTGAAATTAAAATATTCAGATTACCGAATGACGAGTTTCTACTAGATTATTTACGGGAATGTAAAAAATTATCTGTGCAAAAGGCTGTTTGAGAGAATTGTGAATGACGAATACATTTCCTAAGACTTAATTAAAATAAAGAACATGTATGCGTTGTTAAGGAAAACTAAGCTTCGAGTTGAGACTGGAAGTACTAAAAAAAAAAGTTTTTAATTGGGCATGGATGTGAATTACTCGATGAACATAAAAGAAGCACTTACCTTTAATTTAATAAAAAATATTCTGTATCATAAAGAAATTCAGAAATACATTGAATTAATCAGAGATAAAACAGATTTCAAGTGTAAAACTACTACTAAAATTTACGTATGAAACCAAGATGGGTTCAATTTATACTGTCCAAGTCGTTTAACAATGACAAAAAAGTTCTTTTAATTGAAAAATTAAATAAAAATCAGTGCACCAGTTTATACCAGAAAGAGATGTAAAGTAGTACTAAAATATTTAGCTCGATATATCTCCTTAATATTTTGTGCGTGGTACCGCAATGGTGGCTTGGAGTCTAGTTTGGCATTTCTGAAACCTCAATAAAATTCTTAGGTCGTGATTCTTCTAGAAGCTAAAAAAAAACATCCCATTGTTTTTAAAGTAAAGACAAAGAGATCTAGCTAAGTTTCATTCTATGAGACAGCAGCATATTATTATTTCTCAGTTATTTTGTGAAAGAAATGACGCTACATGAAGATTTGGCAGTGATTATAAAATCATCAATGTTTTGTCTTGACTACTGCATGAAACACCCTATTGGTGCCTTCGTATAAGATATTAGACAACAGCATATTTCTACTCAAGCTGACAGCATCTGGATTGAAGTGCTATAATAATTTTGAAGAAAAATGTCGTGAGCTAGAAATTTAAATGAATATAGAAAACTATACATATATTTAATAATTAAGTGTAACCCACAAAAGAATAAGAAGTAAATAATAAACTATAGATGCAAGGCCTTATGCGCCAGAGTTGCGTAAAAAGAATACTGATGATGATGATGAAACTAGATGGTTATTTGGGGTTAGGACATTCTGCACCAAAAATAACTTATAGGGGTCATTCCACAGTATTCGTGCGTTACGTACGGGACAATTCACAGCAAAATTTTAAGACATTTGCAGTGTTTTCAATATCAAAACATAAATGAGGAAGTTTGCAATTATTTTTTATTTAATATATACCACTTCAGCTTAATTCCTGCAAAATTTCTTTTTGTTTGGGACAGTACTTTTTTTTCTAAAAATCAATTAATTTGCGTTACGTACGGGACATCACAAAAACCTTTTTTAAAAGTACCTTCAGCAATTCCCATTTTGCTCTGAAGTTATTATATATTTTCACAAATTTTTTTTTGAGTAGAAGCAGAAATATAAATTTTATAATTTACCTTTTAATTCATATTTTTAAATTGTGTCATTAATTGATGAGGGCTAATTATCTCAGTTACGTACGGGACAAGGCTGTTTGTTACGTACGGGACATGTGAATTGAAGTAACAGTAACCAGGAATTGTGAACTTAAATGTAATACAAATGTTTATATTATGAATTTAAAAGCTCTATTAACATTCAAACTTATTTTTAATTATAGAAATTATAAAAATTAATGATTTTTTAAGTATTTTAATTGGTATTATGTTAATTAGGATTTTCTTTACATAGCTCCATTTAAAAAAAAGTATAAACATTCAAAAATTAAATGCATGTTTTATTCAAGTCCCAGAACATAAATTATATCTTCTATTTCATCTAATTGGTAAAAAAAAAATTCCCAGCTTTTAACCCATTAAGGACGGTTGGTAAGAAAAGCTGCCACGAAAGCTTTGTTTCAAACAAAATGCTTTATTTTTTCTTAGGTTAAAAATGGAGATTTTCTGTTGATAAACTTAAATAGAAGAGATTTCAGGCTTTAATTTGATGTATAACACTTAATTGTTTTCTTAAATTTTTTTTCCAAGCTTGTGAATCCAAATACTGTGGAATGACCCATAGAGAGTAAACATTTAAATCTGTAGTGTTCCTTAATTAACAATGTCGATATAAGTAGTTTCTAAAACCACTGGATCAACTAATTAAATTTTAGGTAATCAGTTTCATTTAAAAAAGACATATATAATAATTACTAGAAAAGTTAAAAATATTTAAAAGGGATTTTTTTTGTTTTACAAATGGTTATATGGAAAATATCAAAAAACTTGTCTTTCAAAAAGATAAACTTTTATTTGCTTTCTTCTCATTGACATCTAACCGAACGCAGCAACTTCAACATTACTCAAAACACTATCTTAAATATTTGACAAAAAAAGAGCACGTTCTTCAACAACAACACTCCCGTCAAATAAAAGCCATTAAAACAATTCAAAGCAACGAGCAAATAGTAAATGCCCACCGAAACGACCCCAGAAACCTTTGTTCTCGCCGTCAAATCGTTCCACGTCCACGGCAAGCACGTTCTTCTCGTCAAACAGACTGCTGGGCATTTCTACCCTTTCGCCCGCTGCTGACACGAGAGAAAGGGTAGCGATTGACCTGTGACCGATTCCATGTTGGCTGCTACGTTCTGTTATTACGGAGGATAACAATAAAGAGAGTGGTTTGATGTGTTGAAAAAGAGCTGTTATTGTTGTTTTGTGTGGTGATGGGAGCATTTTAAAGCCATGAAATCACCTAGGGGAGTTTCACTTTCTGTGCCGTAAAAAGTGTTTTGGAGGAGAATATTATGGTGTTAGAAGGTTTTCAGGTTTTGACTGATTAGTGTTTGTGAATAAGAACGAGACAGGTTAGTTAAACTGGATTGTATTGTAGTATATTTCATTGAGGGAGAATTTTTCACGTAGGTAACATGAAAAGCGTTAAATTACTAACACGCAGTTTCAAGATTTTATTTATTAACTATCTTCAGGAATTTTATCCCTGTTTGTTTAGTTGGAATTAAGAGGTGGTAAAAAATTTATAACCTTTTATAAAATCACGATGACGATGCATTTCTTTTAAGGCATCATCAGGAGGGCAGAAACAGAAACATAACTGTACTCCCCACTTAAGAGGAAAAAAAGTGAGGAAAGAAGTTTTATCTCTCTCTCTCTTTTTTTTTTGCAAAAATATTTTAAAACATTTTAAAGATGACTCTTTAAAGAAAAGAATATAACACAGTTTTTTAAGGAAGTTAAAACTTGATAATTGGTATTGAAATTTTACTTTAACCCTATAACAGTTTGCCCACTTAACCCATTTGTCACTGCTTTTGGCAACCTTTGTCCGCACTCTAGCTCTTCAGGAATACTTCGCCACCTCCCCAAACCAGGAAGATTCTGATTTGTCTTAGGATTTAACTCCCCATCATTATGCCTGTTAGTTCTGATGAAACACCATATCGCTGCAGGTCTCGAAACCTCCCAAGCTGCTCCAAAAATCCGGATCCATCTCACCTTGAGAGTACAACACCCTACTTCGATTGTCCAAAATCTGTTCTGCGGTTTCGAATCACCCCCAAAGCACGTGCCACCAGGGAGAAGAGGTGCAGCATCTTCCATCCACCACCCCATTCTTATTATTATTCCTCCACCCAAAAAAAATAAGGAACCACCGAGTTTATAATAATAATAAATAATATATTCCATCTGTAGGAAAAAAACGAAAGGATGCGATCGATCCAGGTGTGAAGAATCCCCTTCAACTTCATTACAGCAGGACCTACATTCAAATCCTCAAAGTTATTTAAGATCTCCCCCTTATAGGGACAAAAGCCTCCGTCGCGTGCCTGCCGTTTGAATGGAAGCATCCTCTCGCATTCAGTCCAACAAACGAGAAATAAAACCCAAAAAAGTCATTCCTGGCCCTGCTGTTCGATTTTTCGGTCGCACATCCGTCCTTTACGCCACGCGACCCAGCGCGAGCCTAGCCCGCCCCATTCAGAAAGGTATCGCTCTATTGAATCTATATCTTTTATATAGATTCGGGGATATTTTTTTTCTGTGTATCTTTGATTCGGATTCGAGGGGTCTTTTTTTATTTCATTCATTCATTATTCGAATGGGGCTGTTCCCATTTTTTCGAATCCAACTTCGGACGCACCTTATTTTCGGAACCTTGCAACCATCAACCTCCTGTTGCATAAGCGGGGAGCACTTCCCCGTTTATGGGGTTTCTTCGAGTTCAATGCGGTGGAAAGCTTTGAAATGAGCATGGGTCTCGATGTTTATGTCGCGAGCCTTGACGCACATAAAATCCGCGCTTTTTCTGAGGGAATATAAAGCTGTAAGCGAATGGGAGAAATGGCGTTTATGGATGTTGTGTAAGAATTATATGGCAATTTATACGCGTGGTAAATCTATAAACTTTTTTTTACACTTGATAACTGATGTATCTATTGGAAACATACCGCTTCTAAGCTTGATTATCATCATACAATTTTACAAATATTAAAAACTAATTTCATAAATATTGTAGCCGTTAAAATAACCCCGAGAAGTTTTTTAAAGCACGTGTATTTTGTTGGACCGGTTCTTTAATTAAAGTAAAATATGAAATCTCTTACTCAACTGATAAAGCATAATTAACCAAATTAACACAATTATTATTAAGTATCCCAAGCCAAGTGCCTAAAACCAATACTATATAGTTATTACGTACTACTGTATCTTACTTCCTGACTTATTTTTAAGATAGAAAGCAATATATTAAATACGAATGGTTTCCATATCCCTAATATAATTTTACTGGTCTCTTTTACTGAATCACTAGGTTAAAGATATCTCTTCTATGTCAGTGACATTTTTACGAATAATATCTACAGTATAACCTCGTTATCTCAAAATCCTTTATACCTCGAAAAAATATTTCCCCCCTTGAAATTAAGCATTTCTCTATTTTTCTCTATTTATACTCGCTATCTTGAAATTTCTTTTGGGTCTCTTCGGTTACGAGATATTGAGTTTGTACTGATAAATATTAGAAATTACAAGTTCATAATTAGGAATACAAAGGACCCCAAACGTTTCAAATTCTTTGTGTGCAGCACTGCAGCAGACACCCAAATAAATTAATGAAAGTTCTTTCAAGTGAATCATGGAAACTCGAGTTACATCTCAAACCTTCTTTTATAGACCACTTTTTCAGAGTTGAATTTGTGTTAGAGGCACATTAAAAAATTCATATATCCCAAAATAAACAATAGTATATAGAAAAACCTGCCTGAATGTTTTGCTTCAACGCGAATAATCGCTATTTAGGATAGTTGGGTAGGGCTCCTCAAATGCCCTTGAGGATTCACTTTCAATTGAAGACCTAAAAAAAATTATGAAAATATGGCAGCCCAAACCCAAATATGGATCCCCTCTCTGTCACAAAAGAATCGGAACGGACGAGTAGCTTACTGAGGATTACAAATGTTTTGGTTCTTCCGTTTTCTGTTTACTCTGATGCCAACCGAGGCCATGATCAGATCCAACTCCACCAGAGGGACCCCCTTCTGTAGCCTTAATCCTCCGGCTTCCTTTCGGGGGAGACCTCCCCTTCCTTCGTTTTTTTTTTCTCCAAGATTAGTGATCTCTCTTTTGGCAACAGTGGCAGCGCAGACTGTTCGTTTCGGTCACAGTCGGCATAAAAATAACGATTCCTTTTTAGTTTTTTTTTCATGCTGCTTGTTATTGTTATTACTATGCCATTCCTTTTCTGCGACTCTCCCTGGGTGCGTATTGTGACGTCACCTTCGAATGACATCTGTAAAGCAAACAGGGTGGGGGCGCCCTTTGTTTGTTATTTGCTGTTTGGCCGGGAATTTTTTCGAAAGTGAGTGAGGAGGGGGGCTTTTTGGAGAGAAGTTCATCGTTAAAAATCGTGCAATGGAAGAAAGAAATCGTGTTTTTGGCTTTCACTTCCGCGAGTGCTCTCTCGTTTGTTTGGATTTGGGTGAATTTTTCTCGTTTTGAGAGGCGTAAATGGTGCGTGAAACAGAAGAGACCTTCCGGAGGGGATGGACATGGGGGCCAACTAGAGATGTAAGGCCAGGGAATATCGAAATTGTGACGTATAATAGACATCGTAACATCAAACGATGTGTAACTCATTCCCGACAATTCAATTGAACATTGAAGTCTTACATACACCTCATAAAATAAAAAGTCGTGCAGATCCTACTCTGTAGGATTCTGAATGACCAATCCAAAGCGGTAGCAGAGTGATTGGCCATATTAGGATGGAATCTGTTATTATCCGTTTTCCAGCCCTTTTCTACTTTAATCGTATAGTTTCGTATTTGATGAATATTACATTGAACTTTGTAAAAATTTGAGTTATAGGAAGCATGAATAATAGAATATTCCTCACCCCGTCTCGAGCAACTATATTTTCTTCTTTACTTTGTAAAAGGCATTTTTAATTACATTCATGATTAATATTTTAATTTCAAAACGTCGTCTTTGATCTTACTACACTATCATTTTTCGAAAATCACAATGTAAATTTTTACGTAAAATTGAAGGCAAGTTTAGTTCGGAAAAATTACTTTATGGAGCTCACGTCAACGTATTATACTCTACTTCCCCCCCTTCTATTCTCCTTTCTTCGTTCATATTATCGCTTCTTCTCTTCTTTTTCTCCTCTCTCCTTTCCTTTTTCCTTCCTTTCCTTGCACTTTAATTCGAGGTATAAGCCGATGAAAATTGAAGAGAGGGAATAAAGGAGAAACAAACTATTTTCCTAAACTCCATTCCCGTGCGTTCCTGACCATCTAAATCACCATAGCATCCATCAACTTCAAACCTCGAGAATGTCAATTTCCCCAATACCACTAAAAAAAAATCTGCTCCACATTTCCAATGCCCCCCACGGGCATATCTCGCCACCACCAGTATCCGTAAAGCACAGGTGAAGACGCAACAAGTGCTTAATAGAAAACAAAAGGTCCCGGGGCGATCCCCAAAAGCAGGCCATATGCGTGACTATCGGTATAGCATATTTGGGGGCAATTATGACTGAATACGCCCGCCATGTTTTATTATTGTTGACGCCGCTAGTTTTATGATGGTCGTGAGGTCATCAATAATAATTCCTACTTTGATCCGCGAGTTATTATTGGATTCGCCGAAATAAGATCCACTTGAGGTTGAGGATAATCTCCCGACCTTTGTGTGGAAAGTAATTAAATACCTTCTTGTCGTTACTACTGTTGGTATTGTTATTATTAATTTTTGTGTGGGGGATTATAAGACTTCTTTATCATTGCGAATGCGTTGTTGCTATGGAGTATTACTTTCTGAAGCACTCCCACTCAGGACTTTTTTTTTTATTTAACCAAAATTACTTCCATTTTCGAGAACTTTCTCGAATTGGTGGGTCCTTTGTACATGTTGAAAGAAATGTTGCACAGTGTTTGGCGGGTATCCTGACAAAATATTTTTAGCCTAGGCGAAACAGAATCTAAAAACATTTTCAACGCTTCATTTTGAAAGTATGTGTTGTATGTTTTCTCATTTTAGAATAATTAATTTATATTATATTATATAATTTATATTATATTATATTATATTATTTATATAATATTATATAATTTATATTACATTATTTAATTTAAATTACGTACTCCATCAGAAATATTATATGTGTTAGCTATAAAAGTTTATTTTAAGCCTTTTGTAAAATCGCATAACAGGCGATACATCGCCAATTATATGGAACTGTACTTTTAATCTGTTGTGTCTATTTTAAAGTCTGTCTGTCCTCGCTTGGCACATGTGGCAAACCTAAAATCAGGTCCCACAGCAGGAAAAGCAGTGGCGAGTGCAGGGTATCGGGTATCTAATAGAAGTGAGATAACCATCTTTATGGTGATACCCCCGTTTCGCCGAAAACAGTTTTTCCTTCCCCCCTTGTCGTAAAAAATCCCTACTGTCCCCTCTACCCTCCCCCTTAATCATCGATATTTCCCTCACATTTCGGGATCGGGCAAAGAAATCGATTCTGGAGTAGAATCGAATGCTTTTTCCCAATGGAACCCCTGTGGTGCACCGACCCTGTGACATTTTTATGACTTGTAACTCTTCACACCAATTTCTGACGCCCTTTGATATCCTGTCTTTTGTATTGGATAGTGTACTGAGCCAATTAGTTGGTTTCTTAGAAAACGTAAGTTCTTCACGTGAATATCTTATCTCCCCTCCTCTCCCCTAGGCTGTCTTCGTCGCTGGTATCATAAAAGTTTGCATTGACCGTTATGATAAAAAGACTAGCACAAAAATACTTTTTTTTTTTATAGAAGTTGAGTTTTGGGGATTCATTTCTCTCTCGGGGTCTTAGCACGAGCGCGTCGGTGTCTTCGTAGGTCTCTCTCGGTGTCGGTAGCGATGAACGAATTAAAATTTATAAAATCGAAACGAGGTGGTTATCTCGTCGAGTTTAATGATTTTCTTTTCCGCCTGGAAAGGAAGAAGGACAATACAGGGTATTATAAATGCGAGAGTGCTTCGAAGACGAAGTGCAATGCACGCATTGTAATTATATCAACCAGTTCTGATAGCCACCAAATAAAAAGGACATCTGGACATCACAACCACAACAAGCCTGTGAACATAATACAGAAATTAAAATTTTCTGCAAAGCTAAAAGAGAGAGCTATCAGGGAAAGTACTGTTCCTGTTCCAAGAATATACAAGTAAGTAATATATAATTTTCCTACAAGCCAATCTCTAATATAAATTTTTATAAGTAGTGGGATTTCCATGTTAATCTTTTCAAAAATCTGATATTTTTCAAAGGTATTTTAAATACTGCACGTTTTTAGGAATTTTGGATCGATTTAGACCATTTTTATTTTACATATATGCAAATACAACTAAGTTTCCAATAATAATTCTGTGTTTTTTTCCAAAAAAAAAAATGCACTATGAAGCAACATATCTAAAATTCTAGTTAAAATGCAGTGAACCCAATTTTGAATTTAGGTATCAAACATAGTGTATTCCTTTTCAGTTGCTAATTGCATGGAAATCCCAGCCCTGTTAATAAGCAATATACTGTAGAACCTCTGCATAACAACCCGTTTGTTTTAATGTCCAGTTGTAAAAGTACCATTATTTTATCATAGGAATAACGTTATTTTCTATACGTTATAGCAACCCCTAACAATTCATTCAGACTGTATAAAATATATTTTTAATTATTTTTTGTAGGGAAGAAATAGCTGAAACTGCTACATCTGATGAAGTGGCTTTGTGCCTACCAAGTTTTGCAGCATCTCAGAAATTTATGTATAAAGCTAGATCCTCCATAAGACCCCCATTGCCTCACAGCAAAATGGAGATCAATTTAACTGAACATTGGACTAAAACCAAACATGGGGACGATTTTCTCCTTCTTGATGATGGGGATGAAGAAAACAGAATGTTGGTAAGTAAAGTGTTATCTGATAACTATTTGCTTAATTATTATTTTCTATAAAATTTCTCCTCATATCTTTGGATCTATTTTCAGATTTTTGGAACAAAGGAAAATTTACATAAGCTTTGTATGTCAGAAAGAATCTACTTGGACGGAACATTTAAAGTCGTGCCGAAATTGTTTTTTCAACTGTACAGTATACATGGTACATACATGGGACAAGTGTTCCCTTTCATTTACGCACTATTGCCTGATAAAAGCCAGGATACGTATGTGCGATTGTTTAAAAATCTTAAAAGTAAAGCACATAGCCTTGGCCTCAAATTCGAGCCTATGCAGTGTATGCTTGATTTCGAGGCAGCTTCTATTAACGCATTAAAGTGTATTTTTCCAGAATGCATGGTTAAAGGGTGTTTTTTTCATTACACTCAGTGTATTTGGAGAAAGGTAAGCATAGTTAATTCTCGCCATAATTCAATTATAGTAAAAAAAATTCCCTTCACATTTTCCATTCTTCTTTTTTTTGTTAATTTCTATTCTAAAGTTATTCTTTTCATTCAAACCTTTGGTGTGACCGTTTTTTTTTACAAAACCAAGAAAAAAATTCTTAAGTATCATCATTCTTAGTAATTATTTTAAAAAATCTTAATTATGAGTTTTGCCTCATAACTTTCAAAAAGGTATCGTGTCTTGCACGTTACGAACTTTTAGATGTGTCTGACATCTGCACTAAAGGAGTATTTTTAAGCCCATCCATTCGGCTTCGCTTTTTTGTACTATAACACTAAATATTATATTTTTAAAAAAATCGACCAAATACCCAAACAGAAGCTACATGTATCAAACCTGGCAATGCTTGTAGCCTGATATGCCACTTTATACATATAGTAATTATTAATTCTTATGGTTTGTAAAAGTGCACTACTTAGATTTATAATGAAACTTTAAGTCATAATAATGCTAATGCTCCTGCATCTAATCATCATAGGTTCAGCAATTGGGCTTGGTGTGTAACTACAAGAACGATGGAGATGTTACAAAATGGATACGGAGAATAGCTGCACTCCCTTTAGTACCAGAACATCAAGTTGTTGATGCATTCCTGTGGCTTCAGGAAAATGAACCAAATGTGCCCCAGACAACTGAAATGTACAATTATTTAGCTGACACATGGTTGGATGAATGCGTAGCGAAATTTCCAATGTAAGTTTTTCTCAATATATAGTGCTGTCCTTTAAAAAACATACTCCATATTGTACCCTAAAAAACCCATTGAGATATTTTAGCTATACTTAACAATGATTTTATAAGTAGTTAGTCTGACCTCCTCAAGAAACACGTGGGACGTCGTACAATACTGTGGTGGTTGTTATGGAAACGAATTATTCCATTGAATTTTGGGGGTAATGTTAATCCATAAATGCTTAAAAAAAGTGAACTTTATAGTTCCCTTAAAAAATTTTGTTTTTATGTCAAAGTTTTCTCGGGGCGGTTGGACTACACATTTATCACTTTTTTATTAAAATGTATTATAACTAAGATATTTTTTTTTCCAAATTTAGGGACCTCTGGAATCATTTTGACAACGATCAATCGCGAACTAATAATTTTGTAGAAGGCTTTCATTCTAAACTGAATAAAAGAGCCGTTCATCCGCATTTGAACATATTCAGCTTCATAGAACTAATAAGAACTCTTCAGATTGAAAATGAAGGTGTGATGAGAATGTTGCACGTAGGAACAGCATCAACTCCCAAGAAAAAAACAGTATACAAAAAAATTAATGAGAAAATTGCAAAGTTAAAGAATGAGTTGGTTTCAAACAACATTACCCTTATGAATTACATGGATTGTATTGGACACTATCTTCATTTGGAAAGCTGAGATTTCTAATAAAATGTAATAATACAGGATGATTCAGAATTCATCATCAATATTTGGTGGGGAGGTAAGGGACCTAGACGAGCATATTTCGAATAGGAATGAGAGGGCGCACCTTAAGAGCTATAAGACTTAATGTAGTGCGAGAGCGTTACAAAAGGCTGTTTTGGCAAACCCCGTGTAACGAAAAAAACATATAAGGAAAAAATTTATTCTTGAGGTAAAGCAGTATCCGTACTACTTACGCCATAAATTTGCTAGAAATTGAACCACTTGCTAAACCGTGGGGGTGAGTTTTAAAAAGTGCAATATTAATGTTTTAGCCAAAGAAAGGAGTTTCCTCAGTAGTATTTATAAAAATGAGATGATCGGGGAAGGAATTTTCAATGATCATGCAAGATCCCTTATTTGTTCAAAGAAATGTATTATCATTGAAATTCCTTCCTCGATCCCCTATCATCATTTTTCTAAATACTATTACACTCTAAGGAAACTCAATTTTTTGGCTAAAAGATTAATATTGCACGTTTTAAAACTCACCTCACGGTTTACCAAGTGGTTCAATTTCTATCAAATTTAAGGTGTAAGTAGTACGGATACTGCTTTACCTCATGCAATAATTTTTTTCATTCCATTATGTTTTGTTTCGTTACACGGGCTTTAGCAAAACAGCCTTTTGTAATGCTCTCGCACTACATTAGGTCCTATATAGCTCTTTAGCTGCGCCCCCTCATTCCTATTCGAAATATGCTTGTCTAGGTCCCCTCTGCCTCACCACCAAATATTGATGATGAATTTTTAATCACCCTGTATAAAATATAAAATAAGTGTTTATGTGTCATTTCTATTTATTTAGCTAAGAAATTTAGCTTCTAAACTCTACTTTTTCCATTGTTTCAGGAAAAATATCTTTTGTTTCAGGGAAATAGGTTTTCTAAGTAAATTTTTTTTCCGCATACTAGAAACCATTTCGAAAACCTTTTTACTAGTTTTCCCATTTTCTGGAATAATGGTATATATAAAAACATACTACAAATTTTTATACAAGTTTGCAAATATATTGGATGGAAATGTGTGGCACATTATTTAATATTACTTCTTCTGTGGTATATTTGTGTAATGATACGAAAAATTTCAACACAAATAGCTGTTTAAAAAATTAAAATAATTGTATTCAGGAAAAAAAATCGCAAAGAGTGTATTGGTAAGTTAATTAATGGCTTAATGCAGGGCATGAAATTTCAGCTCTAAGGTACTAGCCAGACTAAATTTTTACCCGCCACTAATTTGGATTAATATCTTTTTTATTTTAAAAAATAGTGTTTGCAGACCCATTACCCCATGCAAAATCATTTTCATTACTTTAAATGATAAAATTTAAGGAGATATATTAATTTGTATACAAACGAATTTACATAGTATTCCATTTTTTACAAAGATAAATTGACTGTACGTATAAATTATTTAGCTTAACGCGGTGCTTTCGAGTATTAAATATTGAAACCAATTTAAACAGTTTTCCCGAATACCATCTACATCTCATTAATACAGAAAAAAAAATCTTGTGATTTAAGCTGTCATAAGCCTAATATTCAAGGATATTGCATCAGCCTGTTCTTATTAAGATTATTTGTTTGGGAAAAGGGTAATTCACTAAGTGATTTTTTTCACACTAAACGATGCTGTTTACACGAAGACCAAAATGGTGGATTGTAAAAAATGTGATATTATCTAAAAATTCTTAATCTTTAATGAATAAAGGTATAATGACCAGTTATGAAACGTAAACATCTACAAAATTTGATTTGAGAATTATATTTTACTTAAAAATTATCGATACAAGTTGAAGAAGTGTCAATTTCTTCAATTCGAATATTATTGAAATTCACGATGCCAAAACTGTACAATACAAGTAAGGTACGAGATCCAATACTAAATTTATATTTAAATCTCCTCTCCGACTATTGCATTTTTATGTAATGGTGATAGCAAAGTTGTCATTAAGAAAGTATTCAATTGTATAAGAATGAAAGCGATATATAAATCTTAGTTATATAGAGATAGGTCAATTTCTATAAAATCTTGATTCTTAAAGTTCCTAATTAGGCGAAAATATACACCTTAATGCGTATGTGTTTGGTATTTTTCGAGCAAAGCGGTGAAAAAAGATCTTTTTCTGTGTTGGGAAACACGTGGCGCATTGTGATTTCCTGCAATTTTTTTCGTACGAATATTTTTTCAGTCACGAATATTTTTTGATTGAAAATTAAGTGAACACAAGTAAAATAATCATCTTTGGAAAATTAAATCCACTAGAGCTAATTAATTATATTATAAAAACTAGTGTTCGTGTTCCGATTAACTAGATCTGTAACCGTTATCATTAAGAGAGTAAGTATTATTCATTTGTATAAAAATGAAAGCGATAAATCATACTTAATCGTTATAATCTCTAGAAACCTTGATTCTTAAAGTTCCCAATTCGTACGATTATTTTTTTAGTCATGAATATTTTTCGATTGAAAATTAAGGAATGAGAACAAATAAAATAATCATCTTCTATCCACTAGAGCTAATTAATTAAATTGATACTTTCGAGTACTGATAGTACATGGAGTGCTTACACATTATTAAAATTAAAATAAAACATTGCTTTCTTTTATCGCAGTTTTAAATCTTAAAATACACTTTGCTATATAATATTCGGGTACCTATAAGGTTTTACTAAATATGTGTATTTTAAAAAAATACTGTAAAAGTATCTTCAATCTCGGATTTTTTTATTTTTTTTTTTAAATTTTCAAAAAAGTTTTATTTTAACTCGTTTATACAAAAACATTCTGTTCTGTATAAGGTTTAATTGTGAGGTATTTAATATAATAAAAGTCAATGATTGTGTGTGTTTGTCTTTTATACAAATCCATTTTTCTTTCTAACTGCCCCAAACTATGTATACATACGTATAAATACCCAAGGAAAAGCATTGGCTATGTTTCGAAAATTTTAAATGATCCCTTGACCCCTTTTTGCTATCATTGTGCTGAAAATAGCTTTATTTCTGCTTAAAAAACTATCCGCTCACGGCTCACCCCCATTGTCCATTGTTAAAAAGAAAAGATAACACAAAATATTAATTTTTTAATAAAAAAACTAGATATAACTCACTAGATAGATTAAAAATCATACTAATATTTTATAATCTGTTTCAAAGAAATTCAAAGTTTTAAAACTGGTAAGTGTAGTTTAAAACATATTTTTTTCAGGATTTAATTTTTAAGTAAAAAGTTTCATGGAATAACATTGTTGTTAAAATAGTGTCCATGGAATAGGCTTTAATTATTGAATAATTTCACCTAAAAATTTAATTAAATTCCTGAGAAAAAATTATTAATAAAGGAATTTTAATGAATGTTCAATTTTTTTATTGGGATATGGTAAATGTAGAAATCGTTAAAAATCTATATAGTTTACCATGCAGAAAAAGAATTCGTATTCCTTGTGCACTCTTCAAAATACAAGAGTAGCACCGTGACAAATTCAACAATGGGTAAACACCTGTGTTTAGATAAGAAACCACCGTGCCCCCTGGAGAGCTTCAATTCGTTTCGCCAATTACTTTCCTAGGATTCCTAGGAATCGATTCTTCAGTAGGTTTGATTCACAGGCATTCGATTCAGCATTTAGGCATCGATTCTATGGTATTCGATTAGGAGGTTTGGCCGAAATCTCCCTACGGGGAAGGTGAAACAGGATGTAAGGGGGGAAGGAAAAGTGGTTTTCGGCGAAACGTAGGGGACACCATCTTTATGGCTTTTTCGCCACTGTTTTTTCTGCTGTGGGTACTGATTTTAGGTTTGCCACTCGTGCCAAGCGAGGACAGACAGACTTTAGTTCCTGGTTTAGTTCTCTTTAACTTCCTCCTGACATCAACTACGCACTCTTATATGTCTCGTTACGTAATGTAATTGCTTTATATGTTTTAAATTCTTATTAAACTAAATTTAATCTTTCCAATATTGTCCGAGTCTCCTTCTGCAATCTATAGTCATCCTTTTAGTTACATTCCCACAACTATAGCATCTACTAAATCTTCATCAAAGGTAAGCAAAACCTTTATGCTAATTTCTATTTTAAGATATTCTGAAACTTCAATAGAAGCTACCGAAGGCACAATACCAACAATATGTACTCCAGAAATATTTTAGAAATTTAATCCGCTTCTTTGAATATTACCAAAATATTTTTTTGCCTGTTCAAAAAGGCTCCTTTGGAGTCCGAAAACATTTTCCGTACTCAACGTTTCATTTTGAAAAAATGTGTTATGTTTTCTCATTTTAGAAGAATTCATTTAGCATTATTTAATTTGTATATAAAATTAACCAATAGGTATATCCTAAAATTAAACTTAACGGAAAAGAAAGGGATAAAGTAATTATAACAACCTGTGCTCAGAATAAAATGACTAAAGAATCTTTTATCCCTTAGATGCTCAAAACAATGAATATGATACTGAAAAAAAAATTATTTATAAAAAATCTAGGTTATCCAATTACATCAGATGGTTCAATTATAATACCAAATTTGTATAATATTCCTAAATTTATTTAAAATGATGATAACGTATCCTCTAAAAATATAATAGGACAGTTATATAGAGAAGGTTTGAATTCATATGATTTTTTTTAACAAATGTAAAATCGGCCCGAAAACCAAGACCAAGTTTTATTAAATACTCCTTTAGACCTTTGTATTATACTCTAAAAAAATATGTTTTTATAATAGCTGCGTAAATAATATTTATAATATATCTACTACATATATTATGTTATAAATTATTTAAAAAGTGAATATTACAAAAAATAATTAGTCTAGGTTAGAGAAAATCGATTAAGTGATTCTGTCTGTATCTCGAAACCCCACCCGATTTCCTTTTTAAACGCTAATGTCTTCCTCGTTGAGTTTGTTTTAGATACACGTCACCATGTTTATTGAAAATTTGCTTTGTAGATAGTATGAAAAGAGGGAAGTCAGCACAGAATTTGCAGAATTCCACTTCAGACAGAACATGGAAAAAAGATGAATTAATATTGAATCCTGATGATAATGAGTATGAAGAACTTCAGAAAATGTTTGGAAGGAAACGAAAATGGAGGCTCATGTCAAGAGGCTTGGTATAAAAATTTTAACCCTTTCATTCCAAAATTTTTATTTTTTATCCAAAAAATTTTGAAATTTGTAAAATGTATATTCATTTTACCTTCCTAATAACAGGGTAAAAAGAAAAAATATCAATTTTAATTTTTTAATTGAAATTTTGAATGAGTCCAAATGGCATAATTGGGAGTTAAGGGGTATGAAAATGGTACTGAATCTAATTAATACCATATTTAAACTCAGAGAATTCATAAATGATAATATAGGTAAATATTGATATAAACTATTGTTATATAAGACTATTTTTTTAACATTTTTATACATTTAAAAAAAAGTAATACAAAATTAACGAAAGTAATTTTTCGAATTAATGAAGTTTTCGAGATAACGAATTTCGAAATATCGAGGATATACTGTAAATAGATATGCTCTATTTTTAAGATAAAAACAGTCATTTTCTATAACGTAATTTGTCGATGGGGTAAAATATTTTTCGAAATAACGAATTTTCGTGATAACGAATTTCGAGATATCGAGAGTATAATGTATTAGTTATCTTGTTTTTTTTATTTCTATGGTTACATTTAACTAATATATAAAGTAACTAATAGATACATTTGGAATCAGGAATTTTTAATAAATTCTAAAACCAACATTTTTAGAGGAATATTATTTTAAAAGATCAATGTACTCTTTACAATTATTAATTAACAAAATCAAACAGTATTCTTTTATTTTAATTTATTTAAATTGCTTCAAAATTAAAATTGTTTTACACAGATTTTGCAAAAAGCTCCATTTTGATCATTTATGGTGAAATGAAAATTTAATGGTAAGAAAAAAAAAACATTTTTAAAATGAGAGTTGGATGAATATTCTAATAGTATTCATTTGGACTCTTTGGTATTTCTAGGATAGACGAAAAAAAAATCCCAAATACACCATGATTCCTATTGACATCACTGGGAGCGAAAAGGGAGAACAAGAGGAGGCACCAAATTTTTACAACTTTGTGATTGGTACTTTGGCTGGGCAGAATTTCAGATGGAAATACTTCAGTATAACAAATGGTGTGAAATATATTCTCAAATGTTGTGATAATACTTGGATGGATATGCAAAATCACTAAACATTACAAATTTATATGTGGTTGGTAATGCATTTTATGTTGAATTGCTACCTTAATTCGGTGAATAAGGTAGCCTTATTCATACGACGAGAATAAGGCTCGTCGAATAATAATACGACGAGATTGCTATTATTCATACGACGAGAGGACATAAATATAAGGTGTGTGTGTCTTGTAAATAGTATAGTTGCTCACAATTTAAAGCAAAGATAATGCAAAGAAATGTCATGCATATGTTTTACAACTTGACTTCCGAAAGAAATTATGTTTAACAAAATAAGTGAAAAATTATAATCTTGTGTTTCGTTCTTCCTGTTGTTTGTGTGTGTTGTCTTTCACTTTTGAATAAAGAATTTGAATATTTTTACCCATTTTATTAATAATTGGTCAAGTTAATTCACAAAATTTATATAACAAAAACTATTTAACATGGTCTTTAGTAAATAGAATTAATTTTTTTTTTAGAGGGAGCAATACAATTATGGAATGTTGAACCTTTAGAAATAGTTAGAGTAGGGCCTGGAAAATGAGATATAAACATTTATTTTGTTGATTTAAATGGTTAGGTCTTTTTTAGCTTTCACGCTTTAGGTCTTGGACATGATAATGTGTCAGTTATGATTCCTTTTGTATCTCTGACTAATGTTTCTGATTATGATAGATAAAAACTTTTAAACTTTTATATGAAGAAGTCAAAAATCGTAACATTTTATACTTATTTTTTACAAAAACGTTCAAAACGTATATTTTAAGAATTTAGAGAAGACAGAAAAAAATGTTTTAAGAATTAATTCTACACTAATTTTTTTTTTATATTTTAAGAATTCTTCTCTAAAAATTTTTTTATGTTTTAATAATTCTTCTCTAAAAATGTTTCATTACAAATAACTATTTTATGAGCTAAGAATTCTTCTCTAAAAAGTTTTTTATTAGATCTAAAAAGTTTTTTATTTGAAAAGAGATTTGATTTTGGCGTTTGTAAGGCTTTATATACCATTCCTCTCGTTCCAAATTTGAGCAAATGGAGAGATTCCTTCAAGAACGATTAAATATATTTCGCGAATTTGTAACAAAACATAAAGATTGCATACAATACCCCATAAAACTGAAGTGTATTTTCAGGCTCGGAGACTCGATATTACATGCAGTGTCGATATTGTGTGAATTGTTGTTTGGAGAGCAAATTATTCAAGAAATAAAAACTTATCAATTTCTATTTTTACAATTTACTAACATGGATCAGGAATCGCAATTCGAAGTGTTGCGTAGTTTAGAACATAAATTGGCACCTAAAATTTTGAATGCTTTTTATGATACCAGGGGTCGATACAGGTTACATTTTTTGGGGCCCTTTTTCGTGAAAAAGAAAATATTCTTGTGCAAAATAAATTGTTTTTAAAAAGGAATTGTTTTGTGAAAAACTGAAGTCAAAATATATTTTAATTTTTCAAATTATCGTAAAAAAACGCATTTTTGATTTGAAACAAATAGCCCAGGCAACGAAAAGGTATAGAGGGAAATTCTTGGAGCACAATTTTTGACTTCGGAACTTTGTTTGGACTAGTTAGGAGGTGAACATATCAAAAGTCCCCGCCCGTAGCCCTTACGCCGGAGTGAGGGGGGGTGTTCGAATGTCTCATTTTTCGGTTTTTGGCTAATTACACTTACAAAATGCATCCCCACTAAAAAGTTTTAATGATCTCTTTTAAAGTAGATAAAATTTGCAACAATTTAAGACCATTCCCAGGTTTATACGTTCAATTGATCCCGAGTTACATCTCTTCAAAAATGGGAAATTTTTTCCCAAAATTCGAAAATTTTAGTAAAAGTGGTATTTAAAGCAATTTAATGGCTATATTACCCATATAAAAGGGAATTAAAGACTATATCCTTATAATGCACTTATTTAGCTTTAATTTAAACCCTGAATCAAGTATGTGAGATCAATAGTTCTCACGCTATCTTTAAAAAAAACAAAAATTGGGAAATGGGATTTTCCCAGTATAGTCCAGTCAAATAGTATTTATTTTGAGAAATATTTGGGGTAGAAGATATTTTTCTCTATCTGTATGTTTTTTGGGGTGCTGAATCCGAATCTGAGGTTTGCCAACAAAATTTCATGACGGAACATTGTGAAAATTCGAAAAAATGGCAAAAATTCGCCCCTTTTTTTCGTTTTTTGCCCCTAGAACAATACCTTTGCGCTTCTGAGCTAAACAGTCAATACAAAAAATAAAGAACACTAATTAAGCTATAAAAAAGTCAATTACAACTTTTCTCTCAGATGCGTAGTTTCGCCGATACAGCACGTTGAAAAAGGGGCTATTTTCGTTCGATTGGTAGGAAATGTCACTAGTATTGCCAAAACGCCGCATTTTTTGGAACATAATTAAATAAAAACTGCTTTAATAATATTCTTCATCAAATCGACCATCTAAAAACTCTAATGATGATTAACTAAATGCATTTTCGTTGCGAGATTTCTCTTACGAACGAAAGTTCTATAGGAGATTATAATATTTCGATAACTACATATATGTTGCTTCTTCGAGATTACATACAAAAGTGTTCTTTTGACTGTTTTATATGTTTTTGGGGGTGCTGAATCCGAATCTGACGTTTGCCAACAAAGTTTCGTGACGGAACTTTGTGAAAATTCCAAAAAATGGCAAAAGTTCGCCCCATTGCCCCCAAAAATTGCCTTTTTTTGGAATTTTCACAAAGTTCCGTCACGAAATTTTGTTGGCAAACGTCAGATTCGGATTCAGCACCCCCAAAAACATATAAAACAGTCAAAAGAACACTTTTGTATGTAATCTCGAAGAAGCAACATATATGTAGTTGTCGAAATATTATAATCTCCTATAGAACTTTCGTTCGTAAGAGAAATCTCGCAACGAAAATGCATTTAGTTAATCATCATTAGAGTTTTTAGATGGTCGATTTGATGAAGAATATTATTAAAGCAGTTTTTATTTAATTATGTTCCAAAAAATGCGGCGTTTTGGCAATACTAGTGACATTTCCTACCAATCGAACGAAAATAGCCCCTTTTTCAACGTGCTGTATCGGCGAAACTACGCATCTGAGAGAAAAGTTGTAATTGACTTTTTTATAGCTTAATTAGTGTTCTTTATTTTTGTATTGACTGTTTAGCTCAGAAGCACAAAGGTATTGTTCTAGGGGCAAAAAACGAAAAAAAGGGGAGAATTTTTGCCATTTTTTCGAATTTTCACAATGTTCCGTCACGAAATTTTGTTGGCAAACCTCAGATTCGGATTCAGCACCCCAAAAAACATACAGATAGAGAAAAATATCTTCTACCTCAAATATTTCTCAAAATAAATACTATTTGACTGGACTATACTGGGAAAATCCCATTTCCCAATTTTTGTTTTTTTTAAAGATAGCGTGAGAACTATTGATCTCATATACTTGATTAAGGGCTTAAATTAAAGCTAAATAAGTGCGTTATAAGCATATAGTCTTTAATTCCCTTTTAGATGGGTAATATAGCCATTAAATTGCTTTAAATACCACTTTTACTCAAATTTTCGAATTTTGGGAAAAAATTTCCCATTTTTGAAGAAATGTAACTCGGGATCAATTGAACGTATAAACCTGGGAATGGTCTTAAATTGTTGCAAATTTTATCTACTTTAAAAGAGATCATTGAAACTTTTTAGTGGGGATGCATTTTGTAAGTGTAATTAGCCAAAAACCGAAAAATGAGACATTCGAACACCCCCCCCTCACTCCGGCGTAAGGGCTACGGGCGGGGACTTTTGATATGTTCACCTCCTAACTAGTCCAAACAAAGTTCCGAAGTCAAAAATTGTGCTCCAAGAATTTCCCTCTATACCTTTTTTTGAGCATTCGTTGCCTGGACTAAAATAAGATTTTGTGAATGTTTTCTTGCAAATAATCATTAAGGCTAATTTGAAGAATTTTGTGAAGGGGCCTTTTTTAGGAGATGGAATTTTGTGAAGGGGCGTTTTTTAGGAGATGGAAATTTGTGAAGGGGCCTTTTTTAGGAGGTGGAATTTTATGAAGGGGCAGCAAAAGGACTCCAATTTTCGGCTGGATCGACCCCTGGATACAGGTATTTTGGAGAAAGAGGTTTTAATTCTTTGTTCCAAACCTTACATTAGATGGGTCCAAGAAGATGAGAAATTCAGTGATGTATTGTTAGATGACGAGCAGAATGGCTGAGTGCAGCATTTGTTTGTCGAATTTAAATGGACCAAACGTTTATAATCTTAAAGACTGTGTTCATCTTTTTCACAATGAGTGTATTTCAAAGTTGCTCACTAAAAATAATACTTGTTCCTATTGTCGTACACTTTTTGCTTCATCTGATGCTATAAAATGTATGATACATACAAAGGTAAAGTTATCTAACAAATTTTTCAAACATATTATTGATAATGCCAAAGTATTTGATGGTAATACGTTTGGTATGGTATGTGGGTATATAACAATGGGTATATTCGTTTTTATAAAGGTCTACAATCTATTTATAAAAGGTCCAAAAACAAAACAAAATTAGATGAGAAAATGGTTTATGCTTTTAAAAAATGTATATAAAAATCTGACTTTACTAGAGAATATATGTTTGTATTATGAATGAGTCTACCATTGTTCGGATTTATTATTGACTGAGTGTACATGACATGTACCCAATCAAATTTTTTATATGGCCGTTCCGCTCTAAACATACAACCAATCATGAAAAATATTCAAAATTTTGATCGAGACATGAAAAAGAAAATGATAACTTTTTGTGGCAATGTAATTATTGTTTGTGCACTTCATAATGAATTTTGTAAATTTTTGAGAAATTAAAAATAGTGTCGAAAAAAGTGGTGAAGAAAGTATATTCCTTTAAAAAAAAATAGAAAAGTTTCTTTACTTACTATTTCTTTATTTGGATTTTACTTTTAGCAATGTTCCCAAGTGAAATTCAGGACCTTATCTATTACTGAAGGAACCATATGGATACAAAACAGTATAATTGCCTTAGCATGCGGTATTCATCCGCATTCTTTCAAAACCATTATACAAGTACATGCATTGTCAAGTTGGGTTTAAGCTTCCACATCTGAAGATCCTTCCAACAGGTGAAACCTCAAATCCCCAGGTGTGAAACGCGAATAAATTTAATTCACTTATGCAACCCAATCAAAATCAATTCACGCTGCTCTACATTCTGCAATCCCACCATTGACACACATTTCGAACGAAAATTCCTCGCCGACGCACACCCGCCACGAGCGAATCGTGGTTGCCAACAACAACAACACAAAAAAAAATCACCTTAAATAATTGGACCCAACGATTACGGATATACAGATTTATCCATCCCACTGCAAATCACTTAACAATCAATGATCGAACCAACCATCCATAAAGTCGCTCACGAACCGACGAAAGCCCGGATCGCATGAAATGATCGGTTCCATCTCATCTCGCGATAAGTAAGCTTTCGTCAGGGGTGGCTTATGTCTTGAAGTGACCACTTCACGCCTAGGCTCTGCACGAGGCGAATTAAGCCCTATTAAATCGTTTGGGAGGGGTGAGAGAGTTCTCGTCCCTTCGAAGATCGTCGGTGCGTGCTCATATTGCTCCCAAGAGAGCCAGGTCGACCTATGGAAAAATCCCTTTTCTGATTGGTGTGTAGGGATTTTGTGTGAACCTTTTTGGTAGCCAGGTGGAGTGTTTTTTATATCTATCTGGTGGGATGAGTTATTACCTCATGAGGTTATTTTCTCCAGGCTAATCAATGTTAACTCAGGCATCTCTTATGAAATTTTCAAAAATTTAATGAATTTTCTCGAACTTATGTATGTTTAAAAATGGTTGACATGTGTTTTAAGAGAGATACATTCGAAATCCTGTGGAATGTGGACTCATCTAACATTCCAGTCCAGCGCCAATGAAGAGATGAAAAACCTTTAAAACTTGCAATTGAAAATACTCATGGATTTTAAACTTGTTATTTTATTCCTATCAATCAATATTTTCACTATATGCAACACATAATGGACTTCTTAAAAGAGAAACTATAGTAGTTGTATAAGTGATGCAAGTGATAAAAAATTTCTAGTATAAAGAATAGAGAAAATAAAAATAATTTATTTTGCTACACGAACCATCATTTTACTTTTTCATTCACATGACCTTAGTTTCCTTGGTCATTCCATTAAATACATGCAGGGATAGAAAGAGAATATCCCCTATGGTAATCAGTAAAATTTTTTTTGTCATTGTTAGTTAATTACCTAGTTGTTTGAAGAATTGGTCACATTTATATAGGCCTAAGCTGAAGAAAATTATGATAGCGATATTAAAACTCCAAGACATTGTTAACTTCTCAGAGGTTTCGTCATTTTTATGATAAAAAATACATTCTCTAGGCCCCCTTGGTTACATCCAAATTGTTTTACATAAAGCCACAGACCTAAACAGTTCCAAACATTGAAACAAAAACAATTTCCAATCAAATACATACAGGAAAAAATGGAGAATCCCGTTTCCCCTCAACGCGGAAGCCCTGAAATTCCCTCGACTCGAAGCCAGCTGGTTCATAAGCCACCGGACTCTCACGATCCAGCTTAATTCGCAGAGGGGTCACTTTTGTGGGAACATCCGTACCCTCCCGAGGCAGAGGATTATCGGCTATTAATTTCCAGTAATGGATGGGGACCCGCGACCCCTGCCTCCCCTCTTGGGGTGATTAGCTCTCGTGCTTTATTAGTACGCCTACGTATTGATGATTATAAACAAGGATTCGATATAGGCTCTTCTATTGAAGAAATCAGAATAAAAGAGAATGGGAAAACTTCAGGATGCTTAATCAGAGGTGTTGTTATACTGTGTCAAACTATTTTTTGTAAATATAATATTAATTTCCTGTGTACAGAATATATTTGCCTAGTCCTTGTAGGGGAAGATTCCTATTAACTTCCTTTGCTTCAAGAGTTTATATCTAAATAAAATTTATATGTTAAACAAGGACTTGTTTCGAGTCATTGAAGACTCCCAAGAAAAAATGAAAGAAGTTTCACAAATATTGAAATCTTTTAAATAAATATGAAAATTTTTGATGTGGATGGACCGCCTGATCCTTGATGGCTAGGCTATGGTTAAAGTTTTGCAACTGTTTTGTATTGCCTTTATTGGCATTTTTTTACACTTACTTTTATTACAATTTGAAATTATTGATGAATAAATTTGACTTTATATCAATCAGCATGCTCATACGGTATGAAAATGGGGGTGTAAGCAAAATTAGAATACACAACGCCAAGATAAAAAAAAAAACGTTTTTGTTGGGTTCATTTTGAACCATTTAAAACCCTTTATGTCCCAAATTATGTTATTTTCAGAAAAATTGTGCAATATATTTTTTTATATGTTTAAACTAACTACAGAAAGGCACAAAAGAAGTAACATTCATTTACAATAATTATTTTAATTGTAATTGCATAAAATATTACATGGGACTTATAAGTCCCGTTGGGACTTGGGAGATGAACTTATGAATGGACTTATGAAATGACTCAGTATGAAAAATGAAAAACATTCAATATAAATAAAAAATAATGCATTTTTATTTAATCAAACATGGTACACAATAAAAACAGTTCTTTTTTTCATTTATACAAAGAACTATTCGTTTCATCTTGTGGTGAATATGATATTCATCAGTACTACTGTCCTCCTCTGGTGTTTCAACATCAGATGGCAATTCATCCCAGATGGCTTTAATTTCTTCCGGCGTCAGGCCTTTTCTTCTTCTATTTATTATTCTATAAATATAAGAAATCAAATTTAGAGTTTTGTACTACGGGAAAAAATCTAAAAGTTTGTAAATACTCAATATTAAAACTAACAAGATCCTAAAAATTGGAATAAATAAGGATTATTTTATGTATTCAAGTGCTAAAAATAAATTAAACAAAAATGCAATGACAAAATTCAAACAAAAAAGATAGTACTATACTGGATATTTGATCATACTAAGATAGTACCAGGATCGATAAGGCCCAACGGGACTTATAAGTCCCGCATAAAAAATAATGCATAAAAATTGAAAAAATCACTCATTTGATTCTGATTTTAATTATAATTACAAGAGAGTTCATAATGAGTAGGTAGAAAAAGTATAAAGTACTTACCAATTATTTATCTACTGATACGACACTCGTAAACAGGAACAGAGTTTTGCAGCAACAATGGCGGTCCAAAGTACAGCATAAGACGAAATCGATCTCAAATATCTAAGTGAAATTGACGGTCTAGGTAGTGCTGCCATCTATATATCATTAGAAGAAGGTATAACGGTATGGACTGAAAAGTTTCGTTCGAATTCATGGAATAGTTTTAGTTTTATTCGACTTTATATTAAGCGGGACTTATAAGTCCCGTCGGGACATAAAGGGTTAACTAATTTAAAAACAATCCTGATAATTTTTTAATCTGTCTCAGTATTTCCCTAAGGTTTTATACAGAAACCTTACCCACCAACTTCATATTACCATCTATGCATACACATACTGAAAAAACGCCAAAATGCATTAATCCAACTCGGAAAAGCTTATAAACATATTTACCAATAATAACATACGATTCACAGCACTTCATTGATGATAGATAACGTACGATTCCATCATTGATAATCACCGAAAACCCGATGCTCTGACGCATAGCCTTGCGTGACAAAGGCCATTTAACTAATATTAAAGCTTACGCTTTGGGGGTCCTTTTGATAGATTCTGTATCGTCGCGCCGGTAATGGAGGGACAACATGTAATTTTGGAACCTTTGGAGGTGACAACTTTTGAGAAAGTGACTTTTATGCATTCAGGTCATGGTGTGTTGGGATTATTTAGGTTAGGAGGTCTACACAAAAATTGTTTGGTAAATATAGAGCAGTTTTAAGAGTACATGTAATGTTTTCCTGTTTCCTGAGAAAAAGACCATAATAGTGGCGTCTTGATACTTAATAGCCAATGGGCAATTTCTGGATGCTTAAGAATTTTCGTTTTTTTAGTTTCAAATCCATTTTCTAACACACAGTCATATCTATTTTTTTATTTAACCTTTCTGCAAGCAAGGAGCTATTTGCAAGTTTCTTTGCAAGTCTTTATTTAACTAAATAAAAACATAAAATTAAAACTACATGATAGCACTAAAAAACTAGCGAATTTGCAATTAAAAAAGTACTTTTTTTTAGGTGTGAAAAAGTGCTACTTTCTCTCGCTAATATTTTCTCAAATTCAAATATTTTCATGAAACTTTTCTGTGCGTTTGTTATGATACAAATTATTGTACGATTTGTACACAATTTGTAACTGAAGTATTCGTTCCAATTCCTTTAGTTTCCTAGTCATTAATTAACTTTCTCATTTGGCCATTAGGAACGCTGAAATGAGAAGGCTTATCATTTAAGAATATTCTATAAAAATACAAATAATCTTATGAATACGTAGGCCTTTCTTTAAATTATGAATAGCAATAAAAATAATTTCTTAATGTCTAATAGGCACCGTCATAATAGCAGATGTGCACTAGTTCAACATAACACTAGGTTTGAAATCATATTTTCCTCACCACAAGTACATGCCGACGCCTGAAATCCTTCGCCATAACGTTTAATGATTTTGTTTTGACACCCCAAACTCATAATAATACACTGAAAATCATTTGCAAAACAATACAAGCAGATTACCACAAACAATATTATCTCAAGGTAAGTACACTCTCATCAAAATGCCATCAGAATCGAACCCAAAAGGCATTTTGTACACATTCTCCCATCACAAAACCATCATTAACCCCTACCAATTATTCCAAAAAAAAAGAAAAGAAAATCGTCTTCAGCAATGCGTTCCACCACCCAAGATCTCCCTACAACATTGTCAAATAAATTACTATACGCCCCGAAAAAAAAAACCCTTCAGCAACAATAATAATTCCAAAGCGACTACAATAAAAGGCCACACCCGCTGAAAGGACAGGCATACCATCCATCCAGCCACGGTCCATCGGATCCTTGATCGAAATGCGACCAGACCGATCTATCCTGAATTCCGAATGACAAGGAGGGGTGGAAATTCCCATCGGCCCTGATGACAGCCCCAATCGGCCGTGATTGAAGACTGCCGGACCGGCATTTAGGATCCATTTGGTGGCTGTCGTCACCTCCGAGGTGTCAAGTGGAAAAGAGAGAGCATCTAATGGATAAAGTAATGACACATTTAGGAAAATCTACCTTCTTAGCGATGCTGGGTGCGTTTTTGCTGGGTGCAAATTGCGTTTCTAGCACTTCACACCTCGGTGTCGTTAATTATATTGGGAGGTAGGTGTGAATCAGGACGGAGTTGGAATATTTTTTTGATTTATGGCGGTGTGAGGATGTTTTGTTTGAGGGGATTTGTTGAAGTGTGTTGTTGGTTCTTGTATGGTGGTTTGGAGCGGCATAATTTTCTATTTAGTGAAAGCTTTGAGCGCGTGCATGAAAAATGAGATGAATTTTCTTTTTTTGGTGTGGTTGAGTAAACAAGCAATTACGTGATAGTAGACTTTTGCTTTCTTTGGAGAATTATAATGAAACATGAGGTAGATCGTATTTTGAGGCGTCACGAACGATAAATCAAAGAAACATGAACTTGCAACAAAAAGTACATGAGTCAAGCAATTTTTAAAAAAAAATAATTTAGATAATAACCTACTATTTTCATTTGATAAATAATTTAGCTATAACACTTTGCAGAATATGATTTATTATTTTATAACAAACGACCATGTGTTTAAGAAGTCTAGATAAAGAGAAATAATTCTCCTGATACGATTATTATTATTTATATATTGATTGATACATATTCATTAAGTATGCAAAATTCATCAGACACAATTCTTTAGAGAACAAATAAATATAAAGGATTATACGAGTACAGCATTGGAGTCACTCATTTTTAACACAAAGGCGAAAGGTTAGCTTTACAGACCAAACAATTTAATCTTCTTGAATTTACAGATTATCCTCAAAGATAAGTTACTGTAATGGTTTCAAAAAAAGCTTATCATCATTTCCGATTCAAACCAATTCCGAAGCCATTGTTTACAAATTCAAGCGGATCTTTCTCATCCAAAACAACATTCAATCTGATAAGAATGAATGAAAAATTATTATCTAAACTCAAAGATTTGCTCCCAAATAATTATCACATGAATTACGTATTTATTCATCACCCTTCTAAATCACCTAACCACGCCCAAACTCTTACAAATGATCCTTGTGATAATCAAAAAGTTAAAATCAATTAAGAATTCCACTATCCCTGAACAAATAAAGGATAACCTACACAGGCTTTGCACCCGATTAATAATTTTCAAACGCTAACCAACCTAATAATAACCTCCCATTACAATAGTCACGACACAGTCATTGTTCTCATCTATTAATTAATGAAAGCAACTTTCTGGAGGATACTTAAATACGGCCTTTTCGATGTTCATCGTATGAAGTGCTATTTATTTGCGTTAGTGGTGGATTTACAAGGCTCGGTAAAGCGACGCGATCGCAGAAAATTTTCTATCGTTCTCCTCAATGCTACAATGCTGTGAGTGTATGAAGATTTATTCCATTGTTTCTTACTATAATAATTCTATTGGTTCTTACTATAATAATTCTATTGGTTCTTACGCAACTACGTGGTAGCTACCTCAAAGTCGGTAGGAAATTTTTTAACTGCAGCTATCATCGCGTCGCGTTTATCGAGGTATGGAAATTCGCCCTTAAGGTGAGTGAACAGCGGTAATTAATTGTTTAAGTGACGCTCTCTGATTGCATTTTGGGGCGATAAAAGCTAAATTGATGAGAACGCGAGCCACGCGCGAAAGTTGATTATTTCCAGAGAAATTCGAGTTTCTTTTGAATGAATTTTCGTAACGAAGGAAATGAGGGAGTGGGTCCAAAAGAAAAATAGTTTGATTGAGTTACGATAGAAAAACAAACAACAGTTCGCCTTGTCTTTTCCAAAAACTAGTTTTAAGTTTGATCAATTGTTTTTGAATGAGTTCACGGTTGCATATAAACAACGCTTGTTTCATGTGGCAGTTCGTGAGAAAAGTATTATAGGTATAGCGAAACAAACGTGTGAAACGTCATGTTCAGATAGTTAAAGTCTTGTTAGTTAAAAGGCTAATGGGATGTGTCACAATCTTTTTTGCCTTTTAGGATATTGTATTTTAAGTGAAATAAGGATTTACCACTGTAATTATTTCTGCGTTATAGTTAAGTGGATAATTATACAAAGCCTGTCAAAACAGGAGAAACGCATAAGCGTTAATTACTATAACTGTCAGTTGTAGTCAAGTTCTTAACTGCACTAACTGTGTGAAATTCTTAACAAAACAAAAGCAGTCGTTCGGGAGCTCTTATTTTTAAAACGATGGTAGGAAACAATCGTGCACAGTCATTTATTTGTTTGTTCGTTCTCATTAACAGCATTTTTAAGTTCCTTTTAACATTAGTTATACTCAAACCTAAATCAGTTTCTGGATCTGCTAAAAAAATAGCTTGGACAAACCAATCACAAAGCTCCATTCCCGCGTTTTATCATTTCACTTCTTTGTGTTTCTTTTTAGTCAGAGAGAAAAAATGAATATTTCAGTAAAATTAATTTTTTATGATTTCCCCCCTTTTCATGTAAGTGTTGAAAATGTAATAAAAGACGATTAACACTTTCTTTTATCATAATTTAAATTGAAAAGAGTTCTTTTCTAAAATTTTTAAGGATACTAAAATCATCCTTAATCAAATTTAAATTAAAATAAATAATTTTACATAATACTTTCGCTTAAGACAATGTAAACACATAAACGAAAATCAGTTGATGATGAAGAATAAAAATTTAAAACCGACCAAGGTATACATCAAACTCAAAGTATAGTTCTTATTTTTTATAAATCAGTTTTTCTCTCTTGCATTTAATAACTGAACATATACAAGGACAATCAAAAAATGTTGATTATTCTTAACATCCTTGATTTAAATTTAAAAATTCAGGTTTTCTATTCATTATTCTAGTTCCTTTAGAGCTGCCTTTAAATTGTTTGCATTATTTTGACGTCGTGAGGGAAAATGGTTCATCTTACATTAAAATTAAAACTCATCAATGAATCCTTCCTTAATACACCACAAGGTTCATTATATATTACAGTTATAACCTAAACTTGAAACCAACCTATGCCTAAACCTATAGCACTTATTACAAACGTTCTCAACAAGAAAAGGAAACGAAAAAAGCTGCACGCAAGGCCCACAGACCTCCTCCCCCTTATCTACCTACACCATCTCATCCCTCCATCATGCAAGTTTTCCCGTATCTCGGCGCAAAATCATCAACAGGTAAGTAGCTACCGTATGGGCGGGAGTACAATCTGCTCTTCAGCGCTCTAGGTACGATCTATAGATTCGATAACCAAGGGGGGGGATGTTGATAAAAATGAAGGTGCTGACAGATTCTGACGTCGGGGGAGTAGCGCGAGAAGTAAACAATGAGGTTGAGGGGATGAAGATTTATTGTTACCTTCAAAGTTGATCACACACCCTTTTATAGAGTTGATTAATTGTAGTTGTAGAGTTTAGTTGATTGAAAAGAATTTTTGAGGGAGGAATAATAGAAGGTGTGAAGAGAAGGTTCTCAAATTTTTGGACAAGAGATATCCAAATTATATCGATAATATTATAGGTATTATAGTTGTTGAGTAAGTTCTTTTATTAAAAGGAGAAAAATATATTTAGTGAGGTGGCGTCTTGGGTTTATGTAATGACTTGTTTAAGACGGACCATAAGTGGGTTATGTATTGGAGATACTTTTTTAAAAATAACGATCGTTTTATAGATTAAATATGCGCTTTAGGTAATGAAATGAATTAGTTCTGATACACCATACTTAACTCAATAAAGTAAAAACAATTCATAATTAAAATTATCTAAATTTTAAAGTTTTATCTTCTGAATTCTCTCTATCTCGTACACTACTAAGTTAAACAGTATGTATTTTGTATCTTTAAACAGAAAGGAATAGGTACAAATGTTCCAAAATGCAAAACCAATGACATATAAGCTTTAAAGTCTTTAAAATAAAAATTGCTTAAGAAAAGTATCAAAAAGACAAAACCTGACACAAACGCAACTTTAAAATCATTGCATAAATACAAAAGCAGCAATTTCATCAACCGACTACAAACTTATTCAATTTAGCAACAGCCACAACGTCATTACCTTTATCATTTTATTAAATATCAAACGATCCGCACGCGCTTTTCAACCCCGACACCACCCTGCAATTAAATATCCACTCTCTCGGTTTTAGCGGGGTCCCAATTACATACGTGTTCGCGTTTCCAACAGCCTCTGCAAAGTGTCCGCACTATCATAAACTAGCGGAATGCCATCAGAAAAAGATACCTTTCCATTGGCCTTGCATTTTAAAGTAGGCCTAGGCCTAGGCTTTTATCGGGTGTTAATGGTTATGGCTTGATACTTAGGAGTAGGTTGAGTACGCGCACACGATTAAAAGATATCAGTTATTATTTTTACGAGGGGGAGATTTTGAGGGGATTCTTGATAAGAGAAGCCAATTTAAGTGATAAGTCCCCCTGAAGGTCATTGAGGTTAGAAATATTTTTGGTTTGAGGAGAAGTAGCCTCCATGAAAAAGCTATAAGATGTCTCCTTGACCTATCATCAGGGTTTGATCTTTTCTTTAATTGATTACCTTAGCAGGGGTTGAAAGTTGCCGAAAATTGAGGCTGTTTTGAGGCCCCTTCACAAAATTCAAATTAGCTTCAGTGATTATTTGCAAAAAATATTTGAGTTTTTCAGGTTTTATTTTATATGTAGGTTTGCAGATTTCCACATTATTTATGGACCGATCTGCTATATAGCCGAGACCGGCGGCTATTGTGGCAAGGTGGATGTTCCTGCCTTTCCCGCAATGCACCGTGAAAGTGAGAAGAAGTTTACTTTACAGGTAAAGTCGGCTTCTCGTGTTTACGTTATTGAGGAAAAGCCATAGATAAAAACGGCCTAGAATTTATTGGGAGATTTTTAATTAATGGTTTAAATTATAAACTATTAGGTTGAAAAATTGCGAGGAAAATTTTAAGTAATGGGCTTACATATAATTTAAGGTTATGGCTTCACTGTATGATGAAATATAAAAACTGGTTGAAAAATAAAAATTGCGTTTTTAACATTTTTTGCAGCGAAGTAAAAAAGCAATTAAATAACTCAATTATTAATCAAATTTAAAAAAATCTATAAAAATAGAATCTTATAAGATGCCAAATAACAACTTTTTATTAAAGAATATATAAAATTCATCTTAATAAGGTAGCCATACAAATGGGATTTTTAAATCTATGTATTCTTTAATAAAAAGTTGTTATTTGGCATCTTACATCTCTTTTTGAGCCTTTACCTTTAAATTCATATTTGCTATTGTAGTACTTAATATGTATTTTTAGTTTAAAGAATCAAATAACATTTAATTTCAGTTTTTCACAAAAATTATTTCCTTTTTATAAATGTTTTTTTTTTTGTATTTAAAGAGTTGTAATTTTTTTAAATTCTACTTTTTAGTGAAAGGCTTTTGCTAATTTTTTATTACAATTAATTTGTATATTTAATTAGGATAGGTTTTTTTAAGAGTCTGTATTGTAATACCAAGTAATAAAAAGCCAAATATTTAATTAATAACGATGCATGCTATGCTTAAACACAAGTTTTAAAAACCTAAAAACCAACACAAAGCATACATATGAAACATTAAATTTAAGTTTTCATTGTCAACTCTTTTAATAATTTCTAAATTAGTTATCAACAGCAAAACCTATGGCAAAACCGCTGACTGCTCCTTTCTTTGTACCCACCAAGAAATAAATGTTTGAGAAGAGCACATGCTGCCATCTGTTGATTCTTGAATTAAATTCGTTTGCTAAGTTGGCAGGAAAAAAACAATGCAGGAATAGAGCGAGGGTATAACTTTTAAAAAATGGTCTAAATCTATTATTACTATACAAGCTTTTTGTACTAAGTATCTGGATACATTAAGATATCTTAAATGAATATTAATAAGTACTTTAGTATTACAAATTCATACGTAAATAATACGTAATAATCCATACGTATAATAAATACGTAAGAATTACAAATCCAGCAATTAATCATGAAAAGTAATTTTATTAATTTCAATAAGAGTTTAAAAGAATTATGAGAGATGCGATTTATAATAGCCACGTCAATTTATTTCAAAAGCTTTGCAGAACAAACATTAAATAGAACATTTAAAATTTTATAAATATTTTTTTTCCTGCTACATTTTAAGGTCAACAACCTTTTTTGCAAAATTTAGTCATTTAAAAACTTTTTACTTAATAAATTACGGATGATTAAAGCAAAGATCTAATCATGCGGTATCCGGTAAAGATGGATTTTTTCGTATCAAAACAAATTAAAGCTAATGTTGGAACATTTCATTTAAAATATGTCAAAATGGTCAAAGTAAAGAAAAAATAGGACTGTTCAAATTAACAAAACCTTTTATAGTATTAATATACAGTATATATAGAATGAATTAAAATTAATGCTCTTTGAAAATAAACAACAAATTTGAGAATAAACTACTACTTATATAATTTTATATAAATACCTAAGATAATAAATTCATAATACATTTTTATTTTTATTGAGGTTTATAAATCAGGAATTTTACACAAGATCGTATGTGATGTCTATAATAGAGTATAGAAAAACTTAAAAGGCAGCACTTAAAATTATTTAAAAACTTTTATATGGGTTGTATATAATTTGCTAATTTTAAATTGAGAAAAAGGTGTCAAGTAATCCAAATTATCTAGTAATGATAAAATTAAACAATGAAAATAACGAATTAAATTTGTGTTCTATAAAATCGTGGAATAGGTAGTAAGTTATACTCTCCATTACAAAGGTTTACTTAACATATTACGATATTCTTACTTTTCAATTAAAAAACACAATAATTTGCAAAAAAAGGATAAAATTACTAAAATTAACTACTATCATTTTTTCGGGTAACCAAAAATTATTTCAAAAATTTTATAGATTAGCACGTAATTTAAACGAATAACTAATAAATTTCAAAATCAAGCTCGTTAATTAAAGCTATCATGAATTAAAATTAATAAGTATTTTTAATGCAAAAAGATATTAATTATATTTTCCATGCAAAAAGCCAAAAAGTAGGCTTTTTGAAGATATTTGTTTTCAACAAGGCAGGTGAAAAAGAAAACCTTTGGCAAAAAAAAAATGAAAAAGTGGATGTCCAATAAAATAAGCATAGAAGAAAAGATTGAAGTTCCGATGGAAGTTCCGGATGTTTATATAAAGTGTTTTTGTTTTGTTTTTTACATCAACAGGTTGTCGAAGCAGGTGGGGGTGTGGCAGATGTTTTAAGAATTTCCCCTGCTTTTAAGTTCATTGGAATGTGTTCTAGAAAAATAACCTTGAATTTTAATAAAACAATTCAATTTACACGGATGGACTGATATAAAGTAGTAAAACATGTAATGTTGTACGTAAAATACTCAACTAAAAGAGTTTTAGATATAAAAAAGGGAAATTAAAAAGTTTTACATCATAGCTTGTAGAAAAACACATTTGAGTGTTTCTAAATTTTTCATTTATAATCTCCAAATTAAAGTGCACAACAGAAAAATATGTTTTTTAAAATATACAATGGGATAAAAACACTGTTTGATAACTTTTTTTTGGTAATTTAAGGTATTTTAGTATTCTTAAAAACACAACTTTTCAGTAAAGTATCATATAAATAAATGAATGAATGCTACTCAATAAAAATATTATTACCTAGATAAAAATCTAAAAAAATAAATACTGAAAACAAAAATAAAATCAATGCTTCCATGTGTAAGCATCATTCAACGCGATAAACAAAAGAACAATAATTGTTCTCACCTGCACTTGTAAACAGTTAACACGTATGTTCTACATCCTTACATTTTCCAAAACAACACACTTAAGGATTTTAGAAGACCGAGCACAAGAACCAAATAAACGGTAAAAAAACTCTAAAAGAAAAAAATGGCTTTACCGCCAAAGGGCTAATTGCTAACATTTAAGTGAAGTATTAAGACACTAATGTTTGAGTTGGTACTTGAAAGGCTACTCCATTAATAGTGGTCACTGACGTTTAAAACGCAAGCATTAGATCATTGAGGGGTTTTTATGTCATTTTAGAAGCTATGAGAGGGGTTTTATGACATCATTTTTACCTGGCAAGCCAGGATTATCTACTCTACCTAATTGAAAAAAACCTTTCGTTTTAATGATCTTTCTTTGTTTCTGTTCGCCGTCTTGTCTTCGAACCCCAGTTATTAAGTCTTCATTTTCGTCATTAGTTGAATTAATACCTTTTAAAGGTATCTGAAAAAATCTACACAAAGGATTTTTTTTATCGGTCATTGCAGCTGAAAGACCACACTTTATATATCTATTAGGCTGAATTTTAACGGGGTGAATTGGGATCCAGATAAGTAAAAGAATTCTTTGTTTTACTTCATGGTAATAAAACTAAAACATACTGGTTTTATGAATCCTAGAAGTGATATGAGCTTCTTATATTCATGGTTAATTTGTATTATAAATTGATTACATAATTTTAAAGAAAAATTCTTAGTTCACCCGCATGATGACATGGATAAAATGTAATAAACATGATTTCGCTTTACTCTTAAGTCTTTAGCAAAATACTTGTAATAAAAATGAAAGGTTCACCCAAATATCTGGGGTCTTCTCAAAATTTTAAAAGCTCATTACATTAAACGTTAAGAAAGAAACACACCTTTTTTATGCTTAGGTGTTAAAAAGTAAAACTCTACTATCAATTCTTTAACAACTTTTCATGGTTTTTAAAACGGTTAAATAATATCAAGAAATATGCTAAAATAACATCTAACTAACAACCTTTCTAAAAAAACGTTTTTTAAATATAAGAAATAAATAATGTATGAATAAGAATTTATGGTAACATGCTGATGGTAAATCCTAATTGAAACACGAATTACTATTGAGAAGCGTTGTTAAGCATTTTTTGCTAAAAAGTTTTATTTATCATACCACACCCTCAACTTCCTCTTGTAAAGTGACTAATTTCGAGAGTACTATTAAATAGTACCACTGAAAGATATTTCTTTCGTTGAAAAATAAAACCCACACCCTAACATAACTTGTAACATAACATCTCAATTTTCAAGGGTAATTAAAACTGAAATGCATCGTTGATAAGAAAAATAACAAGGAAAAGGGGGAGATGTTTGAAAAAGGAAATGTATTTTTTGGAATTCCATTAGGCAGAATAGAAAGTGTGATAACTTATGGTGATCATTGCAATCACCAATGCAACCACCAGTCTTAGTGGCCTAAATATTTAAAAGAAAAGAGATCGAAGTAAATGATTAACATATTTTTTAACAGCACAAATTTTGTTTACATTAAAAATATTTATGGATTTTAAGACCGAATTCCTCACTTTTATAAGGGGCCGTTAAAATATTGTATAAGCACCTAAGGGGGAGAGGGTTTGCTATCTTATTTTTCCTGACAAGGGGGAGTATGATTGATGCTTACGTAAGATGTTACAAACACTGCACTTACTAAAATTTCTAGTTTCTCGCATAAATAATTTCAAAATTCAAACAACAATTTCACAAAAAAAAAATGAAATAAGAATTTTTTTTTTCAACATTTTCACAAGGAAAGTTTGAACGATAAGGTCATGGAGAACAATGGAATTTCAAAAGTCTAAGAATTACTAAAGATTTCGTACAAAAAGGAACAAATGGGGGGTCGGACATTTTTTAGCGGAATTATGAGAGATGAGTTTGCGTTTTGCTAAAGGTGGGTGCGTTAAACTGCCACGGATGTTAAAAACTTGTGAGAATTAATTAATTTTTAAATTATGGAAGTATAATTTCATTAGTCATTGATAATATAAATAATAATCTAATTTGTTTTCTTATGTTGCAAAACACTACACATATTCATTACAAATTCTTAAAGAAGGATATTAAAAATCATAAAGTAGTTTAACACACTAAGAAAAAAAATATACTATTGAATAGTAAATTCTACTTTTTTCCCAGTTAAAGACTATAGTTTTTAAAGTATAAACTATCGTATCTATTAATCAAAGACCATTGCATTGGGATAAAAAAAAATCGGGATTTAAATCTAGATATTTTAATGACAAATGCAGATGGTAGTAAACATAGTACAGAGTAAAGTAATTATTAACTAAATACAGTTACTATTTTTACTGAGTAACAGTATAAGCTTCAATGCATGAGTAAAGTCAAATAAATAATAAGTGATAATATTTAGGTACTTCTTTTAGTTCAATCTGTATGAAGCAAAATAGTTATCGATAAGATAGCATTATAAGTATTTGCCCTTCCATTATTAAGGATTTGTAAAGTAAAAGGCAAATTATATTATACTGCCAAAGATTGAAGATTTGTTTCACACCAACCCAAATTGAAACTTTTAGACTTCTGCTTCAGGCACAATAAAAAATATTTAAAATGCACTGATTAACGCATCAAGCGTCTGGAATTTTAAAAAGGTAAACATAACAAATGAAACTAATACGGCATGTAGAGAAATGTGGTGTTGAATTAACATTTTAAAATTATTTATGCATAAGAAGCCTAAGAATATTATTAATTATTAGTCTTTAATTAATCATTTTCTATCAATTTCCACCTTTTTAATATATTTAAAATATTTTCATATTTCACTTAAACAGAAATGAAATATTTCTATAAGTAGAAAGGGACCAGAAATATTGTTTAAGTGAGAAAAAAATGCAGAATATTTTTATAGCCTATTTTAATAGCCTTTATTACAATCCTGTAAGTGATTTCATGATTTAAATTGAGTCATTATAAAGAGCCTTTTATTATTTCTCAATAAAACTTCGCAAATTATTAAATGAAAAGTCATGAACTCCATAGATACTTGACACTTTCAATTTTCATATATCACCAGGTGAAATTAATGACAGATGTCCGGAAGATACATCAAAACACCTGCTGAAGGGACATGTGTTTTATGGCGCGAAATTATTCCACCTGCTCAAAATCAGATGGACACAGATTTGAGTAGAAAGAAAAACAAAAGACGAGTAAAAAAAATTCACAACATATGTTTGTTTTGCCCTTGGGCGGATACTAAAATGACCTTCAAATCTGACACTGATGATTTTACGGTGTGAAAAAAAAAATGGCAGAGAATTTATTTTAATTCTGGTAGTAATAAATTTTAAAAACACTCTGTGTATTCTATGCACTTATACGAAGTTATTGACATATTAATTGGAATTTCTGCCTTTTAAGTTTCATTGTATTTAGCATTTGAGTGCAATGATAAATTTCATTACATTGCATTTTAAATTAAAACAAGTTCCCATTAACCAACCATAATATTCATTCGTAAATAAACTGACTTTCTTCCAGAATAAAATTATTGGTTTCTACGCATAAAAGATAACAGGGTTAAAGGTTAAAAAATAATAGCATTATACTATTATTTCTAATTTTTAATGTATGTTTAAACAAATCCATATAACAATTATTCCTTACAAAAATATGATACTCAGTTGGGTAAAGGGATGCGAGAATAAAAGGTAGAGGACCACTTAAATATAAACATTGAAATCTCTTTTTCAGGTATATAATAGAATCTCTATATTAGTTTCGTCAAAATTTTTCCAAATATACATCAGGTGTAAATATGATTATTATCATTATCAGGGTTTTGACCAGACATTTTTGTACAACGCCCGGTTTTCTGAAAATCGTAAAATGTTACTCATTATTACGAAAATTTGTTTATGTGATAAATAAATTTTCAATTGGCGTATAACCACATGTTTTCTGACAAGGCTGTTATTTTGAATATGTATGAAGTTGTAAAATAAAATTGTTTTTCAAAGACTTACGGTCTTAAATTGTAAACTAACCTGTAATATTACAACATAAAAGCTCAAAAACGTGTGTAGTTTTATTTCTAAAAATTATACACCAATTTCTACTTTATGTACTACTAGAATAAATATTTAAGATAAGATAACTTATAGAGGGTGCATTTTTATCATAGGATATTTTGTGAAGGGTTAGCATTACTTACGATACTAAGTTTTGTGATGGCGGTATTTTCTTCCAAACACAGGATGCATACTCTATCTAACGTTATAAAATTCAGGAGTCTCTAAGGAGGTTTCAGGAGTTAATAACAAAAAAATCAGGAGGGTAACCTGAATAATCTTATACTACTTTTCCTTACGAACACAAAATTGCAGAAGAGGTTAAAATTTCACATTTTGATCTTTTTAAAAAATCTTCCACTAAATGTATAATAAAACTTCAGTTTTCAGGATGTTTTTCAGGAGTTGAGAGGAAATTCAGAAAAAAAATAACATAATTTTAAGGAGTTTTAAGGGACTTAAGAAAAATTATGCAAATTTCATGAGTTTTTCAGGAGGCGTACGAATGCTATAAACAGACCCCCTGAGTTTGACATATTTTCCCAATATTATTTAAAAAAAAACCAGCGTCATACATCGTGACGCTTTCTCTAAAAGTTACAGAAACACCCATAACAACGCAGTAATAATGGCCAACCTCAAGCACTCCCAACTCTCGTTTCACGCGTGTTATAGCCGAACAGTACACGGGGATCGGCTTCACGCAACCAAAAGGAGGGGTGCACGCGAATTTTTTTCACCACCCCTCCCCCCTAAAACACCGAAACTCAGGTGAGCTTGCCCCTCGCGCCACCAGGGTGCTCTACCTGTCCCCTTCTCCCGCCAAGAAAGGCAGATGTTCCCGGGGAGGGTATGACTTACGCGCGCGCACGACCGCTGTCAGTACAAGAAGTGTCTGTCTCGAAGGAGGTGGTTGTCTTTCGGTTTTCGGCAGACTGCTTGGTGTGTTATTGGTGATTCCGTTTTTCCGAGAAGCGACCGTCTATTTTCCGAGGACTGTTTTGGTTTATTCTCGAGACATTGGAGTGGATTTGTTTGTTGTGATATTATTACGTTGAATTTAGAAAGTCTGTTTGTTTTATTGTGCCCTGCCTTCAAGATGACTCCTAGCCCGACAGTGTCGACATAGTATCGTGTTTTCGGACTTTGCCTTCCCGAGCGTTCCAGTTCGGACTGCTATATCGTGCCTTCCTGCGTTTCGAAGTTCGGACTAGCATTCTAGTGACTGATTATATAGGCCGTGAGCTGCCTTCCCGAGTGTGCCAATTATATCGTGCCTTCCACAGTCTGCATTACCATCCTCTCTTGGACTAAGCCTTCCCGAGCCATGGTATCCGTCCAGAGCAACTCCATGCACCGCATGCTACAGAGCGAGGAGGCCCGCCGCATGCTCTACCTCTCCTCCCTTCACCCCTACCGACCCCAACAACAGCAGCAGCAACAGCATTCCCCCGCCGAGGAGCCTCTGCGAGTGCCGGCGAGCTACCTGAGCCTGCCGCCGCCGCAGCCCCGGTCGCACTCGGCCCACTCCAAGCGGCAGCCCCCGGCGCCTCCTCCGGCACTGCCCGCCTCCGTCTCCCGGCGAAACGCCCGAGAGCGCAAGCGGGTCCGCCTCGTCAACATGGGGTTCTCGACGCTGCGCGACCACGTCCCGCAAGGGGCCAAGAACAAGAAGCTGAGCAAGGTGGAGACCCTCCGCGCCGCCATAGAGTACATACGACAGCTGCAGGGGGTCCTGGGGATGACCGAAGGGGACGAGGGGGCCATGCTGGACGACTGCTCGTCCATCGCGTCGTCAGAGGAGGCCGGCAGTTCCGTGGTCGTCGGGGAAGTGTCCCCTGCGTCCAGCTATCCTTCGGACTATTCCCTCATGTCCTCGCCTTACACGAACCCTCCTTCACACGACGAACATCTACTAGACATGGGTCATTGGTTTTCATAGGCCTCTATTGTTTTTAAAAGTAAGTAAATATATTATTTTATATTTATCTCTAACAAACTTTCTTTGACTATCACTATTTCTCACTATCTTCCATCATATTACTAACATTGATGAGTGTAGTGTTAATTTTCTGTTATGCCTGTAATTAATGTAATTGTGCTTATTAGTGTGATGAAACTTGGGTTACATACATGGTTCAGGTAGTAATATTTCAAACGTTTTCACTACAATATAGTTAAAAGTTCAAACGTATGTTGTTCAACTAAAAATAAAATGTGTAAACCATGTACCCTTTTAGAAATAGTTTTAGTGTAGACTTAAATAAGCTTCATGCTGAAATTATAACTCTAAGGTGACAGGTTTTTTCGCAGAGGAGGAAAGATATTACTACTTCGGCTGTATGCCTGATAAAAATGAATGATGTAGAATTTTTTTTAATTGGAACTTAAAATGGACGCATTGTTACATCCATAATTGTGTTTAAATAATTTCTTAAATTAATTAAGTCAGTAATGCTCATCAATGTTCCCCCACTTTTACCTTATTTCGAAAAATCTCAAGTTAAAAAAGGTGGTTGGATTTTTCATAATATTTAGGTAAATGCTTTTTCAATAAATATCAAATTTTTAAATATGAGTTCGACACTAAAATGCCAACAGAAAGATAATTTATTCAAAATAAGATTTAAGGGAACCATCTCCAAATTTGAATACTTATTTATTTTAAAGGTGGAAAGGCAAGGAATTTATACTGCATTTATGTTTTTTACTTTACTCATAACAAATGTGATATAATAACTCAGAAAACTCAGGATTTTTAAAGGAATATAAATAAAATGACCATTTCTTAAAATCTTATTCATTAAGTACATTAAACACATTACATTATAGACACATTTTTAACCAATTCATGAGTATTTAAATGAATTAAAAATGAAAAAAAAAAATCTTCTCAAAATTGAAAGAAACATTTATCTTTCAAAGTCAATTATTTTGTAGAGGTGCAGGTGACATACTACAAATTTATAAATAAACTGCAGGTAATTTGGCCTTTTATTTAGAAATTACTCTTAAAATAAAGAATATATTTTATTTATCCAATTAAAACATGTAATTGTTAATCATAATTATTTTGGTATTCCTTATTTTGATATTAAAAAACCTTAAAGGAGCTTTTAACCGAACTGAATGAAACCGATGGCATAGACCTCGTGCAAAATGATTCTCGTCTTTATTAATAGATGGCGTTAGCCTCGTTAGGTGGTGTTTCTTTCGCAGGGAAACAAACTTTTCTTTTTATCCGCCAAGCCCGATATTTTCCCGCGTTTTTTTTTTACTGTAGTTTAGCTTTTTATGATTCATGCATTATTCAGATTCCATATTTGTGGTTACTATGGTAACGAAGAAAACATATGCGAAATGAAACTTTTGTTTGGGAAATTTCAGAAAATATTGCATTGGAAAAACTTTAATTTTCTTTCTAGTTCTGTGGATTAATTGAAAATGTGAATTTCGTAGTCACCTAATAATAAATAATAATTAGTGGTTTAATTAGAAAAAGAATAGTTGAACCATTTTATACGAAATGAATTTCCCCTCTTTATAAATTAAGTTTTTTCACTGTCCTTATTTATGGATTTAATTAATTAATAATTGATAATTATTTTATAATCTGAACTGCTTAAATTATAAGGATTTTTTATGAATTTTGAGTGGAAATCAGTATTATTCTAGCGTGCAGTGTTCATAGGTTATGCAATAGAAAGACAAGTGCAGTAGGTATCAATTAAATTAAACTATATTATGGTAGTAGTTTCTAATTATTTATCATTATTTAAGGAAAAGGATAAATTTGCCCGTATTCGTAAATACTCGTTAGTCTATAAAACGATTGCGATGCACAAAACAGATTATTAATATGAAAGCTTAAATCTTACTTAATGGACTAAGAAAATAAGTTTTGTCTTAAGTTATTCATTGAATTTATTGATAATTATGCAGTTTTCAATAACAAGTATATTTCGTATTAAATAACTAGATTAGCATAAAAAAAACCTAAATCTAAACGAACCATTAGGTTAAAATGAAATCCAAATCTGAAGTTTTAGTTCACATGGGCCCTACCCCATCCTCACTGTTTTAAAAACCCCAAAAGGAAGACGGGCAAAAGAGAGAGATATAAAAAAAGCGAATTTAGTTTGAAAAATGAAGATTCGCTCTCGGATATGGAGATATGGCGAGGGAAGAGAGACCCCGTTTCCCTCCCCTCAAAAAAGATAGGGAGATACTCCAAAAGGAAAAGATAAAAAATCAATAAAAAGAAAAGGAGTAACTAATGATCCCGTTAGCTTCCGTTGCAAAAGGGTGAATAGATACACGACGACTCTGAATTCACGAAGGACTCCTCTTTCCGTATCTCAGGGTACTTTGTCCCGAAGGCTTTGTCGTAACCCTCTTTTTACTCCATTTTTTCAGCTCGGCAATTGGTTTCAGGTACTCTACAATCGGTCTATATTATGATTAAAGATTTGGCGTGTACAAATACAGGCTGAGTGGTCACAATACGGACTTAATTCTCAATGATAAATGTTTTTTGTTGGCGGAGATTTGTATTGCTTCGGAATTAGGGTAAAGTTTTTCCTAAGGAGCGGACATGGTGGATTTTTTTTTCTTTGTAAATCGAACAAGAGTTCTATACTTTGTATTCTAAATAGTGGTTTTAGAGTAAGTAGAATGTAGGTCAAGTTATTTCTGCTCTTGTTAAAAAGAAAGGGTTGAATTCGGTTCTTTTGTGAGTTTTCTTTACATAACTTTGACATTACGTCATTCTTAATCGAAAACGGAACTAATCCCTAGATTCGAACTTTTTTTTATCTCTGAAGATTTGAACACAATCCTTTAAAATCCATTGGAAAAGTTTTTTATGCAATTGAATTGATTAATTGGTGAAAATACATTATTTATTAAGTAGTTCTGTGCCATTCAAAAATTAAAATTACGCCTCCTCATCAAATGATTTTCCAAAATTATTCATTTCATTAATAATTTTTCATCATTGAGACTACAACCTGGGGTTGTTTGAACATTTTTAGCCCAATTAACCTAAAACTGATAGTTTCTTCTTAAATAATCTTGCCGTCCTAAGAAATTTACTTCGACCTTTTAATTCATCGCAGGATACTTCAAAAAGGAAATTGAAGATAATGATTTGAGTGCAAGCAAATTACATTTCAGTTTTAATTGAATGACTGATCATTTAATTTAAAAATGTGAAGCCGAAAAACCCGAAAAAATAGCAATCATTATTAGAAATTTGTGTTGCATCCCAGGGGTAGCTTACATTTCACTCAAGTGTAATTTAGACGAATCCACGAAACTGATATTTTAATATTATTTTTAGTGCTTAGTTTCAGATCCAAGCTTTCTCTTAAAAACACATGAAAATAAAAATAACTAAGTATCCCACTTAGGAGTTACGGTAGAAAAAAGTATTCAAACATGAGTTATAGATGGCAGCACCAAAATCAACAGGCACAACTTGGAATCTCCTTTTTTGGTCATACAATACTAAAATACTTCTTTTACTTGATAATTTATTTTACTACGAATACTGAATGCAACTTTTTAGGATTACTTAAACTAAAATCAGCAAAACTGCATAATAATAAATACGATAAACAGCGAAACGATACTATATAATATATGGTATCGTTTTGCTGTGTATCGCTGCTGTTATTATTAAATATTATTTAATTGCATAACTGTCAAAAAAGACATTTCTTCAACTATAGTTGAAATAATAAAAAACTAAAACTTTGAAATTAATATTTCTGAAATTTTATGACTATTTTTTTAAAATTACCCATACCTAAGGAAAACCTCATTGTTGGAAGGTAATTAATTCTAAGTAAGTTAAATAATAAATAGTACACATCACCATAAAAATTATCGAAGTTAAAGAATGAACTATAAAAACTCCATTATTCCCCCAAGAAGTTAACAACAAAAATTCCAGCTTTCAAGAGTACGCAAAAAGGATTTATGATTTCATTCGATCAAAAAAAAAATGTGCTCCTTTAAATCGATCTCAAACAACGGTACTTCTAAATCCCTTTTGGCGATCGCAGTAAAATACGAGAATAAAATTGAAGAAAATAATACAGATGGGTATACATTTAAGATATTTCAATTGATAGCCTTTTTTAGTTTTAAAAATAAACCTGTAAAAAGAGATCAAATCCGCAGTAAAAGGACATGAGCGATCAACATTTTTAAAAACTTATACACAAATTATACAAATTTTAGAATGATGTTTTAAATTCAAATTAATAAATTATCAACATCTATTATGCCATTTAAAAGTTATAACAACATTTTTCTTACGAGTAGAAAATGATCTTATGAACCACTGCACAATATCAAACAATATGCGATCGAAATTAAAACTAGGTATGAATCATCAAGCACATTAAATAGATCGTATTAATGAAGGACAATCATTATCAAAATTAATTAATATTTAAATCTGATCGCACTTAAATCAAAACCAGTTAACATCAGAAATGCAAACAAAACTAGCGATCGGCCAATATTTACAGCGATCGGATATAATATACACTGCAAAACGATTAAACATCACTAAAAATAACCGAATTCATTAAAAATAATCAAATTAATTTGATTATAACTCACCGAAACGGCTCCGCAGCCATTGTAGGTAGACCACACGACAGCATATTTTCGGACTCCTTGGCAATCTGATTAGAAATCGGCGAAATTTAAACTCAGAATGCACTAAAGCACTGCTTTCCAATGTCCCGATCGCAGTAATTAAGCACAAGATTAAGGAATAATTAAGATCTTCTGTCCGATCACACATTACAAACTACCACCAGCGTGCTTCATTGTAGAATGAATCATTTCCGGCTAACAGTATATCGATAAAATACAAAAATCATATCGTTCGTTTTGTTTGTCGTCTTGTTGCCACAAAAAATGTCGCGCCTAATTTTTTTTCTCTCTTTGCTTTTTTATTTCTGTTTATTTCTTCTCGTTTCTTGTAATGCAATATGTCATGTGATGCTATAGTTATTTTTTAAATGAAAATTAACCAAAAATTTTTCTTTCAGATTGTGTGAATGAAGAATCATATTTCGAGTCTTGAGGACTTCTGCACTCTCAGTTTTAAAGAGTGTTCATTAAAATTATCTATGAGATTTTAGGAAACAACAAAAAGAAACAGTTCCTCAAAGGTCCTACTCTTACTAAAAACCTTCTGGATAGTTTTTCCTACGAAGACAAAAGAAAACCAGTGATACTGATTATATTTGTGTTAATTACTGTTAAAATATTAATGAGAATTTAAAATATCTTATTACAATTAAATGTCATTTTTCATGTCTAAGAAAAAATGTTTTTAAGAATACGTATATTGTGTAACAAAAATATTTAAATTTGTTGAAATCTTTAATACATTTTGAGAGAGAAATATTTTTCTTCTCTACTTTGGTCCAAAATGTTTTTCTACGTTCTTTTATATCCTAGTTTTAAAAATCTCTGTCTGTTGTGATAAGATTTAGATTTTAGATAGAATTTCTCCTTTTCAGTGCCTAAAATGAAGTGTTGTGATATTTTAAACAGCATTGTTAATTTTATAGTATTAAGTGCTCAATTTTCCTGTGGAAAACATGTCTCGTTAATTTTGTTGTATGTGCACTAAAAAGTTCAAAGCATATTTTTCTAATATTTTACCAAACATACAATTCAGAGCACAATCCTTTTAATATTTCTCTATTAAATATAGAATATTATAGTTTTGAAAATGTAATTATTATAGAAATAATTATGTCCATAAGATTTATTACGCTTAGAGTTGACGATCATGACTGTGATGATGATTATCACTTAAAAAGAGAGATTTAAAGACAAGAGTTGTTAGAGATTTAAGATCATCTATGCTGAAACACAGCTAAAAGTTGTACCCATTGTGTTACAAATGTGTTCCTGTTCAGAGTATGGTTATGAGTGCAAAGTATTTCCGAATTGAATTTTTCTCAGGTTAGAATTTTATAATTGTTTGTATATAAACGGTATACACAAAATATACGTACCGATTGAATTATAATTCATTGACTGTTGAATTAAAGTTTATCATTGAATTCAAGTTAGCAAGTGTGTGCCTTTATTGCTATACTGCCTTTCTACATAGTTTGTAACTAAAAAATTATTTTTAATTGAATGCATCATTGGATGATATACCAAAATATTTAGCATCTTAAAGGAATAAAACATAAGCTTTTTAATGTTTTATTTCAAATACAATAAGTATTATAGTATTTGAGATCGGCATGATCTGTAAAAAGGTAGTAACAGTTTCATAGTAAAATCGAAGAAAAATGAGTTAACATTGAAACTCAATGACTTTGTTCTCCTTAAATTTGAAAAATCACTGAGTAATCATTTGTGTGTAAATATATCATTGATGATAATATGAAAACATTCCATTTTTCATTTGTTTATTCATTTTGTTCTCTTTGTTAAAATTTCATCATCTATTTGTGTAGCGCATGCATCTCTAAGCATGCGGGTTTGTCATACCAGTGAAACTGTATTAACATTGTAGGAATATTTTGAGAGATTTTGTACATAACTTTATAGAAAATAAATTTAATATATTTATTAAAAACTTTTATTTATTTTTAAGTAAAACATATTTACACTAATTTTTTCACAGATAATTAACTTTTCTTATCAAAATCCCCTCAAGAATGGGATTCTTTATGAATTGAGTAATGTGGTTTTGTTTAAAAAAAGATTTTTAAGCTATCGAAAAGAAAATGTGCGGAAGTTGTAAGCAATAATTGAAATGTTTTTGAACTCTATGTATAGAGTGCTATTTTAAATATTCTAACTGCAGTCTAATATATTATAGAAAGCAAATTGAGTCAAATATGAAATGGAATTATATAAACTTAAAAAGTTTTAATAGTGGAGTCGCTTGTGTCAAAAACCAATGGTGTAAAAAAAACTTTTGGCAGAAGCTTAGTGAGTGGTATCATTCGATTCGTAATGACGTCTACATTAACGTGGTACCGGGTGTTTTTTCCGAATTCCGTGCAGGGGGTTTCTATGACGTCATGAATGCAAGATGGCCGCCGCAGGAAAAAAGCTGTAAATGGCGATCTAGCAATGTTATCGGAACTATTTTTGGACAAAAAGCTCAGAAATATATATTTTTATCGAATAGCTACAAAAATAAGCATCTAAATCGGTTAAAAATTGCGTTTATGACGTCATAACCAAAAAATGGCTATTTTCACCAAAAGTACAGTATTTTGTCATGTAATACTTTAAATAGATGCTATTTTCAACGTGAATGTAATGAAAATATGTTCATAATAAAAAACCAACAATGAAAATTTCATTGATGGTCACAAAAGGCGGATATGACGTCAGAAATCCAAAATGGCTGTCACATAGAATAAAATTTTTTATTTTTTTATTCGAAAATTTTTTAATTGGGAATTATTACACTTATATTAATGTAATAAAGGTATTTTGAGGATAAAATTTAACAAAACATTTTAAAATTCCTGAAAATAGCATCGAAATATTAGGTGTGAAAGACAGAACTACAGTATTTTGTCACGTAATACCTTAAATAGATGCTATTTTCAATGTGAATGTAAAGAAAATATGTTCATAATTAAAATGCCAGCAATGGAAATTTCATTCTTTGTCACACAAGGCGGATATGGCGTCAGAAATCCAAGATGGCTGGCATGTGAAATGAATTTCGTTAGTTTTTTACTCCAAAATTTTTTATTTGGGAATTATTATACTTTTATTAATGTTGTAATAAAGTCATTTTAAGGATAAAATAATTCCCAATTAAAAAATTTTGGAGTAAAAAACTAAAGAAATTCATTTCACATGCCAGCCATCTTGGATTTCTGACGCCATATCCGCCTTGTGTGACAAAGAATGAAATTTCCTTTGCTGGCATTTTAATTATGAACATATTTTCTTTACATTCACGTTGAAAATAGCATCTATTTAAGGTATTACATGACAAAATACTGTAGTTCTGTCTTTCACACCTAATATTTCGATGCTATTTTCAGGAATTTTAAAATGTTTTGTTAAATTTTATCCTCAAAATACCTTTATTACATTAATACAAGTGTAATAATTCCCAATTAAAAAATTTTTGAATAAAAAAATAAAAAACTTTATTCTATATGACAGCCATTTTGGATTTCTGACGTCATATCCGCCTTTTGTGACCATCAATGAAACTTTCATTGTTGGTTTTTTTATTATGAACATATTTTCATTACATTCATGTTGAAAATAGCATCTATTTAAAGTATTACATGACAAAATACTGTACTTTTGGTGAAAATAGCCATTTTTTGGTTATGACGTCATAAACGCAATTTTTAACCAATTTAGATGCTTATTTTTGTAGCTATTCGATAAAAATATATATTTCTGAGCTTTTTGTCCAAAAATAGTTCCGATAACATTGCTAGATCGCCATTTACAGCTTTTTTCCTGCGGCGGCCATCTTGCATTCATGACGTCATAGAAACCCCCTGCACGGAATTCGGAAAAAACACCCGGTACCACGTTAATGTAGACGTCATTACGAATCGAATGATACCACTCACTAAGCTTCTGCCAAAAATTTTTCGAAACATGACATAAGCGACCCCACTATAATGAAGAAGATAACAAATTGAGAAAACTGAAATTTCTTGAGATGTAATAGTTTGCCAAAGATATAAAATAAATGTTAACAGGGTTCGCATAAATGATAAATATGAATATATATTAAATATGGTATATATTTAATATATATGAATATATATTAAAAAGTTTCCTCGGGGTAATAAAATATCTATGGATATAATTATAAGGCAAATATTAAGACATTTTTATCCTTAAAAACTTATCCATTTGTTTATAACACATGTAATGTTTTTTTTACATCAGGGGATCTATATAATTTATTTAAGAGTTTTGACAGTAAATTGACGAAATGAGTTGTAAGATTTTATTTTTGCAAACAAGTGAGTTTTGGGAATTGGAATATTACCTAAAAGTTTACAACAAATTTTATATAATGTCGTAACGTTCATACTTTTTCATTAATGTTTAAATTACAAACATGAATTTTCTTGATAAATACAGCAATGTAAGTTTTTATACATAAAAGACTATTTTATACCCCTGTGAAACATCTTAATTTCTAATTTGTATTATAATGTAGTTTTAAGTTAACTGTAATTATATTTTTGCAAAAAAGTGAGTTTTGGGAATCCTAAAAGTTTACAACAAATTTTATTTATCGTAACTTTCATACTTTTCCATTAATGTTAATTAAGTTACAAATATGAATTTTCTTGATAAATACAATAACATAAGTTTTTATACATAAAGTACTATTTTATACCTATGAAACATCTTAATTTCTAACATGAATTATAATGTAGTTTTAAGTTAACTGTAATTTGATTTTTGCAAACAAGTTAGTTTGGGAATCGGAATATTACCTAAAAGTTTACAACAAATTTAATTTAACTTAACGCTCATTCTTTTCCATTAATGTTTAAATTACAAACATGAATTTTCTTGATAAATACTGTAACATAAGTTTTTTTTTGTATAAAATACTACTTTATACCTGTGAAAAATCTTAACTTCCATTTTGTATTAGAATGTAGATAAGTTAACCGTAATTTGAGAATTTCCAGACAAGGATTTTCTTCATAAATACAGCAAAACAAGTTTTATATACATAAATACTATTTCATACCCGTGAAACATCCTATTTATATTACTTTATATTAAAATGCAGTTTTGTGTTAGTTGTTATTTGATTATTAAAGAAATGTATTGATAAGGCATAATAGCAAAAATGCGAAGGAAATTTGCCATACATGCTTTTTTTTTAAATAAGTGAATTGAGGCATTATAGAAAACTCAATTCTAATATACTTTTCTCCCCAAAAGTCAGAAACCTGTTAAATAATATCTTGCCTCTTAGTGGAACCTTTAAATACATTTTTTAAGGATTCCCATGTATATAATACACTGCACCCACTTCGGAACCTCTTGCCTGGAGCTAGACTTCTACCAACTATGCTTGTATGAAGCTTATTTCCTGTCGCTTATAGCTGGACAAACTTGGAGATCAGCAAAAAGAAAAAGAAAATCAGCGCAAATTTGTTTTTATAGAAAAGACAGGCCTCTTCAACATAACTAAAAATCATCATTCTTTCTACTACTAGTACAACTACAGAAAAAAACCTAAGCTAATAAAATCTTTTTTTATTTCCAACTTTTCCCCCAAAATAAAACAGCGAAAGTTATAAATTGGCGGGAAAAGCCGTAAAGCTTGCACCAAAGGCATTACTTTGCCCTAAACCCCGCGAAATTAACATCTGCTTTTTGATCACGCAGCTTGTAAAACATCCAATCGACAAATTGAATCGTCGCTGGCGAAAAATACTCAATCGGCATTACTGCGGCTTTCGTTTTCACAGAAGTCCCTCACCGAAGCATAAACAGTTCATCAGGTTGGACCGAAATCATGGTTGATGACCGCAAATCAAGAATATTTTACGGATTACGCCATTGGCGTCTGGCTATTAGGCGTAATTGGGAGTTAAATTATTGAGCGGTGCAATCGTAATGTTTTGGGCTGAGCGACTCTCATTTTCATTTCCTCCATTAACCTAGATTCTAAAAAAAACTTGTCCAATTTTGTTACTGAGTCTCTTGAAGGTTGTTTTTGTTGGTATTTTGGTGAGAATCGTAAACACGACAAGATGAACAAGTAGTAACAACCTGCACTATTTTGTTACCCAATTATAAAATTGCGATGGAAATAGGAACTCCCTACAAGTTCGTGTAATTCGAACGTGTTTATAACCGCTGATCAGATAAGTAGAGAAGCTTCTGTGTTAGAGAATTAGAGATTTCTATGGACAAAAATATTTTAAAATTAGTATTATTATTATTCTTGTCCAAAGAGGGACACTTGCTCGATTCCCAGACCACAATTCTATCATTGATTCTCACAGTTTAAGTCTTTTACGTTTTGTGCTTAATTTGATACCAAATATAAACAGACATTTCTTCTTTGTCAATTCTTTTTTTTATATCTTCCTTAACTTCTCTATTTCGTTAATGCGCATCTTCTCTTCCTCTCCTTTTCGCCTATATTCACTCTCCTTTTTTGCTCACCATCTTTTGGTTCTTAAGTTTCTATGTTTCTCTTACTCTTTTTCTTTATTCCTCTAAGCTAACACACTCTCTCTTCTTTTCTCTTTCTCTCTCTCTTAACACACTCTCTCTTCTTACCTCTCTTATAGTCTTCTTTTTCTCTTACCCTTTCTCACAGCCTCTTTCAGTTCTAATAAATTCTTTTCACGCTCTTAATATAGTCATATAGTTACATCTCTCTCACATCTCACTTCTCCTAATTTTACTCTCACACTCCTATGTTTTCGTCATTCTCCCTTCCAATTTCATTCCTTCTCAATCTCTTTCATTTCCTCTCTATCTCTCTTTAAAAAAGAGATGTAAAGACGTTCAATTGCATAATATGAGCTTATATAGCAACTAAATCATGTTTTCTTAGAACCACAACATCCCTAGTAGCACGGCTCATACCAAATATGTCAAGTTTACGTAACTGCAACTAGAAGTAAACGAATTTTACCCATACATGACAAAAATCGGACGAATCTTGAACGTTTGTGTGCTGCTTGGAATCTGTAAATTAATTTTGATTCCCCGAAGCTTAATTCTCCTAAATATGTTGCCAATCCTGGTAAACATATCTCTATATCAAGGAGAGCTTCAAGGGCAAACGAAAACAAAGACTTTGCGTAACATCCCACCTAAAAGTCACCTTAACGACCAGAGCGAAATAATAAGTGCTCTCTCTTTCTAACAACAAGTTCACGAACCCCGAACAAGCTCATTCTTCTCCACAACAGCCTTTTAGCCAAGAGAGAGAGAGAGAGAGAGAAAAAAATCGTTTGATAAGAAAACTCACCTTTAATAACAATTAAGCGGCAACAGTGGATGCGTTTGATTCGCTGTGGAAGGGGGTGGTTCGATCAATAAAAGGGGTGGGATGTCTCCAGCAACGCCCCTTTGGCACGTTTTTCTCGAGCGCAGTTAGTACGTGTCCGCGGAAACCGCAAGCGATAACCGAGGTGCAAAAAATGGGTCTGAAAATTGAATGGGAATTAAGGTCGGGGACCTTGAATCACGAATTGAGGGACAAAGACGGCGAGTCAACGGGTCTTGCTAATGAGTTTTATGTAGGCCTTCTATGGGGAGATGGTGAATAGGCGCTATTCCTTAATATGCATCTGTTAGAAACTAATTGTGCTTAGACGAACTAATGAATTTGCTTGTTGGGAACTCAAGAATGAAGTTTTATATAACTTGGAGGATGTATCACATCTTTCCACATAGCATACAAGTGATAGAAAAAGATTACTTTTTAAAGTACCAATAGATTTTAAATTATCCTAAAAGACCCGTCACATCTTTTCTTTAACACTTTTTGACCCCCTCCGTACCTTTATGAGGCAGCGTAAAGTTTTATTACATCCAGTGCCTGGATGTAATAAAACAATTTGCGGTCGGACCACCAGCAGTTTATCTCCCCTATCTCCCTCAATCTCTTTGTATCTCTCCTCGCGTATCTCCCCTCTCCGGTCGAAAATTAACCACACCAAGACACCGGCGCCATAAACTCAGGTTTCTTCCTGGAGATAAGTGTTTTATTACATCCAAGTTTTATTACATCCAGAAAGTCTACGGTGGCCCTATGTCACAAAGTGTCACACTTCGCCATACACCTCCCCCCCTTTTGTCACTTCTGCACTCTCCAACCAATAATAATGTTTAGAATAAGGTGGGTAAGAATCTGGGACGAAATGTTTTTATTCAAATTTAAGTGCACCCCACCTTTTAATTTTGAAGGGAACTCTAATTTCGTTAATGTGAATTTTATAATACTGTTGTTTTAACTACATTTTCCAAAACAAAATTATTTAGTTTTTTGTTGATTTTCAATGTTTAATATTACAATTCTTGAAACCTCTCAGGTCAAAAAGTGTCGCAGATTGACTACCCCCTCCCTTATTTAGGGAACGCCTCTAAGATCCATGGCGAAAACTATCAATTGGAGCTAGATTAAATTATCTCATTTAGTTCTAGAGACCTGTATATGTGAGCATGATCTTAGAAATAAGTATAATGATTTTAAAGCATGATCTTGTGTTGTAATACTTTTTTATTGTAAGAAGAACATTTTTTCATAATTAGGAAAACCTATGTTCGAATTCTACTGTATGGAGTTTATTTCTTTGTAATAAATTAAGAGGGAGTTGAAAAAGGTTGCTGAAATTTTTTTAATATCATGTAAGATTTTATCCTCTTATAAAATTAACTAGATAAACTATTTGGGCTATTTCAGTGGTTCCTGAAATTTTCCAAATCACATTAGATTTTTCTCAGGTAATTTAACTAAAATTCACAGAGCATCAATTACTAATCACTGCCTTATTTCACACCACAAAGCCGAATAACTTTCAATGATTAAGCACATGCTGTGAATAAAAGATAAATGTAAACCACTAGAATAATGATGGTCCAAGTCCACGAAACTTAGTTTAAAAAAAAATTTAAAATGAAAGGTTTTTGTAAAGGCGTCTGTGATTATGGATAAAGTATATTTTGGGATATTATGCTTGATCTTTAAAAAAAAATCAAATCCTTAAAATTTTGTATTTTTGGTGTTTAGTGAAACTTCTTTTGAGCAGCTCATATAAAACTTGGAAAGTATTATAGCTAAAAAGTAACTTTCGCATACTTGATTTATGAATACTTGAAGAAGTAGCACATTTTACTATATAACGATTTCGGTGGAAGATGCTACCGCGCCACCCCTACATCCTATACTTATTAGCGCCCTTCCAAAAAACATAACAAATGGGGTTCAATTGCATATTTTCCAGCAGAGAATCCATCAGGCTTATGCCTAATCTCTATTCTTCTACTGCTCATCGAAATAAACTCGGTGATTTCCATTCATCGAATGATCCTCCTTTCTGCTCCAGAGGCAACCGCAAGAAACCGTGGTACTATGGGCACGACCTAGCGTCTAGTCTGCATTCGAAACGGGCAACTGACATCTCGGGGTAAAACAATTGGATCTGGATCGTGAGCTATTCGACTATCATTACACGAGATTAATTGACACAAATTGGGAGGTAGCCCGACTGCCCACCTTCTTGCTCGTCTTTGATTCTAAGCTAGACACTTCCGCCATGTTTGGCCACTTCATTATTGTGTTTCTGGTAAGCTATTTTGGTTTAATAGTGTGAAAGGGAATGTTTATTAAATTTGTTTTACAACAGTTCGTAGAAAAAGGAGGTAATAAAATCCAAACAATTTCGTTCAGCTGGGGGAGAATTTGCATTCCTTGAAGTAGATATTAAAATAATAATCACAGCAAGGTCAAAAGGTTTTCCTCCGGTTTACTTAAATTTTTCAAATTAAAAGTTGCATTCATTTTTTTAACATTATACTACTATCAGAGTTTTAAGTATCTATAATGTAAAAGAAGACAGGCTTTCACGGCCGGATCTATGTACATAAAATGAAGGTTCCGGGTTATTATGCCGTGGTCTAGTGAAAGTAAAACTCCTTCCTGACGTTTCGCCAGCATCTTTGGCCGGCATTTTCAAAGGGTATTAACTACCGCCTATTTCTGGGTCGAAAGTTATAAGGCGCTGCTGAGCCACGTGGTTCATCGTCATCAACCAGCACTACTACAACCAAGCACTACTACACCCGTCTTCAAAGGGAAGCCATTGAAATATTCAAACATCCTAATAACTTTAATAAAAAAGAAGAAATTCTGCGAGTAAACAAAGCCTGGTTTCCGGTGTTGACAAAAAACATCGTCAACACACAGCCTTCGGAGCAACTTGATGACGCAGCGGCAAAACATCAACACGGAGACCAATCAAACGTCACCAAATCACCTCTCTCTTTATTGCCGGTTGATGACGATGAACCACGTGGCTCAGCAGCGCCTTATAACTTTCGACCCAGAAATAGGCGGTAGTTAATACCCTTTGAAAATGCCGGCCAAAGATGCTGGCGAAACGTCAGGAAGGAGTTTTACTTTCACTAGACCACGGCATAATAACCCGGAACCTTCATTTTATGTATCTATAATGTATTAATAACTTTTCTTACTATTTAATATTAATTAATATTAACTCTCAATATTCATTCACAATATTGTTTAATAGGTCCTAAAAACCAAATAATAGTACAGAATAAACATATCTTGTTTTTAATCCCTGCTTCGGCATGCATGGTATATTAGTTTTAGATTATATGACACATAAAAAACGTCATTTTAAACTTATCATTTGTTTTCCTATTTGCTCATGTACAGAAAACAATTTTGCAAAACATTGATTTAATTTAAGGAAAAAATTTCTTATTTGGTTTTCAAGCCTTGGTGCTTGTAAAATATGCGCTAATGTCATCATAGCCCCAGCCAAGGTAATATTTCTCCAAAAGATACAAAGCAATTCCTTGTCCAAAAAAATATTTAGATTTCGAAGTATGATGCATGATTGCCAATCAATAATTTCCATCAAAGCACGCATTTGAATAATCATACATTAACCACAACAGAAAAAAACCTACCCTTGACAAATAAGTTACCATAATACCCATCGCTGCGTACCCAATAATTGTACTCGTTGCCTCCTTTCACACATAGATGTACTGAATTAGGCTGTCTTCATTTACATATATTATTATAAAGGTAAATTGACATTGCATATGATTGAAAAGACACACTAAGAGAAGATTTTGAATGTTATTGACTGTCAAGTATAGGCCTGAAGTTTCTCGAGTCCATTGCTTCAACCCGTTTATTGGAACACGTATTCAGAGTAGTCGTTATTGAGTCTACCTACATTGTCTTTTCATTCATTTGAATCATTGTCATTTCATTTGATTGCTGCCCTTGACATGAAAGAAGCAGAATAAGTGTCACTTGAAGCAGTGAAATAACAAGGAGAAAATTAAGTGGATATATTGGAGTTCTGGATGGGGTATTGGGTAAATTTAGTTTCTTTTTAATGGTCAAAGAAGGAACATTTATGACTTAAGGGGGATGTATCCCAAAATCCCCCCTCGGTTAAGCCTCCGACTTTCATCACTACAATTTGATTTCTGCCCTTGAATTTCAGTAAAATCTCACATTACAATGCATGTTTGAGAATGAGTTTTCTTCTTATGACTAATTTTCTTCAAATCCTTCGGCTTTTTAACATACTAAAAGGATCCAAATAATGTTCTTTGAGTGGAAGGTTAGAATGTGTTTTTTATGAGCGGTTTTCAAAGTCTTATAGGAATGAATTAACAGGTTTTCCTCAATTTCTCATATTTATATGTTTTTCACATTAAGAAGCTCAGGAAATGGCAAAGGGTGGTAAGTCTCCAGGGGGTCATTCATTCATGTTTTCATGTGTGAGGGATATTTTACCCAGTTAAGGCGGTAGAAAGATGCAATATACCCATTTTGTTTTCTCACAGTATCGGAGCTCATAAGTTGGAATATTACCTCCAATTTCACATTTCTTTGCGGCAGACACTCTACATCAATAATTCTTCAAATCACATCTCTTCATCCCGTTCATTGTAATGATAGTCTCGGGAAATGGCCATTGCCGAAGAGAAACTCCATTAAGTCTTGGTTCATTTGCGACTGTCACGTCACAGGATCCCCTCCCATTCCCGACAAAGGGGTCCCGTCACCAAAGTGTCAGTCACAAAGGGCCCCCAAAGGTAAAGTAGAACTGCTAATGACTTTGGAGACCACAATAACGGAGCGCTTGACAGTAGGTGTAAAAAGATACCCCGAATGTAGGTCCGACCAACACAGATTTGGTTACACTATAGAGGTGCGTGACCGAATTTTTTGTTCATATCTATCCGCTCAGGGTTTGCTATTGCTTCGAACAAAAAGGGTTAATCGGGATGAAAGGTTTTGCCGTTTAATGGAACTGGAAAATACTTTTTGCGCGTATCCCTTTCTCCCCGTTTTTACATGTCTGAGGATGAGAGCAATGTCGTTTTTTATCTTTGTAGGTCGGGCACCTCCACCTCAGTTCTTCATGAAATCCCCCTAACGGGATATAATCTTTGTATAAATCTTCTTTACGACAGTTATTTTTATGATTTGCTTTAAGGAGGGATTAAAACGATAGGGTTATAACTTATTTTTTCATGCATAATGTTGATTTGTGTCCATAAATCTGTTGCTTCATTTGGTCTATTTAGTTATAGGTAGTTCTCATGAAGTAGTGGGTTCTCTTGGGGTTTCTAAAGCATTATTTCCACTTAGACGATCTGCCGCGTTGCAACAATCCGGAGAGAACAATGAATTATAATCAGACGAATCATAGTAACCAATTAGAAGTTTTGATTACAGGTTAACCTTAGGTAAGTGGTGAATACGACCGTTAGGTGACTCGAAACTATGTCATTTTTGTCTATGTGATTCGTTCATTGGTAACGCCGGTTCATTGGTAAACTAAAAATGCTAACTAAGTGGCTAGGAAAGAGTAATTTTCATATCCTATATGGGAAAAGTCAGATATTAAAAGAACCTTACTTTTTACAGATTTTTTTAGTAAATCATTACTCACGAAACAAAAGATTCGTAATTACAAGACCACCTCAATATCTTACTTTATCATATCAATAAAGATTCATTTCAAATGTACTTTTAATTACTATTAAACAGTAATTTTATACTTTCCCCTTTTGGATTTACCGAACAATCATGAAACAATGTATGATTTCGAAACATCTTAAAGAAATTAATTCAAAAAAAGTATCTTCTCATCCCTGATGGCGTATTACATAAAACGTAAATGACGAAATAGATTAATTACATAACAATGGGAGAAGATTTCTTCTAATAAATTAATAGACCGCCTCACTAGACCCCCAACTTTCACTTACGTCAAAATATTGATACCTGCTTTCTGTATAGTCACGAAGCAGAGGAGAGTGTGTTTCAGAACAAAAGAACGGGCATTAGGAGCATCACCCATCCTTCTGGATATCAATATCAGTTTTTTTTATTCTGTTGCCAACCATGATTTGTAATTAACGAGAGTTAAATATCCCATTTGGTGTACTTGACCTCCTGGTTCAAAGAAGAACAATCGCCGGAGAGTTTTGTTCGAAAATTCTGAATGCATCCCGTGAAGCTACTGATGTTACTTAACAAGCATCTTCTGAGTCACGAGTTTTAGCTAAATACTGAGGTTTTTAAATTGCCACCTTGATAGCAGCTCTTTGGATGTATCTCAGAGCGAGTTATGACATTCGTTGCTTTCGTTAGATACATATACTGAGGTAAAGTCAGCAGTAGTTGACACCTTTATAGGAGTGTTTGCTTGTTTGTTCACAAAGTTAAGGCTGAGTTTACTTTGTGAAAAAATGACATTTAATTGTTGCACAAACTATTCCTCCTTACTAATTTTAAAAGTATTAGTTTATGAAATTCAATATTAAAATGTAAACTACTCTTTTTTTCCTGAAAGATGAAATCGACTCAGATTCACCAGTTGACACCCAGAGAAAACAAAGAAAACCATTAGTTGATACTCTTTTACACAAGTAGTTGACATAAGGGAAAAAAACTAGTAGGTATTATAAATATATCAATCTTATTTATTAAAATACAGGGATAATTGTGGTACTTGGGAACGGGTTGTATGAGTGCCTAGTGAAGATAGTTACATTGTAAAAATATGCTTATTTCTCTCTTTTTTCACTCATTTTAACCTTTTCTCTCTTCCTTATTTTCTTTTCATTTCTCTCCTCTCTCTTTTATTTTCTCTTCTTCTTTCTCTTATCATATCCTACATTCTCTTTTTTTTTGCTCAGAGAGAACAGAAAGAAAAATAGAAATGAATAAAAGTAATTATGGAGAGAGGTAAAGAGAATAATAGAAATGTGAGATATAGAAGAGGAAAAAAAAAAGAAAATGAGAAAGTATGAATTAGAGTAAGAGAGAAAAAGGTGGATATTGTTTAATATTTCAATATGAATTCACTTTATCATATTATACATTTTCATCTTCTTTCGTATTTTCTCTAATCCTCTTATATTGCGCTGTATCAACAAACTCTATCTTAGGCCATTATTATCAGTTGTTGAACTCCGACGATTTAGATTTTTCTACTCACTTTCAATAAATTACACATTTTGAATTTTATAGAGAACAAATTCATGATTTTTATCCAAAATGATTAATTAATAAGAAAATTGCAGTCGTTACATTTCAACTAAATTCTTAGCTTTATATGTGAGAGAACATTAAGGACAAATGGTAATA